>JAWHQI010000338.1:1200000-1800000 GCA_033032865.1 Dactylorhiza incarnata
CCACTTTAAGGGGAGTGTTAAAATTTTGAAGTGGAAGTGGACTGTCCGGACGGTCTGTTCTTGGAGACCGCAGAGACCGCGCGACCTGTGTTGCGGTTTACTTCTGGAATCCGCGAGCTCGGTGTGGCAACCTGGCTGGTGTGGTTGCGTGTCTCTGGTGTTGGCGACCTGTGTTTTTTTGCCTGCCCAAGTATCCTGTTCTGGATTAGACCGGGCGATCTTGTACTAGAGGTCGCTTCTGTGATCTAGTACTGTGGTTTGTATGAGCTCGTTTCTGGCGGTCTGCTCCTGATCGGTCAGATGCTCATGTCTTTTCTTATAAGAGACCGGGCGGTCTACCGGTTTTGTTCTTGGCAAGCTATCTTGGACAGTTTTGCTTAAGTATAATAAGGTCTTGAAGAGACCGCGCGGTTTGGTTCTGGAGACCGCGTGCTTCAATAAGGAAGGTGACTGTATCCCTTGGGGCGGTGACGACATTCGTTCGTTTGCCTATAAATAGGGACGCCGGGGTAGCCATTGATACGCAAGAACTGTAAGAACAAAAGTTGGCTTGATTATATCGGTCTCTTTTTGAGGTTGCGCGGTTTGAGTTGTCTGATCGGGTTGTTCTGTTCGCAGGTTAGCGGCTAGCAATCACCGTCAGCATTCTCCCTTCTTTCCATCTTTGAATAAACCAGTTCGGCAGCGGTCTGTCTGTGCGGACTGTGTTTAGGAGTTCTTGGTCTGTGCAGTGGACTCAGTTGATCAGGCAGACTTAAGTGGTCAGGCGATCTTGAGTTGCGGTCTCGCAACAGGAAGCAGTTCTTCGTCAAGTGTTCGCGGGTTCTTATGTGATCTTGAGACCGTGCGGTCTGGGCGATCAAGAAGTGCGGACAATAGTTGTTTTTCATCAGTTGAATAAAGCAGCAGGTTGTGCGGTCTGTGATTGTGGGCTGACATCAGTGGGTTGTGCTCTGTTCGCGCGGTCTCAGGGATAGCTGTGCGGCTTGCCTGTTCGAGCGGTCTAGTGATCACTGCTTTGGCAGTTCGCTGACGACTTGTTTTTTGTCTTGTGATTCCTATGAATCATGTCTTGCCACGTATGTCTCGAGCTGTAAAGAGATAGTGAATAACAAGAGCACTATTCTGTCTTCCCATTGTCATTGTTTATCACGCTTGTAGATTATGTTGAAGTGTTCCACATTATTACTTTACTCCGGACCTCTAAATTTTTTAACACTCCACAGGCCCAAACTGCTCATCCCAAACTGGGGAGATCAGGCACGGTATTGTGACTATCATCGAGTATCGAGGAGTGCGCCCGGCTGAAAGAATAAATCGAGTGCCTTGTCTAACAAGACCACCTCGGGAGGTTCTTATAGAACCAAGTACCAAACCAGCACGAGCCACCACAACAGGGAAGAGATCAGCCTACCGCGCACAAAGGGACATAGGGGGCAGACAGATGGTGAGGGAAGTAAAAACTGTAGTAGGATCACCCTTCTCTTCCACCCAAGTCCTTTCCAACGCTCACCTTGAGGAGATTTTGTCAACTAGAAGGTACAACTTCGGGGATGAAGATCTAGAGGGGTTGCGTCTACCACACCAAGACCCCCTCGTTATCAGCGCAGGAATCAGCATCCCCTGCTTCAGGATTAAAAGGATACTGATCGACAGCGGCAACTCAGTGGAAGTCATGTTCACATACACTCTCCATAACATGAAGATCATAAACGAGCATCTCAAGCCGGTGACAGGGCCTCTATACGGACTTTACAATAGCCCTGTCCCTGTGCAAGGAACGATCATTCTGTCAGTTAACCTGGGTGAGTTCCCTAAGCAAGTAACACACGACTTTCAGTTTGTATTAGTCAACTCCAACTCGACATACAACACAATCTTTGGCCGCCCACTCCAGACCCTGTTCGAGGAAATCCCGTTCATCCCACATATGGCGATGAAGTTCATCACTCCAAGAGGGGTAGGCATAGTGCGAGGGGACCAAGAAGCTGTCCAACTATGCTACCTGCAACTGGCGTACCATGGGTAAGGCGCAATCCTCGGGGGTTTGGCAGATGTTTGATAATGAAAGACCACGAGGAGTGGTGCAGAGAGGCCCTCTCACATATCTATCTTTTCATCTTTTTGCTTTTTCTCTGTAATTCTGTCGAACAATAAGTCGCAACACTAAGTTTGCGCGCACCTATATTGCAACTACCTCTAGTTCAATCTGCGGCTCCACCCCTTAATAATAGAAAGTTGGTAAGGACGGACTCCGGTCCCTCTACGCCCCTTGGTATGAGCGAAATCTGGTCCCTCTACACCCCATAGTAAGAGCAATCAAAGGTTCCTTTACGCCCTAACTGAGTGACGATCTCCGATGCCCCCTCGCGTCGAGCAGGAAGCTCACCCAAGCCACGACCCTCTAGTGCTGACACCAAATGGAAAGCTCACAACTGGTAAGAGTGAACAAAGGTTCCTCTACACCCAAACTGAGTGATGATCTCTGACGCCCCCTCGCGTCGAGCAAGAAGCTCACCTGAGCCATGACCCTCTGGTGCTAAGACCAAGTGGAAAGCTCACAACTGGTTAGAGAGAACAAAGGTTCCACTGCAAGGAGCTGATCCACCTCTGTGGCCATCATCTCCGCCCGAGCCTCCTGTGAAACCTGGGTGCACTCCACCATGAATTCCATGGAATCCTTATACTCAGGAACCGCGGTCGCTTTGATCTCCTCAATGTCCGATTGCGCATAAACCAAATGAGCAATCTCACCCTGCAGCCGTGATACCTCAGCCTCTAGGGAGGACATCTCCTCCTGAGTCACCAACAGTAAAGTAAAGGCCTCCTCACGAGCCGCCTCGACTTTCATACCTCCTCATGCAGCGTCTCATTATCCGCTCGAGAAGCGGCAAGCTCGGACTCTGATCTATCCAAGCGGTAAATGGCCATCTTCCTCCTCTTACTAGCAGACTCCAAGGATGCTTCCACTTGACTGAGTTTCCACTGCAAGGACTCGAACTCATATTTCAGGCCCACATAAATCGTTCCAGGTATAAGTGATGGAACACATATCACTTAACTAGATGGGTGCAAGAGCGGAATTAGAACCACTATAAAAAAAAGTAACGCAACAACAAAGTAGTAAAAACAATTTACTTACCCTCGATGCGATGACTTAACGGGAGGAGGAAGCACGCTTCTTGCCTATGGTAGTTGTCGACGCTAGGCCCTGCCTCCCAAGGATAACTGGCTCCACAGGCGGTACCTCAGGAATCTCTGCCTCGTCGGAATATGGGAGCGGAGCGCCCCCCCCCCCCCCCGATCACCGAAGCCATCATCCTCTATCTCAAGGATAGGCTCAGGTGGAAAGGAGGACGACCCTGCTGCTCTGCAGTTCATGGTAAAACTAGCTTCCGCTTCTTGCCTCGCTCAGGGGCACGACACAGCTCCGCTCAGCGTCAGTAAAAAGGCACGCAAGGAGCAACCTCTTCTCATCCACAATTGTGTCGATACGGTAGAGCAGCCTCACCACGTCCCGCACATCTTCAAAATGCAACACAGGGGAGTAATCACCTTCCCTCGTGTTTACCCAGGATTCCGCGACCAGCTGTCATCTATCTCAAAACCAATCAGTGCGGTTACAGTTTCGGTGACCGCCCAGACCACTCGGTATTCTGTAGAAGCCGTCAACATGAAGAATATAGACCATGCTCCAGGCTAACCGCCGAATCGCGCGGTCAGGTTTCTGTTTTCTCTTTCTTGTTATTTGCACCTCATGTAACCTCTCATCCCTGCTCCGTTCTCTTTTACCCTGGGAATCCTGTAATTTTAGAGCCTTCTTGTTTGGGCAGGCCCGATTCGGAGCTTCGGAGCTCGGTCAATGGCAGAAAGATTCTCCTTATTCCGCTTTGGATCTCCTCTTTCTCAAGCTTGGAGAGAGAAAGAACTTGTAATAATGAGGATAAAACTTCCTCTGGTCAAGCCCTATAACTTTCTGGAACAGCTCTGAGCCGTCGGATCAAAGCCTTAAAGATTTTGTTGGGTCCAGCGTTCATTCACTTGACCCGTAGCACCTTTCCTACTTCCTTAAAGAAAAAGTAGTGCCCTTCCCATAAGTTCGGGCTTTTGGGATAGTTGGTTGCGCTTGATCCTACAAGTGGTATCAGAGGAGGTTGAGGGTTCGAGGCTGGGGGCGCTGAATAAATCCTGAAATTTCTCTACCTGTGTGGGTCCCGGCGGGTCAGGCGACCGCGGCCATGTGAAAAGCCACCTCTGAGCCATGTGGTGCGCCACCTCTGAGCCATGTGGAGCACCTCTGAGTTGGCGGGTCGTGCTGGACGTTGGGGGGGATTGTTGGGTCCAGCGTTCCTTCACTTGACCCGTAGTGCCTTTCCTACTTCCTTAAAGAAAAAGTAGCACCCTTCCCATAAGTACAGGCTTTTGGGATAGTTGGTTGTGCTTGATCCTACAGATTTCACTGCCACGATCATTATTTCGCGGATCTGTTTCGTCAGCTACCGCCCAGCTGTATCACAACCGCATCGCGCTAGCGTTTGAACTTAACCTTCAGCATACCATCTCATTCTCTCGATGATACTGGGACAAATATCGGCTTGAAGACCAACCGCCGGCGCTAGCGTCCAGTCGATATTCTCTCAACAACACTTTCTCTATGACACCTTCTCGACGACATAGTGAAGCTTCCAGTCAATATAGCTACCGCCAGTGGTAGCAGCTACCGCGTGGCGTTAGCAACAAAGTGAGTCTTAGGCTGATAAACTGGAGCTTGTAGTTGCTACCTCCATCGGCAGTACTTACCGCTGGGCATTAGCTTTCTTCTACAGAAATCTTGCATTCAAGCCTTGGGAAACTGGGGTGTTACAACTCCACCTCCCTTAAAAGAATTTCATCCCAAAATTACGAAGATAAAATTTTGTTTTTTATTTAATGGATTTATAACATCCCAATTCAAAATGGGGACCCTAGACGCCCATTGGCACCCAATTTGTGCACGACCTCACCTTGGAAATAAGGGGAAACTCTTAAATAGTAAAATGTGCACCTAAACCTAAAAGTGGCCTTACCAAACCCAATTGACTGCATTCATGACCAATTGAACTAGCCAATACACTCCTCATGAACAAAGCTAACCAACCCACCAGATGTTGGAACATGGTCTTCCGCATCTTCAAGGTTTGATAATAACAAATCCTACGTGTATTTGATCTTGTGTGTTCAAGTGTGCAGGTTAACATAGTCCATATGACTCAAGGAGTACTCATGATGACTGCCCCCAAAATTGAGGCCAAAATTCGAACAAGCTCACTAGCGCCGGCGGTAGCGATAGCGCCCGGCGCTAGCATTGATTAGCTCGATTCTGGTGGCATTTTTAGAAGGAGCTAGCGCCCGGCGGTAGCTACTAGCGCTGGCGGTAGCATGGCGCACAAGAGGCATAGAGCAAATTGTTGCCACAGATGGGAGATTCGGCCGCGCAAGATCATTCCTAATCCGGGCTAGCACCGGCGGTAGCGCTAGCGCCGGCGGTAGCGTGAAGGCTATAAATTGGAGCTTCGTGCCACAGCAGAGCTTCGTGCCACAGCAGAGAGAGGAAGATTCAGAGCGATACTCCCACAATTCCATAAAGCCTTAAGGAGATCCGTGGAGAAGATTTCAACACGCTTCATCATCGTGACGAAAGACCGCATCGACTACGATCATACTCTGCGTCTTCGTCTACTTCTCCAAGAGATCCAAATAGAGGGAGTTTTTATATTATTGTCTTTTTCATTTCACATCTTTTCTTGTAATCGTTTAAGTGAAATCGCCTCGTGTTGGCGACTAGGTCTGGGGTAGGACTTAGGGCTGAAATTCGCCTCGTGTTGGCGACTAGATCTAGGCTAGGTCTAGGGGGTGCTCAAGGCCTTTCTGGGGATAGATTGGCTAGAGCGTCTTGAGGCCGTATCTGGGGAGAGATCGGCTAAAGCCAACCGGTTCGTGGGGATACGAGTCGGTATAGAAAACGAAAAAGAGTTTTTTATTATTCGCCTCCGATCTCTAGCGCCATTGAGATCAAGTTTTGTAAAACTTATTTAATATCAATAAAGCTTGTCTCTCTTTTTGTTTTACTTGACTTCTTGTTTTATTATTGCAATGTTCCAAAGTTTTCTAAATAAAATATAAAGTTTTTGAAAACCCTTATTCACCCCCCCCCCTCTAAGGGCGCCGACCGATCCAACAAGTGGTATCAGAGCGGTTTTATTCCAATCGCCTTAACAACTGGGAATAATGGCGTCTCATGATCTCGCTTCTACTAGTGGGGGAGATTTTTGTGAAGAGGAAAAATCACTTGCACCACCTTTATTTGAAGGAACAAATTATAAAGGATGGAAAATTTTAATGGAAAAATTTATTAAAACTTTAGATATCGAAGTATGGAACTTAGCAATTATAAGACGTGTGGATGAATCAAATAAAAAGGAACTTCATTTAGATGCAAAAGCTAAACATTATCTATTTTGTGGTCTCTCAAATGAAGTTTTCAAATTTGTGTATTGCTTTTCTAGTGCTTATAAAGTATGGAAATTTCTTGAAGAAATGTATGATCTTCCTCTCGCAGGTATGGAACAAACACAGGAGGAAAAGAACGTACAAGCATCCATTATCATTCAAGAAGATCTCTCTCGGAGCGAAGCCATGGAGAATATTGAAATAGAAAAGGAGAACAATACACCAAGAGAAAAAGGAGAAGAAATCTTACTTTTGGAAGAGGAGTGCCAAGAAGAAGACAAAGGAACAATATGTTCAAATCCTCCCTCATCCAAAAGCAATGTAAGGAAATCAAATTCTATCTTTTGTACTTCTATCTCTTCATTACAATTGTTACAAAATACTAAGCGCAAAATTAAGAAATTAAAGAATGCTAATAAACTATTGCGCTTAGAAAATAAAAATTTTAAAGCAAAAGTTAAAGTAGTATCAAAATCCGATTTATCTAGCTTTACTCATGTCACTTCAATTGAAAATACAAAATCTTGTCTTGATTGTAATGATATTAAAGAAAAATTTAAGGAACTTGAAAAAGAAATTATTTTTATAAGAGAACAAAATGAAAAATTATGTTTAGAAAATTCATCTTTAAAAATTAATTGTGCTAAGTGTAAGGACTATGAAATTGAAATAAAAGAGATGGATGAAACATTTGATGAATATAGAAACAACTATCAAGATCATATTGACTCTATTGTCTCCACTCTTAAAAATAGCACAACAGCTTATAATAAAGCTAAGCATAATCTAAAGATAAAGAATGATGAATTAAAATCAAAAATCAACTTGCTTATGAAAATTATAAATACAAATTCAAAACATACAAATTTAGAATATCAAGCAATATCTAAAAGCAAGTTAAATACAAATATAAATATCTTAACTAAACCTAATAATGGGAATAAGAAACAAAATGTTTTTGCATATCAAAAACCAAGTCATCATTATTTACAAAATCATGTTTCTCCCAACTTAAAATTGAAATTACACAAATTTCCTATAAATGATAATTTCAATTATAATCTTCAAAGGAAAGAAAATCATCATGGAAATTGGATAAATAAGAATAATATTAAACCAATGTTTGAATGGCGGCCAAAAGTTAAAGATGAAACACAAACTCAAATCAAAAGGGCCCATTCAATCATATCTTCCCAAAAGAAAACACGATATATTTGGGTACCCAAAGGAACCGTTATTCCCGGTCCTCTTTGGATACCTAAATCTCTTATTCATTAGTATCCCATCATTTGCATGAAGTAGAAATTAATTAAAATGAAATATACAAATTTCTATTTCATGATGTGCTTTAATGTCTTTTCTATCTTTTTCTTTTTGTGTTCTTTTTAAACTATCATGCCATGGTCATCCTATATAGTATTGGAAATATGATTTTATCTCATAAAGCTTAATGAGTTTATAAATCATTTTTTATCAAAATTCAAAATCATATTTTTATTTTGATGACCTATCTTTTATTATTATAAATATCTTATATTATCCATATGAATCAAACTCTAAATTTGCTATAAGATATTTCAAATTAAATCCGGTTGTTATGCTATTAAGATTCTTAGCCTTCACCAACAAGTGGTTTAGTGAAATAACTTGATATAAAAGAAAATTCAAGATTTAAATAAAATCTCAACTTTCAATATGGGTGTCATTGTTCACAACAAAAAATTATATTGTGTTCTCTCCTTGATGTCAAACATGATCTAAACCATCACTATTGTTCACCTATCAAAAAATCACATATATATATTCTAAATTCTTAATTAAAGGAAAATCACTAAAATGTGTTGAAAGAAGTTATCTTCATAATGAATATTGAATTCACAAACACCACCATGATCTAGTGATATCTTTTGCTAAACATCTCTAAAATCATAATTCATATCAAGAATCATCTATAAACAACTATCACAAATTATATGATAACAATTGACATTATAATTGTTTACCATGGTTGGTGTTATGGTATATTATGTGTGTATTGTGATTTATTTCTAGTTTAGACCTTTGAATCATTTTGATATCAAATCAAATAACAATTGTCACTCCATTCTAGGTCTCTAAGTTGAAACACAATCAAACTTTGGTAAAACATTAATCTCAAATTTATCGTACTAACATTGTCACCTAAATAATATTTATATCTATGTTAGGTTTTATATGTCAGGGCATATCCATGTTACTATTTGCGTGAACATTACTCCTTGTTCACTGAAACCATGCATATTTGATTTGTTCAAACATGATATCTTGGGTTTTCATTTCTTTTTTTGAAGTTATAAGCACAAGTCTTTAGAAAAGTCAAAATGAAAACATAAGTAAATATATCTCATGCAATGATTATTTTGTCAAGTCATATAAGAAATCGCTTACGTTTCATGCAATTTGGACCATCCAAAACATCTCCTAAAAATCTGCAACTTCAGCATGGAACTACTACTGGGACACCTAATCAAGACCACCAATCAAAATTTCTAAAATCCTAAAAAATCGTTCACTGTCTCCCGCCCTAGCGCTACCGCAGGCGCTAGCGTCCATGTTCATTTTTCTATATTTTTTAAATTTCTAAAAATCCCTTAAAATATATAAATCTATATTTTCTACTTAGTTTTGCACTTTTGTGTTTCTTTATTTTTTGAAAAATCAAAAACAAAACTACAAAAACCAAATTACAAAAAATATGTTTTGTTTTTTCGCTTGTGTTGTTTCCTTTATTTAAAGTTCATCTTTATGCAAAAATCAAATATAAAAATTACAAAAGCAAAAATTACAAAAATATGCTTTTATTTGTAAAAATCAACTACAAAAATATAAAACAAAACAAAAACAAGTATTAAAATTATTCTTCTGAACTTAACTTTTCTATGTATCTTGCGAAAGGGTGATTTGGGCTATCATCCCATCATATCACCTAGTACCAGGAGAACCTCTCACAAGGTAGCCCTCGGGAAGTCCAAGATCAATTTTATGAGTTCAAACTTTAAATAAAAATTACTCTTTACAAATATCAAAAATATTGTATGAACTTCATTGAAAATCAAGCATGATTTAATCTATTATTTAGAACTTCTATAATGTTGCAATTTATCTTTTCAAACTACTTTGAACATTGCCTTCATCATGCTTTGATACATCTATTAATATGTGCATAATTTATATTGAAAAAGTTGTGTAGAACTATACGTAGCATGCCTCTAAGTATGAGTAATATTTTATGTTTGATAATGTTCGCAATTCACTCACTTATTTTGGCATTGTCTACTTATGTGTTTAATCTAAGAATGTTTGTGTATGTTTTGTAATAGTACAATGAATTAAAATTGCACAAGTATCTTACCTACACAACCTTTATTTGCACTTTTAAAAAGTTAAGAAAAGTGGTTATCTTTTTCATAAATTATATTGGTTTGCAAAACAAGTGTATTCGGAGAACTTTGTACAAAAACAAAATCATAAAATAAAGTGACAAAGATAACTCCACCAAGCACTACTTGAACCTCCTGATAAGTCTTAATAAGCGTTGTGAGGTTGAGCACCTTGGAAAGAATAATAAAGTATCTTGTGCAAACCATAACTTTCTTTCAAAATAAAAACCACTTATTCTTAAGTACACCGGATCACAATAAAAATCAATCTTGAAGAATAAAACTATGTGATCCCCCAAGCACTACTTTGCACCCTCATAAGTCTTGATGAGCATTGTGTGTGCAGAGCACCTTGGTAGTTGTACATTTTTCTTTGTGCATTGAAGTGAGTGGAAGTAAAATTATTTGTGTTTTATTGTGCTCTTTACTTTACATATTACTTGTATTTTTTGATTAAAATATTTGTTTACTCTATTCAAAATACACTTTTATGCACATCATTATCTTCCATAACACTTCTTCTCATGAGTATTGGATCCTAATGCTAATTCTATACTACTCTTTATTTATGAAATGCACTAGATAACCTAGCATGCTTTCTACAATGTTTGGTATGTTTTGAAATTGTGAATTAAAGTAACATTGTAGTAATCTCTTTTTGATAAGATTATTTCATGCTTGGTTACTGTATTGTCAAAACAAAAATTTTAAATGCAAAATGATTTACAAAAACATCTTCTTTTTGAAATTGAACTCATATATCTTTTTATGAACCATCATTGATTACCGTAAGATGTTTTTTGTACTTCTATATGTCTTCTGCATCATAACCATATAATTGTTTTACCTTGCACTTTAATACTTATTTAAAATCTTTTATCTTGTGAGCATCATCACTTGAATCTTCAAATTCCTTTCTTGCAACAAGTGGTAGACTTGCTTGGTAAACTTTATATTGGTTGAATTTTTTGCTTATAACTCTGATCTATTTCTATTCTAAACACTCCTCCAACAAGAGAAATATTGCTTATAAAACATCTCTTTTTTAACTTCTACTCTTATTTAGTATTATGATGTTTCTTTTTCAAAATCTTCCGCAATACTCAAACTCTGATTCATTCATGAATTTCAATATAGCTATGTGAGTTTTATTTCAAAAATTCAAATAAAAATATAAACCCATATGTTATGATATTTCCCATTAGATTTAAATGCTTAATGTTTCCAATAATTGTTATCCATGACTTCATTTCTCACCATAGCGGGGGCGTAGGGTTGTAGACATTAGATAACCTTATCTCTAGTCATGTCTTGTCCTTAACCGGGGAGGGTTCCAGTGGGGCCTTGCGAGGCACTGGGGGAAAAGAGTGCTAGGTTAAGTTTTTTTGTCTATTGTTTGCATATGGGATTAACACCCCAACCTACGGCATGTTTGCAGCTCCTCATGCCCATCCGTCACTTAGTACGAGGCTAGGGTGTTGACATATTGTCTGGGTAGATTGGTTACTTGGAAATCATGATTGTTTTTAGGCTTAAAACTCTTATTTAAAGGGGAAATCATTATTTTTTGCTTAAACTCTGATATATAAAAGGGGGAGAACTACAAACAAAAGGGATAAAATAAGTCATAACTCTGATCATTTTCAATGAAAGACAAGTCTAAAACTCCTAATCATTTACTTAAAAAGCTCGATCATGCCTTCTCTTTTATTTACACATTTTTTAGTGCTTTGTTTCCCTACCCACTTTTGCTAATAACAAAGGGGGAGAACTAACATGATAAAATGCAAAAGGGGGAGAACTAACATGATAAATATATAATCCGCTATCAAAATGCAAACCCAACATGATTGATTAAGTTGATAGCATACATATTAGGGGAGCATTCACATAAGAAGAGCATGTATTTAGGGGGAGCAATTCTAAATGCTAAAATCAATAATTATCCTAAAGTCATCACTCTCACACACACACAAGTATAGTCTCATCATGCTTATTTATTAATGCTTTGTTTTATCATTAATGGATTTGTTATTATCAAAAGGGGGAGTTTGTTGGAACATGGTCTTCCGCATCTCCTAGGTTTGAGAATAATAAATCCTATGTGTATTTGATCTTGTGTGTTCAAGTGTGCAGGTTAACATAGTCCATATGACTCAAGGAGTACTCATGATGACTGCCCCCAAAATTGAGGCCAAAATTCGAACAAGCTCACTAGCGCCGGCGGTAGCGATAGCGCCCGGCGCTAGCATTGATTAGCTCAATTCTGGCGGCATTTTTAGAAGGAGCTAGCTCCCGGCGGTAGCTACTAGCGCTGGCGGTAGCATGGCGCACAAGAGGCATAGAGCAAATTGTTGCCACGGATGGGAGATTCGGCCGCGCAAGATCATTCCTAATCCGGGCTAGCGCCGACGGTAGCGCTAGCGCCGGCGGTAGCGTGAAGTCTATAAATTGGATGCTTTGGCTCCGAATTCTTCATCCTCCTCGAATCCCAAACTCCAGAGCTTTGTGCCACAGCATAGAGAGGAAGATTCAGAGCGATACTCCCACAATTCCATAAAGCCTTAAGGAGATCCGTGGAGAAGATTTCAACACGCTTCATCATCGTGACGAAAGACCGCATCGACTACGATCATACTCTGCGGCTTCGTCTACTTCTCCAAGAGATCCAAATAGAGGGAGTTTGTATATTATTGTCTTTTTCATTTCACATCTTTTCTTGTAATCGTTTAAGTGAAATCGCCTCGTGTTGGCGACTAGGTCTGGGGTAGGACTTAGGGCTGAAATTCGCCTCATGTTGGCGACTAGATCTAGGCTAGGTCTAGGGGGTGCTCGAGGCCTTTCTGGGGATAGATTGGCTAGAGCGGCTTGAGGCCGTATCTGGGGAGAGATCGGCTAAAGCCAACCGGTTCGTGGGGATACGAGTCGGTATAGAAAACGAAAAAGAGTTTTTATTATTCGCCTCCGATCTCTAGCGCCATTGAGATCAAGTTTTGTAAAACTTATTTAATATCAATAAAGCTTGTCTCTCTTTTTGTTTTACTTGACTTCTTGTTTTATTATTGCATTATTCCAAAGTTTTCTTAATAAAATATAAAGTTTTTGAAAACCCTTATTCACCCCCCCCCCCCTCTAAGAGCGCCGACCGATCCAACACCAGAATGTGTAATTTGGTCAACCATGGTCAACATAAATTAACCATGGTCAACATAAATTAACCATTGTCAAACCATGGTTACATAAAGCCTAAAACCTTCACAAAAAATAACTTAACCCTACCCAAGCCCAATGAATGAAGACCATGACCAACCTCATGTTGACTCAAGCCCCATGCCCAAAATTAGATGTGCCATGATTATGTTAATTAATCAAAGTCAAAATGTCACTAAAAGGAGATTTGCCCAAATTGGAAATACTCCAAGAGGAGTATTTGGGGATTGGCATGGCCTCATTCCTCCTTAAGAAGCCAGAAGATGCAACTATAAAATAGGGGTGAGCAGTACCCAGAAAACACGCTATTTCAAATCCTCAAGCTCTCTACATATGGCAGTGGTCTCGAATCTAGTGCCTTTTAGGTCACTTGCTTGCCAACTAGCTTTCTTCTCTCTTTTGTAATTGTTCCTTTCAATCAATAAATTGCTCGCCGCAAGTGGTATTTGCCGCGGCGGGTAAGTTTGGTCTTGCTGCCCTGCGACCCCCACTTTTCTACGATTCTCGAACCAAAAAGTAACCGACAACTCACAGTCCTCCCTCGGTACCCCATGTTGGATCGGTAGGCTCCCTTAGAGGGGGGGGGGGGTGAATAAGGGTTTTCAAAACTTTAGTGATATTTTTAAAAAAATTTTAATAATACAAGATTAAGACAATAGAAAGTCAAGTAAAACAATTGAAATAAAGTAGATACATGCTTTGTTAATATTAAATACGGTTTTACAAAAGTTGACTTCTATGACGATAGAAATCGATGGCGATGAATAGTAAACTCTTTTTGTTTTCTATCCCGACTCGCATCCCCACGAACCGGTGGCCCTAGCCTATCCTCCCCAGATTCGGCCTCAAGCCGCTCTAGCCAACCCTTCCCCGGATGTGGCCTCGAGCACCCCCTAGACCTAGCCTAGATCTAGTCGCCAACACGAGGCGAGTTTCCCCCTAAGTCCTACCCAGACCTAGTCGCCAACACGAGGCGATTTCACTAACCGTTTACAAGAAAAATATGAAATGAGAATAAATAAAAACTCCCTTCTGAAGTTGGAGGCGAAGATCCGTTGTAGAGTAAGCGTTGCAGAAGCGGACTTCGTTTGAATCCGGCGTGATGAGAATCTCCTTCAGAAGTTTGCAGAACTTTGGTAGGACATCAAATTTCGGTCAAGATAGCCTCTGGAATTCTAGCACTCTATCTCTCTATGATATCTCTCTGATGTGTGTCTGAAACGAGAGGAGAGGAGTCCTTTTTATAGCCTCAGCGCTAGCGCATGCACTAGTGCTACCGTCGGCGCTATCCCATATTAAGTAATATTTTGCGCGCGAGAATCTTTAATCCGGGGAAACAATTTCGCCATTCCTCTTGTGCTCCGCGCTACCGCCAGCGCTATCGGCTACCGCCAGTGCTATCCCATATTAGGACACATTCTGCGCGGTAGAATCTTCAATCCGAGGAAACAATTCCTTCTTGCCAACTGTGTGTGTCGCTACCACCTGCGCTATCGCCTACCACCAGGCGTTATCTCCTTCCATATGTGCTCCCAGAATTGCGCTATCATCGCTAGCGCCAGGCGCTAGTGGGATACTTGGAATTGCTAGCTCAAAATTAGGGGCAACCATCCTTGAGTCATGTGGACTTTGGTTTCCTGCACACTTAAACACACAAGATCAAATACACATAGGATTTGTTATTCTCAAACCTAGGAGATGCGGAAGACCATGTTCCAACAAACTCCCCCTTTTGATAATAACAAATCCATTAATGATAAATCAGAGCATTAATAAATAGGAATGATGAAACTATATTTGTGTGTGTGTGTGTGTGTGAGTGATGACTTAGGATAATTATTGATTTTAGCATTTAGAATTGCTCCCCCTAAATACATGCTCCCCCTAAGTGAATGCTCCCCTAATATGTAAGCTATCATCTTTAATTAATCATGATAGTTTTTATTTTGATAGCGGATTATATTTATCATGTTAGTTCTCCCCCTTTTGTTATTAGCAAAAGTGGGTAAGGAGACAAAACACAGAAAAGTTTTTATTAGAAGATAAAGGCATGATCAAGTTTGTAGAGAAGGAAATGATAAGGAGTTTTAGAATACTTTTCATTTAAATAGATCAGAGTTTGAGTATCTCAACATTTTCATAAATCAAAGTTTGTAGCATAAACAAAATGTAATGATTTCCAAGTAACTAAACTACCCAGACAATATGTCTACACCCTAGCCCCGTACTAAGTGATGGGTGGGCATGAGGTGCTGCATACATGTCGTAGGTTGGGGTGTTAGTCCCATATGCAAACACTAGAAACAACTCAACCTAGCACTCTTTCCCCCCAGTGCCTTGCAAGACCCCACTGGAACCCTCCCCGGTTAAGGACAAGACATGACTAGAGATAAAGGTTATCTAATGTCTGCAACCCTACGCACCCGCTATGGTGAGAAATGAAGTCATGGATAATAATTATTGGAAACATTTAAGCTTTTTAAATCTAATGACATATCCTATGGATTTATATTTTTATTTGAATTTATGAAAACACTCACATAGCTATTTTGAAATCCATTCATAAATCAGAATTTTAGCATTACAATATTTTCATAGAAATAAAACAGAGTTTTTAGCAAAAAAGAAAATATTCATGTGTAGAGTAACCAATGTAAAATCTACCAAGCAAGTCTACTATTTGTTGAAAGAAAGGAATTTTGGTATTTAAGACTTTGATATAAGCATGAGAGCGCAAAGTAGAAATATATGGTGATGATGCGGAAGACTTATAGAAATACAAGAAACATCTTATTGTAATGATGATCCATAAAAAGATATATGAGTTAAATTTCATAAAGAAGATGTTTTTGTAAATCATTGTTCAATTAAAATCTTCAATAATGTAACCAAGCATGAAATAATGTTATAAAAAAAGATTACTACAATGTTATTTTAATTCATAATTTCAAATCAGACCAAACATTGTAGAAAGCATGCTAGGTTATCTTGTGCATTTCATAAATAAAGAGTAGTATAGAATTTGCATTAGGATCCAATACTCATGAGAAGAAGTGTTATGGAAGATAATGTTGTGCAAAAAAGTGTATTTTGAATAGAGTAAACAAATGTTTTAATCAAAAATACAAGTAATATGTAAAGTAAAGAGCACAATAAAACACAAATAATTTTACTTCCACTCACTTCAATGCACAAAAACAATGTACAACTACCAAGGTGCTTTGCACACACAATGCTCATTAAGACTTATCAGGGTGCAAAGTAGTGCTTGGGGGATCACATAATTTTATTCTTCAATATTGATTTTTTTTATTGTGATCCGGTGTACTTAAGAATAAGTGGTTTTTATTTTGAAAGAAAGTTATGGTTTGCACAAGATACTTTACTATTCTTTCCAAGGTGCTCAACCTCACAACACTTATTAAGACTTATCAGGAGGATCAAGTAGTGCCTGGTGGAGTTATCTTTGTCACTTTATTTTATGATTGTTGTTTTGTACAAAGTTCTCCGAATACAGTTGTTTTGCAAACCAATATAATTTATAAAAAAGATAACCACTTTTCTTAACTTTTAAAAGTGCAAATAAATGTTGTGTAGGTAAGATACTTGTGCAATTTTAATTCATTGTACTATTACAAAACATACACAAGCATTCTTAGATTAAACACATATATAGACAATGCCAAAATAAGTGAGTGAATAGCGATCATTATCAAACATAAAACATTTACTCATACTTAGAGGCATGCTAAGCTTAGTTCTACACAACTTTTTCACAATAATTGATGCACATATTAATAGATATATCAAAGCATGATGAAAGCAATGTTCAAAGTAGTTTGAAAATATAAATTGCACCATTATAGAAGTTCTAAATAATAGATTAAATCATGCTTGATTTTCAATGAAGTCCATACAATATTTTTGATATTTTTGAAGAATAATTTTTATTTAAAGTTTGAACTTATAAAATTGATCTTGGACTTCCCGAGGACTACCTTGTGAGAGCTTCGCCCGGTACTAGGTGATATGATGGGATGATAGCCCAAATCACCCTTTCGCAAGATATAGGTAAAAAGTTAAGTTCAAAAATAACAATTTTTGATAATTCTTTTGTTTTATATTTTTGTATTTGATTTTTGCTTTTAGAAATAGAATTTAAACAAATGACAAAAAACACAAAGGCAAAACATATAATTTTTTTGTAATTTGTCTTTTGTTTTTTGTATTTGATTTTTCAAAAATGTAATAAAAGCAAAAATGCAGAAATGAATAGTACAAATAGATTAATATATTTTTAGAGATTTTTCTAAATTTTAAAAATATAGAAAAACACATAGGTGCACTAGCGCCGGCGTTAGCGCTAGCGCGGGAAACGGTACACGATTTTTGATGATTTTGAAATTTGTAATTATTGATCTTGATTAAGTGTCCAAATAGTAGTTTCATGCAGAAATTTCAGAATTTTGGAGATGTCTAGATAGTTCAAATTGCATGAAACATTAGCGATTTTGTATATGATTTTTCCAAATAATCTTTGCAAGTGATATATTTCATTATATCTCCATTTTAATATTTTTAAGGCTTATATTTACCAATGTAGTTTGAAAATGATAGGAAATGTAAGCATGATTGGACATGAATTAACAAATCAAATATGCATGATTTTAGTGATTAAAGATAATGTTCATGCATAAGAATATCATAGATAAGCCCTAGATGAGAATACCCAGCTTGTATATCTTGGTAAACATATAAAGCCTAACATAGACACAAATATTCTTTAGGCGACAATGTTGGTATGATAAGTTTGAGATTAATGTTATACCAAGGTTTGATAGTGTTTCAACTTATAGACCTAGAATGGAATGATGATTCTATTTGATTTAATATCAAGGTGATTCAAAGGTCTAAACTAGAAATAAATCACAATACACACCAACCATTATAATATCAATTGTCATCAGTTAATATATCAATTATAATTCACATAAATGTGATCGAAATAATTATTTTTAGAAGACTTTTGATATGACTTATGATGTTAGTGAATTTTAGCAAAGGTCATCAATAGATCATAGTGGTGTTTGTGAATTCAATATTCATTATGAAGATAAATTCTTTCAATACATTTTAGTGATTTTCCTTTAATTAAGAATTTTGAATATATATGTGATTTTTGATAGGTGGACAATAGTGACAGTTTAGATCATGTTTGACATCAAGGAGTGAACACAATATAATTTTTTTGTTGTGAACAATGACAACCATATTGAAAGTTGAGCTTTTATTTAGATCTTGAATTTTCTTTTAGATCATGTTATTTCACTAAACCACTTGTTGGTGAAGGCTAAAACTCTTAATAGCCTAATAACTGGATTTAATTTGAAATATCTTATATCAAATTTAGAGTTTGATTCATATGGATAATATAAGATATTTAGAGGCAATGAATATAAGAATAAAAGATAGGTCATCAAAATAAAATATGATTTTGAATTTTGATCAATTTGATTTTATAAACATATTGAACTTTTAAGAGATAAAATCATATTTTTAATACTATATAGGATGACCATGTCATGATAGATCAAAAGAAATAAGAAAACAAGAAAACTTACAAGACATGAAAGCATATCATGAAGTAGAACTTTGTATATTTCATTTTGAAAGGATTCTACTTCATGCAATTGATGATACCTAATGAATAAGAGATTTAGGTATCCAAAGAGGACCAAGTGTGGTGGTTCCTTTGGGTACCCAAATATAACGTGTAGTTTTGTGGGTAGATATTGATGAATGGGTCCTTTCATGTGAAATTAATGTTTCAGCTTTAGTTTGGGCCTCCATTCAAACATTATATTGGTTTTGCGTTATTTTTATTTGTCAAATTTCCATTATGATAATCTTTATATTGATGATTATGATTGTAAAAAGTATTGTTCATAGGAAATTTGTGCAATTTTAATTTTGAGTTGGGAGAAACATGATTTTGCAAGTAATGATAATTTTGATTTTGATTTACAAATACTTTGTGATTCTTGCTCCCATTATTAGACTTAGTTAAGATGTTCATATTCATATTCAACTTGCTTTTAGAAATTTCTTGATATTGTGAATTTGTATTTATAATTTTCATAAGCAAGTTGATTTTTTATTTTAATTCATCATTTTTGATCTTTAGATTATGTCTAGCTTTATTATAAGCTATTGTACTATTTTTAAGAGTTGAAACAATTGAATCTATATGATCTTGATAGTTATTTCTATATCCATCAAATGTTTCATCCATCTCTTTAATTTCAATTTTATAGTCTTTGCATTTAGCACAGTCATTTTCCAAAGATGAATTTTCTAAACATATTTTTTTATTTTATTCTTTTATAAAAAGAAGTTCCTTTTCAAGTTCCTTGCATTTTTCTTTTAAGTCATCAAATTCCATACAAGGTGTAGTGTTTTCAACTAAGGAACCATGGATAGAACTAGATAAATTTGAATTTGATTGTTCATTAATTTTTGCCTTTAAAATTTTATTTTCTAAGCGCAAAAGTTTATTAGCATTTTTTAATTTCTTAATTTTGTGCTTTGTAGTTTGAAGCAATTGTAATGAAGAGATAGAAGTAAAAAAGATAGAATTTGATTTCCTTACATTGCTTTCGGGAGAGGCATGATTTGAACATATCGTTTCATTGACATCTTTTTGGCACTCCTCTTCCGAAGACAATACTTCTTCTTCTCTTCCATTAGATATGTGCTCCATTGATCCGTCATGAGAGGAGCATTCTTGAAGACTTGTGTAAGCTTGCATATTCTCCGGTTCTTGCGATTGTTCCATACCTGTAGAAGGAGAATCATACATTTCTTCAAGAAATTTCCATACTTTGTATGCACTAGAAAAACAATATATTAATTTGAAAATATCTTGAGATAAAGCACAAAAAATATAATGCATAGCTTTTGCATTTAGGTGACGCTCTTGTTTATTTGATTCGTTTGCTGGTCTAACTATTGCTATATCCCATGCATTGATATCTAAACTTTTAATAAATTTTTCCATTAATAATTTCCACCCTTTATA
Organism: Dactylorhiza incarnata; assembly: GCA_033032865.1. Taxonomy (NCBI): domain Eukaryota; kingdom Viridiplantae; phylum Streptophyta; class Magnoliopsida; order Asparagales; family Orchidaceae; genus Dactylorhiza; species Dactylorhiza incarnata. The sequence goes on from JAWHQI010000338.1 coordinate 1,220,197, forward strand.
ATTCCTCCCTTCGAATAAAGGTGGTTTAGGAGATTTTTCTTCTTCATAAAAATTTACCCCACTAGTAGAAGCGAGATCATGAGACGCCATTATTCCCGGTTGTTAAGCCGATTTGGAATAACCTCCCTCTGATACCACTTGTTGGATCGGTAGGCGCCCTTAGAGGGGGGGGTGAATAAGGGTTTTCAAAACTTTAGTGATATTTTTATAAACTTTTTAATAATGCAAGATTAAGACAATAGAAAGTCAAGTAAAACAATTGAAATAAAGTAGAGACATGCTTTGTTAATATTAAATACGGTTTTACAAAAGTTGACTTCTATGACGCTAGAAATCGTTGGCGATGAATAGTAAACTCTTTTTGTTTTCTATCCCGACTCGCATCCCAACGAACCGGTGGCCCTAGCCTATCCTCCCCGGATTTGGCCTCAAGCCGCTCTAGTCAACCCTTCCCCGGATGTGGCCTCGAGCACCCCCTAGACCTAGCCTAGATCTAGTTGCCAACACGAGGCGAGTTTCCCCCTAAGTCCTACCCAGACCTAGTCGCCAACACGAGGCGATTTCACTAACCGTTTACAAGAAGAATATGAAATGAGAATAAATAAAAACTCCCTTCTGAAGTCGGAGGCGAAGATCCGCTGTAGAGTAAGCGTTGCAGAAGCGGACTTCATTTGAATCCGGCGTGATGAGATTCTCCTTCAGAAGTTTGCAGAACTTTGGTAGGACATCAACTTTCGGCCAAGATAGCCTCTAGAATTCTAGCACTCTATCTCTCTATGATATCTCTCTGATGTGTGTCTGAAACGAGAGGAGAGGAGTCCTTTTTATAGCCTCAGCGCTAGCGCCTGGGCTAGTGCTACCGCAGCCGCTATCCCATATTAAGTAATATTTTGCGCGAGAGAATCTTTAATCCGGGGAAACAATTTCACCATTCCTCTTGTGCTCCGCGCTACCGCCAGCGCTATCGGCTACCGCCAGCGCTATCCCACATTAGGACACATTCTGCGCGGCAGAATCTTCAATCCGAGGAAACAATTCCTTCTTGCCAACTGTGTGTGTCGCTACCGTCTGCGCTATCGCCTACCGCCAGGCGTTATCTCCTTCCATATGTGCTCCCGGAATTGCACTATCATCGCTAGCGTAGGGCGCTAAGTGCTACCGCCAGCGCTAGTGGGAGACTTGGAATTGCTGGCTCAAAATTGGGGGCAACCATCCTTGAGTCATGTGGACTTTGGTTTCCTGCACACTTAAACACACAAGATCAAATACACATAGGATTTGTTATTCTCAAACCTAGGAGATGCGGAAGACCATGTTCCAACACCCCTATCGTGAAGTTGTGGAGGTACATTTTTTGTGCCAACAGCACAAACACACAACCTTCAGATTTGAGTTGTTCGGTGAACCGTGCGGTTAAGTATGGTAGATCGTGATATCCAACAGTGTACGTCCACAAGGGCTCATGCCAATTCAAGCAGTGCGCTCGCTCTGGAAGCTCTCGAGCTCCGCATGGAGCTTCACCTTGAGGAGTCTCATCGTGAGACCTCCCATCAGTTGGAGGCGGTCAATCAAGCTATAATCGCAATTGCTCAGTGGCTAGCTCCTCAGACCGCCCCGACCTCGACTACTCCAACCGGACCGCCAGATCGAGCCGGTCCAGTTCCTAATTGCCTAGCTGTTTAGTCCGCATCTCCCCTGCGGTCTCATGTTGATGAGTTCGCAGCTGCTCTCCGTGATTTCTTTCAGGCAACTGCTCAGGATGGTCCAACCAGAGTGCTGAACATCCAGGAGAGCAGTGGTAGTCCTCCAGCTGACAATTGGGAGGAGTTGTATCCTTTTACTGATCATGTTTGTTGGGAGCCTGTTCCCAATGGCTTCAGAGAGCCCCGTCTCCCAGTCTTCACTGGGTGGGATGATCCAGTTTTTCATCTCCAGACTTTCGAGTCAGCAATCTCCATGAGGACATTGTCTGACAGTCTTCGCTGCAAACTCCTAGTAACATCCTTTGGGGGTGAAGCTAGAGAGTGGTTTTATATGTTGCCTTCCTAGTCTGTCTCCTGCTTTGGAGACCTAAGTAAAGAGCTTCTCTTTAGGTTTGCTACCTTCAAGAAGCGAAAGAGTGTCCCTGTTGCCCTCTTTAGGATTAGGCAAGGTGAAAGTGAGACTCAAGCTCGCATTGTTGATTGGTCTCAAGAAGAAAATTTAGGGATCCAAGATTTGGATTCCTCCCTCTACCAAGTTGCTCTCATCAGCGGCTTACAGAAGGGCCCTTCAAGTTTGAAGTGACAACCAAAGAGCCTAGTTCTTACCAAGAATTGATTTTGATGGCCAATCGATTCATTGAAGGAGTGATCTCTAACTCTGGTTACATCTCCTTGTCTGAGTTAGCTCAGCAGAAAATTGTTGTTGCTGTTTCTTCTTTTGCTGCTCCTCAGCGTCTTCAGTGTCCAGCCCGCCAAGAATACAATCCTCCAGCTCAGAGATGAAGAAACCTATGTCATCACCGTCCATATTACAATCATCAACAGTTCAACCAGGTGTTGCCTCAAGTGCCCATCCAGCCAAAACAACCTCATTTCTTTCAACCTGCTCCACCAGTCCTTCGGCCTCAGCATTAATTTGATGACTCCCAAGAGTCATTCACTGAGCCTGCTTTGCCCATTAGTGTTGTGTTGCAGATTATCCAGAAGCAACCAGACTTCAAGAAGCCGGCTCCGTTGAAAACAGATATCAGAACCAGAAATCCTGCTCTTTTTGTGAATACCATAAAGAGGGGGCATCTGACCGAAAATTTTTGGGCCCTCCATTTCTTGATCGAGAAGCTGCTAAAGGAGGTAAATCTTCAAGATTTGTCATTCGAAAGGAAGGAGAAAAGCCAGTTGCTGCCAAGGGAAAAGACGTTTCTGAAGTTTATTGGGAATGCGAGGAGGTGGATGATGTTGGTCTTTTGGGTAGCATTCATTAAGGCAATGAATGCGTTGAAGTTGATGATGAAGGAGAGTTTGGTCGTCTCTTTTGCATCCATGGAGGAGATGGACTAGAATCCTCCAAGAAAGCAAGCATGTCTCTGGTTTTCCGTGCGGAAGTTGCAACCTCCTCCTCAGCTCCTTTTCAATAGGTCGTTGACTTTGGCCCTGATGATCTGCCCCCAAATTCCAATCCCTTCAACAATGTGGTCGTCATCAAAGCAGTGATTGAGAACTTCACAGTGGAAAGAATCATGATCGACACCAACTGCTTAGTAAACCTCTTGTTCAAGCAAGCCTTCGAAGCCCTGAAGATTGGAAAGACAATTTTTTCTACCTAAGGGCCCATATACAATTTCGTTGGAGAGAGGAAAGAAGTGGAAGGAAGTGTTACTCTTGCAGTAACAATGGGAGGAGAGGTCAAGCAATCCCAATTCATCGTAGTTGATGTTCCAAGTAGCTACTATGTGATCTTTGGGAGACCAATTTTGAATGAGTATAGAGTCATCGTTTCAACTTTTCATTTGGCTCTCAAGTTTGTCGCAAAGGGGAAGTAGTATAGGGTTCGGAGTGACCCCAAGCGTGCAAGGGAATGTTATGTAAAACCAGTGAATGTCACTGAATCGTCTCCTCCATGGTCAGACATTGAGGTTGATGTGCCACTACACCAAGTTGGATGTTGTGTAGAAGTTGCTGAATAAGAAATGTAGGTCCAGAAAGAAGAGGAAGAAAAATCTGCCTCAGTGAAGGATGAAGGCGCTCACCTGGAACTTGCCAAGGTCATCCAATGCGGTGCCAGTAGGTCATTTGACGGGCCTGGGCCGTCGGTTCCGGCGGTACTGGGCTAGGGGCCCGGGTCAGGCTAGCCAGTACCGTTACACATTCTCTGGTTATCATCAAATTAGAATGCATAAGCCTTATATCCCTCATACCTCTTTCATCATGAATGATGGTTGTTTCTATTATCACGTGATGACTTTCGGGCTAAAAAATGCTGGTGCAACATATCAACAAATGATGGACTCCATTTTTAGAAAGCAAAAATGAAGAAACTTAGAAATTTACATCGATGATCTCTTAATAAAAAACAAGTCTTTTTCTGCCTACCTAAATGATCTCATAGAGACATTTGCTACTCTACGAGCTTTTAATATGAAGTTAAATCTTCTAAAATGTGTCTTCGGAGCAAGGGGAAATTTATTGGTCATCTCCTTACTCCAGAAGGGATTGAACCAAATCCTGGCAAACTGAAAGCGATCTTAGACATAACACCTCCAAGGTAGCCCAAAATTTTCAGCAATTAGGTGGGAGAATGGCAGACTTAAGCGGGTTCATATCTCGCCAAGGAGATAAGAGTGCTCCATTCTTCAAGATTTTTCATGGGGCGTCGAAGATTGAATGAACCAAGGAGTGTGATGTTGCTTTTGATCAGCTGAAAAGCAGTTGACATCAACTACATTGCTTTTTATCTATCTGGGATTTGGTTTGAATGCAATTAGTTTGATTTTGGTATGGGAGGAGAAAAAGAAGCAATATCTAGTTTATTATGTCAGCAAAATTCTAAAGGATGCAGAGACTAGATACCCAATTCTCGAGAAGCTAGCGTTGGCACTTATCATCTCATCCTGCATGCTTAGGACATATTTCCAAGCTTATTCAATTCAAGTAGTAATAGATTTGCCATTGAAAAATGTGTAAGAAAAACCAGAACACTCCGACAGGTTAGCAAAAGTGGGCAATTAAACTTAGTGAATTTGATTTTTCCTATGTGTCAAGGATGGCGATCAAAGCTCAGGTTCTAGCAGACTTCATGGTGGATATATCCAAAAATAGCACAGAAAGGGAGACCAGAGCAACTCTAGCTTGGACTATTTATGTAGATGGTGCTTCTGGCAAAAAAATTTTAGGGGTGGGAATTATTTTGATCAACCCAAATGGAGTTAGATTGGACCAAGCATTGAAGTTTTATTTTCCTACCACTCACGACCTAGCAGAGTAAGAGGCTTTACTTGCAGGTCTCTAGTTCACAAGGGAGCTAGGCATTGAAGATGTTGAGGTAAAAAAGACTCACTAGTTATGGGTTCCCAAGTAAATGAGACTTTCGAAATCATAGATCCAGCGTTGAAGAAGTATCAGGTTTTAGTTAAGAATGAGATTGGCAAATTCATAAGTTTTACCATTCAGCATATACCGCGATTAGAAAACTCAGAAGCGGATTAACTGGCCAAGTTTGGACTTCTCTCAGAAGGGACTACCTCAGAATTATTTTATCCAACCATTGAAGAATGAGAAGTTATGCAGAGTGATCAACATACGTCTTGGATGGATCTGTTTGTTCTTTACCTCACAACCTCGATGATCTCTCTAAGGAAATAAATGACGTTGCTCTTTAGCGCGTACCTGCCCAATTGATCATCTTGGCTTGTACCCCTCTTTTCTTTTTTTGACCATCGAGGTCCTTATGGAGCTACTACAGCTTTGATGATCTCTCTGAGGAAAACAATGACCTCGCGAAAAATATTGTTCCTCTGGATTTCTATACATGCGGTTAAAATCACTGTCTAAACATTCTTGTGGACTTCTGATCGTGCTATCATAAATATTATCCCTCTGGATTTCTTCATATACGGTTAAAATATCTGTAAGAATACTACTCTGGATTTCCTTATAGCATAATCTGAAATGTCTATATATACAATCAGAAATGATCTCTCTATTATTATATATGCGGTAAAAAATATTATTGATGATCTCTAAAAATTCTGGAATTCCTATCATATTACTCTATGTTGGCGGTCAGGAGTAACTACTGAAGATATATCATTTTGGATGTCTTCAAGAACTCATAGTACAGCTAAAAATTATGAATTGGAGTTCTGGAAATGATTAGTGATCAGTGACCGCATAACCTCATTGAATTCTCTTTGGCAGTTATGGTCTCACGGAAGATTTTCTACTCATAATGGTGGTGTTCTACTTCATATAGTTTATTAGCATTTAATATGGGAAGTTCATATAGTACTGGCAAACACTCAAGTATCTGACCGCGCAGTTTGGTCTATCAAGGAAGTATCAAGCAAGCTGAGAGTTAAAAGAATAACTTTTCTAAGTAAATTCTTATAAAGGTGACAACCTCTTGTATCATTGGCCGTGCGATCATTGTATTCTACATTTTGTCATATATAAGTGAATGTTTCATCTCTGGGGATATATTATATGGTTTATGAGAGCAACTATATAAAATCGCTAGTCTGAAGTATAGCGATTACGCGGTTAAAATGAAATGTAACCGACTATATCAAAGCAGTTATGATTCAAGACGTCAGAAAAACACAACATAAGTAATTAGGAAAGTGCAATCACAACAAAGAAGGTAACACAAGTTTCTTTCATTTTATGTCAAAAACACATTACAAATACTTAGTCGCGCGGCTAACAAAAATCAAAACCGCGTCTTTTTAAAAAATGAAAATTACATGTTGTAATCATATCTAACTGCATCTTCACTTCTTACTTTTATTCTTCTTCTTCTTTAACAGAGGTTCCTTAGATGAACTTTTAGTGGAATCTGAAGACCCCTAGAGCCTTCTTATGAACATCAAGAATCGGAACTGGAAGGTGATCTTGAGCCAACACGGGAAGCAACATATTTACTTCCACTTTTTGACCGCGAGCCTTCATCTCTCTTTTCTTCCTCCAGATTCTTCCTTATGTCATTTCTTCATTTTCTTCTTGAATATCTTCATCTCCCTGACCGCCACCTGCCTCATTAACCGCTTCACCTTCTTCTTCATCCGAAATCGCAATGACCGGTTCGGTCTCAAAGTCTGCCAAATTCAGGTATAAGTCTGTGAAGTCGACATCTTCAAAACCTTCCTTAAGATCACCACGTTCTCTTAACCACGTGATTGCATCATCAACACTTTCCCGACAATTTTTGAATACTTCCTTCTGAAAGGTTAGATTGTCTGAGTCATAGGCTTTCTGTAAGTAAAACATAGTTAGTTCGATTGGTTAGGGTAAAAAGCTGACAGTGTGAGTAGTGAGATGTTCTCTTACCTCTAGCTTCTCTTCTAATTCATCAGCAGCCTTCACTACTCCACAATGAAGACGGCCAATGCAATGATTCAGAACTGTGCTTCTCAATGTTGGTTGAGCGGCCACCAAGGCAAAATCTTCGTGGGGGATGTCCTTCACTTCTTCCATAAATTGCATTCATGAGCACTGTAGTGTGGCAGCTAACCCGGTCACTCTTCCATGCGGGCAGAGCTGTGGAGACCGAGACCTTCTTTCCTTTGCGGTCCCAGTGTATTAGAGGCTTGTCAGCAAGGTCCTTGACACCTCTGCCAACATTAGAAAAATAATAAGTCCCAGCTGAAGAACTTGCCTCCCCGGCGGTCGTCTGAGATGCCCTCTCGTTGGTTCTTTTTTGCCTTATTTCCCTTTGGGTTAGCACTTCCCACTGTGGTTTGTTTTGTGGTACTTGCAAGATTGCTGAAAAAATAAGATAGAAAATTTTAATATAAATTTGCGGTAAAATGCGGTTATCTAAAGCTTGCTTGCAGGATAAAACTTACTACCTTTAATCGATATATCAACGATCTTAGGAAGTAATGACAGATAATATCGAATATCTAACCGTTCGTCAGCCAGGAATTTTATAATCTTATCCTCAATCTCTATTACTTCTCGCATCGACTTGAACATGGAATCGTCACGATCTTCTGGTCACACGGTCAGACCGCCAAAATCTCATTCAAAAATTACGAACCGTTCTGCCCAGTTCGGAACTTTGTTGGGCAGATGGACCACCTTCATACCAGTGCAGCCAAAATAGAGAAGGACCGTGAACTCTTCTTTCTGCTTCCATTCGTTAAGTGTCCGCACGATAAAGACACTCCTGAAGATGTCTAGAGTAAAGTAAACTCTCTCTGACCGCAGATAAGCTATAAATGAAAAGATGGTGGCAATTGAGTTGGGCGGCAGCTGACCGGGAACCACTCTGTAATGATCAAAAATCGCCATAACCTCCCATGGGAGAGGAAACTCAAAGTCAAAGTCAAAATTGTTGGAACATGCGTTTCGCATCTCTTGGTTTGAGAATAACAAATCTCAGTCTGTATTTGATCATGTTTGTATTGTGTTTATAGTGTTCAAGAACTACTAGAACAATACTCATATGTATAGAATGAAGATTGAAGACGATGCTTTGAAAAGAGAGCTAACGCCCGACGGTAACATTACCGCGAGCGGTAGCTTGTCGATGAGAAGGAATGTTGACGAGAAGGAATGTTGACGAGAAGGAATGTCGACGAGAAGAGAATGTCGGCGAGATGTCACACGCACATCGAACTAATGTGTAGGGCCACATTTTGCCACGATTATCACAGTTGCACGAATTCGGCCATATTTCTCCACGATTTGATACCACTGGCAGTAAATATTACCAACGGCGGTAGCTCCCATTTTTTATTTAAAGAAAATGAGCATCTCATTCTTTGTTGGCTGAAAAACTTAAACCTTTCATGAGAGCCTTCATCCCTAAGTTCCAGAGGACGTTCAACTCCATCTTTGAAGATCAAGTTCTTAAAGGAGAATTCCAAATGGTCATTCTACGTGAAGAACGAACGCATGAACTTCAACGATTTCTTTGGCTGTTCTTCATAATCTCCTTCAGAGTTCTTCATTATATGGATTTTTTATTTCTGAATTATTATTGTATTTCTCTATTATCCATTTGTATCAGTAGGAAATTTGCCACAGTTGTTAGCGATTAGGCCTTGCAAGGCTTAGGGGAAATTTGTCATGCGTGTTGATGACTATGTCTAGGTTTATATCTAGGGGACGCTAGAGGCCTTATCTGCGGTAAGATAGGTTATATCCAATCGGTCCTTAGGAGAAGGATTGGTATAAAAACCAAAAGGATTTTTCTTTAAGCCTCGATTTCAAGCGTCATTGGAATCAAAATTTTGTAATTATCTTTTTAATATTAAATCTTCATTTCGTCTTTGCCTTACTATTAAGATTTTATTACCTGCAATTGAATCAAAGAAAAATCGGTTTAGCATAATTTTCAAGAAGGTTTTTTTCCCGAGAGCTAACGTCGGGCTGTAGCTCCTATCATCGACGGTAATTAATATAAATTGTACTCTGCAGTTTTTCTTTAAAAGATATCTTCAATATAACCTTTTCAGAATTATTAAATTAAAGATTTTCTATAAAATATTCTAAAAAAATTTATTAACAATAATATTTTATATTTAAGACTGAAATTCATAAAACCCTTATTCACCCCCCCCCCCCCCCCCTCTAAGGGCACCTTTCGATCCAACACTTGGTATCAGAGGAAGGTTATTCCAAAATTGTTTCGCAACCGAGAATAATGGCTCATCATGATCTCGCTTTTAATAAGGAGCAAGGGATTAGTAGACTTTCTTTATTTACCAGATCAGACTATAATTATTGGAGAACTATGATGCGATATTTCTTAATGACTTTAGATATTGAAGTCTGGGTTATGATTGAACATCATTACACTCCTCATACAATTGTAGTTGGAGATATGACTATTGAAAAAACTAAAGATAAATGGGATGACGGTGATAAGACTAGATGTAAGAATAATGCTAAAGTCATGGATGCTTTATTTTGTGTCTTGGATAGAATTGAATTCAATCGAACTTGTGCTAGCGAAACTGCTTATGGTATTTGGAATCAATTGGAAATAGCTCATGAAGGTACTTCACATGTCAAGGATTCAAAGCTTTTCCAATTGAAACCCGAATGCGAGAAATTCCAAATGGACGCGGATGAAGACATAGATTCCATGTACTCAAGGTTCACCAAAATCACAAACCAATCTAAAGTATTTGGAAGGTCATTCTCCAATGACGACATGGTGATGAAAATCCTTTGGTTACTTCCTCCAAAGTTCAACCCAAAAGTGACGGCCATCTCAGAGTATGCATGATCTAAATAAGCTTCAAATTGAAAGCCTCATTGAGAATCTCAAAATCAAGAAGTTAAACTAAAAATTCAACAAGAGGAGTACAACAAGGAACCAAAGAAGAGGACTTTGGCACCGAAATCTAAGGAGGCCGATGATGATGAAGAGGATGAGGAAAGTCCCTTTGTAAAGAATTTCAAAAGATTCGTGAAGAATCCGGAAAGAAGAAACACCTTCCAGAAATATTTCATCAAGAAGGGTTTATCATCAAAGAAAGGAAAAGCTTGCGATGACGGAGACAAAGAGCGGCCACCACCGGAGTGTACCACTGCAGAAGGACCGAACACTTCTGGAGATAGTTCCCAAATATTTAAAAGAGCAAAAAGAGAAGCGGGAAGGAGAAAAAGTTGTTAAAGGCAGATCTACATGGGATGACTCCTCATCTGAGGATTCAAGTGGATCTACCTCAAGCGATGATGAAGAGGCAAACATGTACCTCATAGGAAAAAGTAACACGCCTTTAGATGAAAAATACAATGTCCAAAGCGACACTAAGGTACCTCCTCCCATTTATGATGATTTGTATAATGAATATTTTTAAACGTTCTAGTATTTTGATAAAAGTTTAAAAAATCATGATATCCTAAAATCCGGAAAAAAACTTTTATTAAAAGAAAATAAAAAATTATTTAAAGGTCAAAAAACACTAGGAAAAGGGAAAGTTTATTGCCAAGAGTGCGATCACTCCTTGGCAAAGGTAAAAGAACTTGAAGAAGCTCTTTTTAAGACCCACTCTAATATTGAATCTCTTATAAATAAAAAGGGGAACTAAGAAAAAAAATTAAAAACCTCTCTTTCTCAAATTGACACCAAAAAGAAAACATTTGCAAATCTGTGTGTTATGTTAGTAACGAAAAACACTGCGTTAAAAGCCAGAATTCTTGATTTGAACATGACTATAAAAATTTTTGGAGTTGGCAAAAAAACCCTTGACATGATTCTGGTCAGCCAATGCCATGGTAGTGCAAAATATGGGCTTGGTTATGTTTCTGAATGCTATCGCACGGTGGTAGCACTTACCGTCGGCATTAGAAAAAATTCCAGAAAACATAATAATCAAATATTAAATCAAAATTGTGTCGTTTCCTCATCTTCCCTCAAGATTTCACACAAAACTCTGAAAAAGATCTCAAGCCCTTCTATTTCATGTGTCAAATGTTATTTATTTGGACACACTGCGAACTCTTGTTGGAAGAAGGGATGAAGTGTTTTAAAACAAATTTGGGTACCTGAGGTTTCCACCTACTCTATGGGTGGAACCTCGTGGGTACCCGGATCTTTACTCTCATCTTTTTTTAAGTTTGTTGGCAGACTAAGGACAAAGAAGACACGTGGTATTTAGACTTGGGATGCTCCAAACACATTACGAGCAACCAAGCAAAATTCCTTAGCCTCATAAAGAAGAAAGGAGGGATGACGACATTTGGAGATAACAGAAAAGGAAGAATCATGGGCATCGACATAGTGGGTAATGAATCTTTTTCAATTTGTAATGTATTATTTGTAGAAGGTTTAAAACACAATTTAATTTCAATTAGTCAATTATGTGATAAAGTTTTAAATATCTTATTTGAATCATCAACAAATCTTTGCAAAATTATAAATTCTAAAACAAATGATGTTGGACTCACTGCACCTAGAATGCATAAAGTTTATATGATTGCCTTAAATGATCTTTCACATTCATCTATAAAATGCTTAATTTCTAAAAATGAAGAATTGGAACTTTGACATAAGCGTCTTGGTCACTCTAGCACCAAGCTAATTTTAAAATTATCAAAAGATAAATTAATTAGAGGATTACCAATACTTAAATGGGAATTTATCTTCACTTTGCTCGTCATGTCAAAAAGGAAAATTTTCAAAAACTTCATTTAAAAGCTAAAATGTAATTTCTACTACTAGACCACTTCAATTAATTCATATGAATCTTTTTGGACCGGTTAGCATGTCTAGTCTAGGTGATAAAAAATATACTTTTTTATTAATTGATGATTTTTCTAGATATTGGACAATTTTTCTTACTTTCAAATCCGTTGTATTTTTTGAATTTACTAAACTATGTATTCCTATACAAAATGAACTTGATTTAAAAAAATGCATATGCTCGGATCATGGAGGAGAATTTGAAAATGAAAAATTTACTACTTTTTGTAATGATCTAGGAATTAAACATGAATTTTCCGCTCCACGCATCCCACAACAAAATGATGTAGTGGAGAGGAAAAATAGAACCCTTCAAGAATTAGCACGCACTATGTTATTCGAATATGGGTTACCTAGATCTTTTTGGGCCGAAGCTATTAGTACTTCATGTTATGTAATTAATCAAGTCATGTTTCGCCCATTATTAAAACTATCACCTAATGAATTATATTTTCAAAAGAAACCTAACGTATCTTATTTGTGTTTTTGGTTGTAAATGATTTTTATTAAACATTAAAGATACCTTAGAAAAATTTGATGAAAATGTAATGAGGGAATCTTTCCTGGCTATTCTTCAAATAGCTAGTAGGGTTTATAGGTATATAACCAAGGAATAGAAATAGATCAAGAATCCATACGTGTTAGATTTGATGAGTTAGTTCCTTTTGTAGATTCTAGTCATGCAGGAAATGAAGAGGAGCCCCTTCCCCCTTTAGAGCATGAGGGTGACGAATCACTTGAAGGAAAAGAGGAGAAAAAGGAAGAATTATTGGAACATGTACCTCCAACTGAGTTGAGATTTTCAAAGGACCATCCAAGAGAACTTGTCATTGGAGAACCATCAAAAGATATAACTACTCGTTCTTCTTTACACGGGTCTTTTTTCAAACCTTTGTTTTGTTTCCGAAATAGAACCAAAAAATGTTTCAACTGCTTTAAATGGTGAATTTTTGTGTTTAGCTATGAATGAAGAATTAAGTCAATTTGAATGTAATAAGGTTTGGAAATTAGTTGAGAGGTCGTCTAATTATCCGGTTGTAGCTGTAAAATAGATTTTCAAAAATAAATTAGATGGTGACTCTATAATCACTAGGAATAAAGCTAGATTAATAACACAAGGATATTCACAAATTGAGGGGGTAGATTTTGATGAAACATTTGAACATGTTGCTCGTTTAAGGATCAATTAGAATTTTTCTTGCATTTGCGAGTTTCAAAAGATTCAAATTATTTCAAATGAATGTTAAAAGTACTTTTTAAATGGGAAAATAAAAGAAGAAGTATATATAGAATAACCCCCCCCCCCCCCCCCCCCACAGTTTTATAAATGAAAATTTTCTAAATCATGTGTATAAGTTAAAAAGTATTTTATGGTTTAAAACAAGCGCCTCATGCTTGGTATGAAAAATTAACATAGTGTTTATTAACGCGCGGTTATAAAATGGGAAGTGTTGATAACACACTCTTCATTAAGAATTTAAATAATGATTTGATTATTTTAAAAATCTATGTTGATGATATAATTTTTGGAGTCACTAATGAAGAGTTGTGTAATGAAGTAGTTTTAGTGATGCAAAACGAATTTGAGATAGAGCTTGGTTGGAGAACTCACATATTTTCTAGGATTTCAAATCAAACAAAAATATGATGTTATTTTTATTAGCCTAACTAAATATGTTCATGAAATGCTTAAATGAATTGGATTTGAAAACCTAAAGAAAGTGAATACACAAATGAGTGCATCACTCAAATTAGAAAAGGATGAAGCCAGAATTTCAATTGATCAAACTTTATATAGAGGGATGATGGGATCATTATTATATTTGAGTGCATCTATACCCAATATTATGTTTGACGTATGCTTATTTGCTAGATTTCAAGCAAATCCGAAAGAATCATGTTTAAAAGCAGTTAATCGAATATTTAGATTTCTAATCGGAACATCTAGATTAGGTTTATGGTATCCATATAATGATTCATTTATTTTACACAGCTTTTCTAATTTTGATTATGCGGTATGTTCATTAGATCGTAAGAGCACTGGTGGCACATGTTAAGAACCTTACCTACAATATTCCTGATTTGAAGAAGTCTTCAAGTCAAAGGTAAATACACTTTATAATTGATATATTTGTTTAGAATATTGTTTTCAGTTACTAGATAGTGCAAGCTTAACATAGGGCTAGACTTAGTGTCATCGGACATAGTTTTGCCAATGCAATCGCTCATTGTGCAAAGTACAATATCGACCTATGATCTAGACAATATTAGATTCATCACTCACTTATTAACATCAGAAATAAAGGTCTGGCAAGTCACAAAGAGCAAAGGATCAGAATTAAGAATGTTCAGAAATTGACTAAGTAATATCAACCTCCAAATATTGCCTTAGTAATACTCTATCCAAGATGATATCGTCTTGACAAGATTCAGCTATTCTCATATCATCTTGGAGATGATCAACAGATGTTTGGAAGCTCTTCAATAAGGGAGAATTTGGCTAAGTTCTTTATCGTTGAGACTAAGTTCTTTATCATAGAGGCTAAGTTCTTTATCGTCGAGGTTATCTCAATTGTCTTTGAGGACAAGTTAAATGTTGTCGAGGAGTCAACGCGACATTTCAGAATTATAGAAGGCAATTATCGTGTTGAAAACAGAATTCAACTTGATAAGTTTAACATTCGGCTAGAAGGCAGTTATTGTGTTGGACACAGAAATTGACTTGATTTGCTCATTCTTTTGGCTAAAAGACAGTGGTAGTCAAATATCATCTTGTAGACTATAAGTATCATCAAGACGATTCTTGCAGAAGGTTTTAACTAAAGAAGTTTTGCTAAGTCCAAATTCGACCAAAATATCAACAGTCGACTAAACATCAAGAAGATTTGACCAACCATCTAGTAGAATTGCGGAAAGTGTACAACCCTGAATTCGCCGAGCGAACCCCCTGGGCCCGAGAGGTATTTAAGAATTGTTTTTCCTACAATGGTTGAGGACAAGAATAGGGGGGAGGTAAATCAATCATCCCTTGTTAACCATAGCCGGCTCAGACACGGCCTCTACCGCCGGGCGCTAGCCCTCCTCAGCCATCTCGATGGCACAACTGAGACCGCTCGGTCGTCTCGCAAGTATGCTGAGACGAGTCGCTAGTGCCGGCGGTAGCAATACCGCAGGGCGCTAGCCAATCTCGCCCCTCCCCAAGGCAAGGGGGGCGAGCTCCTCTCGCCCCCGTCCCCTCCAGGGGGGCGAGCTCCTCTCCCCCCCCCCCCCCCCCCCCCCCCCCCCCCCCCCCCGCACCCCTAGCAGCAGGGGGGCTAGACCCCAGGGGGGGCGAGCTCCTCTCGCCCCACCCCAAGGCAAGGGGGGCGAGCTCCTCTCGCCCCACCCCAAGGCAAGGGGGGCGAGCTCCTCTCGCCCCCGTCCCCTCCAGGGGGCGAGCTCCTCTCGGCCCCGCGCCCCCAGCAGCAAGGGGGAGAGACCCCAGGGGGGCGTGCTCCTCTCGCCCCGCCCCAAGACAAGGGGGGAGAGCTCCTCTCGCCCCCATCCCCTCCAGGGGGGCGAGCTCCTCTCGCCCCCGCGCCCCCAGCAGCAGGGGGGCGAGTCGCTAGCGCCGACGGTAGCAATACCGCCAGGCGCTAGCCGATCTCGCCCCGCCCCAAGGCAAGGGGGGCGAGCTCCTCTCGGCCCCATCCCCTCCAGGGGGGCGAGCTCCTCTCACCCCCCGCGCCCCCAGCAAAAGGGCGAGACCAGCAGGGGAGCCGCCCCTAGCTGGGTCTCGCCCAGCCCCAGCATAAGGGCGAGACCAGCAGGGGGGCCGCCCCAAGCTGGGTCTCGCCCAGCCCCAGCAGAGGGGCGAGACCAGCAGGGGGGCCGCCCCAAGCTGGGTCTCGCCCAGCCCCAGTATAAGGGCGAGACCAGCAGGGGGCCGACCCCTGGGTCTCGCCCCACCCGGTTAATGGGCTCACCGAGCCCCAGCTAGGAGCTCCCTCTCGCCCAGTTCCGGGGGGAGGGGTCGGTCTGCGTTTAGCGTCGAGGAACAGCGGGATGTGGCTATCCGCAGCCATTTCCGATGGCATTTTGGTAACTTCGCAGGCAGAGTTTGGTTATTTGCATCCCAAATCCAGAAATCCTATAAATAGGACCAAGGGGCACCATTTGGAGGGATCCTTCTAGGCTAGCTCTCTCCCTCTCTCTCCCTCCCCAAGTCTCTCTAGGGGGTGAGGAGAGCCTCCAGTGGTGCCGAAGCTTAGTAGTGGCTTGGGAGGGGAAGTTTCTAAGGGGCTTCCGGGTATGTGGCGGGACCTCCCCACTAAGCCCTTGGTCCAGTCCATAGTTTCTCAACCTTCAACCTAGAGCTCTCCCTTGGGAGGAGTAAGGGTTGGTTGCCCTTCATCTCGGTGAGGGCCCCGAACTCCCCAGAGACCGAGAAATTGGTTTCAACATTTTTTTCCGAGGGCATTTTGGTAACTTCGCAGGCAGAGTTTGGTTATTTGCAGCCCAAATCCAGAAATCCTATAAATAGGACCAAGGGGGCACCATTTGGAGGGATCCTTCTAGGCTAGCTCTCTCCCTCTCTCTCCCTCCCCAAGTCTCTCTAGGGGGTGAGGAGAGCCTCCAGTGGTGCCCAAGCTTAGTAGTGGCTTGGGAGGGGAAGTTCCTGAGGGGCTTCCGGGTATGTGGCGGGACCTCCCCACTAAGCCCTTGTCCAGTCCATAGTTTCTCAACCTTCAACCTAGAGCTCTCCCTTGGGAGGAGTAAGGGTTGGTCGCCCCTCATCTCGGTGAGGGCCCCGAACTCCACAGAGACCGAGAAATCGGTTTCAACAGAAAGGCCTAATTTCAAATTAAGGCATGAATTTGACGTTATCTCATTTATTGCCGCTGCAGATTGAGTTTATCAGAGATGTGCTTTATGGAAAGAAGATCTCTTACATAATGGTTGTCTGAGGATTCGACCGTTAGTGAGCATCCCTATAAAAGGGATGAGATAAAAATCAGCAAACCCTAATGATAAGAATTATAATCATATTCTCAATCATTCTAAAGAAAGAGCTCGTCGTCGTCGTCCTATTCATCCAAGAGCTCAAGTACAAAAGAGAAATTCTTTGAAGCAAATCAATCTAATCTCCTAAAGAAAAGAACAGTCATCTTGCCGATTCAAAAGATCAATCACCTCTTTGCAAGAAGATTTCTGAAGAAGTCATTTCCACAATAGGCTTTAAGAAGACTCACGCTATTCAAGAAAAACTTCTGAGTCTAAAGAATCTTTATAAACTTTTACATATTCTTCTGTAGGATTTCTGAGGAAATCTGAATGTAGGGTCTTTTGAGGCCTGAGTGTAGGATCCTGAGTTAGGATCTATGGTAGGGAGCTTAGTACAGTTCCTAAGGTAGGATTCAAGTTGAATCTGAGTTGTAGGAGTTGAATACTCTGAGTTGTAGGATCCTGTGATTGGATCTGAGTTAGGGAATCTGCTGTTATTCCTGAGTTGTAGGAGTCTTGGACTCTGAGGTGTAAGATTATTAGATTTGAGTTTTTGGTGGAATTGGCCAAGTCTAGCACACTGCTAGATAGGTGGAGGGGGAAAGTGGAGTACCTATACTGGGGAACCACTATATATCTATGTGTAGTATGTAATGTGTTTGCTCTTTCTATGGTGATGTACTTGAATGTTTTATAGTAGTTCAAAAAGGCTTAAACACCTATTCACCCCCCACTAGTTGATTAGACTACCCTAAACTTACAAGTGGTATCAGAGGTAAGTCGTTCAAAAAGGGTTTAACAGCTTGAACAAGATCCTCTTCAGGGAAATCAGTCTACTCACCATGACTTCTGAAGAAAACTACTAAGAACTTAGTTCAATGAAGCTGCTTGTATGCAGAAAAGAAAACTTTGGAATCTGGAAGGAAAGGGTCAGACTATTCATGGAAGCTTCTGATCCTAGAATATTTATAATTGTTGAAGAAGGACCTTTCATTCTCATGAAAGTCTCCACTATTGATGCAAATCTGCAAGTTCCAAAGAAATTTTCTGAAATGACTAAGGATGAAGTAGTTCTGGCCATCATGGACAAATGGACCGAGAACATAATTATGAGTATCATAGATGGCTTCACTTTTCAGAATCTGATTCACTGCAGAACTACTAAGAAAATATGGGATTCCTTAATTGTCTACATGGAAGGCACTGAGAAAGTAAAAGATGATATGAAATCTCTTCTTAACTAAGAATATGAGGCCTTCAAGCGGGAGAAGAAGGACTCAATTGCTATCTACTATAAGAAGTTCATTAAGATAGTCAATGGACTAAGGAACTATGGGAGAGAGTTCTCCAACTATGATCTCAATGACAAGTTCTTGAGGTCCCTCAACAAAGAGTGGGACATCAAGATTTGTGCAATAAGGGAGAGGGGGAATTTGGCTAACATCCATCCCCAAAATATGTATGGCAAGTTGTTATCCCTTGAGTTGCAGCTGAATGCAAGGAAGGCAGAAGAAGAATCTTCTAGATCTCACTCTAGGGAGAAATATGTAGCCTTTAAGGCTGAAAGCTTTAGGAGGAGTAAAGGAAAATCCCCAACCTTTTAGGAGAGAGATGCTGAAGAAGAAGAATCTGAGACCTACACTTCAGGCTCAGACCTAATAGATGGAGAATTTTCCTTGTTCTCCGGGAAATTTAAAAAGTTGCTGAGCAAGAGGTGGTAATGGAAAAAAACCCTCATCCTCCTCCAGCTCAAAGAAGAACTACAACAGACCTGACAGGCCAAAGCACAATCCCAAAAAGGACAGATATGCTCCTAAGCAGAACAAAGAGTTGTCATCTGACATTGTTTGTTATTGTTGCAACAAACTAGGTCATGTCATAGCTGACTGTCCTGATAAAAGAAAAGAAGGAAGATGAAATAATGGCAAAAGATCTCATAAAGGCAAGAAGCATGAGAATAGTTTCATTGCCAAGAAGCCGAAGACTTTGAGTGAGAGTGACTCAGGCTCATCTGAATCAGATGAAGAAGCCTACATTGGGCTCACCGCAATCTCAGACGATGAATGGGAGACTGACTATCGTACTGCAGGAGTGTGCATAAGGGAACCCCTATCACTATCAAACAGTGGGTCAGAGGATGAAATCTATTATGGGCTAATGGCCCTAAATGATGAAGAGAAGCAGGATAATTCATATCCTGGTAAGGTACATATCAAAGCCTCTCTATCTATTCATGGATCTAATCTTGAATCTGATGCTAGAACAGAAGCAAACTCATTAACTGATGATGAGAGTGATTCTGAACTAGCATATCAATATAATGATCTAATAAATAAGTATGGTGCTCTATTAAAAGCAATATAGAAAAGTAAGGCCTTGGTCAAAGCTCAGGCTGAAGTAATAAAAATTCTCATTCAAATCCCAAGTGGATGAGAAAACTAAAGAAATAACAAGTTTGACCTATGAGCTTATGATACTTCAAAATAAGTATGAAGCTCAGAGAAAATTGTTAGTTTAAAGGGAAAGAGCCATCAAGGCTTTGGAGGACAAGCTTGTTCTAGAATGGAAGCTTGTGGCAAGCTTCTCTAAGCAAAAAACTATACTCCCATTATAGACAGCTTCTCTTCTCCTATAGAAGAGGGCTCGACTATAATAAGGAAAAGGAAGAGACTTCTAAAGATAAGACTATCTTCCAATAAGTTATCTTGCCCTCCAATACATATGATAATGATCTAACCAATGAATATCTCTCTAATGGATACTGAACTAGTGGAACAAAGCCACAAAACTCAAGGAATAGATCAAACATTGGACTGAGTGCTCTCAAGGCAACCCATGAGGAGATCTAGATGAAGGATAATGGACCATTTGTACTTGACTCTACAACACCATCATCCAAAGGAAAGGGAAAGACTCTTCCTCAAAAGCCTGTCCCTAGAGTGAAACTTGTGACTGTGCAGTCAACTCTCAATTATGTGCACAGCCACACGATTAGCCTAAGAAATGCTAGTTATAAAGTAGCCTGCTCTTCTGATCATCAGCACCATCACTCCACTCAGAAGGTGACTCAGACGATGGGGTATAATATATTTGAATGCTTGTGTTTTGGCAAGATTGACCACTTTATAATAGACTGTTTGTTCAACCCAACAGTGCCTTGGGCAAAGAATGTGAAGCTTGCAAGTAATTTAGTTATAATGCATCCTGTAGATAAGGCTGACTAGAACCAAGGACCCAAATCTATTTAGATTCCTAAGGTAAACTAGTTTATTTTTACAGGCATGTCCAAATACCAATAAAATGCTTATTTGGTACTTGGACAGTGAATGTTCCAAGCACATGACTGGAACAAGAAGCCTTTTGAAGAACTTCGCCCATGTGGAAGATGGAGCCAAAGTAATATTTGGTGGATCTGATAGAGGCATTATTAAAGGCTATGGTATGATTACCAATGACAGTCTCAATTACAAAAGTAGCTTATATGGAAGGGTTGCAACACAATCTTATAAGTATAAGCCAACTATGTGATCTAGGTTATGTCATTGAGTTCCACAAGGATAAGTGTCTGATTAAAAATTTTGTTGACTTTGAGAAAATTCTATCAGGCACCAGGAGTGGAAATGTTTACTGTTTGAATATCTTATGTTTAGATTCTTCTACACCTGTATGTCTTGTAGCAAATAAGAGAGACTCTCTTTGTGTGCAATGTCATAAGAGACTTGCTCACATGAACTACAAGACAATCAGCAAGCTATTTTCAAAAGATTTAATTAGAAATGGACCTAACCTCAAATGCATTAAAGAGGGTATTTGTCATTCCTGTCAGATGGGCAAGCAGACTAAAACCGCCTTTAAGAGCATAAGCTCCAAAGATTCTGAAAGATGTTTATATCTATTGCATATGGATTTATTTGGTCTTATGTCAGTTCATAGTTTAGGAAGGAAGTTGTCCACCTTGGTGATAGTTGATGTCTTCTCTAGGTATGCTTGGGTGTTCTTTCTTAAGAAAAAGTCGGATACCTTGGACATCTTTGTATCTTTTGTCAAGCAAGTTCAGAATGAAAAGAACTGTACTGTGGTCAAAATCAGAAGTGACCATGACATAGAATTTCAGTCTGAACTCGTGACAAATTCCTGCAAAGAATAAGGTATCCTTCAAGAATTTTCTTCTCCAAGAACCCCACAGCAAAATGGAGTTGCTGAGAGGAAAAATAGAACTCTCATAGAAGTTGGGAGAACCATGCTAAGTGACTCTTCACTACCAGAGTATTTCTGGGCTGAAGCTATCAACACTGTCTGTCATGATAGAGATTCTATCATCAAATATCACAAGAAGACTCCTTACAAACTAATGAAGGGCAGAAAATCAAATCTAGCATACTTTAGGATCTTTAGATGTAAGTGTTTTGTTATAAACAATGGAAAGTCTTATCTAACCAAATTTGCTAAAAAAAATGTTTTGAGGGGATCTTTGTTGGATAGAATGGCCACAACAAGGCTTATAGGATATTCAACAAAAATACTCATGTTGTAGAAGAATCAATTCATGTTGTATTTAATGAGATAAGCATGATTCATGAAGATGTGTCTAGCTCTTCTAGTGTTGTAGGAATAGGTTTGACGCTAAAAGAGCTAATCCTAGAAGAGTCTACATCTCCGGACTTGATCATTGAAAATGGAAAACAAATCTAAAGAGAAGCACAAGATACAGTGCTTGGACAACAGCCAACTGGAACAGAAATTGCAGATAATCAAGGAGCACTACCTCCAGCTTGGAGACACCATAAAGACCACCCAAGCAGTCAAGTCATTGGAGATAACCAAGGAGTAAGAATAAGAAGAAGTGCTCAGAATGAGGATTTATATCTGTGCTTTCTATCTCAAATTGAACCAAAGAAATTTGAAGAAGCCAACTCAAATCCCTCTTAGATCATGGCAATGCAAAAGGAACTAAGTCAGTTTAAAAGATGCAAAGTATGGAAGCTAGTTCTTAGGCCCCAACATCAAAATATTATTAGAACAACGTGGGTTTATAGGAACAAGCTGGATGAGAATGGTGTCATCATCAAAAGCAAGGCAAGGCTGGTTGCAAAGGGATACAGACAGGAAGAAGGGATTGACTTTGATCAAACCTTTACACCAGTAGTTAGACTTGAGGCAATAGGGTTATTTTTATCATATGCAGCTCACAAAGGATTCAAAGTATATCAAATGGATGTGAATTCTGCCTTACTAAATGGAGAACTCAAAGAGGAAGTTTATGTAGAACAGCCTCCAGATTTTGTTGTTCCTAACTTATCTGATCATGTTTATTTCTTGGGAAAGGCTTTGTAAGGGTTGAAACAAGCACCTAGAACTTGGTATGAAACCCTGTCTAGCTTACTCATTGAAACAAGTTTTTAAGGGGGAAGATAGATAAGTCATTATTTCTAAGGGAAGTAAAGGGCAAAATTTTGTTTGTACAAATATATATTGATGACATATTTTTTGGTTTTACTGATGGCAGCCTTTACAAGAAGTTTGCAAACTTGATTCAAGTGAAGTTTGAAATGAGCAGCATGGGAGAGCTAAAATACTTCTTAGGTCTCCAAGTGAAGCAATTTGAGGATGGGATATTCATCTCTCAGACCAAGTTCACAAACAAGCACATAAAGAAGTTTGGAATGGAGAGTGCAACCTCAATGAGGACTCCAATCTGTCTATGGACAAGGACGAGAAAGGAAAACCTTTTGATGAGACCTTGTATAAATGCATCAATGGATCTCTGATCTACCTAACTGCTAGCAGACCAGACATTATGTTTGTTACATGAGTTTGTGTCAGGTATCAAGCTAACCCAAAGGAATCTCGCTACTTTTCTGCAAAGGGAATCTTGAGATACCTCAAGGGAACTCGAAATCCTATTCTTTGGTACCCTAGAAGTAATGATTTGAGCTAATAGGTTATTCAGATGCAGATTTTGCATGTTGCAAAGAAGATAGAAAAGGCACATCAGGCACCTATCAATTTCTAGGGAAGAGGCTGATCTCAAGGAGCAGCAAGAAGCAAACAAGTGTAGCAATTTCCACTGCTGAATCAGAGTATATCTCAGCTGGGAGTTGATGTGCACAACTGTTATGGATACAATATCAGCTGGAAGACTACAACGTCAAGACCAACAAAATAGCAATGTACTGTGACTCATCCAATGCAATTTCAATTGCTAAAAATCTTGTATCACACAACAGGACTAAACATATTGAAATCAGGTACCACTTCATCAAGGAGCATGTTAAATAGGAAGATATTATCTTTAATATGTCGCCACTGACAGTCAAGCAGCAAATATCTTTATAAAGCCCATTGATGTAGCCAAATTCAATTTCTTTAAATTTGAGCTTGATATGCTAAATTTAAATAAAGTATATCAATGCTCACTTACCTTCAAATTTTGTGCACATGAATGCTAACAATGTTCTTGCATGAAGTAAATGTAAACATGCAGGAAAATCTCAAGTATAATCTGTGTCGTCGAGCATTCAAGACAACATAGAGGTCTTGTCGATGGGTTGACAAAACAACACAACAGATGTATCATCATGGTGAATCTTTGACACTCAAATTATTGCTTATATTGGATCTTTCATCACAACCGTTCAATTATAGATCAGATTCCTAAGAATACGCGCCTCTTGACATTCCTAAAATAGAATATATAAATGGGTCAAATGTTTAGAATTAGATTACAACTTCATTTTCCCTAAGCCGTCAAAACGAAAAGCTCATCCCACTTGACAACTTGCAATGTCACCGACCTTCAGTTCTCCAGTTTTTCTAGCCATGGCGCCGAAGAAAGGAGAAGATTCTTGCAACATTGGTTGCGAGTTAGTGAGAGGACTATTCAACATAGGCGATGATGAGATAAAATCAGTTATTGGATTATTGATTGTCGTCGGCTTGGAATATGTATTATCTGAACCCACTATTATTATGCATAGAGAATTGGTAGAATTATATTTCAAGCCCTAGATGAGCTCCTCCGAAAAAGCCATCAAAACAAGGGTAAGTGATACCTTGTTAAGAGTTATAGTTCAAGGGTTAATGAGAGCACTCCATCTACCAGTATTTGAAGAAGATGAGATTTCCAATGAAGATTATTCTGGAGGTCTACAATGGTGTGGACATGGCACAGAATGTTATGGTTCACTGAAAAGGGCCACCTTCAACTTTAAAGGAAAACTGCTTGCAGATATCATTGGGAAGGTCATAATCTATAATTCTGGGTCTCATGATAGAATCTCAAGAGAATTATGACAAGGGTCATTCTGAGCAAGAGAACTACTGGGCTCAGATCATATTTGACAAAATTCGGGAAAGCTTTAGTGCCCCAAATTTTAGAAGGATTTTGTCCTTATATTTGATGTCTAGTGTTCCAGATAGACTTATCAAGAAGTTAGGCACTCCCAGCAACTGCATGAAGAAATTGGATATAATAACTCTAGAAAGGTGGGATAAAGTGTTCTCTAAGGCTCCTAAGAAATCCAAAGAAACCAGTTCAGTAAAGAGGAAGAAAGATGTTATGGCTGAAGAAAGCTCTTCTGAAGAAGAGGAACATGTTGACAGACATACCCCTGCACACACTGAGGGGGAGACTGGTCAGGCCTCTAATCAAAGATTTTACCATTGGGTGCACCCATGATTATTGATGAGATTGTTACTAAAAGTTCTACTACAGCAGCAGATGATAGAGAGGAAGCTACTCAAGGAGATGCTCTAGTTGAGGAGGAGATTCAAGGTGAGCTCCCTGCTCTAGGTTTTGAGGAAGCAACCCTCATTGGGTTGGTTGTCCAAGAGAACCTAGAAAATTCTCAGACAATCATGGATGTGGCTATCCTTAAGAAAGATGGACCACGAGTCGCTGCTCAAAGATAGGACTCCCCTAACATTCTTTTTTATGATGATGTTGTGGCTGACGTGTATCAAGATCTGCAAAGAAAGTGATTGGGAAAGAGCAAGATGTTCCAAGTACATCTGCTCCATAGCCTCAAGAAGAAGCTTCGGGATCTATCATCACTCAAATAAAATTCTTGCTAACAGAAGAAATAATACACTATCAATCATATGTTGACAAGGTGGTGAAGGACATCAAGGAAGATATATCTGCTCAGATGAAAGAGATGAAGACTGAAATTGACCATGTCAATGCTCAAATCACTGGTTGGTTCACCAAAGCAGGAACAACAGTAGATTGTAACATGAATGCACTTCAATATCTAGGTATCAGAATGGATTCCACCCTAAAATTTCATCAAAAGTCAGTAGAAGACCTAGAAAGTGTTGTTGACTAGATCACTAAGAGAATTACTGACAATCAAAAAGTCATCATGAACAGATGTGTGAACACTCAAGAGTTCACAAATGAAACTTTGTCTAAGAAGTTGGAAGAAGCTACAAAGGACATTCATAGAAGCATTATTGATGAAGCCAAAAAGGTGGAGACGATTGGAAGTGAGCAAGCCCTTTGGATAGTGAATGAACTTCATAACTCCCTAGAACTCAATCTCATAGTGCTTGACCCTCCAAGGTCTGACAGTCCTTATTATACTCCTGAACACACACAGTTGGAAGGATCAAGCCAGCAAAAGAGGCAAAGGCTCTCAGAGGAAGAACTGGCTGCTAAGAGATGAAGAGAAGAAGCTAGAGCAAATGATCCTGGATTTGAAATGTGGAGTCCAAAGTCAAGACACACAATACTACAAACATGGAATGAGTTTGGAAGCATTGTCAAGGATACAGACAAATACTAATCCACTGATGAATGGACTAAATATATGAAGACTGGAGCCCAGAGGAGGATATACATGAAAAAACAGAGAGAGGGAACATTGCCAAAGAATGCTTCCCCTATCCCTAACAGGTACATTCCCAAGTCTTTTAGTTTCTTTGACAGACAAAAGCAAAAGGAGAAAGGTGAAGGAAAGAAGAAGAGCACTTAAGTTTTAGATGGGTTGAAGGCAAATGTAGTATTTTATTAAACTATTTATTAAAATTTGCATACTTCTATATATGATATTTTGAATGTCTTCTAAATGCTTTGTATTATTATCTTAATATCTATCAAGTGTAATTTATCTTTGATTGAGGTTCTGAATTCTTCAAATAGGAGGAGATTGTTGGGAACCTTACTTACAATATTCCTGATTTGAAGAAGTCCTCAAGTCAAAGGTAAATACACTTTGTATTTGATGCATTTGTTTAGAATATTATTTTTAGGTACTAGATTGTGCAAGCCTATTATAGGGCTAGACTTAGTGTCATCAGACATAGTCTTGCCAATGTAATCCCTCATTGTGCAAAACACTATGTCGACATATGATCTAGACTATATTAGACTTGTCACTAAATTATTAACATCGGGAATAAAGGTCTAGCAAGTCACAAAGAGCAAAGGGTTTGAATTAAGAATGTTCAGAAATTGACTAAGTAATATCGTCTTGGAGAGTCCAAAAATCATCGAGTAAAGTTTTCGATATCTGCTTGAAGACCTTAAGCTTCAAGACGATATCGCCTTGTAGACTCTCAACAGAAGTCAGATATCATCTTGATTAGAAGAAGCAGCTCAAACTTCAAATATCGCCTTGGTATTACACTATCCAAGATGATATCTTCTTGTAGACTCTCAGCTAAAGTCAAATATCATCTTGATTAGAAGAAGCGGCTCAACCTCCAAATATCATCTGGGTAATACTCTATCCAAGACGATATTGTATTGACAAGGTTTAGCTATTCTCACATCATCTTGGAGATGATCAACAAATATTTGGAAGCTCTTCAATAAGGAAGAATTTGGCTAAGTTCTTTATCGTAGAGACTAAGTTCTTTATCGTCGAGATTATCTCAATTATCATCGAGGACAAGTGAAATGTCGTCGAGGAGCCAACACTACATTTCAAAAATATAGAAGTCAGTTATCATGTTGAACACAGAATTTGACTTGATAGATTTGACATTTGGCTAGAAGGCAGTTATCATGTTGAACACAGAATTCGACTTGATAAGCTCATTCATTAGGCTAGAAGACAGTGGTAGTCAAATATCATCTTGTAGACTACAAGTATCATCAAGATGATTGGTACAGAAGGTTTTAACTAAAGAAGTTTTGCTAAGTCTAAATTCGGCCAGAAAATCAACAGTCGACTAGACATCAAGAAGATTCGATCGAACATCTAGTCAAATTGCGGAAAGGCCTGATTTCAAATTAAGGCATGATTTTGGCGTTATCTCATTTATTGTCGCCGCAAATTGGTCCAATTAGAGTTGTGCTTTAGGAAAGAAGATCTCTTACATAATGGTTGTCCGAGGATTCGACCGTTAGTGAACATCCCTATAAAAGGGATGAGACAAAAATCAGCAAACCCTAATGATAAGAATTATAATCATATTCTCAATCATTCTGAAGAAAGAGCTCGCCACCGTCATCGTGTTATTCATCCAAGAGCTCAAGTACAGAGGCGAAATTCTTTGAAGCAAATCAATCTAATCTCCTGAAGAAAAGAACAGTCATCTTGTCGATTCAAAAGATCAATCATCTCTTTGTAAGAAGATTTCTACAGAAGACATTTCCACAACAGGCTTCAAGAAGACTCGTGTTATTCAAGATAAATTTCTGAGTCTTAAAAATCTTTGTAAACTTTTATACATTCTTCAATAGGATTTCTGAGGAAATCAGAGTGTAGGGTCGTTTGAGGCTTGAGTATAGGATCCTAAGTTAGGATTTGAGGTATGGAGCTTGGCACAGTTCCTAAGTTAGGATTCAAGTTGAATCTGAGTTGTAGGAGTGGAATACTCTAAGTTGTAGGATCCTGTGACTGGATTTGAGGTAGGGAATCTACTGGTATTCCTGAGTTGTAGGAGTCTTGGACTCTGAGGTGTAACATCTATTAGATCTAACTTTTTGGTGGAGTTGGCCGAGTCTAGCATACTGCTAGATAGGTGGTGGGGGAAAGTGGAGTACCCATAATAGGGAACCACTATAAATCTTTGTGTACTCTGTGACGTGTTTGCTCTTTCTGTGGTGATTACCTTGAATATTTTCTTGTAGTTCAAAAAGACTTAAACACTTACTCATTGCCCCCCCCCCCCCTAGATGGTTAGACAACCCTAAACATACAGTGTGTGTCATTTTTTAGGCTCATCACTTGTATCTTGATCGAGTAGGAAAGAGAATTTTGTGGCCCTCTCTACCTTTGAGGCCGAATCTATCACAGTAGGTAGTTGTGCACAAGCCACGTGGATGACTAAAACACTGGAAGAATTTGGAGTTCATCTAAATAACATAGAATTAATTTGTGACAATAAGAGCGCTATCGATCTAACAAATAATCCAGTACATCACATTATATCCAAACATATAAATGTTTGACATCATTTCATTAGGGATCATATTAAAAAGGAACATATGAGAGTTAGCTTTATTGGGACTGAATCTCAAATTGCGAACATATTCACCAAACCACTCACCGATGCACGATTCACTATGGTAAGATTAGAATTTAGATTTTTAGACATCCTAGCTTAAAATAATAAATCCGCAACTTTTTGTATATTTTTCTGATGTTTTTGCTGCATTTGATAGCTCCTACAATGACAAATCATATTCAAGAAGGGTTGGACATAAATAATCACGAAAAATATGCTTTTACATTAAAAAATCAAATCTTTGTTTGCTACCGCCACGCGTTATCTCTTACCGCCAGTGGTAACTCTATATTCTGAAATGACTGATTTTCTTTCTGATTTAATTTAACTTTTCGTCTTACTATTTTTCTTTGCTTTCGAAAAATTAAACGCATGTTTGTTATGATTTTTTTTCCTTAAAAATCAAATCAACTACAAAATTACAAAATAATTTCAAAGAATAAAAATATATTTTCTTATTATTTCTTTATGTGTGTTTATTTTTATTTTTTAAATCAAAAACTCAAAAAAATTGCTTATCCTTCATTGCAAAAGTCAAGAATGATTAAATTTATCACTTAAAGATTAATTAATAATGTTTGATTTAATTTTCAAGTTTCTCAAAACATTGTTTTTGTTTATGTCATGCCTTGCATACTATCTTTAAATATGCAATGAACTTGCTTGTAGAAAACATGTGTAGGAATGATTAACATGTGCTCTAAGTATGAGTAAATGTTTTATGTTTGTTAATTATTAACTCACTCACTCTTTTGATAACCTGCATGTGTTTTAATCTTATTCTTGCATGATTGTGTAGTGTAATAACATAACTTATTGAATTACATAAATAGATTACTTACACAACATTGAATTGTTTATTACAATTTTTTATCTATCATGCACTTATTCATTTGAGAAATCTGGGTTTTAAAAGAAAATTAAAATGTTATGTTTGCAAAACAAGTGACTTCGGGGTTCTTGGACACTAAAATAAAAAATCAAATAAAATGACAAAGAAAACTCCACCAAACACTACTCACTTTCTTGATAAGTCTTAATAAGCAGTGTGAGGTTGAGCACCTTAGAGAGAATTATAAAGTGTCTTGTGCAAACAAATATTACACCGCTTCTCTTTAGTTTAATCTCTTATGTGCATTAAAATATATGAAAATAAAGTTATTTTTGTATTTCTCATGTTGTGTTCTTTCATTACATATTTTCATTTGTTTTTTATTAATACACTTGTATACTTTATCAAAACACTTCTTATACACATCATTATCCTATATAAAACTTCTACTCATGAGAATTGGATCATAAAGCACATTTACACTATTCTCTACAAACTTAAGTAAATGCACTAGATTGCAATGCATGGCCGCTACAATATTAGTTTTACTTGAAATGCAAATTGTATTACATTGTAGTTGTATATCTTTTTTTATATTTTCAAAACATGCTTGCAATTTTTCTTATAAAAATTCCAAAGAAATAATTATTGGAGCTTGAGTTCCACAATCTCTTGGTTTGAGAATAACAAATTTCACAATATATTTGATCTTTCTTATCGTGTGTTTATAGTGTACAGGAAATATACTCCTAAAAAGAGTGATGCAGAATGATCATGGAGCTCTGAATTTAGAGCTACCGCAGAGCGGTAACTCCTACCGCTGGCGGTAGATGGGATATCAACTGAAGACTGATGGCAGACAATTTCTCGATGATGAAATGACGGAAGCTAATGCAGTGCGTTAGATCTTATCGCGGTGCAGTAGGTCCATGATCTGTTGCGGTTAGCACAATATCCACGAAGGCGGACACGTTGCAACATGATAGCGGGCACGATGTTGGCGCAGAGCGATAGTACTACTGCATGCGGTAGTTTCCATAGTCTATTTAAAGGATGGATCTCTCTCTTTCATGGTTATATAATTCAAGCCACAACTCCAACCTTTTGTGAGAGCCTTCATCCAGAGTTCAGAGCATTCCAAACTCCATCATTGAAGAACAAGAGTGTGATGGAGATTTCAACATGGTCATACTTGAAGAAGGACACACACTTCAACTCAACTGATGTTCATGGCGATCATTCATCTCCTTCAGAGCTTTTCTAAATAGGGAGTGTTTTTACTTTGTATTTCTTCTCTTTACTTTTGTGACGGTAGTGAATTCGCCGCAGGGGTTGGTTACTAGGCCTTGCGAGGTTTAGGGGGAATTCACCGCGGTGTGTGTGGCGACTAGGTCTAGGTGTAGATCTAGGGGGAGGCTAGATGCCATATCTTAGGGAACATAGGCTATAGCCAACTGGTCCTTAGGAGAAGGATCGGTGAAGAACTAAAAATTGTTTTTATTCTATCGCCTCAATTTCAAGCGCTATTGAAATTAATACTCTTGTAATAATCTTTTGAAATAAACTCAATTTTCATCTTCTCTGATTCTCTAAGATTTTTATTCGTTCAAGAGTTTGTAAGAAAAATCACTTTGGCACAATTTTTGAAGAAGTTATAAATTTCTGGAGCGCTACCGCGGGCGTTAACTACTTACTGCATGTTGTAGTGACAAAACTCATTTTACCCCTTTTTAGTCATAAATTGAAAAGCCATTATTCACCCTCACCCTCCTCTAAGGGCACCTACAGATCCAACACTTAGTATTAGAGCAAGGTTATTCCAAAATAGTTTCATAACCGGGAATAATGGCGCATCATGATCATGCTTTTTATAAGGGTCGGGTGATTAGTAGACCTCCTCCATTTACCGGTACCGATTACAATTATTGGAAAACAAGAATGCATTGTTTTTTTACTGCCTTAGATAATGATGTTTGGGGTATAGTAGAAGAATGCTACTCTCCACCAACATTTGTTGTTGGAGAATTTACTATGGAGAAACCTAGAGATAGATGGGATAATAACGATAAGTTGAGATGCAAGATTAACGCTAAAGCTATGAATGTTTTATTTTGTGCTTTGGATATAACGCAATTTAATAGAACTTGTGCTTGCAAAACTGCTTAAGATATATGGAATTTATTAGAAATTACTCATGAGGGTACTTCACATGTCAAGGATTCAAAGCTCTTCCAACTAGAATCTAAATATGAGAAATTTCGGATGGAGGCGGATGAAAACATAGATTCAATGTACACAAGGTTCACCAAGATCGTCAACGACTCAAAAGTGCTTGGGAAGATGTTCTCCAACGGCGACTTGGTGAGAAAAATTCTTAGGTCTCTCCCTCCAATGTTCAATCCAAAGGTGACGGCCATCTCGGAGTCGCACAATCTAAAGAAGCTTCAAATCGAGAGCCTCATTGGAAATCTAAATACCCATGAGGTTGAACTGAAAAATCAACAACAAGAGTACAACATGGAGCCAAAGAAGAAGGCTTTGGCATTGAAATAAAAAAGGAGGCCAATGGAGAAGATGGTGATGAAGAGGATGAGGAGAGCCTGTTTGTGAATAAGTTTAAGAGATTCATGAAGAATCCAGAAATGAGAAACACCTTCCAGAAATATTTCATCAACAAGGGATCCTTATCGAAGAAAGGAAAAGGTAGCGAAGAATGAAAATGATGAGCGGACACCACCGGAGTGCTACCACTACAGAAGGACCGGACACATCTGTAGCCAGTGGTCGAAATATCTGAAAGAGCTAAAAGAAAAGATGCACAAGGGCAAGGAGAAAAAGAAGGTACTAAAGGCGCTACTTGGGATGACTCTTCCTCTGAGGAATCAAGCGGATCATCCTCTAACGGTGAAGAAGAGGCCAACATGTGCCTCAAGACAATGAGAAATACACTATCTGATGGTGAATACAGTGTCCAAAGCGACACTGAGGTACCTCCTCCCACTTTTGATGATTTATATTCTGAGTATTTACAAACTTGTAAATATTTTGATAAAAGTTTAAAAGATATTGATCTTCTAAAAACTCAAAATAAACTTTTGTTCAAGGAAAATAAAAAATTGTCTAAAGAAGCTCAATTATTTTGGAAAGAGAAGGTAGCTTGCCAAGAGTGCATTCACTCCTTGGCAAGAATGCAAGATCTTGAAGAAGCTCTGTCTAAGTCCCACTCCACTATTGAATTATTTACTAAGGAAAAAAGGGGACTTAGAAAGAACTTTAAAAACCTCTCTTTCTCAAATAGAAGAAGGAAAGAAATCTTTTGCGAATCGGTGCGTTATGTTAGTAACGGAAAACACTGCACTTAAAGCCCGAATTCATGATTTAAACGTGGTCATTGAAAATTTTGGTGTTGGCCAAAGGTCACTTGACATGATCTTGGTCAACCAATGTCATAGTACTTCAAAATATGGGCTTGGTTATGTTACTGGGAGCTATCGCCCAGCGGTAACTCTTACCGCCGCCGCCGGTAGCAGTAAATCCAGAAATCATAATTCTTATAATAAAAAATCATTTCAAAATTTAGATGTAACTTCATCTTCCTGCAAGAATTTATACAAAACTCCGACAAGGGTCTCAACCCCTTTTATATCATGTGCCAAATGTCATATATTTGGACACCTCGGACTCATGTAGGACGAATGGTCATGTTGCTTTAAATCAAATTTAGGTGCCTAAGTTTTCCACCTATTCTATGGGAGGAACCTCTTGGGTATCCGGATCTTTACTCTCATCTCCTTTTTAGGTATGTTGGCTGTCAAGGATAAAGAAGATGTGTGGTATTTGGACTCGGGATGCTCCAAACACATGACAGGCAACAAAGCAAAGTTCCTAAGCCTTGAGATGAAGAAAGGAGGGATGGTGACATTCAGAGACAATGGAAAAGGAAGGATCATGGGCATTGTCACAGTGGGTAACGAATTATTTTCAATTTCTAATATTTTGTTTGTAGAAAGTTTGAAGCATAATTTAATTTCAATTAGTCAATTATGTGATAAAGGTTTTAATGTATTATTTGAATCTTCTACAAACATTTGCAAAATCTTAAATTATAAAACAAATGAAGTCGTACTCTCTAGGATGCATAATGTTTATATGATTGCCTTTAATGATCTTTCAAGTTCTTTAAAATGCTTTTTTTCTAAAAATGAAGAATTTAAACTTTGGCATACGCGCCTTGGTCAATCTAGCATTAAGCTTATTTTGAAATTATCAAAAGATAAATTAATTAAGGGATTACTTATGCTTAATGAAAATTTATCATCTCTTTGCACGCCTTGCCAAAAAGGAAAATTTTCAAAAAATTCTTTTAAAAGCAAAAATATACATTCTACTACTAGACCACTTCAATTAATTCACATAGATTATTTGGACCGGTTAGCACTTCTAGTCTACGAGGTAGAAGATATATTTTTGTATTAATTGATGATTATTCTAGATTTTATTGGACTATATTTCTATCTTCCAAATCCGATGCATTTCTTGAATTTATTAAACAATGCATTCGTATTCAAAACAAACTTGATAACGCACTATTAATCCTAAATTATAACAAAAAATATTAAATATTTTGATAAAAATATATCATCTCGCCTATTAAAAAATTGTTTTAAAGATAATTTATTTTTCTCGCAAAATTTATGCTAACGTTATTTTTATTGTTATTTTGCAGGCCTGGAGGATTTTATGCATGTCTCGATATAAAAGCCCGTTGCTGCCCGACCATGTTCACGTAAAGTCCATGCAAGCCGTCACCTTTCCATGCATGTGTACCTTTCATGCATGCACGTAGCCGGTTAAATTCCTTCTATTCACACAACTTATTCACGACCATTATTATCATCATTCAATATTATTTCTACCATCCGGCTATCATTATAAACCCAATCAGCATTATATTCTCTGCACGCAACTATCACCTCATTAAAAAGACACTATGATTTTATTATTATACCATGCAATGATTTTCTATTATTATTGATATTTGCATATTGCCAACCTTCATATTGTTTCATGCAAATTATTTCTCTCTTATTATTATTATTATTATTATTATTATTGTATTCATATTATCATTCTCCTCCAATTAAAGCAGCCCATTCACGTGAAATTCATTATCAACTCTTCCATTTAATTAAAAGTACCGGCTCCCCTCCGTATTAAATGCAGCCACTCCTCCATTCAACCTTATTATTATTAATTATCATTATCAATGCCATCTATTTTAATCAAATGCAACCATTGAACTTCTCCACAATAATGCTCTCCGTACACCTCTCTCCGTGAAGCTGCCCGTCCACTTTCCCCTTCTTCATCATCAAGTACAGCCATTTCTCTCAAATTAATTCAGCAACCATGCGGCTTCAAAGGACAAGCCTGATTTAATATCAATAAATGCAGCAGCCATTATTTCCACCCATCCGTCCGTTTGGATCCACTTCAATATTTGCATTCGGTTTTCTCTCCTTCATGAATCCAGCCCTTCAATTTCTTCATGAAACAGCCCACTTTAATACAATTTGCAAGTTGCTGAATTTTTTTAGGTCTCTTGGAGTTTCAAAAGCCACCATCATTTACTTACTTGATGGCATTTACTACTATAAAAAGGGCAAGGATTCAAGCAAGGGGGTAAAAAAAGGAAGGCATCGAGTCCACGTTTTTAAGAGAGTTAGAGAGAATTTCAATTTTGTATGAGTGCTACATGTTTGAGAGTTAATTTTAGAAGTTTCTTTTTATATGTATGTTTTCTTTTTCTCTAATATCGTAGTTGCTTTTAGTTTGTACCCTTCTCTTTTTCCATATTAATGAAAATGCGAACTTCTGATTCTATTGTTGTTTCTTTAATTAATATGCCTAGCTAATTTTCATTAGCGTTCGATCGTGAGGATCCATGAATTACAAGGAATAAAGTAGATGGTGACTCTAGAATTACAAGGAATAAAGCTAGACTAGTTGCACAAGGATATTCTCAAATCGAAGGGGTAGATTTTGATGAAACTTTTACACCCGTTGCTCACCTAGAATCAATTAGATTTTTTCTTGCATTTGCGAGTTTTAAAAAGTTTAAATTATTTCAAATGGATGTTAAAAGTGCATTTTTAAACGGGATTATAAAATAAGAAGTATATGTTGAACAACCCCCCAGTTTTATTAATGAAAAATTTCCTAATCATGTGTATAAATTGGAAAAGGCGCTTTATGGTTTGAAACAAGCGTTGTATGCTTGGTATGAAAGATTAACATCATTTTTGTTGAAGCACGGATACACTATGGGAAGTACATATAACACACTCTTCATTAAGCATGTTAATAATGATTTGATTATATTTCAAATTTATGTAGATGACATTATCTTTGGAGCCACTAATGAAGAGTTGTGTAATGTGGTAGTTTTAGTGATGAAAAATGAATTTGAAATGAGCTTGGTAGAAGAACTCACATATTTTCTAGGATTTCAAATCACACAAAGACATGATAGTATTTTTATTTGTCAATATAAATATGTTCATGATATTCTCAAAAGATTTGGATTTGAAAACCTAATGCAAGTTAATACTCCAATGAGTGCATCACTAAAGTTAGGAAAAGTTGAAGTCAGTATTCTTATTGGTCAAACATTATATAGAGAAATGATTGGATCATTATTATATTTGAGTGCATCTAGACCCGATATCATGTTTGTCGTTTGTTTATGTGTTAGATTTCAAGCTAACCCCAAAGAATCACATTTAAAAGTGGTTAAACGTATTTTTAGATATCTACTCAGTACATCTAGATTAGGCTTATGGTATCCTCAAAATGATTCCTTTATTTTACATGGTTTTTCTGATTCGAACTATGCGGGATGTTCATTAGATCGTAAGAGCACTAGTGGCACGTGTCATTTTATAGGCCCTTCACTTGTTTCTTGGTCGAGTAGGAAACAAAATTCTGTTTCCATCTCCACCACCGAGGCCGAATATATCGCACTAGGTAATTGTTGTGCACAAGCTTTATGGATGACTCAATCTTTAGAAGACTTTGGAGTTCATATAAATAACATTGAATTAAAATGTGACAACAAGGGGCTATTGATCTTCTAGCCCATCATGTACATCACTTTAGATCTAAACATATAGATGTCCGACATCATTTTATTAGGGATCATATTAAAAAGGAGCATATAAGAATCAATTTTATCGAAATTGAATATCAACTTGCGGATATCCTTACCAAACCTTTCCCCGATGCTAGATTCAACATGCTTAGATTAGAATTGGGAGTGTTAGATATTCTAGCTTAAAATGTATAATTCGCAATTTCACCTTTTTTCTTGTTGTATCCTATAGCCCACATAATGACAAATTATATTCAAGCGAAAAATCTCAAAAAATATGAGCTTTACATGAAAATCAAAGTTCTGTTACTATCGCCTGATGGAAGATATTATAGCTGGCATTAGCCTGATTCTTAATATATTTGATGTGTTGAAATTGATTTCTCGGTCTCTGTGGAGTTCGAGGCCCCCAACAAGTTGAGGGGTGGCCAACTCTTACTCCCCCCAAGGGAGAGCTCTAGGTTGAAGGTGTTGGAACTATGAACAGGACTAAGGGCTCGACGAGGAGGTCCCACCACATACCCGGAAGATCTTTAGAGCGCTTCCCCTCCCAAGCCAATGCCGGGCTTGGGCACCACTGGAGGCTCTCCTCACCCCGCTAGAGAAAAGTTGGGGAGGGAGAGAGAGAGGGAGAGAGCTAGCCTAGAACAAGCCCCTCCAAATGGTGCCCCCTTGGTCCTATTTATAGGATTTCTGGATTTGGGTTGTAAATAACCAAACTCTGGCCTATCAGATTACCAAAATACCCTTGGATTTGGCTGCGGATAGCCAAATCCCGCTGTTACGCAGCGCTAAACGCAGACCAAACCCTCCCCCCAGAACTGGGCAAGAGGAGGTACCACGCGGGGCTCGGCAAGCCCACTAACTGGGGTGGGGCGAGACCCGGGGGTCGGCCCCCTGCTGGTCTCGTCCCCCTGTTGAGGCTCGGCGAGACCCAGCCAGGGTCGGCCCCCTGCTTGTCTCGCCCCCCTGCTGGTCTCGCCCCTCTGCTGGGGCGGGGGCGAGGGGGGGTCGGAGGCCTCCTCCCCTCGCCCCCCCCCCCCCCCTCTGCTGGGGCTGGGCGAGACCTAGCCAGTGTCGGCCCCCTGCTGGTCTCGCCCCCCTGCTGGTCTCACCCCTCTGCTGGGGCGGGGGCGAGGGGGGTCGGAGGCCTCCTCCCCTCGCCCCCCTGCTGGGGCTGGGCGAGACCCAGCCAGGGTCGGCCCCCTGCTGGTCTCTCCCTTCTGCTGGTGGGGGTGCGGGGGCGAGTGGAGCTCGCCCCCCCCTACCTTGGGGCGGGGCAAGTGGAGCTCGCCCCCCCTACCTCGGGGCGGGGCGAGTGGAGCTCGCCCCCTACCTTGGGGCGGAGCGAGTGGAGCTCGTCCCCCTACCTTGGGGTGGGGCGAGTGGAGCTCGCCCCCTACCTAATAGGTCTCGCCCCCTCCTGCTGGGGGCGGGGCGAGAGGGAGGGTTGGCCCCTCCTCCTCTCGCCCCTCTACAAGGGCTGGGTGAGCGGGATGCCTCTGCCTCCACTGCTCGCCCCCTCGCCTCTACTACTCTTCCTGTCTGGGACCATGCTACCAGATAGGACTCTAAGGGGCCCTTAGGAGTACACTCGGCGAATTACGGGGTTGTACACAATCCCCGCTCTTTTCGAGCGAGGTACAAGCTCGGAAAGAAATGTCCAACCCCACATATTCGACGAGTGGTGCTGAAAATCGCGCCGTAGGCGAAACCCCCCTGGGAAAAAACTCTTAGCCTCCTCGAGAGGTCCTCCAACCCTGCCGGCTAGCGAGAGCCCAGCTAGCGATACCACCTTGGGAAAAAACATACAGCCACCCCGAGTGGTCTTCCCACCTTGCCGGCTAGCAAGAGCCCGTCTAGCGGAGTACCCTCGGGAAAAAAAATCAACCTCCCCGAGAGGTCTTCCCACCTCGCCGGCTAGCTAGAGCCCGGCTAGCGGAGTACCCTCGGGGGAAAAATCAACCTCCCCGAGAGGTCTTCCCACCTCGCCGGCTAGCGAGAGCCCGGCTAGCGGAGTACCCTCGGGGGAAAAAATCAACCTCCCCGAGAGGTCTTCCCACCTCGCCGGCAAGCGAGAGCCCGGCTAGCGGAGTACCATCGGGAGAAAAAATCAACCTCCCCGAGAGGTCTTCCCACCTCGCCGGCTAGCAAGAGCCCGGCAAGCAGAGTACCTTCGGGGGAAAAATCAACCTCCCCGAGAGGTCTTCCCACCTCGCCGGCTAGCGAGAGCCCGGCTAGCGGAGTACCCTCGGGGGAAAAAATCAACCTCCCCGAGAGGTCTTCCCACCTCGCTGGCTAGCGAGAGCCATGCTAGCGGAGTACCCTCGGGGGAAAAAATCAACCTCCCCGAGAGGTCTTCCCACCTCGCCGGCTAGCGAGAGCCCGGCTAGTGGAATTCCCTCGGGGGAAAAATCAACCTCCCTGAGAGGTCTTCCCACCTCGCAGGCTAGCGGAGTACCATCGGGGGAAAAATCAACCTCCCCGAGAGGTCTTCCCACCTCGCCGGCTAGCGAGAGCCCGGCTAGCGGAGTACCCTCGAGAGAAAAAATCAACATCCCCGAGAGGTCTTCCCACCTCGCCGGCTAGCGAGAGCCCGGCTAGCAGAGTACCATCGGGGGAAAGAATCAACCTCCCCAAGAGTTTTTCCCACCTCGCCGGCTAGCGAGAGCCCGGCTAGCGGAGTACCCTCGGGGGAAAAAATCAACCTCCCCGAGAGGTCTTCCCACCTCGCCGGCTAGCGAGAGCCCGGCTAGCGGAGTACCCTCGAGGGAAAAAAATCAACCTCCCCGAGAGGTCTTCCCACCTCGCCGGCTAGCGAGAACCCGGCTAGCGGAGTACCCTCGGGGGAAAAATCAACCTCCCCGAGAGGTCTTCCCACCTCGCCGGCTAGCGAGAGCCCGGCTAGCGAAGTACCCTCGGGGGAAAAAATCAACCTTCCCGAGAGGTCTTCCCACCCCGCCGGCTAGCGAGAGCCCAGTTAGCGGAGTACCCTCGTGGGAAAATCAACCTCCCCGAGAGGTCTTCCCACCTCGCCGGCTAGCGGAGTACCCTCGGGGGAAAAAATCAACCTCCCCGAGAGGTCTTCCCACCTCTCCGGCTAGCGAGAGCCCAGCTAGAGGAGTACCCTCGGGGGAAAAATCAACCTCCCCGAGAGGTCTTCCCACCTCGCCGACTAGCGAGAGCCCGGCTAGCGGAGTACCCTCGAGAGAAAAAATCAACCTCCCCGAGAGGTCTTCCCACCTCGCCGGCTAGCGAGAGCCCGTCTAGCGGAGTACCCTCGGGGGAAAAAATCAACCTCCCCGAGAGGTCTTCCCACCTCGCCGGCTAGCGGAGTACCCTCGGGGGAAAAATCAACCTCCCCGAGAGGTCTTCCCACCTCGCCGGCTAGCGAGAGCCCGGCTAGCGGAGTACCCTCGGGGGAAAAATCAACATCCCCGAGAGGTCTTCCCACCTCGCCGGCTAGCGAGAGCCCGGCTAGCGGAGTACCCTCGGGGGAAAAATCAACCTCCCCGAGAGGTCTTCCCACCTCGCCGGCTAGCGAGATCCCGGGAGCGGAATCGATCTGGGCATTCCAGCACCAATACTTGCCACCTTGCCAGCCTCTCCCGAGATCAACCTGTACCCCCGTCTAGTGAGAGCCCGGGAGCGGAATCGATCTGGGGCATTCCAGCACTAATACTTGTCACCTTGCCAGCCTCTCCAGAGATCAACCTGTACCCCCCGTCTAGTGAGAGCCCGGGAGCAGAATCGATCTAGGGCATTCCAGCACCAATACTTGTCACCTTGCCAGCCTCTCCAGAGATCAACCTCTACCCCCCGTCTAGTGAGAGCCCGGGAGCGGAATTGATCTGGGGCATTCCAGCACCAATACTTGTCACCTTGCCAGCCTCTCCAGAGATCAACCTGTACCCCCCGTCTAGTGAGAGCCCGGGAGCGAAATCGATCTGGGGCATTCCAGCACCAATACTTGTCACCTTGCCAGCCTCTCCAGAGATCAACCTGTACCCCCCGCCTAGTGATAGCCCGAGAGCGGAATCGATCTAGGGCATTCCAGCACCAATACTTGTCACCTTGCCAGCTTCTCCAGAGATCAACCTGTACCCCCCGTCTAGTGAGAGCCCGGGAGCAGAATCGATCTGGGGCATTCCAACACTAATACTTGTCACCTTGCCAGCCTCTCCAGAGATCAACCTGTACCCCCCATCTAGTGAGAGCCCAGGAGCAGAATCGATCTGGGGAATTCCAGCACCAATACTTGTCACATTGCCAGCCTCTCTAGAGATCAACCTGTACCCCCCGTCTAGTGAGAGCCCGGGAGCGGAATCGATTTGGGGCATTCCAACACCAATACTTGTCACCTTGCCAGCCTCTCCAGAGATCAACCTGTACCCCCCCCCCCCGGTCTAGTGAGAGCCCGAGAGTGGAATCGATCTGGGGCATTCCAGCACAAATACTTGTCACCTTGCCAGCCTCTCCAGAGATCAACCTGTACCCCCCGTCTAGTGAGAGCCCGGGAGAGGAATCGATCTGGGGCATTCCAGCACCAATACTTGCCACCTTGCCAGCCTCTCCAAAGATCAACATGTATCCCCCCCCCCATCTAGTGAGAGCCCTGGAGCGGAATCGATCTGGGGCATTCCAGCACCAATACTTGTCACCTTGCCAGCCTCTCCAGAGATCAACCTGTACCCCCAGTCCAGTGAGAGCCCGGGAGCGGAATCGATCTGGGGCATTCCAGCACCAATACTTGTCATCTTGCCAGCCTCTCCAGAGATCAACTTGTACCCTCCGTCTAGTGAGAGCCCGGGAGCGGAATCGATCTGGGGCATTCCAGCACCAATACTTGTCACCTTGCCAGCCTCTCCAGAGATCAACCTGTAGCCCCCGTCTAGTGAGATCCCGGGAGCGGAATCGATCTGGGGAATTCCAACACCAATAGTTGACACCTTGCCAGCCTCTCCAGAGATCAACCTGTACCCCCAGTCTAGTGAGAGCCCGGGAGTGGAATCGATCTAGGGCATTCCAGCACTAATACTTGTCACCTTGCCAGCCTCTCCAGAGATCAACCTGTACCCACCGTCTAGTGAGAGCCCGGGAGCGGAATCGATCTGGGGCATTCCATCACCAATACTTGTCACCTTGACAACCTCTCCAGAGATCAACCTGTACCCCCGTCTAGTGAGAGCCCGGGAGCGAAATCGATCTGGGGCATTCCAGCACCAATACTTGTCACCTTGCCAGCCTCTCCGGAGATCAACCTGTACCCCCCGTCTAGTGAGAGCCTGGGAGCGGAATCGATCTGGGGCATTCCAGCACCAATACTTATCACCTTGCCAGCCACTCCAGAGATCAACCTGTACCCCCCCCCCCCCCCCCCCCCCCCCCCCGTCTAGTGAGAGCCCGGGAGTGGAATCGATCTGGGGCATTCCAGTACCAAAACTTGTCACCTTGCTAGCCTATCAAAAGATCAACCTGTACCCCCCGTCTAGTGAGAGCCCGGGAGCGAAATCGATCTGGGGCATTCCAGCACCAATACTTATCACCTTGCCAACCTCTCCAGAGATCAACCTGTACCCCCCGTCTAGTGAGAGCCCAGGAGAGGAATCGATCTGGGGCATTCCAGCACCAATACTTGTCACCTTGCCAGCCTCTCCAGAGATCAACCTGTACCCCCCCCCCCCCAGTCTAGTGAGAGCCCGGGAGAGGATTCGATCTGGGGCATTCCAACACCAATATTGTCACCTTGCCAAACTCTCCAGAGATCAACCTGTACCCCCCGTCTAGTGAGAGCCCGGGAGTAGAATCGATCTGGGGCATTCCAGCACCAATACTCGTCACCTTGCCAGCCTCTCCAGAGATCAACCTGTACCCCCCATCTAGTGAGAGCCCGGGAGCGGAATCAATCTGGGGCATTCCAGCACTAATACTTGTCACCTTGCCAGCCTCTCCAGAGATCAACCTGTACCCCCCCCCCCCCCCCCCCCCGTCTAGTGAGAGCCCGGGAGCGGAATCGATCTGGGGCACCTTGCCAGTCATAATATTGTATGCAAGAAAAAGGAACTAAGTATGAAAATAAACCATCGCACTACGTGGATTTACTGGTATAAGCATTTTTGGTCGCCACCACTTAGCTCGGGATATCCTTTCTTCGTCTCCGGCATCCTAGGTCCTGTCCTCCTCAATCCCCTTCGGTTATTGTCGTTGTTGCATCGGACCCATTGCCTCCCTTATTTCCAAAAACTCAGGGCAGGTGGATGTCGCGTGACCTTCCTCCTGGTGGAAGTCACAGTTGGATAACTCCACCCTACCCCCTCCTCTCCCTCTTCTTTCTGCTTTCTTGGCTCTCCTCCTTCTTCCCCCGCCAATCGCCATAGTTTGCGGAGGCGGTGGAGGGGGTGCCCTTGGTCCCTGGCTCCACCTTGGGCAGTTGGATCTTTTCCTTTTGAAGTTCCCCCTCCTTGCTCTCGCGGAGTCGACTTGTTGGCCTCTGCGCTCGCCAGGCTATTGGGTAGCCACCACCCGGGGTGGCTACACCCACCAACATTCACTCGACTCCTTTTGGGGCGGGGCGAGTGGGGGTCGGTTGCCTCCCCTCTCGCCCCCCTTTGGGGCTGGGCTAGAAGGGGCAGGGCGAGTTGAGAGGGCGCCTCCCCCCTGAGCTCGCCCCCTTGCAGGGGCGGGGCGAGCTGGGAGGGCGCCTCCCTCCTGAGCTCGCCCCCTTGCAGGGGCGGGGCGAGCTGGGAGGGCACCTCCCTCCTGAGCTCGCCCCCTTGCAGGGGCGGGGCGAGCTGTGAGGGCACCTCTCTCCTGATCTCGCCCCCTTGCTGGGGCGGGGCGAGCTGGGAGGGTGCCTCCCTCCTAAGCTCGCCCCCTTGCAGGGTCGGGGCAAGCTGGGAGGGCGCCTCCCTCTTGAGCTCGCCCTCTTGCAGGGGCGGGGCGAGCTGTGAGGGCGCCTCCCTCCTAAGCTCGCCCCCTTGCTGGGGCGGGGCGAGCTGGGAGGGTGCCTCCCTCCTGAGCTCGCCCCCCTTGCGGGGGCAGGGCGAGCTGGGAGGGCGCCTCCCTCCTGAGCTCGCCCCCTTGGGGACGGGCGAGTGGGGGTATTGCACCTCCCCACCTCCCCCCACTGGTACCTCTTTCCTGGACTGCTGGCCAAGAGTTCTCTCCTCCACCTGCTGGGGCGGGATCTCCGGACCATCTCCTCTTCTGCCTCCGACTATTATGGCGAAAGCAACCTGGAAGGTATGTAAGACCTCTTGCTTGAAATTTTCGAACATCTCCAACGTCACCCGAGCCACCGGGGGTTGCGAGTGACTTGGGTCGGATCTTCCTCCACCTTCGTCCATGGAGCTCATCTTGAGAGTTTCTTGAGTTAGTCACACTCCACGCTCACCGCACCATAATGTTGAAACCGATTTCTCGGTATCTGTGGAGTTCGGGGCCCCCAACAAGTTGAGGGGTGGCCAACTCTTACTCCCCCCAAGGGAGAGCTCAAGGTTGAAGGTGTTGGAACTATGAACAGGACTAAGGGCTCGGCGAGGAGGTCCCACCACATACCCGGAAGATCTTTAGAGCGCTTCCCTTCCCAAGCCAATGTCGGGCTTGGGCACCACTGGAGGCTCTCCTCACCCCGCTAGAGAGAAAGTTGGGGAGGGAGAGAGAGAGGGAGAGAGCTAGCCTAGAACAAGCCCCTCTAAATGGTGCCCCCATGGTCCTATTTATAGGATTTCTGGATTTGGGCTGTAAATAACCAAACTCTGGCCTATCAGATTACCAAAATACCCTCGGATTTGGCTGCGGATAGCCAAATCCCGATGTTCTGCAGCGCTAAACGCAGACCAAACCCTCCCCCGGAACTGGGTGAGAGTAGGTACCACGCGGGGCTCGGCGAGCCCACTAACTGGGGTGGGGCGAGACCCGGGGGTCGGCCCCCTGCTGGTCTCGCCCCCCTGCTGGGGCTAGGCGATACCCTCTAGGGTCGGCCCCGTGCTGGTCTCGCCCCCCTACTGGTCTCGCCCCTCTGTTGGGGCGGGGGCGAGGGGGGCCGGAGGCCTCCTCCCCTCGCCCCCTGCTGGGGCTGGGCGAGACCCAGCCAGGGTCGGCCCCCTGCTGGTCTCGCCCCCCTGCTTGTCTCGCCCCTCTGCTGGGGCAGGGGCGATGGGGGGCCGGAGGCCTCTTCCCCTCGCCCCCTGCTGGGGCTGGGCGAGACCCAGCCAGGGTTGTCCCCCTGCTGGTCTCGCCCTTCTGCTGGTGGGGGTGCGGGGGCGAGTGGAGCTCGCCCCCCCTACCTTGGGGCGGGGCGAGTGGAGCTCGCCCCCCTACCTCGGGGCGGGGCGAGTGGAGCTCGCCCCACCTACCTTGGGGCGGGGCGAGTGGAGCTC
Source organism: Dactylorhiza incarnata (assembly GCA_033032865.1). Taxonomy (NCBI): domain Eukaryota; kingdom Viridiplantae; phylum Streptophyta; class Magnoliopsida; order Asparagales; family Orchidaceae; genus Dactylorhiza; species Dactylorhiza incarnata. The sequence continues at coordinate 1,264,898 of JAWHQI010000338.1, forward strand.
TCCCCCCTACCTTGGGGCGGGGCGAGTGGAGCTCGCCCCCTACCTACTGGGTCTCGCCCCCTCCTGCTGGGGGCGGGGCGAGAGGGAGCCTGGCCCCTCCTCCTCTCGCCCCTCTACAAGGGCTGGGTGAGCGGGATGCCACCGCCTCCACCGCTCGCCCCCTCGCCTCTACTACTCTTCATGTCTGGGACCATGCTACCAGATAGGACTCTAAGGGGCCCTTAGGAGTACACTAGGCGAATTACGGGGTTGTACATGATGCCTCTCTGATTTTTGCCTTTCTGAAAAATTTATTATACTGTAATTTCACTGGTTTCAGAAAGTTTCATGTATTTTAATTTTGATATTAAAGATGAAACTTCAAAACAATTCCAAAAAAAATACAAAAATATGCTTTTGTCTTTTATTACATTTGTTTACATGTTTCTATTTTGTTTCTAAGATTTTAAAACAAAAAAATGGATTAATGCTTCATTGCTTAAAATCAAGGATGATTATATTTATTACTTAAAGATGATTTACAATCTTTAATTTTAATTTCAAGTTTCTTTATAACATTGTTCTTGAATATATCATGCCTTGAGTATTATCTTAAAATGTGCAATGAATTTTGGTTGTAGAATACTTGTGTAGAATTGTTTTTGCATGCCTCTAAGTATAAGTGAAGTTTTATATTTGATAATGATTATCTAACGTACTCCTTTTTGATAATCTACATGTGTTTTTTAATCATATTCTTGCATGATTGTGTAGTGTAAGAACTTATCATATTGAATTGCATAAATAGATTACCTATAAAACATTGAATTCTGTCTTAAAATTCTTTGTTTTCATGCACTTGTGATTAGAGAAAAGTGGTATATAAAATAAAATTTCTATGTTTGCAGAAACAAGTGAATTCGGAGTCCTTAGTCATTAAACTAAAAAATAAATAATAAATGACGAGGAAAACTCCACCAAGCACTACTCACCCTCCTCATAAGTCTTAATGAGCATTGTGAAGTTGAGCACCTTGGCCAAGAATTGCAAAGTGTCTTGTGCAAACAAAAATTTCACCACTTCTCTTTTTTTTTTAAATTGTGTGCATTGAAATTTTTGGAAATAAAATTATTTATGTTTATTTAAAGATTGTTTTATACTACATACTTTCATGTGGTTTTATTCATACACTTGTATACTTTATCAAAACACCATTTTGAACACATCATTATCTTTATAACACTTCCACTCATGAGAATTGGACTTTAAAGCTTAACTACACTATTCTTTACAATCCTAAGTAAAAGAACTAGATAACAAAGCATGATCTTTACAATGTTTATGTTTACTTGAAATGCAAATTAATTTACAATGTAAAACATATATTTTCTTGATATTTGTAATCTTGCTTGCTTGCATTTTTAGTACCAAAATTCAAACATCTACTTTTAAACTTCAAATTTAATATATTGCCTTCTTTAAAAGACTTAAAAATGTTCAAAATTGCTTTCGATGTGTCTACTATTTCTAAAAATTGATATTATCTTAAATCTCTACATAGTGCCCATTAGTTCATATTTCATCTACTCTTACCCACCTCCATTTGATAATATCAAAAGGGGGAGAATAAAATGGAGAAATCTAAGAAATAGAAGATTTAGGGGGGTAAATCATAAAATGAATATATGTATGAGGTGCATCCATATAGGGGGAGTATGCATGTTTATCACACTTTTTATATACTATAAACATTACTTTAGTTATAGCTTATTTCTTATTAGAGAATTTGTTATTATCAAAAGGGGGAGATTGTTGAAACTTGAGTTCCACATCTCTTGGTTTGAGAATAACAAATTCCACAATGTATTTGACCTTACTTGTCGTGTGTTTATAGTGTATAGGAACTATACTCCTAAAAAGAGCGATGTAGAATGATCATGGAGCTCTGAATTTAGAGCTACCACGGAGCGGTAACTCCTACCGCTGGTGGTAGATGGGATGACAACTGAAGACTAACGGCAGATGGTTTCTCAATGATGAAATGACGAAAGCTGACGTGACGCATTAGATCTTACCGCGGCGCGATAGGTCCATGATCCGTTGCGGTTAGCAAGATCTCCACGAAGGCGGACACATTGCAGCACGATAGCGGGCACGATGCTAGCGCGGAGTGGTAGTACTACCGCAGGTGGTAGTTTCTGTGGTTTATTTAAAGGATGAATCTCTCTTTCATGGTTACATAATTCAAACCACAACTCAAACCTTTCGTGAGAGCCTTCATGCTAGAGTTCCATAGCATTCCAAACTCCATCATTGAAGAACAAGAGTGAGAATGAGATTTCAACACGGTTATACTTGAAGAAGGACACACACTTCAACTCTGATGATGTTCATGGTGATCCTTCATCTCCTTCAGAGCTTTTCTAAATAGGGAGTGTTTTTTACTTTGTATTTCTTCTCTTTACTTTGGTAATGGTAGTGAATTCGCCGTAGGGGTTGGCGATTAGGCATTGCAAGGTTTAGGGGGAATTCGTCGTGGTGTGTGTGGCGACTAGGTCTAGGTGTAGATCTAGGGGAAGGCTAGAGGTCATATCTTAGAGAAGATAGGTTATAGCCAGCCGGTCCTTGGGAGAAGGATCGGTGAAGAACTAAAAAGTGTTTTTATTATATCACCTAAATTTCAAGCGCTATTGAAATTAATACTCATGTAATTAACTTTTGAAATAAAATCAATTTTCATCTTCTCTGATTCTCTAAGATTTTATTTTGTTCAAGAGTTTGTAAGAAAAATCACTTTGGCATAATGTTTGAAGAAGTTATAAATTTCTGGAGCGTTACCACGGGCGTTAACTACTTATCGCAAGTGGTAGTGACAAAACTCATTTTACCCCTTTTTATTCAAAAATGGAAAAGACCATATTCACCCCCCCCCCCTCTAAGGGCGCCTACAGATCCAACAATAACATCCCTTGTACTTAAATTCCAACATCTTCTTATTAAGTGTAAAACTCAGTATATTTTGTGCTTTAAATTTAAAAAAGATGTTCATTTTAAGAATGCTTACAATATTTTCCAATGTATTTACTACTTATGCTCGATCATGATTTTCTTCAAAAGTGGTAGGTCTAAAGTTAAAATTTCTTTCATCTCTACATAGGACATAATAAAATATATTACTAAAACTATTCCCCATCCTCTTTTGATAATACCAAAATGGGGAGAATAAATTGAAGAAATCTATTATTTATGGGGAGTACATTAAAAATTTCATAGAATGCATCAAAGTAGGGTGGCATCCATCTAGGGGGAGTATTCATGTTTAACACGCTTATCATTTATTGTAAACATCACTCTTGTAATAATTGATTTCCTTCTAAATGATTTGTTATTATCAAAAGAGGGAGTTTGTTGGAACATGCATTTCGCATCTCTTGGTTTGAGAATAACAAATCTCATTGTGTATTTGATCATGCTTGTAGTGTGTTTATAGTGTGTAGGAACTACTAGAACTGTAACACCCACCTTGTTACATAGAATATAACAATAGGTCTGGTCGGGACCCCACGCCATATTAAATGAATAAGAAAGAAAGTCGCATATTAGCTTTTACATAGTTTAACTAAACCATCTTAGCATACTCAGAGTTATACAATGGAAGCATTTATTAAAGTTAAAACTAGATTACATGTCCACTTTATACATTAGAAATGAAAGTACAACAAATATTTACTTGTAATGTTTACAACGACATGTGATTTACTAACATTGACAGCAGGCCGGCCACACATGAAAATTAGTAAACAACACTTGGGCCTTCTAGGGAAGCATAATGCAGCAACTGGGACTCCAATCTACTAGGTCCCGCTTGGATTGCTGGCACCTGTATAAGCACATTCCACCAAGATGTGACAAACAAGTAACCAATCAGCGTTAGCTGACCAAGAATTATAATGACCCCACCCCATTCTTGGGGCGGCGATACTCCTTCCCTGCAAGTAAGCATCAGCAACATATATCTCAAGAGTACATCTAAGCACTACAATCAACAACAACGTAGGCACTCACGACCATATGTTTTGTGCTCTCATGGCACTATTTTGGTGTACTCTCTGAGTCACACCACCATCTTAGCCCCACTTAATTTAATGGGTTATGAGTTTTACCGTCAAGGTCGTTATACCTTACGCTTCCTTTCCCAAAATTCATTCAGTGCACTGAGGGGCGACCACTTCACTGACTAGCTATGGGACGGGTTCGGTTCAGCTTTGCCCATGCTCAAATCATCAGAATCAACTCTGCCTGACGTGGGTACGGCTTCCCCTTATTCCCGCTGTTGGCACACAAGTCCAACGAAGCTAGACACATCTGGCCCTTCTGCTTCACAATTTGCTTACTAAAACTACCACCAGCGGTAGCACTACCGCCTGGTGCTATCGAGAGAGCACACATTTTCCCTCAGCTATGCGCTGTAATTACATGTATATAGCTTTTCAGTGCTACGCACCCAGTGCCCAGGACCTAGGCTTTATACTCACCACAAATGGCTCACAGGTTTCGACCAGGATCTACTTCCAGTGGTAGCACTACCGTTGGGCGATAAAAGACAGAGCAACTATTATGTCCCCTTTTTCGGGTATTTCCTGGAGGTTGCCTCCAGAACTCCTTGCAGTACACCACAGTAACCAGAACCCGAAAACACAGTATATATACATAGAGTCTTCTTCGGATCGCAATAAACATCACCAATCCAGACCAACCTGTATGGATGGGCTTCACACAGCATGTTTATGTTCATACTTCAGTCCAGACTCTATATACAATTTCTATAGGGTATATTCCATATCGACCCATCAAAAGAACCCTCTCCACTAATTAGTGAAATTCTTCCTACTATGATATCAAAGGACTAGCATGTCTAGATACTCAGGAGAAGAGTCGTCGTTACCCTTGAAGCTCATTTTAGTGTCATAGAATCACAGTTGAGCCAGATGGAAGCACTCGGATCACCTTCCTCTCCACAGACCTACCGTTGGAACAAGACTTCAAGACTTCTCAAAGGCTTATTTCATCCTTCTCCTTCTTCCTTTTCTTTTCTTAGCCTTTTTCTTAGCTTGAAGAGAGAGAGAGAGAGAAAGAATAACGACTCATCTCGAAAGTTCCTCAGTTATTGAGGATTTTGGGTCTAGCCGTAGCCATAGGATCTCCAAGCAAAACTCAATGGATGACCATGATTCAAATTAATAAATCTGATCCCGGCAGCTACCACCTGGCGGTAGCACTACTGCTCTGCGGTAGCACTACTACTCTGCGGTAGTGGCTTAGGCAGTGGAGCTTATCCATTTACCGCTTATCAGATTGAACCTACCGCCAGCGTTAGCTCTAACATGTGGCGTTAGCTTCTAGTCAATATAGAGTTCATATCGACGATACGGGGCTCATCCCGTCGATACAGGGCTCATCCCATCGATACAGCTACCGCCGACATTAGTAACTACCATGTGGCGTTAGCTTGGCAATCGTCAAGACCTCTTGACGACAACAGGAATTTCACGTCGACAAGGCAAGTCAATATCGACCTAGGGCCAGCGTTAGCACTAACGCATAACGTTATCTCCTGCTACCAGATTGCTTTTCTTTCTATAATGGGGAAATTTGGGATGTTACAAACCACCTCCCCTTAAAGAAATTTAGTCCCAAAATTCTAGATTTAAGAAAATTATAAAAAGATACAAAAACATAATTTGTACCTTAACGGAACAGCTCGGGGAACTCCTTAAGCATGGTTTGCTCTCGCTCCCATGTAAGCTCCTCGCGACCGCAATTGTTCTAGCGGACTTTGACCATTCGGATCAATTTATTCTGCAACTGCTTGACATCAGTGTCCTCGATCTGAATAGGCTTGACCTTTGTCTTTAGCTCACCATCGACCAGCACTTGATTAGCCACAAGCACTTGAGTAGGCTCTTGAACAACCTTTCTCGACACGGATATGTGATACACATCATGCAAGCCGCTCAACTCTATCGAAAGAGTGAGCCGATAGGCAGCTTCACCAACACGTCCCACTATCTCAAACGGTCCAAGGTACCTCGGACTCATATTTTTCAAGCGTCGAATCTTTGATACGCCCTTGAAAGGTTTGATTTTGAGATAAACCCAGTCACTCACGGAGAACTCAACATTTTTGTTATTGGTGTTGTAATACTTCGCTTGCCTATCATGCGCAATCAACAACCGCTCCTAGATTGTTCGAATAGTCGAAGTAGCATCTTCGACTTCCTTTCACTTAAACAGCATAATTTCGCCCGTCTCTTCCCAAAACAAGGGAGCACGACACTTTCTACCATAAAGGGACTCAAAGGGTGTAATTTTAATACTCGCTTGGTAGCGGTTGTTGTAAGCGAACTAAACCATAAAAAGATGGTCTTCCCACTTCATACCAAAATCTGAGATGCATATTTGGAGCATATCCTACATTGTCCTATTAGTTCGTTCAGTCTGCCCAGCCGTTTATGCAGTGCTAAAATTCAGCTTGGTACTCAATAGTTGGTGGACTATACTCCAATCTTACGATGTGAAGCGCCCATCTCGGTCACTAATGATGCTACGGGGCAAACCATACAATCGTACTATACTATCAACATATAGCTTTGTCAATTTCTCCACCGAATCGTCCCTCAAGTTTGGAATAAAGTTTGACACCTTTGTTAAACAGTCCACGATCACCCAAACGGCATCGTTCTCATGATGCGATCTCGGAAAACCATGCACAAAATCCATAGAAATGTCATCAAACTTCCACTCCGGAACAGGTAAAGACTTCAGGAACCCACCAGGATTCTGACATTCTGCCTTCACAAGTGCGCAAGTCTTACATTTTGCCACGTAAATGGCTATGTCCTTCATCAAACCTGGCCACCAAAATAGCTTTTTCATGTCCTTGTACATCTTTGTGCTCCCATGGTGAATTGAGCACTTCGTGAAGTGTGCTTTATACATCAACTCCTCCCGCAGTTTGCCAACATTCAAGATGCACAACTAACTGTCTTTCCACAAAAGACCGTCGTCAAACATAGACTCGGCAGTAGACCCGTCCAAAGTCTCCGCCACATAGCACTTCATGCTTAAATCAAGCTCCAGTGTATGTCTTATTCTGTCTGCGAGGTCATATTGCACCTTCATCCAGTTCAAGCATGAACTCGCGCTAGAGCTCCTATCCACAGAGGAGATCTCCAAGGCCTCCAAGTCATTGATTAAACACACATCATGCATCTGAATCCAGCTAGCTTACGCAGAAGCCCTCCGACTTAAAGCTTCTGAGACCACATTTCCCTTCCCGGGGGTTTAATGCATCGTGAAGATATAGTCCCCAAGGAACTCCATCCACCTCCTTTGTCGCATATTTAAATTCTTCTGATTTAAAAGATACTTCAATCTCTTATGGTCCGTAAAGATATCAATTTTCACGCCATATAAGTAATGCCGCCACAGATTAAGAGCGAATATCACGGACGCAAACTCTAAGTCATGGACCGGATAGTTCATCTCATGCATTATTAGTTGGCGAGAGCTATAAGCAATAAACTGTCCATTCTGAAGAAGAAGATCGCAACCTAAGCCGCTCCCTGATGAGTCGATGTATATATTGTAGCCTTCTGTACCACATGACGAACATAATATTGGCATCCTGGTCAGTCGACTCTTTAACTCCTCAAAAGCTCACGCACACGCTGGCGACCAGGCGAACTTTTGATCCTTCCTTGTCAAAGTTTTGAGAGGAAGAGCTATCCGCGAAAAGTTCTCTACGAAGTGCCTATAGTAGCCGGCAAGTCCAAGGAAACTCCTGACTTCTGCCACAAAAGTCAACACATGCCACTCTCGTATTGCAACTATCTTCGTCGGATCTACTGCAATACCTTCTCCACTAACAATATGACCAAGGAATGCCACAGAGGCTACCCAAAACTCACATTTTGAGAATTTGGCGTGCAGTTGATTCTTTCTCAGGGTATCCAAAACTATGCGCAAATGAATCACATGTTCTTCTTTAGGCTGAGAGTACACTAGTATATCATCGATAAAGACGATCACAAATCGGTCAAGACACTCTCGGAATGTTTTGTTCATCAGATCCATGAACATCGATGGCGCATTCATCGGGCCAAATGGCATCACTGTGAACTCTTAGTGCCCGAATCGAGCACTAAACACCATCTTGGGAATGTCGCATTCCTGAATTCTCGACTGGTAATACCCGGACTTCAAATCTAGTTTCGAATTGACAGTTGACCCAACTAGCTGATCGAACAGGTCATCGATTCTTGGAACCGGATACTTGTTCTTTTCCTTCAGCTTGTTCAATTCGCGGCAGTAAATACAAAGACGCAAGCTTCCGTCCTTCTTCTTCATAAAGAGGACCGGTGCACCCCAAGGGGATGAACTTGGGCATACATAGCCTTGCTCCAATAACTCCTAAAACTGAACCTTTAGTTCCTTCATCTCTTTTGGCGCTATACGACACGAAGAGCGTGGCACAGGCTTCGCACCTGATACCAGCTCTATCGTGAAGTCGATCTCTCACTAAGGTGGCACTCTAGGGAGATCTTTTGGAAACACGTCTGGATACTCCGATATGATGAGTTTGTCACTCAAACTGGGCTTAGGCTTTGTAGCCTACACTAGCACAAAGCACAACTCCGTGCCCTTCCAAACTGCCTTAACTACTTGGATAGCAAATATCAACATCTTGCTCGATCCATGCATACCAGCAAAAGTAATCGCACGATCATTATTCTGTCTTAGTGTGACTTCTTTCAAAGTGCAATCAATGCATGTTTGCTGCTCCGACAGCCATTCCATGCCAAAGATCACATAAAACTCCAAAATCGATAGCATCGATGCTTCCAAATCAATCCCGCGACTTCCTATCCGCACCCTAACACAGCAAACTCTATTCGCACGCATCGAGCACCTATTAGGTAGCAACACATCCAATATTTCTTTCGCTATGAATGAAGGCACTCCAATTTGTCGTATGAAATCCTTAAATAGAAAGGAATGAGAAGCTTCAGTATCAAACAGTGCTCTCACCGGATAATGAAAGATAAGGACAAAGCATGATACTAATAAGTTGAACAAGCAATGCACAAGGTATTAAGTATAGAAAGCAACAAAAGTTGTATACTAACTCATACCTGTCACCACATTACTTTGTTTGATGACCTCCTATTGTCCATGATTGTACACTCGGGGCTGAGCTGGAGTATGATGGGATGCAGCTGACTCCGCTGCTTTCCCTTTCTCCGCATAGGATGCATCTGCCTTTTTGCGGATGCGACAATCCCGAGCAAAGTGCCCCAATTTTCCACAATTATAACAAGTGACTGGACCTCGCCCATTAGTCATTCCAAACACAGAATATGGAGTTAGCCTAGAATGTCTAGCCTTCTTGCTTCACTTTCCTTGCCCAGATCTTGCGGAGTTTGGTACATTGAACTCCGACTTCTTCACCGCTAAGTCCTTATTACTTTGGACTCATTTCATATCCTGCTCCAAGGAACCGGTAGTATTGACCAAGGTCATAAAGCCTTGCGGCATTGGCCCTAATAAAAGCAACCTCAGATCAACACGCAGACCCTCATTAAATATGTTGGTCTTTCGCTCCTCGTCTGCAAATGTAGCGCCTGCATACCGCCCCAATCTGGTGAACTCATGTAGATAGTCATCCACCAGACTATTGCCCTGAGTCAACCATTGGAATTGGTTCTCCATCTCAATCTGTTGCGTTGAAGGGAGATACCGAGCCAAGAATAGTCTCAAGAACTCATCAAACGAGACCTCTACCAATCGCCTTCCTGCTAACTGATGCTCTACCAATTCCTCCCACTAAAGCCGCGCCTCTCCATCCAGAAGAAAGGTGGCTAAAGTGACTTTCTGCCCTTCCTCCATCTCAGTAGCTCTCAAGGTTCTCCTTAATCAAGAGATCCAATCTTCATCTTGTGTTGAGGATCCTGTTCCCGCAAATGTAGGAGGATTGAAGCACAAAAAATGCTTCAATTATTGGTCTGAAGCCTGTCTTGCCATAATCGGCACTTGCCTTTCGGCAATGGTTTCAACTACAGCAATCGGCATTGGAGCCACCCCAAGGGTAGGAGGTTGTACAGGCCGTCATGGTTGTGCATTGAACATCACAAATAGTGCCTCAGTAACCAACCTAATTATCTCAGCAGAAGGAGGAGGAGGCACATCAGCAGGTGCACTACTCTCGACAGAGCGTTGGGGTCGAGATTGTCCTGCTCCACTCATAGTCACCTATACCTGTGTAATATAACACAATTAAGTAACTAAATTGTAGCATTTAACAACAAAGGAACACTCGGGTTCCACCATGTTGCTACAAATATGCATGTCTTTCATTCCTAAAGTGGATATTTACTAGTTAATTAAATGTTTTAACAGCGACGCACACACGTGCTCACCACCTCTTAAAAGAATTCAACCATGAATTCGAAAGAAATGGGATCGAGACCCATAGCTGTTACCAACTTGTAACATCCTCCTTCTTACATAGAATATAATAATAGGTCCGGCCGAGACCCCACGCCATATTAAATGAACAGGAAAGAGAGTCACGTATTAGCTTTTACATAGTTTAACTTAACCATCTCAGCATACTCAGAGTTATACAACGGAAGCATTTATTAAAGTTAAAACAAGATTACATGTCCACTTTATACATTAGGAATGAAAGTACAACAAATATTTACTTGTAATGTTTACAACGACATGTGATTTACTAACATAGGCACGCAGGCCGGCCACACATGAAAATTAGTAAACAACACTTGGGCCTCCTAGGGCCAGCATAGTACAGCAACTGGGACTCCAATCCGATATGTCCTGCTTGGCTTGTTGGCACCTGTACAAGCACATTCCACCAATACGTGGCAAACAAGTAACTGGTCAGCTTTTGCTAACCAAGAATTATAATAACCCCACCTCATTCTTAGGGCTGCAGTACTCCTTCCCTGCAGCAAGCATCAACAGCATATATATCAAGAGTGCATCTAAGCACTATAATCAACAACAATGGAGGCACTCACGCATACGTTTTGTTCTCTCATGGCACTCTTTCGGTGTACTCTCCGAGTCACACCACCATCCTAAGCCCAGCTTAATTTAGATGGTTCTGAGCTTTACCGTCAAGGTTGTCATTGTAACATTCAACCTTTAAAAAGGGGGTCTAATTGGCTCAATTAAACCCTTGGAGTATCTTAGGTCAAGTAATAGAAAACCACGACCCGACCTCCACCCCAAAATGATGGTCATTTAGAGAAATGACTATTTGGGTTGCATTGTGATTCACAACAATGCCGAAGTAATATAATGAGCATACATGCTCTGAATTGACTTCCGTCGGTTTCGTTACACTCGTATGGTTGATACGAGTGCAACGGACTTCGTTTCGTTTTAATCCAAGGTAATTTGGTGAAAGTGACCATTTTGAGTACCGTAGCGCGTCACGATAACACAATTTTAATTTAATGAGCATACGTGCACTGAATTGACTTCTGTCAGTTCCGTTAGACATGTATGGTCGATACAAGTGCAACGGACCTCATTTCGTTCCAATCCTAGGTCATTTGGTGAAAGTGACCATGAAGTATCTAGTTGCCTACCTAAATCACCTAAAGGGGGGTGAATAGGTGATCTCTACGTCTTTTGCGGAATTAAGAATTAAACGTAAAGCACAGCACACAAAATAAATCACAGTCACAGAGAACACCAGGAATTTATAGTGGTTCCCCGTACTTGGGTACTCCACTGCCGGCCTCGCCAATCTAGCACCACAGCTAGACTTGACTACTCACTAAATCTCGGATCAGAATGATCCTACAAACTCGGAGTCAAACTCCTACAATCTCAGAGAGAACTTCTCTTACAACTCGGAGAAAAACTTCTCCTACAACTCGGAGAACAACCTCTCCTACAGCTCGGAGATAACAACTCCTACAATAGATGATAAAAGGTTTTGAACAATAAGATACCAGATCTGAATAACAGAGGCGTTTTCTTCCTTCTTCTTGAATGGCTTTTGAGAACGATGAGGAAGAACAACGATCCTTCAAATCTGTCTTTGGCAATCCGAAACGATCCAATAGAGGTTGTAGAATCAGAACACGGATCGATCGAATCCTTCTTTGATAGAAATCAGCAACTCAAATGAGTAGATCGATCTTCAATCGTAGGCGACAGCGAGGTGGCGCTTTTCTCGTTCTTTTAGATCAGGAAAAAAAATTAGGGTTTGAGAACGATTCGAAAAACTTGTTGGAAATAACCCAAGAGCGATCCTATATATAGAGGGCAATGATTAAGGGTTAAATCTACCTTAAACGCACTCAATATAGCCGTTAGGATCGGGAAGGAGCGTTTACGAACCGTTAAGAACAGAGGAAACAAATTAGAAAATAACGGACAGAATTCTCGAGACATAAAGGATCTCTCGAGAACTAACGGATCTCTCGAGATATGAAACAAAGAGAGAAGGAAAGGGATGTCTCTGGAACTCGAAGATCTCTCGAGACATTACAAAGATTTCGGTCTTAAGGACTCTCGAGACAAGCTTGATCTCTCGAGTCATCAAGAACAGAAATACCGAGATCAACAGAACTTGCTTCTCGAGACATTAAACGACTCTCGAGACATGCTTGATCTCTCGAGACATATCCTTAGAAAAATTTATATTCATTTACTCCTTTTCTTCTCTTGAACACTTGCTGCAACCGCACTCCAAAGTCTTCAAGAGTCTTGAAGATGAAGTGTACCCCAATAGAGAGATCACACATGAGTCATCACCATGTTTCATATAATGAGGAATTACATTGTATGAAACTGTGTTTGCAGACCCATTGTGACCTGACATTGATTTACACTTAGCAATGATAATCTGCAAGACAATACTGGAAAAGCATATCAAATACAAATGCAATTCAATCTTAGTTCAAGGGCGACTTCTCACAAATCAAGGTAATTGTGAATACAATTCCCAACAATCTCCCCCTATTTGTAGAAGTCAGAACCCTATACACTAAGTTGAATTACAGCAATATAGAATAAATATGCTACACTACACAAAGATATAGAAATGAACAAGTAGAGAACATCAAATCAACAATTATATATATATATGTCTAAATTGAATTGTTAAGAAGACTTGATGTTCACAAAATCAGAACCAAGGCAAAATATGTCTTGTCAGCATCAGCAACATCCTTCAAGACCTCCTTTTCCTCTTTTCTTCTTGTCTGGAGAAATAGGCATAAGGCTTGGGATGGTAAAACGGAGGTGGAGCCGGAGCATCTGATTATGAAGCCACGTTGCTGTTTTGAAGGAATAAGCATTAACATCAGCAATTTGCTTCTGCACCCTAGAAGAGAACTGATCAAATTGTGATTTCCATGAGCTTTGAATAGCTGACACAGAGCTTTCCACTAAATCTGTCATTCTTTCCATTATAATGTCCTCCCCCTTTCTGACTTCTACAGATAGGGTTTGGAGAGTATCATCTTTGAAATTTCCGACTTCATCAACAATCCGGAATGTATTAGCTTCAGCCTTGTCAGATAATGAGTCTTGAAGCTTTGTCATTGTAATAGTCTGAGCCAACACTGTGCCTACACCTTCAGTTGCATGTTCAATTGCTTTGCTCCCTAGGCACATCAATTCAGAGAGATTTTCATAATTTGATTTGATTTTAGCTAACTCCCTACCAAGTTCACTTTCAACTGAGGCAATCTTCCTGTGAACAGTTGTCAAAGAGTTCTCAAACTGTTCACTCTGCTTCTTGAGCATAGCTTCAATCTTTCCCAGAAGAGAATCTGCATCAAGGATTGGAGGGGAAGGATGAGAGGAAGGAAGAGTAACAGTAGGTGCGGCATCAGGAACATCATCAGGGAGCTCTTCAATCTCAAGAGAGTGAACCACATTGTCCTCTTCACAACCTAACTCATCTGGAGCATTCCTGGTTGTGTCAAACTCTGACTCCCCCTCAACATGTACTAGGGGAGGGGATGATTCATGAACGGAATCATCATCATCGTCTTCAAAAACAAAATCTGCACCAGACCCTGCCTGTTGGCCACTGGGACTGTGCACTTCAGATACTTCTTGTTGCAAATCTTTCAGAACATCTGAAACTCTGTCATCTGCCAAAGAAGTGTCTGCTTCAAGAACTGAGGGAGAAGAGGGGATGAACATATCCTTGTCAGAAGAAGGTATGTTCTCCTTAGCAGGAAAATCTGACACCATGACATTTGCTTGTACTGATGGAGAAGGAGGAGGTGATGGAACTGAATCTGGTAGAGGTGAAGATGGATCTGGCTGTGTCACTGATGAAATGAACTCTGTTGAAACTGATGAAGGTTGACCTTTAGCTTTGGAACGAATTGGCAGCTTGGCACGACTTGAAGCTTTAGAACGAATCCGTGAAGGAAGTGGAAATGATGTTACTTTAGGTACCTGACCTTCAGAAGATGGAACTGGAATTTCTGCTTCACTTGCAACTGCAGATTGATGAGTCTCCCCCTCAGAAGTAGCACTAGCCACTCCCGGCTTCTTGATTCGAATGTCCCATCTCTGCATGGAGATGACATCGATCTTCTTAAGGTGATGGATAACTGCACCTTTGGACATGTCAAATATAGCAGGATTAAACTGATTCAGGAATAATGAGATGATCCGGGCAAAGTTTGGAGAATTAATGCAAGCCTTGATATTTGAGAATAAGATTGAGGCCCAATCTCTCTGTTTTCCTGACACAATTCCAATCACCAACTAAAATATTTCTTCAGACACATGTCCTCGTGTGCCTGTCCTGCAGAAAAGAACCTTGGAAACAATGTCCACTAAAAGCTTGCCAGCATCGTTCATCTTGTGCCTCTTCACTGCAGCAAAATCTGAATCAAGACCACAGTACCTTGCTGTTCTCAACCAGTCAATTTCATTCAGCTCTGCTTCAGCTTCTATTTCAGACAACTGCAAATACTTAGTAAGAGTCTTTGGAGAGACTTTGATTTTGATACCCTTAACAAATGAAATCAACATTCTTCCTTCCTTAATAGGCTTCACATTTATAAAGAACTCTTCAACCTCATCAAACAGCACCCGGCAAGGATGCTCAAGAACGAAAGTAAGACCGGCGTCATCAAGCAAACAAAATAGGTTCTTGAAGTCATCGGATAAACTGGCGATACCTGAGCGAACGACCTCATTCCCGATGCCAATCTTTGGATGAGGAGTAGGAGCCATTAATGCGAGAGAGAGAGAGAAATGTCGAACGAGAATGATGAAGCACCGAGAACCACGGAAGCACCGACCTGTCGCCGCTCGAGAAGAAGTCGAAAGGTCTTGGAGGTCTCGGAAATGATTTGCGTGAACATCAAGTTTTCGAGTTCTAATATATATATACTATCTTGATTTGACGTTTAAGTGACATTTTGAAGAAAAAATAAGAGAAAGAGCAGCGCGTACCTGACGTTTGGAGTTCTTTAAAATACTTATGTCTCGAGACATCGATTATGTCTCGAGAACTCAGGAAATTCAGCGCGGCATTTCCTTCCCTGATGTCTCGAGTGATAACCCGTGTCTCGAGACATCTGCCTATCTCGAAATCTTCAGCTTGTCTCGAGAAATCCAGCCAGGTCCCGAGACATGACTTGTCAAAAACTTCCTGTTCGTCATGGTTTTGGTTGACTTGATCATTACTCCATGTTGAGCATTCCAAGTTCCGTCTTGAAGAAAGAGAACTTAGTCTCATCCAGTGGCTTCGTGAAAATGTCTGCAACTTGCTTATCCGTGGGACATAACTCAGATTTATGTCACCCATCTCCACATGCTCCCGGATAAAGTGATATCGTAGCTCGATGTGCTTTGTCCGACTGTGAGAGACTGGATTATTTGCGATAGCAATTGCACTGGAAGAGTCGCAAAACATAGGAATGACTTTGATCTTCATGTTGTAGTCTTGAAGTTGATTCTTTATCCATAGAAGTTGTGCGCAACAACTGCCAGCAAAAATGTATTTCGACTCGGCGGTTGATATTGCAACACAATTCTGCTTCTTGCTACTCCAGGAAATAAGTCTCCTTCCGAGGAATTGGCACGTCCCGGAAGTGCTTTTTCTGTCGTCTTTGCTACCTGCAAAGTCTGCATCTGAAAAACCAATTAGTTCGCTATCATTACTTCTTGGGTACCATAAGCCAAGATTTGGTGTGCCTTTAAGGTATCTCAAAATCTGCTTTGCGGCAGTATAGTGAGATTCCTTTGAGTTCACCTGATATCTAGCACATACACATGTAGAGAACATTATATCAGGTCTACTGGCAGTAAGGTAGAGCAACGAGCCAATTATGCTTCTGTACTTGGTTTCATCAAAAGGTTTCCCTTTTTCATCCTTGTCCAGAGACGTAGCTGAGCTCATTGGAGTCCTCATAGAGGTTGCACTCTCCATTCCAAATTTCTTAATCAACTCCTTAGTGAACTTTGTCTGAGAAATGAAGATTCCATCTTCAGACTGTTTCACCTGAAGTCCTAAGAAATATTTCAGCTCACCCATACTGCTCATTTCAAATTTCCCTTGCATAAGTTTAGAAAACTTTTTGCAGAGGTTATTGTCCGTAGAGCCAAATATGATGTCATCGACATAGATTTGCACTAGCAAAATCTTGCCTTTTACTTCCCTAAGAAATAAAGTTTTATCTATCTTTCCTCTTGTGAACTTGTTCTCAAGAAGAAAGTTAGATAGCGTCTCATACTAGACTCGAGGAGCTTGTTTCAAGCCATATAAAGCTTTTTGTAATAAATAAACATGATTGGGATGATCAGGATTAACAAAACCTGGGGGTTGTTCAACGTATACTTCCTCTTTAATGTCTCTGTTTAGGAAAGCAGATTTGACGTCCATTTGATATACGGTGAAACCCTTGAAAGCAGCATAAGTATGGAAGAGTCTGATCGCTTCGAGCCTTGCTACTGGAGCGTACGTCTGATCGAAGTCGATACCTTCCTCTTGTCTGTATCCTTTAGCTACAAGTCTGGCTTTGTTCTTTATGATTGTTCCTTCTTCATCCAGCTTGTTTCTATACACCCACTTTGTTCCAATGACATTTTTGTCTTTGGGTTTTGGAACAAGTGTCCATACCTTACAGCGTTTGAACTGATTTAATTCTTCTTCCATAGCAATTATCCAAGATGGATCTTCATTTGCCTCTTGGAATTTCTTTGGTTCGATCTGCGAAAGAAAACTCAAATGCATATTCTCGTTAATGGTACCTCGTCTTGTTCTTATTCCTTCATGAGGATCTCCTATGATCTGATCAACTGGATGATCCCTCATGTGTCGTAGCCCGAGGTTCCTTGCATGATTTGGACCGATAGGACTTTCTTCTACTGTTGGAGTATCTTCCTCCACTTGGATTGGCTCTTCATCCGGATGATCTTCTTCATAGGTAGTTATTGGGGGAATCTTGATGAAGTGTTGAGAATTTTCTTCAACTGGCTGATCCAAGCTTAAGTCCTGCAGCTTTGAACCTGTGTCTACAGAAGAAATGCTAGAGGAGCTGCCTTGTAGCATGCTCGTCTCATCAAATACAACATTAATAGATTCTTCTACCACTGGGGTTTTCTTATTAAAAACTCTATATGCCCTACTATGGCTACTATAACCTACAAAAGTACCTTCAAAGCTCTTTTCACTAAACTTAGTGTTGTAATGCTTTCCATTGTTTAGCACAAAGCATTTACTACCAAAGATTCGAAAATAAGAAATTGTCGGTTTCTTGCCCTTTAGAAGTTCATAAGGAGTCTTTTCATGGTTTTTGTTTATGAGTGCTCTGTTTTGCACATGGCATGCAGTATTGACAGCTTCAGCCCAGAAATATTCAGGTAGTGAAGAGTCACTCAACATGGTTCTGCAAGCCTCAATAAGTGTTCTATTCTTTCTCTCAGCTACTCCATTTTGTTGTGGAGTTCGAGGAGAGGAAAACTCATGAAAGATACCAAGGCTTTCACAGAATTTTGTCATGGCTCCAGATTCAAATTCTGTACCATGGTCACTTCTGATTTTGACCAACGAACAGTTAAATTCATTCTGGACTTGCCTGACAAAGCTAGTAAAAGTGTCAAAGGTATCTGACTTGTGTTTCAGAAAGAATACCCAAGCAAAACGAGAGTAATCATCTACAATAACCAATGTGTAAGACTTTCCTCCTAAACTCCTAATTTGCAAAGGACCAAACAAATCCATATGAAGCAGGTATAAACACCTGGTTGAATCTTTGCCAATAATGCTCTTAAAGGTAGCTCTTGTTTGCTTGCCTTTTACACATGCATGACAAGGTTTATCTTTAACGCACTTAACATCTGGTGCATCGCGCACTAAGTTTTGAGAAAACAATTTATTAATAGTTTTGAGATTTATATGTGCTAATCTCTTATGCCATTGGTCAACAAGAGATGCACTATCTTTAGCTAAAAGACACACAGGTGTAGAAGATGATATACAAAGAAAATTTAAACAAAATATGTTTCTACAGTGAATGCCTGATAAAATCGTTTCATGATTTTCAGCCGACTTTATCAGACACTTATCTTCATGAAAATCAACAATGTATCCTTTATCACAAAGTTGACTTATGCTTATCAGATTATGTTGTAATCCTTCCACATAAGCTACATCGGAAAACGATACATTACCATTAGAAATCATACCATAGCCTTTAGTTATTCCTCTGTCTGAACCGCCAAAAATAACTTTTGAACCGTTCGCAACTGGAATGTAGTTTTGCAAAAGGCTTCTTGTCCCGGTCATATGCCGAGAGCATCCACTGTCCAAGTACCAGATAGGATTTTTATTGGCCTTTGGACATACCTGCAAAAACAGATTATTTTGCCTTAGGAGCCCAAACAGATTTGGGTCCTTGGTCCCTTGTCAGTTGAGCACCACGATGAATGTTAACATTGCGAGTGGTCTGCCTTGCAACGTTCACTTGTGGTCTCCTAGTATACGTTGTGTTGAACCAACAATCAACGGCAAAGTGACCAATTTTGCCGCAGCACCAACAGTCGAATCTGTTGTACCTTCTTTTTACACTCTCCTGCTTAACTTTTTGAACGTTAGCTCTTGCAGGAGCAGTCCTTCTAGATTAGGATGCCTCATGGGGGCAGCACACACAAGGTGGTACTGTCTTCTTCGGCTTTGGTGCAACAGCCTTCACTTTTGGTGCTTTCTTAGCACTCGGACCATGAACAAATGGACCGTACCCTTTCCGACTAATCTCTTGATAGGGTGCTTGAACAGCACTATCACCAAAGTTTCGGGGAGGAGCCCATTCCTTATGATCATTCACAGGTGCAAAAGGAATTGGTCGTGTGAAATGACCATAGGAACTCTCCATATCATAAGCATTCGTAGGGAATATAACTCTCTTGAATGCTACAGGCTCTTGATGAGCTTTCCCTTTTTCTTTGGTGGTAGCTTTCTTAGCAACTAAACCATTCTTCTTAGCAATTGTGTTTTTAGAAGAATTGCTAGTATTAGCTTCATGCCCTATACCGCTTCCTTTTGCCTTAGTGGTAAAAGTACCAATAATTGGCAGAACAGTTTTAGGTTGAGAGAAAGCTTCAACCAACTTCTTCTCAGCCGCAAGCTGTTCCTCCAAGACTTTTATCGAATGATCTCTCAGGGCAAGAGTCTCTTCCGAGCTTTTGATCTTGTCTTTCAAGGCTTGGACTTCCTCTTTGAGAGAAGAAAGTTCTTCAACTTCTTTTCTCAAGTTAGATTCCACCTCCTTGAGAGCCATGATCTCCTTACCTTGAGTTTTGACGACCTTTCGGCACTTGTCAAAGCCTTTAAGCATTTTGGTATATTGAGACATAAGCTCAGATTCATCGTCTGAGGGGTTATCCTTTTGTTCAGCCGAAGCATAATCAGAATCAGATAGGATAGTGTGATCATTTACCTTTCCGGTGTACGGGGGTGCTTCTTCATCATCAGACATGGCCATCAGGCCGAAGTAAGCTTCTTCTTCATCACTCGACTCATCGGAGTCACTGTCGCTCAGAGTTTTGGCTTTCTTAGCGACGAAACTTCTATCTGATTTCTTCTTTCCGTGGATGGATTTCTTGTCTTCTTTTCTTCCACTTTCTTTCTTCTTGTAGGGACACTCAGCAATTATGTGCCCTGGCTTATTACAACAGTAGCAAATAATGTCAGAAGAAGAATGTTTGTTCTGTTTGGATTTATACCTGTCATTATTGCTTGAGCCCTTCCTGTGATAGTCGCCATCACGACGAGAATGTTTATGATCCGAGGAAGACGTCTTGTTGTTCATGTGCCTTCGTTTGTTCAGCAGTTTCTTAAACTGACGGGAAATCAAAGAGAACTTCCCATCAGACAGTTCGGAACAGGAGGAGCTGGCTTCCGATTCTTCTTCATTATCAGATTCCTTTTCTCTGATCGGTATCATGGCTTTGCTCTTCTTTGAACTCTCTGCCTTCAAGGCTAAGGTTCTTTCTTTGCTTGAAGCTTGATTTACATCCTCTTCAGACATTTGGATGTTCATTTGCAGTTCATGAGACAACAGCTTTCCGAATAGATTCTGAGGTTCTAGACTGGGCAATTTTCCAAACTCTCTAATAGCAACAATCTTGCTATCCCAGTCTTTCGTTAGGGAACGCAAGAATTTGTCATTTAGTTCAGCATTTGTGAACTCCCTGTCGTAGTTCCTCAGACCATTGACTATCTTGAAGAATCTTTCGTACGCATCAGCAATGCACTCCTTCTTATTCTGCTTAAACGCCTCGTACTCTTGATTAAGTAGAGACCTTCTATCTTCTCTTACCTCGTCAGTACCTTCCATTAGAACAATTAAGGATGTCCACATCTCTTTGGTTGATTTGCAGTGGATTAAGTTTTGCAACATGGAATCGTCCACTGCACTAGAAATTATGTTCTTAGCCTTCTTGTCAAGAGCAACAAGAGCTATCTCATCCTTATTCAAATCCATCATTTTCTTAGGTATCTGAACAGTAGGATTTGTTGACGAAATGGTCATGGGCACATGGGGACCTTCTTCCACGACTTGGAAGATTCTGGGATCTGCAGCTTCCATATAAAAACGGACTCTTTCCTTCCACATAGGAAAGTTGGCCTTAGTGCAGATGGGCAGTTTCAGAGAGGGTTCCTTGACTCTATCCATGGCTTGCTAGCAACTAGAAGGATGGACCCTGTTCAAGGTGTTAACCTAGCAACGAACAGCGACCCTCTGATACCAATTGAAGTATCTAGTTGCCTACCTAAATCACCTAGAGGGGGTGAATAGGTGATCTCTACGTCTTTTGCGGAATTAAGAATTAAACGTAAAGCACAGCACACAAAATAAATCACAGCCACAGAGAACACCAGGAATTTATAGTGGTTCCCCGTACTTGGGTACTCCACTGCCGGCCTCGCCAATCTAGCACCACAGCTAGACTTGACTACTCATTAAATCTCGGATCAGAATGATCCTACAAACTCGGAGTCAAACTCCTACAATCTCAGAGAGAACCTCTCTTACAACTCGGAGAAAAACTTCTCCTACAACTCGGAGAACAACCTCTCCTACAGCTCGGAGATAACAACTCCTACAATAGATGATAAAAGGTTTTGAACAATAAGATACCAGATCTGAATAACAGAGGCGTTTTCTTCCTTCTTCTTGAATGGCTTTTGAGAACGATGAGGAAGAACAACGATCCTTCAAATCTGTCTTTGGCAATCCGAAACGATCCAATAGAGGTTGTAGAATCAGAACACGGATCGATCGAATCCTTCTTTGATAGAAATTAGCAACTCAAATGAGTAGATCGATCTTCAATCGTAGGCGACAGCGAGGCGACGCTTTTCTCGTTCTTTTAGATCAGGAAAGAAAATTAGGGTTTGAGAACGATTCAAAAAATTTGTTGGAAATAACCCAAGAGCGATCCTATATATAGAGGGCAATGATTAAGGGTTAAATCTACCTTAAACGCACTCAATATAGCCGTTAGGATCGGGAAGGAGCGTTTACGAACCGTTAAGAACAGAGGAAACAAATTAGAAAATAACGGACAGAATTCTCGAGACATAAAGGATCTCTCGAGAACTAACGGATCTCTCGAGATATGAAACAAAGAGAGCAGGAAAGGGATGTCTCGGGAACTCGAAGATCTCTCGAGACATTACAAAGATTTCGGTCTTAAGGACTCTCGAGACAAGCTTGATCTCTCGAGTCATCAAGAACAGAAATACCGAGATCAACAGAACTTGCTTCTCGAGACATTAAACGACTCTCGAGACATGCTTGATCTCTCGAGACATATCCTTAGAAAAATTTATATTCATTTACTCCTTTTCTTCTCTTGAACACTTGCTGCAACCGCACTCCAAATTCTTCAAGAGTCTTGAAGATGAAGTGTACCCCAATAGAGAGATCACACATGAGTCATCACCATGTTTCATATAATGAGGAATTACATTGTATGAAACTGTGTTTGCAGACCCATTGTGACCTGACATTGATTTACACTTAGCAATGATAATCTGCAAGACAATACTGGAAAAGCATATCAAATACAAATGCAATTCAATCTTAGTTCAAGGGCGACTTCTCACAAATCAAGGTAATTGTGAATACAATTCCCAACAGACCATTTTGAGTATTGTAGCACATCACGATGACATTATTTTAGTTAAACGATCATACGTGCTCTGAATTGACTTATGTTACTTGTGTTATACTTGTATAGTTGATACGAGTGCAACGGAACTCGTTTCGTTGCAATCTGAGGTCGTTTGGACAAAACAACTATTTTGAGTAACATTGAGCATCACAACAACGTCATTTTTTAATATTGTGCAAATGAGCTATGAATTGAATTCTGTCAGTTGCGTAAACTCGTATAGATGATACGAATGCAACAGAATTTGTTTTGCTCAATTCCGACATCGTATGGTCAAGTAAAAATAAATAAATGCTCGTAAAATTATACGAAACCTCGAGATACGTGAACACCCGTTTTCAACCCCATCACATCAATGATGATTCGACGCTCAATGATTGGGACCCATGTTGACATTGACATACATGGGGGGACCCACTTTGGGTTGACTTTGGTCAACCCCCCCCCCCCCCCCCCCCCCCCCCCCCCCCCCCCCCCCCCCCGTTAAATGAATTTTAAGTTGGTGTAAGTTCAAATAATCTAAGTGCACCCCAAACCCACCAAGCTCATCCCCTTCATCTTATTTTAATGGGCACTAATCCCAAGTTGGCAAGTAATCGGATGGAGCATTTTTTGGCATGGATCATAAGCTCTCTCTCTCCCTAACCTAATGTCAAGGCTAACTTAGCCTAAACCCTCACTAATCTAATCTAAGCTCCACCTAATCCTTCCTCCCCCCATCCTAATCAATTGGGAGTGGATGTAGATATTTTAAAAAAAACCCACCCTTAACCATGAGTCCCCCTAACCCTGCCCCTAACCAGCAAGGTACAACCTTCCACTCAGCGAATGCCAGTTGCCCCTCCTTATCCAACCATGGTTGGACCAACCATGGAGTTTCCTTGACTGAGAAGGAAGATGGAAGAGAAAGGGAGGGGAGGGGCTCGGGTGGGATATTAAATATGCCCAACCCCTGCTTAAGAAGGAGGAATCACCTCTAGGAGCTCCCCTTCAGAAATGAAACTAGCCCTGCAGGTTTGAAGATCTCGTCGGCGTCGGAGAAGACAACCAAAGTTCCACTGCCACCTTAGTCACCTTCCTCCCCTACCGCTCATGGAGAGCTCCCAGGTCCTCTTAGCCCTAGGGAGAGTCATTCCTCACCAATGAGGCAACAGCGACCCCCTCTGGGAGGATTTAAGGCAGCGGCACCGCCAGAGAACAGAGCTCCGGCGATGCCTGAGAGCTAAGGCTATGTGGAACTCCCTCCCGATGGCCAGCTGTGGCGTCATGCCGCTGGACCACCGCCAGGAGGTGCGCCTACCTCCGGCAAGCCGATCGGAGGCAGTAGCGCACCGGTCCGATGGTCGGTCGGCGGTGGCGAGAGCCCATGAGCTCTTAGCCACCGCAAGGTACAGATACCGTTGGATCTTAATAGTAAGATCCAACGGTACACACAATCTGGGCAATGATTGGCCCATCCCACATAGGATAGGCTCCGGATCTGCTGTGGGCCTACGACATGCTCCGGTGCGGCTCGATATCAGCCGACAGATCCGCTTCCAGATCCGTGCATGCCGATTCTTATATGATATGATGGTTTGAATTTTCTAGGGCTTATGCTTAGATCAAAACAGAAAACTTTGAACATCAAAGTTTTAGAACTCATCAATATCTATCTCGGGTAAAAAATTGAGAATTTACAGAGTTAATTAAGTATTATTAATAATAATAAAAGTTTATAGATTCTTGGTTTTTAAAATATTGGGGGCCTTAAATTATGATAAAAACTTGGAAAAATTCTAGAGGACCTCTAATACTGATATACCCTTTTTATAAATATGCAATGATTTTTGAAGCTCAGAAACTATTTTTAATAATTTAAAAATAGGCCAAGAGGATTGTAGAAATTAGCAAAGGGTTTGGAAATGGATAGAAAATTCTGAGATAATTAGGAAACCTCTATAGTACTATTCCACACCCATTATAATTATATATGAATTTTTGGAAAAGATTTACTATTTTTAGAGGGTTAAAACCTTTGTTTTTAATTTTGTAAGAATTGGACACTCTTCCAAAATTTATGGGAAGTTTGAAGGGCTGAAAAAACCATCTGAAAAAGTTTGGGGGTTTTTAAAGTATACTTGCTACATTTGGGAATTTATTTAGCGATTATGGGAGCCTAAATGAATTATCAAGGGCTATGTAAGATCTCAGAAGAGCCTGAAAAATGTATGGTAGCATCATAAGGGCATAATAAGCTCTCTGTAAAAGATCAATCCTTTTTGGATTTGATTTACTATTTTAATGATTTAAAATAGGACAAAAACCCTGATTTTTAAGAGGACCTTTTCTTAATCGACATGTCTGAGAATTTTGTGAAGAAATCAGTGGAGGTCATTTTAAACCCTCTATAAAAGTTTAAATACTTTGATTCAAGCTGACACTTCTATGGGTTTAATCATTGGTGAAAATGACTAAATAATCTAATAGAGGCTAATACTGAACTCAATATGTCTTGAGAAGCTTGTGGGAGTTACTCAGGGTAGCCATGTCATGTGGTTCACCTTCATAATATTTTAGTCATGTCTGGTATTTTAATGAGTTGTTAAATAGAAAAACCTCCGTAGTTGGTTTAAAGAAATACGGGCTCGGGCAAACCACCAACAACTAAAGAGGATTACAATTTGGTAATTTAAGATAAGAAAGAGGAAACTTAAGTGGTAATCGGGTTCGAACAACCTGAAACCCGACGGACCTCAAAATTCATCTTAATGTCAATTAAGTCATGATGAATATAGAATATGCCTCCTTGGAACAGAGATGCCTCCTTGAAATGGAGAGGCTCCTTGGAACGGAGATGCCTCCTTGAAATGGAGATGACTCCTTGGAACGGAGATGCCTCCTTGAAACGGAGATGGCTTCTTGGAACGGAGATGTCTCTTTGAAATGGAGATGGCTCATTTGAATGGGAATGCCTCCTTGAAACGGAGATGGATCCTTGGAATGGAGATGCCTCCTTGGAACGAAGAAGCCTCCTTGAAACGGAGATGACTCCTTTGAATGGAGATGCCTCTTTGGAATGGAGAAGGAACTGCTGTTATCAGAATTTAAACTGCTTCTTATTCTGTTCTCCTTAATTCAGTATTTCAATTACTGCACTTTTTTCAGTTGTTCAATTACGATTTTCCAGTTCGATATTTTGATTCCTACACCCGATTTCAGTGTTTTAGATATTGCACTTTTATTGCCTGTGATTTAGAGTTGACCTGAAGATGGGACATTCCTTTA
Organism: Dactylorhiza incarnata; assembly: GCA_033032865.1. Classification (NCBI taxonomy): domain Eukaryota; kingdom Viridiplantae; phylum Streptophyta; class Magnoliopsida; order Asparagales; family Orchidaceae; genus Dactylorhiza; species Dactylorhiza incarnata. The sequence continues at coordinate 1,290,902 of JAWHQI010000338.1, forward strand.
GGGTCAACCCTAAATAGTATCGAACTAGCCGCCGCTCTTAGAGCAGAGTGGACAGATCAATTTCATGGATTTTATTTCTTTATTATCTATGATTTACAGTTGACCTAAAGATGGGACATTCCTTCAGGGTCAACCTTAAATAGTGTTGAACTAGCCACCGCTCTTGGGCAGATCGGACAGATTGATGTCTTGGCTTTTATTTCATTATTGCCTATAATTTAGAGTTGACGTGAAGATGGGACATTCTTTCAGGTTCAACCCTAAATAGTGCCGAACTGACCGCCGCTCTTGGAGCAGAGCGGACAGATTGATGTTTTGGCTTTTATTTTTTTTATTGCCTATAATTTAGAGTTGATCTAAAGATGAGACGTTCCTTCATGGTCAACCCTAAATAGTGTCGAACTGGCCTCCGCTCTTAGAGCAGAGCGGACAGATCAATGTTTTGGCTTTTATTTCTTTATTGCCTATGATTTAGAGTTGACCTGAGTATGCGGCATTCCTTCAGTGTCAACACTAAATAGTGTCGAACTGGCCGCAGCTCTTAGAGCAAAGTGGACAGATCGATGGCTTGGCTTATATTTCTTTATTAACTATGATTTAGAGTTGACCTGAAGATGAGACATTCATTTAGGATCAACCCTAAATAGTGTTGAACTGGTCGCCGCTCTTGGAGCAGAGCGGACAGATTGATGTTTTGACTTTTATTTCTTTATTGACTATGATTTAGAGTTGACCTGAGGATGGGACATTCCTTCAGGGTCAACCCTAAATAGTACCAAACTGGTCGCCTCTCTTGGAGTAGAGCGGACAGATCGATGTCTTGGCTTTTATTTCTGTATTTCCTATGATTTAGAGTTAACATGAAGATGGGACATTCCTTCAGGGTCAACCCTAAATTGTGTCAAACTGGTCGTCGCTCTTGGAGCAGAGCGGACAGATCAATGTCTTGGCTTTTATTTCATTATTGCATGTAATTTAGAGTTAACGTGAAGATGGGACATTCCTTTAGGGTCAACCCTAAATAGTGTCGAACTGGCCACCGCTCTTAGAGCACGGACAGATCAATGTTTTGGTTTTATTTCAGTATTGACTGTAATTAGATTTTATGAGAATATATTATGCCTCCGAAAAATATTCCTACGGGAATATATTGTGCCTTCGAGAATTATTCCTACGGGAATATATGGTGCCTCCGAGAAATATTCCTATGGGAATATATTGTGCTTCCGAGAAATATTCTTACGGGAAGATATTGTGCCTCCGAGAAATATTCTTATGAATATATTGTGCCTCCGAGAAATATTCCTATGGGAATATATTGTGCCTTCGAGAATTATTCCTATGGGAATATATTGTGCCTCCGAGAAATATTCCTACAATAATATATTGTGCCTTCGAGAATTATTCCTACTGGAATATATTGTGCCTCCGAGAAATATTCTTACGAATATATTGTGCTTTCGAGAAATATTCCTACGGGAATATATTGTGCCTTCGTGAATTATTCCTACACGAATATATTGTGCCTCCGAGAAATATTCCTACGGGAATATATTGTGCCTCCGAGAAATATTCCTACAGGAATATATTGTGCCTTCGAGAATTATTCCAACGGGAATATATTGTGCATTCGAGAAATATATTCTTAAGAATATATGGTGCCTCCGAGAAATATTCTTACGAATATATTGTGCTTTCGAGAATTATTCCTACAAGAATAAATTGTGCCTTGGGGAGAAAATCGGATGGTTGATGAGTTATACGTTGAGGCAACCCGCATGAAGGATGGTCTGGAAGACAACCAGTGCGAAACTTATGGAACTACGTGGGTATGAGGCCATAGGCTTGATGATATGGAGTACGTAGGCGATGGTCGTGGGAAGACTGCCATGACCCAATATAAGTCGAGATATTTCCTCCCTTAAATGTTATACTATGTTTAATGCTAATAGTAATTGGATTTTATTTGTGGTTCTAATAACATGTCCTTAGCACAGGTAACAGGTACGGGTGAGAGACAGCACCTAAGTGTGGAGGAAGCCATAGAGCAGGCCACTTCAGGTATATATATTCATTAGGCCGCACCTCCTTGTGCCCTATCTCGTGGTGTATATATGTATATGCATTGGTACTGGAGTTTTGATTAAAAGGGTATAATGCAGCAGAGAGAATGATGTTACTCATACAGGTCTTGAATATAGGGGTTTCTGTGATAATTAATCTTCCGCTATATATCACATCTTCCGTTAAGTGCTATAAGGTGCACTCATTAATGGTACCTTCCACTAGAGAACTTTTTCGCTACTTTGTTAGTGTGTAGTGACATTCGCTTAACATCGCCCATATACGTAACAACAGAGTGCTCAAGGAAAGGGGATGGAGAAGGAAGTGCCTCCACCCTTCGTGGTTGCTTCAGCGTCATGCATAAATGGTGGTGTGCGATAAGATTTCCCGATCGGACCGCCGATTCCTGAAGGGGTCTTACAAATGGATCAGAGCGCAATCGATCTTTTCGACCAATAGTTATCATAGAAACACCTCTTGCTCCGCTATTTGCTGTAGCGTGGTTCGGGATGAACCACTACAGCGGTAGCGGTGGTGGACCTCAAATGTAAAAGTTGACAAGAAACTTGGCATATATAAGTAGTTTTTCACTCGAATTTATCAAATTAAGTTTTAACCATACAATTTTTTATGACTCAGATCGACACTTAAATGTCCTTTACCACATCTGATCTCAAACGATGATTTATTTTTTTCCCATAAAACACTTTCATTAAACCCTATAAATGACCAATCAAAATTTTGAACCCCGGGTTTAAGCCTCTTTGTTTTATTGGGATTAAAATCACGTTTTCAAAATTCCATTTGAGGTAAGCTAATCAAATGAAATTTTGCGTGCAGATTGAGAATTACAGTAATGATTGCAAATATGGTCAGAGTCAAGTTAAGGGTAGCGTTAAGTGTATTTTGATTTGACATAACATCTATCAGTATGACCTACTTAAAATAAAATTATGCAATCATAAAGAACTACAGTGGAAATATTGATATTCTCAATAATTCAGAATAACTATCAAGATAATGTGCTAGATTTGAAGTAAATTTTTTTGGCAAATATAGAAAAGCACATATGAAAGCAAGAAAATCTTTACATTAAGATTATCATGTGCATCCCAGCCCGAGGCACAAGATTAACCTCCATAGGACTTGGGATATCTGCATGCGCGACCAGCCAGAAAGCCTCGTTAAGTGGGGCAAGACACTGCGGACCCAAAGGTGCCAGTTACCGATTTTATTCATAACTTTTAATGTAAACTGCTTACGGTGGAAAAGTGGTGGGTCAGTCATGCCCGTAGACCATACGTACCGGTGCAGGAAGGTTGACGACTCTAGGCGACAGGGAGATGTGCACCCTAGGAGATCAGATGTGTCTTATATGCCCCGCTGGGTCTCTCCGCTGGTTGGCCATATTCAGTTATTGTCGGACGTCTCCTACATCCAGGAGTACACATAGTTGTACGTTGGGGCTTGGGTAGTGAGGTACGTCCACACCCAGAAGTGGTAGGACCGGCCACAGTCACCAACGGCCACATCGGTGAGGCCCGCAGGGTTCACAACCCTTCTGGAAGAAAAGCAGTCAAACTATGTCGACATAAGGTGCAAACTGGCAAACTATTGTATGTGATTGCTGTGGAGGGTCAGTCATACCCATGGCACATTCGTACCGGCATGGGAAGGATGACGACTCATGGGGCACTATGGATTGTGTGAACCCCGGGAGGTTATTTTTTATTTCCCCGAAGGATCCCTACGCTAGATAGCCAGATTTCGTAATTACCGGATGTTGCTCACATCCAGGAGTACACATGGTTGTATATTGGGGCCTGGGAAGTGCGACACGTCCACACCGAAAATTGGCAGGACTGTCCACTGTCATCGACGGCCATATCAGTGAGTCCACTGTATCGACAACCATATGTCGATACAGGGAGTTTTGATGAGTCGTGAGAACTCGTTTTGCATGGCTTGAATAAGCATCATTTGCATCGAAACATATATATTTTCATGTACCATTAACTACATATAACCTTCAACTAGAAGTTGGTTATATGTTTATGGGCTTTACAGTACTAATGTCTATTATAACTTTTATCTGTTCCACTAACATATAACTTCTGTATGGGAATTGGTTATATGTTAATGGGTTGATACTGCTTACCACCAGGATACAACCCATGAAATTTTGCAGTTCATATATGCAAACCTTGGTAGGATTCAATTATGCTAGAATTACTCACTCAGTATCACTATCTGAGCTGGTATTTCATTATGCCTACGACTTGTCCACGCGAATTGTTCCCGCGAACAATATATATCAGAGCTACTGCAGAATAAGCATAGCTACGATAAAGCTATCCTCAGTTTCACTTAAGCTACTTATTACATTACACGGGGGAAGCCATCAACACAGCTTATTAGGTAAAGCCAAATCTATAAACCCTTAAATTTTGGGATCGTTTGACACTTATAGTTGTCTACAATACGTTCCGTTTGAAAACCCCACGACCCACTCGCATTTTCGAGGACGGAAATTTTTCTTTGTTTTATTGGTTTGTAACATCCTAACTTTAAAAGGGGGTCTAACCAGTTCAATTAAACCCTTGGAGGAGCTTAGGATGGGTCATAGAAAACCACGACTCGACCTCCACCCTAAAATGATGGTCATTTAGAGAAATAACTATTTTCGGTGGCATTTTGATTCGCCACAACGTCGAAGTAGTATAATGAGCATATATTCTCCGAATTGACTTATGTCAGTTCCGTTAGACTCGTAAGGTCGATACTAGTGCAACGGAACTCATTTCGTTCCAATCCGAGGTCATTTGGTGAAAGTGACCATTTTGAGTACTATAGCGCGCCATGACAAGGCTATTTTAGTTTAATGAGCATATGTGCTCCGAATTGACTTCTGTCAGTTCCATTAGACTCGTATGGTAGATATGAGTGAAACGAAACTCATTTCGCTCCAATCCGAGGTAATTTGGTGAAAGTGGTCATTTTGAGTACTATAGCGCGTCACGACGATGCTATTTTAGTTTAACGAGCATACGTGCTCTGAATCAAATTCCGTCAGTTGCGTTAGACTCATATGGTCGATACAAGTGCAATGGAACTTGTTTCGTTGCAATTCAAGGTCGTTTGGAGAAAACGACTATTTTGAGTAACATCGAGCATCGCAACAATGTCATTTTTAAATATTGAGCAAACGAGCTTCGAATTGAATTTTGTCAGTTGTGTTAGACTCGTATAGATGATATGAGTGCAATAGAATTCGTTTCGCTTTATTCTGACGTCGTATGGTCAAGTAAATAAAAATAAATGCTCGTAAAATTATACGAAACCTCGAGATACGTGAACATCCGATTTCAACCCCGTCACATCAATGATGACTCAACACTCAATGACTAGGACCCATGTTGACTTTGACATACACAGGGGGGACCACTACGGGTTGACTTTGGTCAACCCTCCCCCCCCCCCTTATAAATGAATATTAAGTTGGTGTAAGTTCAAATAATCTAAATGCACTCCAAACCCACCAATCCCATCCCCTTCATCTTATTTTAATGGGAACTAATCCCAAGTTGGCAAGTAATGGGATGAGATATTTGTTGGCATGGATCCTAAGCTCTCTCTCCCTCTCTCTCTCCCTAACCTAATATCTAGGCTAACTTAGCCTAAACCCTCACTAATCCAATCTTAGCTCCACCTAATCCCCCCTAGCCTAATCAATTGGGAGTGGATGTACATATTTTTTTGTAAACACCACCATTAACCATGAGTCCCCCTAACCTTGCCCATAATAAGCAAGGTACAACCTTCCACTCAGCTAATGCCAGCTGCCCCTCCTGATCCAACCATGGTTGGACCAACCAGGGAGTTTCCTTGTCTGAGAAGGAAGAAGGGAGAGAAAGGGAGGGGAGGGGCTCGGGTGGGCTATAAAATAAGCCCCAACCCCTACTTAAGGAGGAGGAATCACCTCCAGGAGCTCCCCTTCAGAAACGAAACCAGCCCTGCTGGTTTGAAGATCACACTAGCGCTGGAGAAGACAACCAAAGTCCCACCGCCACCTTCGTCACCTTCCTCCCATACCACGCATGGAGTGATCCCAGGGCCTCTTAGCCCTGTGGAGAGTCATTCCTCGCCGGAGAGTCAGCGGCGACCCCCTTCGGGAGGAATTAAGGCGGCGGCACCGCCAGAGAACAGAGCTCCAGCGGTGCCCGAGAGCTAAGGCTCTGTGGAACTCCCTCCCGATGGCTAGCGGTGGCGCCAGGCCCCCGGACCACCGCTAGTAGGTGCACCTACCTCTGGCGAGCCGACTGGAGGCGGTAGCGCGCCGCTCTGATGGTCGGTCGATGGTGGCGAGAGCCCGTGAGCTCTCAGCCACCGCAAGGTACATATACCGTTGGATCTTAATGTTAAGATCCAACGGTAAGCATAATCTGGGCAATGATTGGCCCCTCACACAACGGATCTGCTTTGGATCCGTTGTGGGGCTGCGACATGCTCTAGTGCGACTCGATATCAGCCAACAGATTCGCTTCCAGATCCGTGCAGACCGATTCTTATATGATATGTTGGTTTGAATTTTCTAGGGCTTATGCTTAGATCAAAATGGAAAACTTTGAACATTAAAGTTTTAGAACTCATCAATATCTATCTCGGGTAAAAATTTGAAAATTTTCAGATTTAATTAAGTATTTTTAATAATTAAAAAGGGTATAGATTCTCGGTTTTTAAAATATTATGGGGCCTTAAATTTATGATAAAAACTTGGAAAATTTCTGGAGGACCTCTAATACTGATATATCCTTGTTATAAATATGTAATGATTTTTGAAGCTCAATAACAATTTTTAATAATTTAAAAATAGGTCAAGGGGGTTGTTAAAAATTAGCAGAGGGCTTGGAAATGGATAGAAAATTTTGAGATAATTAGGGAACCTCTATAATACTGTTTCACACACACTATAATTATTTAAGATGTTTTGGAAAAGGTTTACTATTTTTAGAGGGTTAAAACATCTGTTTTTAATTATTTAAGAAATATCTCAGAAGGGCCTGAAAATGTATGGTAGCATCATAAGGGCATAATAGGCTCTCTGTAAAATATTAATCCTTTTTGGATTTGATTTAATATTAAATGTAAAAAACCTTCGTAGTTGGTTTAAAGAAATACGGGCTAGGGCAAACCACCAACTAATAAAGAGGATTACAATTTGGTAATTCAAGATAAGGAAAGGGAAACTTAAGTTGTAATCGGGTTCGAACGACATGAAACCCTGCGGACCACGAAATTCATCTTAATGTCAATTCAGCCATGACGAATATAGAATATGCCTCCTTGGAACGGAGAACGGAGATGCCTCCTTGAAATGGAGATGGCTCCTTGGAACGGAGATTCCTCCTTGAAACGAAGATGGCTCCTTGGAACGGAGATGCCTTCTTGAAATGGAAATGGATCCTTGGAACGGAGATGCCTCCTTGGAATAGTGATGCCTCCTTGAAACGGAGATGACTCCTTGGAATGGAGATGCCTCCTTGGAACGGAGATGGAACTGCAGTTATCGGAATTTAAACTACTTCTTATTTTGTTCTCCTTAATTCAGTATTTCAATTACTGCACTTCTTTTCAGTAGTTCAAATACGGCTATCCAGTTTGGTATTTTGATTCATTCACCCAATTTCAGTGTTTTAGTTATTACACTTTTATTGCTTATTATTTATAGTTGGCCTGAAGATGGGATATTCCTTCAGGGTCAACCCTAAATAGTCCCGAACTGGTCGCCACTCTTGGAGCAGAGCGGACAGATCGATGGCCTGGATTTTATTTCTTTATTGCCTATGATTTAGAATTGACCTGAAAATGGGACATTCCTTCAGGGTCAACCCGAAATAGTGTCAAACTAGCCGTCGCTCTTAAAGCAGAGCGGACAGATCGATGTCTTGGCTTTAATTTTTTTATTGGGTGTATTTTAGAGTTGACTTGAAGATGGGACATTCCATTAGGGTCAACCCTAAATAGTGTCGAACTGGTCGCCACTCTTAGAGCAGAGCGGACAGATCGATGTTTTGGCTTTTACTTTTTATTGCCTATGATTTAGAGTTGGCATGAAGATGAGACATGTTGAAATTTTGAAGTGAAGTAGAGACTGGGCGGTCTGTTTTTGGAGACCGGCGAGACCGCGCGATTTGTGTTTATTCTGCCAGTCTGGCTCTGCCGGTTTGCTCTGGCGGACTGCTGGTTCTGCCTGTCTGTTCCTTGTAGCTGCGGTCTGTTCCCGAGTTGATCTGCTGGTTGGCCTGTCTTCCTTGTTGGAAGACCGAGCGGGTTATTCTTATATGACCGTCTATCCGGGCGGTCTGTCTTGGCGATCTGGCGACTTGTTTGAAGTCGGACAGATGGTTCCTGGTTGCTCCTGGTTGTCTAAGGGAGGAGTACATTTTGTGACCGCGCAGCTTGTGCGCGGTCTCGTGTTCGCGCGACCTGTACGCGACCTGTCTGCTGATCTGTGTCTTGGTCGGATGATCGTCCAAGTAGTGTGGTCGTGTGGTCTGACTTATGAGACCGCTGACGATCTGACGGGTGGTGATTGTATCTCTTCTGTGCGGTGACTATATCCGTCTACCCGCCTATAAATAGAGGTGCAGGGCCCGTCATTCCTAACGAGAACTGTAAGAACTGAGCCTGGGTTAATTCGTGCGGTCTCACTTTGAGGTCGGGCGGTCTCGGAAGCGAGTTGACTGTTTGTTGTGTTCGCAGGTTTGCGGTCAGCAAGTTGCGGTCTCCTTCCTTGGTGATTCCCAGCGGCTTGAATAAACAGTTCGGCAGCGGTCAGTTTGCGAACTGGTTTATGTTCGTTCTTGTGCTGTTCGCAGCGAGCTCAATGATCAGGCGACCTTCAGCGGTTAGGCGATCTGAGTTGGGGTCTGGCGACAGCTTCAGTTCTTTGTTCCAATAAAGCTCCAGTTCGTGCGGTCTGAGGTGGCAGTCTTGCAGTGCAGGAGGCTTGTCTGTTTTCTGTTCGCGCGGTCTCAGGACAAGTCGGGCGACTTCTGGAGTCGAGCGGTCTGTGCGGTCTCAGCTTGTCTAGCCGACAGATTGTTTTGGTGTGTTTTGTTCTTCTCGTCTCCGTGATTCTGATGAATCATGTCTCGCCATGTATACCTCGCATTGTAAATGAAGTTTGTGTTTCAATAAAGTTTCTTGTGTTGCTGTGTGGCATTGTGGTTGTTTGGCTTTAACTCAGTTGATGCAACTCCTGCTTACTCCTAAATGATTCAAATCAAAAATTTTAACATGGTATCAGAGCCAGGTTGTTGGAGTGGATAAGCAGTGATCAACTTGAGTTGTCATCGTCTTTGTGAAGAAGAGACCACATAGATTGCCATGGAAGGCGGATTCGCAAGAGGGCTTGGTATTGAACTCCTTACATCAACTAACTATAAGAAAGAGGTCATGTATGGAGAGCTATTTACTTGGCGAGGATCTATGGGAGATAGTTGGAGGAGAAGACACACAAGAGGTGTTTTTAGCAGGAGATAATATGGCAGAGGTGAGACTTTGGAGGAGGACGAATGTTAAGGCAGAGTTCACTCTCAAGAGGGCTATCTCACCGGAGCTGTTTGATCACATCATTGGATGTAAATCTGCTGCTGAAATTTGGACGTCTTTGGACGGGTTGTTCAATAAGAAGAATGTAGCTCGGCTACAGTTTCTTGAAAATGAGTTGGCGAAAGCCTCTTAAGGCGATCTTTCTATTTCTACCTTCTTTCTCAAGATGAAGAACCTCACAGCAGAGATTTCTGCATTGGACCCTGATGAGCCCATCTCGGAGGCAAAACTGAAGAGGCATATCATCCGCGGGTTGCGGAAGGAGTATCTTGCCTTTGTGACTTCAGTCCAAGGTTGGGTAAATCAACCATCTCTGTTGGAGCTGGAGAACTTACTTGCTTCGCAAGAAAGTTTGGCAAGACAGATGGTGGGGACTTCTATCTCTGGGGGAGATAGTGATGTGTTGTTTTCTAGGAAGAAGAAGAAGAAGTGGGAGAAGAAGAAGCCGGGTTATGATGGACCCTCTACTTCAGGTCAGCAGGATAGGGGTTATGCTCCTAAGTCTGATGGGAAGAAGAAGGGAGATGGACCAAGGTGCTTCAGGTGTAATAAGACCGGCTACTTCAAGAAGGATTGTCGGGTTAATCTTCAGTCGGGACATGTAGCAGAGAAGGAGAAGCCAAAGTATGATGAAGCTGGATGGGGAGGAGCCTTTGCGGCTAATATGACGGAGATGCCCGTTAAGGCCTTGGCTGCCATCAACTTTGAAGAGGATTGGATCGTTGATTCAGGGTGTGGACATCATCTCACCGGGGATGAATCAAAGTTCTCTTCTTTGGCGCCTTACTCAGGTAACGATGCTATCATTACGGCTGATAATTCTGTTCATGCTATCGAACAAGAAGGTGTTGTCTCCCTGAGCAGTGATGAGGGTCCACTCACCTTGAGGAGTGTTTATCACGTGCCTGGTATGAAGAAGAATCTCTTCTCTATGGCCAATGCGGTCGATGCCGGTTATCACATTCTGTTTGACCCAACAGAAGTGAAGTTTCTTAAAACTCAACCGGAGATAAAGGGAGATGTTATCCATGTTGGAAAGCGGGTGAAGGACTTGTTCGTGTTATCGACAAGTATCTATGTTGATAAGATGAAAACCAACGATAGCGCGGCTATCTGGCATGAAAGGTTGGGGCACGTTGGCATGGACAAATTGAAGGCTATGGCGGTAAGGGGCCTTGTCAAGGGCTTGCCTAGCTTCTCCTCTTTTGGAGACGGTCATGTTTGTGCTGGATGTCAATTTGGTAAGTCTCATCGACTTCCATTTGATAAATCGCAAACAAGATGCAAAGCGCCGTTGGAGTGCATTCACGGCGATTTGATGGGACCGACTGCCACCCCAAGCCTTGGAGGCAACAGATATATGTTGGTGTTGATTGACGATTACACCAGATATGTCTGGGTGTATTTTCTGAAAGAGAAGTCGGAAGCCTTTGCATAGTTTGTGGAGTTCAAGGAGCTGGTGGAAGGTCGGTTAGGCCTGCGGGTGAAAAATTTGAGAACTGACAATGGTGGGGAGTTCACCTCTGGTGAGTTCTCAAGTTTTTGCAGGAAACACGGTGTTCGGAGAGAGCTCACTTGTGCCCATACTCCACAGCAGAATGGCGTTGCGGAGAGGAAGGTCTGTCATCTGACAGAAACCTGTAAATGCTGGCTTCATGCCAAGAGTATCCCAAAGTCCTTTTGGGTGGAGGGAATGTCTTGTGCAGCTTACGTCATCAACAGGATGCATCTAAGTCCAATCAACATGAAGACCCCTCACGAACTGATGTTCAAGGAGAAGCCGAGTGTTGCACACCTTCGGGTGTTCGGGTCAACCTGTTATGTGCATATTCCTGATGCTCTTCAGACAAAGCTAGATGCGAAAGCAAGGAAGCTAGTCTTTGTTGGGTATGATGAGCGAAAGAAAGGATGGAGATGCATGGATCCTGAGACTCGAAGATCTTTTGTATCTCGGGATGTGGTGTTCGAAGAGGTGACTTCCTACAAGGGGAGTTCAGGAGTTGAACTGTCGGAGAACAGGGTTGATAAAGAAGGGAAGGCCGCGGAAGATCTTCAAGTGGAGTTTCCTGTTTCACCAGGAGCTCCTGTTGTGTCAAGCTCTAAGATGGAGGCTTCAGGTTCTGGAAGCAGGGGGAGCGATGCTCCAAGTTCATCTGGAAGAGGAGCTTGCATAGAAGAAGCAGCTGAGGAGGTGGTTAGTCAGGTGCAATCTCTTAGGAGGTCAAAGAGGTCTATCAAGCCACCGGATCGATACACAGGAGGAAACATGGTGAGCTTCGTCTCTTGTTTCTTCGCTGGTCCCTTGGATGAAAGGGAACCGTCGAGCTTTGAGAAAGCCAAAGGCGTGAAGCAGTGGGATATTGCTATGCAAGAGGAGATGGATGCTCTCAAGAAGAATGAGACTTGGTCTCTAGTGCCCAGGCCCAAGGGCATTACCCCTGTGACATGCAAATGGGTTTATAAACTCAAGAAGAAAGCTGACGGCACGATCGAGCGATGCAAGGCTCGCCTTGTAGCTCGCGGGTTCTCACAGCAGTATGGTGAAGATTATGATGAGACGTTTAGTCCAGTGGCAAAGATGACTTCGGTCCGATTTGTTATTGCTTTGGCGGCATCTTGTGGATGGGAGATTTGGCAGCTTGATGTTAAGAATGCTTTCTTATACGGAGAGATTGACAAGGATATCTTCATGATCCAGCCGTCGGGTTTCATCTCGGAGGATTGTCCGGACTACGTCTGCAAACTGAAGAAGGCCTTATATGGGTTGAAGTAAGCGCCTCGGGCGTGGTATGGAAAGATCGCGGAGTATCTCTTATTCTGCGGGTTCTTTGCTTCAGACTCTGATTCTAGCTTGTTCGTCAAGGAGGGGGCGCTTCGGGTTATTGTGCTGCTGTATGTGGATGACATGATTGTCACCGGGAACTCGAAGGAGGCGGTAGCAAGGCTGAGAGCTGAGCTTGCTATCAGGTTCGAGATGAAGGATCTGGGGGAGCTTCACCATTTCCTTGGCTCGAGGTCCAGAGGCGGGAGAGCGGAGTGCTCGTTTCTTAGGAAGGATATGCGGAGCGGATCGTTCAACGATTTGGCATGGAAGAAGGGAAGAGCAGCTCTATACCTCTGGAACAACATCATAAACTTTGGAAGGATGGGGGAAGAGTTCTATCTGATCCGTTGGTGTTCCGAGCTCTATTTGGGAGCTTGATTTACTTGACCATCACGAGGCCTGATATTGCTTATGCAGTTGGCAAAGTGAGTCGGTACATGGCGGAGCCACGAAAGCCTCATCTTTTGGCGGCAAAAGGTATTCTGAAATATGTGAAGTCGACCTCTGATTTGGGTCTCCTATTTAGGAGAGGGTCAAGCTTGGAGTTGCATGGATACATGGATGCTGACTATTGGGGAGACGTGGATGATCAGAGATCAATGTCTGGTTATGTCTTTATGACGAGTCCCACAGCTATCTCTTGGTGCAGCAAAAAGCAGGACTCGGTGTCCGTATCTACCACAGAAGCGGAATACAAGGCTTCGGCCTTGGCAGCTCAGGAAGCTGTTTGGCTCAGGAGGTTAGTGGAGGACGTTCATGAGGAGGTTCGAGGTCCCACTATGCTACGCGGGGACAATGAGAGTGCTCTCAAGCTGGTTAATAATCCAGTCTGTCACGCGAGGACCAAGCATATAGAGATTGAGCACCATTTCATTCGTGCCAAGGTGTTGGGAGGATCTCTTATGGTCGAGCATGTTCAGAGTGCGGACAATGTCGCAGACATCTTCACAAAGCCGTTGGCGAAGGGACCGTTTCCATGGTTGCGGAGTTTACTCGGGCTAGTCTCCACTTCCCACTTCAATGGGGAGTGTTGAAATTTTGAAGTGAAGTAGAGACTGGGCGGTCTGTTTTTGGAGACCGACGAGACCGCGCGATTTGTGTTTATTCTGCCAGTCTGGCTCTGCCGGTTTGCTCTGGAGGACTGCTGATTCTGCCGGTCTGTTCCTTGTAGCTGCGGTCTGTTCCCGAGTTGATCTGCTGGTTGGCCTATCTTCCTTGTTGGAAGACCGGGTGGGTTGTTCTTATATGACCGTCTATCCGGGCAGTCTGTCTTGGCGATCTGGCGACTTGTCTGAAGTTGGCCAGATGGTTCCTGGTTGCTCCTGGTGGTCTAAGGCAGGAGTACCTTTTGTGACCGCGCGGCTTGTGCGCGGTCTCGTGTTCGCGCGACCTGTGCACGACCTGTCTGCTGATCTGTGTCTTAGTCGGATGATCGTCCAAGTAGTGTGGTCGCGCGGTCTGACTTATGAGACCACTGGCGATCTGATGGGTGGTGATTGTATCTCTTCTGTGCGGTGACGACATCCGTCTACCCGCCTATAAATAGATCCCGTCATTCCTAACGAGAACTGTAAGAACTGAGCCTGGGTTAATTCGTGCGGTCTCACTTTGAGGTCGGGCAGTCTCGGAAGCGAGTTGACTGTTTGTTGTGTTCGCAGGTTTGCGGTCAGCAGGTTGCGGTCTCCTTCCTTGGTGATTCCCAGCGGCTTGAATAAACAGTTCGACAGCGGTCAGTCTGCGAACTGGTTTATGTTCATTCTTGTGCTGTTCGCAGCGAGCTCAGTGATCAGGCGACCTTCAGCGGTTAGGCGATCTGAGTTGCGGTCTGGCGACAGCTTCAGTTCTTTGTTCTAATAAAGCTCCAGTTCATGCGGTCTGAGGTGGCGGTCTTGCAGTGCAGGCGGCTTGTCTGTTTTCTGTTCGCGCGGTCTCAGGACAAGTCGGGCGACTTTTGGAGTCGAGCGGTCTGTGCGGTCTCAGCTTGTCTAGCCGCCAAATTTGTTTTGGTGTGTTTTGTTCTTCACGTCTCCGTGATTCTGATGAATCATGTCTCGCCATGTATACCTCGCATTGTAAATGAAGTTTGTGTTTCAATAAAGTTTCTTGTGTTGCTGTGTGGCAATGTGGTTGTTTGGCTTTAACTCAGTTGATGCAACTCCTGCTTACTCCTAAATGATTCAAATCAAAAATTTTAACAGGACATTTGTTGGAAAAATGATTTCTCTTAACCCCTAGAAATGAATTCTAAGAATGTAAAAACAAGGCTAAGTAAATATGCGTCGAATAGTATTCGACGTTTCCTTCAGGTTGAGTCGAAGTAACTCTAGGAAGATTTCGACGTAAGTCTAGTCGACGCCACTCTGATTTCTAGTCGACGCATCTAGTGAAGTCGACGCACATCAGTCGACGCACCTTCCTTATTCTTCTCTCAACGTCCAGAAAGGATGCTCTCGACGCTTGCGTCGAATAGTAATCGACGCACGTCGATTTCCATGACAGAATTTAAATATGCGCCAGATCTCTTTCCTTCTTTCAATAGATCTGATTTATATGGAATAAGTGTCAATATTTTATAGCCGGTCTGAATCATTCTTTCCTTATATCTGATTCTTGGCTAATTTGATTTAACTTATTTGGATATTATTTGAAATCTGAATTGGTTCTTTCCTTCTACAGAAATAAATATTATGGAAACATTTTCATCTTTCTATTTTTCTGACTGCTAATTAATTATCCTCCTATAGCATTATTTTCAATACACAGAGCTATAAATAAAGAGGAGGTCGGCAGAAAATGATAGTTGAGTGATCCACTACATACATTTTGAAATAGAGGAAAAGCTCCCAAGAGAAAAGAGAGAAATTGAGAAAAAGCTCTGCAGCAACATTCAACCACTTCTTCTTCTTCTGCTTCTGAAATCACACTGCTGCAAAATCTGATAGCTCTCACAAAGAGAGAAAGTCTGCAAATCTTCTTCTCTCTATAGAAGAAAGATTCAATTCACTTCTTGTGCTTCCAATCTTCTTGCTAGGAAGAAGATTCATTCTTGTCCTTATATCTTTCCTGCTTTCTTTCTTACATCTAACATTGTAAAAGAGTTTTTAGAATCTCTCTTCAAAAAATTCAGTGTACTGGTTCTAAGAGTCTCCTTGTCAAAAGACTCAGTTGGTTCTAAGAGTCTCCTTGTCAAAAGACTCAGGGTGGTTCTAAGAGTCTCCTTATCAAAAGACTCAGTACAAGATAGTGAATTCCTACCAAGGGGGTAGAAGAGTGGACTACCCAAAGTTTGGGGAACCACTATATTTTCTTGTGTTGTGCTGTGATTTATTTTCTTGCATTTACTTTATTTTCTTGCTTAATTCTTGTTGGTGTGTGGGAAGCTCTAATCTGTGATTATACACACATATATATATATATATTAACTTTGCACAAAATATTGTTAATCTCTATTCACCCCCCCCCCCCCTCTAGAGAATTCTAGTGAGGTTAACTGTGCACTTTCAATTGGTATCAGAGGGAGGTTGATCTAAAAAGGATAACTCCTTGATCAAAAAGATCTTACCTCTCATATATATATATATTTTTCAAAACTATTTTATCATATGGCACAAATCAAAGATTATGCTTCCACCAGACCACCAATTTGCAACCTGGAAAAGTTTGCACTTTGGAAAACAAGAATTAGAATTTATTTAAACTCTATTGATAATGAATTGTTTAATGTGTTCTTGACAGGTCCCCCCAAGCCATTCAGGAAGGATTCAAGTGGAAAAGTGACTGAAACACTTGTTCCAAGAGCTGAATGGACTGAAGATGAGAAGAAAGCCCAAGGACATGATGCCAAGGCTATGAATATCCTAGTCTCAACCCTCTCAGATGAAATTTTCCAAAAGATTGCTGATTGTGAGTCAGCTAAGGAAGTATGGGAAGCTCTCACCAAAATGGTAGAGGGAAGTGCTGATGAGAAAAAGGATAGAAAGGCACTACTGATCTTCCAATATGAAAACTTCTAAAAGAAAGAAAGTGAAAGTGTTGCTGACATGTATTCAAGATTCAGCCTCATAGTCAATGAATTGAGAACACTTGAGAAGGACATATCTCTCACTGAGATAAATGATAAATTGCTGACTTGCTTTCCCAGCTCTTGGGATTCAAGAATCTGGCCAATCAAAGACTCCAGAAGTCAAAAAGAAATATCAACAGATGTTCTCTTGGGTAAATTAAAATCCTAAGAACAACTGTTGAAAACCAGAGCTGAGAAAGAAAAGGCATCTCCACTCTCAAAAGAAAAGAGTATTGCATTGAAGGCTGTTGAAGGTGAATCATCTACTGATGAAGAGGAGCTAATCAGCTTGCTGGCTAGGAAGTTCAAGAGGTGGATCAAAACAGAAGGATCCAGAGGAAGAGACTCAAAAACCAGGTATAATAAAACTCCTACTAAAGAGATTATCTGTTACACTTGCAGGAAACCAGGACACATTGCCCCTGAATGTCCTAAGGAGAACAACAACAAGAAAGATCTGAAAAGAACAGATCTAAAGAAGAAAAAGAAAGAAAAAGGATTCATTGCTCAAACCTGGAGTGATTCAGAATCTGAAGGAAGCACCTCATCAGATAATGATCAGGAAGAGGTCAAGCAAAAGGAAACATGTCTGATGGCCACTGAGAAGCTTGATGATACATCTATGGTAAATATACTTAATGATTTTTCCTCTACTGATTTCAAATAAAATTTCAAAGAACTATGTTTAGATATAATCAAATCTGAAAAAGAATTAAAAGGATTAAGAATTGAATTAGGAAATCTAAAACAGGTAAATACAAACCATAAAAATTATAAGCTCAATCTAGAACTCTCAGAAGAGAAATTAAACAAAATCTATTCGGACAATCTAACACTAAGAAAAGAGCTAGCAAAGGCTAAAGCCTTTGAGGACTCTCTAAATGGAAGAGGCCAGAAGCTCAAGAATATTTCTGAAAATCTCACTGATAGATTTAGACAACTAAAACTGAATACTAATGAAGCATCTAAATCTCAATCATCCAGCAAACCTGTCTGGAAACATCTCATTCACTCCAGTAGGGAGAATCATCTAACAGGAGTAAGATCACAAGTAAGTCCAGAAATAACCACTGTTTGTAATAAACCAAATCCCATTACAAATAAAGGAATCTTAGGAAAATATCCTCACAAAGAATTTGAACATGCGTCGAATACTATTCGACGTGCGTCGAGTTCTAATCGATGCTTACACCAAAATGCGTCGACTTATACTCAACACAACCTCTCTCATACTTCGACTGAGAATAGACTCAGAATGAAGAAAGCGTCGACTTCATATCGACGCAACCAGAAACCTACGTCGAATTTATATCGACGCAACCATAAGTATACGTCGAATCCCTATCGACGCAATGAATCAGACAGAAAATCTTCTGTTTCCAAACAGATCTCTCAATCCATGTCCTTCTATTATGAACATTATTTCTGTGATATCATCCAAGAAGATTGGTATGATAAGCCAGTACCCCATAAGAAGGAAGGATATCCTGAAAAACCCACTTATTCCTTTATTAAATCTTTTACTAATAAAAGAGAGGGACCCCAGCTCAGCAGGGTCTAAACCAATGTTTAAACTTTTATGTGCAGATGTATCACATCTCCAGGATGGTGTGGTACTTGGACAGTGGATGCTCCATGCACATGACAGGTTGCAAAAACCTATTAATCAACTTTGAGGATAGACTTGGACCATCAGTAACCTTTGGAGACTCTAGTTGTGGCCAAACCAAGGGATTTGGAGATTTCAAAGAAGGGAAAGTCACCTTCAAGAATGTGGCAGTAGTCAAAGGACTAAAACACAATCTGATTAGTATAAGTCAGATATGTGAGAATGGTAAGTATGAGGTAAAATTTACTACACTATTCTGCCATATTATAGATATCAAGACTGGTGCTACAGTACTAAATGGAATTAGAAAAGGGAAAGTATATGTAGTGGACTTTAGCTCTTCACCCACAGAAGTTTGCTTATTCAACAATATTATTGATAAAAATGAATTATGGCATAGGAGACTAGGTCATCTAAACTACAAAACAATCAGTAAACTAGCTAAAAATAACCTAGTCAGAGGCTTACCAAAGGGTAGGTACTCTAAGGATTCTCCATGCAGACCTTGCCAACTAGGAAAGCAAACCAAATCATCCTTCAAACCCATTGGTAAGGATGACTCTCCCAGGTCTTTATACTTACTACACATGGATCTCTTTGGTCCCATATCCACTCAAAGCTTAGGTGGAAAATCCTATACCTTGGTCATTGTTGATGATTATTCTAGGTTTAGCTGGGTATTCTTTCTAGGAGTTAAATCTGAAACCCATAAAATTCTCTTAAAATTCATAAGACAGATTCAATCTGAGTTCAACACAAATGTTTCAATAATAAGAAGTGGCCATGGGACTGAATTTGAGAATCAGATGATTTGTAGTTTCTGTGAGGAAGAAGGTATTAAACAAAGCTTCTCAGCACCTAGAACTCCCCAACAAAATGGAGTTGCTGAGAGGAAGAATAGAACCTTAATAGAATCAGGTAGAACCCTGCTTGCAGAGTCAGGATTACCAAAAACCTTTTGGGCTGAAGCAGTCAACACTGCAAACTATGTTCTAAATAGAAGCCTCATACACAAAACTAAATCAAAGACTCCATATGAGCTCCTGAAAAATAAAACACCCACTGTTAAATATTTTAAAATTTTTGGATGTACTTGCTTTATTCTAAACAATGGGAAAGATCATCTTGCCAAATTTGACAAGAAGTCTGATGATGGAATATTTCTGGGATATTCATCATCTAGCAAAGCCTATAGGTGCTACAATAGAAGAACTCTTAAGATTGAAGAATCCATGCACATTGTATTTGATGAAACTAACATGCTGCTTAAGGGGGAGGAAACTCCCACCAGTTCTGTTCCACAGGAAAACAACAGCATAGAAACCCAGCTTGAGCAACTAGCTCTAGAGAACACAGAAAATGGAAAGGAAAACCAGTTAGAGGAACCAAGTGAGGAGTCTGAACAAGAAACCTCAGAAAAGAGCACTCAAGACCCTCCTCCACAAGAGGACATGGTTCAGGAAGAACAATTGAACAATGATACCATTGAGAATGAAGTACAACTGACAAATTCAGGCAGAACAGGAATCAATTTGAAAGATCATCCACAAGCTCAAGTGATTGGAGATCCCAATGCAGGAGTAAGAACAAGACACCAAGTCTCCAATGGGATGATGCTCCAATGCTTCCTATCACAAGTTGAACCAAAGAAGTTTGAGGAAGCAAATTGTGATCCTCACTGGATTATGGCCATGCAAGAAGAACTAGGCCAATTTGAGAGAAACAAAGTATGGAACCTAGTTGAAAGACCAAGAAACTACCTTGTAATTGGTACAAAATGGGTATACAGGAACAAACTAGATTCCACTGGAGTAATTGTGAGAAACAAGGCAAGACTTGTAGCACAAGGATATAGACAAGAAGAAGGGATAGACTACAACCAGACCTTTGCTCCAGTAGCCAGATTAGAGGCAATTAGGCTCTTTCTTGCCTATGCAGCCTTCATGAAGATGAAAGTCTACCAAATGGATGTCAAGAGTGCTTTTCTAAATGGAGATCTGCAAGAAGAGGTATATGTGGAGCAACCACCAGGTTTTGTTAATCCTTCTTCTCCTAACTTTGTTTATAGACTTAACAAAGCATTATATGGTCTTAAGCATGCACCTAGAGCTTGGTATGAAACTCTATCAAATTTTCTTTTAGAAAATTCCTTTGAAAGAGGAAAAGTAGACAAGACACTATTTACTAGAACCCATAAAAACCAACTCCTTCTTGTTCAAATATATGTAGATGACATCATCTTTAGCTCAACCCATCCTAAACTATGTAAAAGATTTGCTAATCTTATGCAATCTAAATTTGAGATGAGTAGTATGGGTGAACTCCCCTACTTCCTAGGACTACAAGTAAAACAAAGTAGTGAAGGAATCTTTATCTCACAATCAAAATATACTAAAGAGCTAATCAAAAAGTTTGGTATGGAATCAGCATCTACCATGAAAACACCCATGACAACCAATGCCATTATAGAAAAAGATGATAAAGGAAAATCAGTAGATCAAAAGACTTATAGGGCCATCATAGGATCCCTTCTATATCTAACAACTAGCAGACCTGACATCATATTTGCAACTTGCATATGTGCTAGATTTCAGGTTGATCCAAAGGAATCCCATCTCACCTCTGTAAAAGGATTCTTAGATACCTAAAGGGAACCCCTGACCTAGGACTATGGTATTCAGCAGAAACTAACTTTGAATTAATAGGTTTCTCAGATGCAGATTATGCTAGTTGTAGGGTTGATAGAAAAAGCACATCTGGTACCTGCCAATTCCTAGGAGACAGATTGATCTCATGGTTTAGTAAGAAACAAACCTCAGACTCAACCTCAACAGCTGAAGCTGAATACATAGCTGCTGGGAGCTGTTGTTCACAAATCCTGTGGATGCAAAATCAGCTACATGACTACAAATTGGAAATACATAACTCTAAGATATATTGTGATAGCTCTAGTGCTATATCCATAGCATCCAACCCAGTCCTTCATAGTAGGACCAAACATATAGAGATTAGACATCACTTCCTTAGAGACAATGTTGAGAAGGGTAAAATAACTTTAGAATATATTTCCACAGACAATCAAAGAGCAGACATCTTCACAAAACCCTTAGATGAAACTAAGCATAACTATTTCATAAACACCTTAGGAATGCTTGATGGAAGCTTGTAAACACCACTGATAGGGAACTCTAAAGAAATCAGACAATCTAAGAAAATCTCTTGAAGATACGTCGAATACATATCGACGCTCCGCCGAGACAAAATCGACGTTGACACCGACTTCCACCAGATAATGCTACGTCGATCCTTTATCGACGTACCGTCGAGTTCATATCGACGCAAGACTATGAACACGTCGATTGAACACCAGGCTGGCCACTCTCCACGCAAACGTCGACATTAATTCGACGTAACGTCGACTTCAAGACAAAATTAGAATCGAATCCTTACTTCCTCTTTTGACGATTGGATTACCTTGATTTCTGTTTCCTTTCTCGACGTTTCATCTCCTTTAAATAGTACTTCGTATTTCATAACAAATACCTCTCTGGACCCGCCAAAACTGCATCTTCTACCTCTCTCTCTTCCTGCATCAATGGTGCTTATTCCTGTTCAAACTGACCTTATCAAAGCAATGAACGATGCTCTGGAAAATCTCCTCAACGACTTCCAGACACGTCTACAAAACTTCTCCAATGAATGTGCCAATATGATCACCACCTGTGAAGCCAAATTGGCCACCCTATCTGCATCTCTTCCTGAGCTTCATACCCTTATTCGAGAAGAACCTCTGTCGCCACAAAGGTTTACATCCTTCCTCAAGGATATAAACCAGGGGGAGAGTTGCTCCAGAAACCCCTCTTGCCAGGTTTTTGATCTCAACTAAAAGCTCAGGTTTAAATCTCTTCTCTCCAACACTAAGTATTCCCTCTAACTCTTTTATAGGCTCCACTCCTCTCAAATCACTCTGACTACACTTTCATCAAACATTTTGGTGAATCCTCCTCTTACAACACTGAAGGGGAGCATGCTGTGGATTCAGCATTCAGAACTGATGATCCTTATAACCAGGGGGAGATTCCTGTAGTAAAGGACCCAGTAATCCAGGGGGAGGAAGAAGCAGCCACCTCAGATGATTGGAATGGCCAGGTATGGATTAATGCACCCTCCTGTGATGAGGAACAGCAGCATCATTCTCCTGGCTTCTCTGCCAGTTACATCAAGCTAAAGACACCTCTGCTTGAGGACATCCCTGCAACAGAGCTTGGAGAAGACAATCATCCCTTCACAGAAAACACTCTACCAGAAATCTTTCCTCCCTCTACTACAGAACATCTAAGAACTCTTCTTAAAATAGCTCCCTCTCCACCCAAAGAGAAAACTCCTCCTTATTCTCTACCTCCTCTGCTACCTCTACCTCCACAAGCAGCAAGACTCCCTAAACAGATCATATGTAGGCAAAGTCCAGGAGGACAGATAAAGAGAAAAAGGGAAGTCACTCCCCACTGGCAAAATTTTTCTAAAGAAGAAAGGAAGGAGTTTGCAAAAGAAAAGAAGTATAGAAAAGCATGTGAGCAAATAAAAAAATTTGAAAAGATGCCTAGTATCTGTCCTAACATTCCTATCAAGGAGTACCATGATCCTGACATGGAAAAGAGGCATGAAGAGATAAGAGAAAGAGAACTGTATGAATATGAAGCAGCTAGAAAAGAAGTGGAAGATAAAAGGAAAGCTTGGATGGAAAAGATTAACAAGGGAATGACTAAGGAACAAATCCTTGCTGAATCTTCTATCAAAATTCCAAATAAGTTGTTTGATATTGAAGCTTATCAAAAGAAAAATCCTCAGGCAGGGACTATCCTGGATAAGGGTCAAAAGGACAAGAAGGGTATAGGATGTACAGAAGATACATACATTCCCTATAAAAAGCCATCAAGACCTGCAAAGTTAGATTCCTGGAAAGGGAAAGGAAAAATGACTGAGAGTCCTATGAAACAGGAATCAGAGAAGAAAACAAAGTTTAGGCCAAAGGTTGATAACAAAGGACCTCCTGAGCCCAAGCCTGCACAAAAAGAATCTCACAACATTACCATTGAGATGATTGATGAAAAGGCAGCAATCATCATCAGCAAAGGCTACTCCATAAATGACATTATTCCTGATGGTGATAAACTCTTGGAAAAACTGCATACAATCATCAGGAATGTTCAGGAAAGACCTGATAGAGCCAGGGGATACATTTTTGATGTCATTCATGACTTATCTAGGAAACTTTATTCTGCTTTTGTCAACTTCATGTACAAAAAGAAGTTTCTAGTTTAATTCTTGTGAAAGATAAATACTTGACATGTGCTTTCTTTTCCTAATCTCTTTCCTTCTACTCAATATATTTCTTATCTTTACAAATGCTGTGCTGGGTTAATTATATGCTAGTACAATTTCCCTCTAAATAGGGTTAAGACAAATAGGGGGAGATTGTTGGGAAAATGATTTCTCTTAACCCCTAGAAATGAATTCTAAGAATGAAAAAACAAGGCTAAGTAAATATGTGTCGAATAGTATTCGACGTTTCCTTCAGGTTTAGTCGAAGTAACTCTAGGAAGATTTCGACGTAAGTCTAGTCGACGCCACTCTGATTTCTAGTCGACGCATCTAGTGAAGTCGACGCACATCAGTCGACGCACCTTCCTTATTCTTCTCTCGACGTCCAGAAAGGATGCTCTCGACGCTTGCGTCGAATAGTAATCGACGCACGTCGATTTCCATGACAGAATTTAAATATGCGCCAGATCTCTTTCCTTCTTTCAATAGATCTGATTTATATGGAATAAGTGTTAATATTTTATAGCCGTTCTGAATCATTCTTTCCTTATATCTGATTCTTGGCTAATTTGATTTAACTTATTTGGATATTATTTGAAATCTGAATTGGTTCTTTCCTTCTACAGAAATAAATATTATGGAAACATTTTCATCTTTCTATTTTTCTGACTGCTAATTAATTATCCTCCTATAGCATTATTTTCAATACACAGAGCTATAAATAAAGAGGAGGTCGGCAGAAAATGACAGTTGAGTGATCCACTACATACATTTTGAAATAGAGGAAAAACTCCCAAGAGAAAAGAGAGAAATTGAGAAAAAGCTCTGCAGCAACATTCAACCACTTCTTCTTCTTCTGCTTCTGAAATCACACTGCTGCAAAATCTGATAGCTCTCACAAAGAGAGAAAGTCTGCAAATCTTCTTCTCTCTATAGAAGAAAGATTCAATTCACTTCTTGTGCTTCCAATCTTCTTGCTAGGAAGAAGATTCATTCTTGTCCTTATATCTTTCCTGCTTTCTTTCTTACATCTAACATTGTAAAAGAGTTTTTAGAATCTCTCTTCAAAAAATTCAGTGTACTGGTTCTAAGAGTCTCCTTGTCAAAAGACTCAGTTGGTTCTAAGAGTCTCCTTGTCAAAAGACTCAGGGTGGTTCTAAGAGTCTCCTTATCAAAAGACTCAGTACAAGATAATGAATTCCTACCAAGGGGGTAGAAGAGTGGACTACCCAAAGTTTGGGGAACCACTATATTTTCTTGTGTTGTGCTGTGATTTATTTTCTTGCATTTACTTTATTTTCTTGCTTAATTCTTGTTGGTGTGTGGGAAGCTCTAATCTGTGATTATACACATATATATATATTAACTTTGCACAAAATATTTTTAATCTCTATTCACCCCCCCCCCCTCTAGAGAATTCTAGTGAGGTTAACTGTGCACTTTCAACATTCCTTCAGGGTCAACCCTAAATAGGGCAGAACTGGCCGCCGCTCTTGGTGCAGAGCAGACAGATCGATATTTTGGCTTTTATTTCTTTATTGCCTATGATTTAGAGTTGACCTGAGGATGTGACATTCCTTCAGGGTCAACCCTAAATTATGCCGAACTGGCCGCCACTCTAGGAGCAGAGCGGACAAATTGATGTCTTGGCTTTTATTTATTTATTGCCTATGGTTTAGAGTTGACCTGAAGATGGGATATTCATTCAGCTTCAACCCTAAATAGTGTCGAATTGGCTGCCGATTTTGGAGCAGAGCGTACAGATTGATGTGTAGGCTTTTATTTCATTATTGCCTATGATTTAGAGTTGACCTGGGGATGGGACATTCCTTTAGTGTCAAACCTAAATAGTGTCGAACTGGCCGCCTCTCTTGGAGCAGAGTGGACAAATTGATGTCTTGGCTTTTATTTCGTTGTTGCCTTTGATTTAGAGTTGACCTGAAGATGGGACATTCCTTCAGGGTCAACCCTAAATAGTGTTAAACTGGTCGCCTATCTTGGAGCAGAGCGGACGGATCGATGTCTTGGATTTTATTTCATTATTGCTTGTAATTTATAGTCGACGTGAAGAAGGGACATTCCTTCAGGGTCAACCCTAAATACTGTCGAACAGGTTGCTGCTCTTGGAGCAGAGTGGACAGATCGATGTTTTGGTTTTATTTCAGTATTGACTGTAATTAGATTTGACGAGAATATGTTGTGCCTCCGAGAAATATTCCAACGGGAATATAGTGTCTTCGAGAATTATTCATACGGGAATATATGGAGCCTCTGAGAAATATTCCTACGGGAATATATTGTGCCTTCGAGAAACATTCCTACGAGAATATATTGTGCCTCAGAGAAATATTCTTACGAATATATTGTGCCTCCGAGAAATATTCCTGCGGGAATATATTGTGCCTTCGAGAATTATTCCTACGGGAATATATTGTGCCTCCGAGAAATATTCTTATGAATATATTGTGCCTCCAAGAAATATTCCTACGGGAATATATTGTGCCTTCGTGAATTATTCCTACGCGAATATATTGTGCCTCCGAGAAATATTCCTATGGGAATATATTATGCCGCCCAGAAATATTCCTACGGGAATATATTGTGCCTTCAAGAATTATTCCTACGAGAATATATTGTGCCTCCGAGAAATATATTCTTACGAATATATGGTGTGCCTCCGATAAATATTCTTACGAATATATTGAGGCTTCGAGAATTATTCCTAAAAGAATAGACTATGCCTTGGGGAGCAAATCGGATGGCTGGCGAGTTATACGCTGAGGCAACCCGCATAAAGGATGGTCTAGGAAGCCAACTCGTGCCAAACTAATAGAACTGTGTGGGTCTGCGACCGTATGCATGATGATACGAAGTACGTAGGCGGTGGCCTCGGGAAGATTGTTGTCGGGAATATTGCCCTTCAATGTTCCCTAGATTTTAAGATGCATCACTCAATGTTAAGTACATATTGTATTTGATAAGCCCATTCTATATCATGTTTATGCAGGCTTAGGTCATTCCAGATATTGGAATGAGTATTTGATTTTCACTGTCAAAACTGCTGAGATGATAGTCTGGTCTCAGCTGAACCGCTGAGATGCAGCTGTATAGCCGCTAAGAAGGAGTATGTCTCAGCTGAGCTACGTATAGAGAAAACCGCTGAGAAGAATAACTGTCTCAGCGGATCCGCTGAGACACTGAGAGTGAAGCCTGTCTCAACCCATCCGCTGAGACAGATTCAAATATGAATGTGAACAGGCGGGATCCATTTTGGCGCAAGTGGAAATAAAGCAAGATTATCTTTATTATTCATGTCCATTCTGTGAATAAGCATTACTTAGAGTTGTTGCAGATTGCAGAAGGTATAAAAGCATATGTTAGGTCAATAAAACTATAAGATTGCAGATCTAATAAAGGAAGAGATTGACGGTGACTAAGAGCAAGCTCAACCTGTTGTTCTTGCTGGTTAATGCTCAGAAGAATAATTGGATCTTTTCCTTCAGCTGAATAGGAAGATCAAGTGGAGCAGTACTAAAGCTTTAGCTATCTCTGCTCAAGACAACATCTGCTGTGATACTACATTAGAAGACCCAAAGCTGAAGGTCTATATATATTATCTTCTGATTGTAGAAACTTAATATCATTCAACTCTGTAAGAACACGGTGTTCTGAGTGTGTAGGGTTATAAGCCTGAGTTTGTATGGGCTTAAGCCTGAGTTTGTAGGGTTGTGTGTCTGAGTGTAGGGTTGTGTGCCTGAGTGTAGGGTTATGCTCCCAGCTTGAGGTAGGGCTTCTTGATAAGCCTGAGGTAGGTGACTAGGAGAGTCACTTAGTTGTAGGAGTTGGAGAACTCTGAGGTGGGGCAGTTGGCCTGAGATAAGGTTGTGGAGCAAATCTAAGAAATCCTGAGGGATTTGAGTTGTAAGCTCTTTGAGTTGAGTGGTTGGAGGAGATAGATTTGTCTAACACACTGTTAGAAAGGTGTACAGGGAAAGTGGAGTACCCGACTTTGGGGAACCACTATAAATCATTGTGTGTTTTTTATGTGCTTGCTTCTATTTAAGTACAATCATCTAAATAACTAATTAAATAAGAAGAGACCAAGAAACCTATTCACCCCCCCCCCCCCCCCCCTCTAGGTGAGTTAAATGACTACCAAAGTAAACTATCAAGTGGTATCAGAGGCAGGTTGGTCAAAAAAGACTTAACATTCTGACCAAATCCTACTTAGTGTAGTCTACTACTTCTTCAGGGCTGCCCCTAGGGTTCATAAGGAGATGG
This sequence comes from Dactylorhiza incarnata, assembly GCA_033032865.1. Classification (NCBI taxonomy): domain Eukaryota; kingdom Viridiplantae; phylum Streptophyta; class Magnoliopsida; order Asparagales; family Orchidaceae; genus Dactylorhiza; species Dactylorhiza incarnata. The sequence continues at coordinate 1,318,679 of JAWHQI010000338.1, forward strand.
GCTCCATGAAGCTGCCCATATGCAGGGAAGAATTCTTTGGCATATGGAAGCAAAGGGTGAGGCTATTTATGGAAGCCTCAGACCATAGGATCTATATCACAGTAAAGGAAGGTCATTTAATGTTCCTAAAGGCCTCCACTATAGATCCAGCTAGGCAAGTGCCCAAGACATATGCTGAAATGACCAAGGATGAAATTTCCCTTGCTACTATGGATAAGAGAGCTCAAAATATCATAGTAAGTGCAATTAATGATTCCACATTCCAAAACTTGGTTCACTATGAAACAGCCAAGGAGATGTGGAATACACTCATTGTGTATATGGAAGGTACTGCAGAGGTAAGGGATGATAGGAAATCTCTCCTCAACCAAGAGTATGAAGCCTTCAGGCGGCACAATCTGGAAACCATAGCTCTTTGCTATGAAAGGTTCATTAAAGTGGTCAATGATATGAAGACTATGGGAGGGTCTTCAGCAATTATTAACTGAATGATAAGTTCCTAAGGTCTCTAATAAGAGATTGGGACACAAAGATCTGTGCCATCAGATAAGGGGCAGTACTTGTTGAGACTCCTACCCATACCCTCTTTGGAAAGTTGTTATCATATGAAATGCAGCTATCTGCAAGGAAGGAGGAGGAGATCACCATCAAAACTCATGCCAAAGAGAGATCAGTGGCTCTCAAAGCTGAGAGCTCTAAGAAGAGCAGGGAGATAATTCCATCTCCTCCAAGAAGGTCTGCTGAATCAGAAAGTTTAGAGGCCATTTCATCTGACAGCACATATTCAGTTGAAGAGTTTGCTACCTTCTCAAGGTACTTCAAGAAGATGATGAAGAGAAAGCAGTGGAAGAACAAACCTTCTTCATCTTCACAACCCAAGAAGGAGCATATCAGATCTGGGAGGCTGCACCCCAAGGGTGAAAGGTATGAATCTAAACATGTTAAACATAATTCTAGTAATATTGTTTGTTATTGCTGCAACAAACCTGGTCATGTTATAGATGACTGTCCAATCAAAAAAAGGAAAAAAGTGATAAGAAGCATCACCAAAAAGGCAGGAAAGGTGAAAAGTCTTTCCTGGCCAAGAAGGAAAGAAGCTGGAGTGAATCTGAATCTTCATCCTCAGATTCTGAAAAAGATAAAGAAGCCTATATAAGGCTGTTTGCAGCTGCTGAGGATGAGGACTACCCAGCTGCAAGGATAGGCATCAGGGCTCCTCTATCAATCTCAGATAAAGACACTTAGGAGGATAAGGATGTAAATGGATGTTATGGTCTAATGTCCATGTCTGATAGTGAAGACAGTCAAGATAAGTCAGATCCTAAATAGGTATCAACTCTTTCGATTTCTTCTACTGAATATGTGACTGGTCCTGATTCTGAAACATGTTCATCAACTGATGGAAGTGGTTCAGAATTAGAGAATGATGTCAATCAATTGATTGGCAATTATGGTGCCCTCTTGGAAGCTCTGAAAAAGAGCAAGAAACTAGTCAAGTGGCAAGTAATGGAAATTGCTTCCCTTCAACAGGCAAAATATGAATGTTTCGAGTCTGCTACCCAGCTAGCTCAGATGAGTATGGAAATTAGTCAGTTGAAGGGAATCACAATTATCCAACTGAGCACCATAAGCCAGAAGAACAAGATCATCAAGGATCTTGAAGAAAAGCTTCTTAAAGAGAAAAGCTTGGTGGCTAAATTCTCTAAGCCCAAATCTATACTGCCCATCATTGACACCTTCTCCTCCCAAGCTAATAGGAGGGGATTGGGTTACAATGAAGGGGCAGTAGGAGATGAGAATGGAGGAAAGAGCAAGGTTAAAGCCAAGCCTCAAACCACCTTTCAAAAGGTTTTGCTTCCTTCCAACGGGTATAACCAGGATACAATATATGGTCACTAGAAGAATGGAAGCTCCTATAGTAAGGGGAATGCTCCTAACTATGGTGGTAGAAAGGGCATGTGGATGAGTGCTTTGAAATCTCCCCATGAGGAAATCCAAATGGCCCATCATGGACCATTTGTGTTTGGTGTTCCAGCCCCCATATTCAAGGGTGAGGAAGTTGCTCCTTCTAAATCTCATCCATCAATACCCATGCCTACTGTCAGGCCTATAATCAAGTCTAGCAGTACAGTATTTGATGCTATCAACTCATGCTTAGCTTCCAAACTAAGACCAGCTGATGTCAATCAGATAAAGGCTGCAAAGACCAATTATAGACAGTCAACAAGTCAAGTGATTGCTGAGAGGAATAGCAAGAATGATGATACCTTCTTCACTGAACATAAACATTTTGATGCTCCTTCCACTTCAAGAAATGTTCAGAAAATAAGGTACAACATCCATGAATGTTGGTATTATGGCAAGTGGGAGACCTTGCCATTGATTGTTGGCACAACCCTATTGTGCCTAATGCAAAGAAAAGCTTTCCTGCAAAATCTGATGTAGGTAGAAATGTTTCTTACCATGCTAACAAGGACCTAGGGCCCAAAATTAATTGGTCACCTAAGGCTAAGTAAAATCTCTCTTGCAGGATAGTTCAAGTACCCATCAAAATCAGATATGGTACTAGGACAGTGGTTGTTCTAGACATATTACTAGAACAAGATGCTTACTCAAGGAATACATACCAACAAAGAATGGACCAAAGGTGATCTTTGCTGGATCTGACAAAGGTGTCATAAGAGGCTATGGTATGATTACCAATGGTATATTTTCAAGGGTAGCTTATGTTGAAGGGTTACAACACAACCTTGTAAGCATAAGTCAACTTTGTGACTTGGGCTATGTCATTGAATTCCACAATGACGAGTGCTTGATCAAAAAGTCAACTGACTTAGAGTTCATTCTCTCATGCACTAGGAGTGGGAATGCTTATTGTTTAGATTTCATTTGCAATAGTTCTTTATCTCCTGTGTGTTTTGTAGCTAATGAGAGTGAATCACTTTGTGTTCAATGGAACAAGAGACTTGCCCACATTAACTATAAGACAATGTATAGATTATTTTCTAAGAACTTAGTTAAAAATAGTCCAGATTTAAAATATGTTAAAAGTAGTCCAGGTCATGCTTGTCAAATAGGTAAGCAAACTAGGGCCGCCTTAAGAAGTATTGGCTCCAAAGACAACGAAAGATGTCTATATCTGTTGCATATGGACTTATTTGGTCTTTTGCCCATTTAGAGCCTAGGTGGGAAGTTGTATACTCTAGTGATTATTGATGATCACTCAAAGTATACATGGGTATTCTTCCTTAAGAAGAAATCTGATACCTTAGATATCTTTATAAACTATGTCAAAGCAATTCAGAATGACCTACAATGTACTGTGGTCAAAACTAGAACTGACCATGGCACAGAGTTTCAATCTGGTGCAATGACATAGTTTTGTCAAGAACTTGGTATCACCCACAAATTTTCCTCTCTCTCAGAACTCCACAACAAAATGGAGTGGCTGAGAGAAGGAATAGGACTTTAATAGAGGCTGACAGAACATTGCTTAGTGACTCCTCACTCCCATAATATTTCTGGGCTGAGGCAGTCAATACAGCTTGTTATGTTCTGAATAGAGCATCCATTAATAAGGCTCAAGGGAAAATCCCCTATGAAATTCTGAAAGGCAAACAACCAATAATTTCATATTTTAGAATGTTTGGGTGCAAATGCTACATTTTAAATAATGGAAAATCTCAACTTACAAAGTTTGCTGAAAAATGCAATGTTGGTGTTCTTGTTGGATTTTGCTGACATAGTAGAGCATATTGAGTATTCAACAAGAAGACACCTGTAGTTGAGGAATCTATGCATGTTGTTTTTGATGAGACTAGCCCACTTTACAAGGGCTAGTCCAGTTCTCCTATCTTAACAGGAAATGATCAGAAGATGCAAGAGCTATCTATACAAACCAAACCCAGCTCCAGCAGAATCATTTCAGAGATTGACACTATTCAAGATGAAGATGAACATATTGCATAAGATGTTTATGATGCAGAAGAAGCACATCAAGATGCTGACAGATTGCCTGCAGCAACCAGGAAGCTGAGGGATCACACGAGGAACCTGATCATTTGAGATGAGAATCAAGGTGCGATCACCTGATGTAAGGCTCACAATGAAGCTCTATTACTGAGCTTCCTATCTCAGGTTGAGCCCAAAAAGTTTGAGGAAGCCAACCAAGACACCTTCTGGATTCAATCTATACAAGAGGAGCTACAACAATTCAAAAAGTGCAAGGTATGGAAGTTGATGCCAAATGTAAGACCCCCCCCCCCAAATCGGCGGTCCGACCGGGGGGATCTTATCGCACACCACCCTTTTAGCATGACGCCGAAGCGATCCCGAAGGGTGGGGGTACTAACTTCCCCAACCCCCTTCCTTGAACACTCTGTTGTCACGACTAGGGGTGGTGTTAAGTGAAAGTCACTACACACCAACAGAGTAGGGAAGCAGTATTCTTGCGGAAGACATTATCACAGAGTGCACATTATAGCACTTAGCGGAAGACGTAGTATTATAGCGGAAGATTAATTATCACAGAAACCTCAAATTCAAGACCTGTATGGATAGTTGCAATATCTCTGCCGCATTTAGTCCTACCAATCAATGATTCATTGCCAATATATAGATATCATGGGATAGGGCACAACAAAAGGAATGCGGCTTAACAAATATGTACCTGAAGTAGCCTGCTTTGTGGCATCCTCCATACATGGGTGTTATCTCTCATCCGCACCTGTCACATGTACTAAAGACAAGTTATTAGAGCCACGAACAGAATCCAACCCCTACTACCAACAGGCATAATATAATATTTATACTGGAGAGGATATCTGGACTCTTATTGGGCCGAGGCAGTCTTCCACGACCACCGCCTATATACTCCGTATCATCCTGCATACGGTCTCAGACCCACGTAGTTCTATAAGTTTCGCACGGGTTGCCCTCCCAGACCGTCCATCGTGCGGGTTGCCTTAGAGTAACACTCATAGGCCATCCGACATTCTACCAAGGCACATTTTATATTCCCGTAGGAATAATTCTCGAAGGCACAATATATTCCCGTAGGAATATTTCCCGAAGGCACAATATATTCCCGTAGGAATATTTCCCGAAGGCACAATATATTCCCGTAGGAATATTTCTCAAAGGCACAATATATTCTCGTAGGAATATTTCCCGAAGGCACAGCATATTCCCGTAGAAATATTTCCCGAAGGCACAGTATATTCCTGTAGGAATATTTCCAGAAGGCACAATGTATTCCCGTAGGAATATTTCCCGAAGGCACAATATATTCCCGTAAGAATATTTCCCAAAGGCAACATTTCATTTTTATAAGATGAGAGAAGAGAAACTCTTTTAAGCTTTAACAATAATTCCATCCGAGAGTTTATAGAGGGAGAGAAGAGAAACTCTTTTAAGCTTTAACAATAATTCCACCCGAGATGTTTATAGAGGGAGAGAAGAGAAACTCTTTTAAGCTTTAACAATAATTCCATCCGAGAGTTTGTAGAGGTAGAGAAGAGAAACTCTTTTTAAGCTTAATGATATTCCTACCTGAGATGGGCAAACATTCAAATCCATCTTTCGTCGATCTTTTGGATTGCTTGGCAGTCAAACCCAAGCCATCCTCGTATATAACCCTCCATAATAATAAGTCACAAGGAGAGTAAGTAGAGAACGGTAAGAGATATGTCTTTTAATCATTAACTGCAACCTCATTTCCTTCACCTTATTGAATGCTAATCTGTATACCGAAAGAGAGAAGCGAGGCCAGTAGGCAATAGGGGAGAGGGTAAGTGGTTGAGAATATAATCAATTCTTAGAAACATGCAACCCTGTAGAATCCTCATATCCAATAGAATCCCCACCTGACAATATCTGACCTGAAATTCTCCTCTCATTTATGCATAGAGTAAGTAACATATGGTAGTAGGAAATCTCTGTGGCACCTCTCTAGTCACTCTTTTATCTGCATACTTATAAATATAAAACAACCTATAGACGTGGACTCCAGCATCTCCCCATCCAACCATCAGCAATGCAATCTCCCAACCAGCAGGAGCCAACCATAATGAATCGAACAGTGGAAAGGTAGAGGATGGAGTTCATGCTTAGAGGCCTCGACATTTTCCTTTCCAAAAATCGAGAGAGAGAGAGAGAGAGAGAGAGGGAGAGAGAGAAAGAAAGAGAAAAAGGGAGGAGTGTGTGTATAGTATTTATGAACTAAATCACATCCACCCATGTCCATTTCAATTCTTATATCCTCAGCCTTTTCACAAAATCAAAGGAAAGGGCCCTCAGGAATTGCCCATAGTTTGATGGAAAGGAATAAATTGAACATAGTAGAACCCCAGGCTCATAGGGCATCTATAATAGTGGCACAAACATAAGGAAGCTGAGGAGAAACTCTCATCTTCATTTCTTTTCAAGTTGTTATTCTTCATCACCTCCTAAGGGAAGAAATTATTAACAGGATTCTTGTAGGTAGCCCATGATACAGCCCATGCATGAAAAATCATTTTTCCATCCCACCAACCCTCTCAAGTAAAGCCCCAAGATAGACCCTCTTATGTGATAGATTTTCATTCATGTATTTATATATATATAAATATATATATTAGAACTGCACAGATAGGTAAAGGGTGAGAGAGGGAGATGGGGGAGAGAGATATAAATCGAAGCCAAAAGAAAATCTCATGCCTCCTCTGAGAAATTAATCCAAACCGAGAATCCCAAGCCATACCTGGTGGAAAATTTCAAAGTCAAGTCCACCATTATCTTGAACCTACAACTGGGCTCAAGATTAAAACATTAATAAATCGTCTCCCACCCTCAACAGACATATTAATATTGAGATGCAATTTTTAGAAAACTTCCATCCGAAAACCCATCCCAACCGACCTCATTTGTTATGAAATAATATGCCAAACTAATGAAGGACTTGACAGTCCAGCCGGTCCCAAATATTTGTAAGCTCATATGAAGCATTATAAGGAATGTAATTGGGGAGTGAGAGAGGGAAATGGGAGAGAAGTAGATGGAATTTAACTTCCAACTCATCAGAAAAACCTCACCCCTTTCTTAGAATTCAATCCCCGTTGCAGCACCCATTTAGTCATAATTAAGTTAGGAATTACCTGTGCTAAGAAAGAGATGAAGGGCAGCCTCCATTTTGATAGAGCTTTCAGTAAGGAGGAGGAGGGGATGGGGACAAGAAGACTTTGTCATGAGAATAACAACAACAATTCCCCCAACATTTATATCACCATCAACTATGTACCCTTCCGTGCCGAGCCATGGCTGTCATTTAAACCATGCCCGTTGTAAAATCGGCCTTGACTCATGTTATTTACCTTCCTTCCAAATTTGAGCCCCTACAAAACACATACGTTTTATCATATGCAGTTTAACTCAAACCTTCAGAAATTCCCTCATGGGGAAGATAAAGTAGGTAGAGAGAGAGAGAAAGATATTGGCACATCAATCACATGTAAAGCTCTGAGAGGGAGAGTAGGAGCACATGAAACATACAAGAACTGAACTAGAGCCTTTGCTGATCCACCTTCTCCTATGAAGCCCCCTTCTTATGTGCATATATATGTATAAATATATGTGTGTATATATAAAAATCTTGCACAGACAAAGAAAGAGGGAAAAAGAGAGAGAGAGAGAGAGAGAGAGAGAGAGAGAGAGAGAGAGAGAGAGAGAGAGAGAGAGAGAGAGAGAGAGAGAGAGAGAGAGAGAGAGAGAGAGAGATGGAGTCAAGCCTCCAACTGGCCATTAATATTACCCCAAAAGCCAAACCTTAGCATGGCATACTACTACTGAATAAGAATGGACGGAGCAAGAGCCTCATAGTAACCCTGCTATCATTTGAAGAAGCATAGATCAAATTAACTAACAGTAAATCAACAAAACTAACTGGCAACAAGGTGTTACAATTTCTTCCCCCATTTACTTAGTGAAACTGCTTGTCTCTACTTCACCAGAAGGCACCAAAAAGTGATAGTAACTACCTTATATATGCTATGTATATATAATGAAATCAGGGCATATAAATTATATCCAAACTTTTAACATGATTTAGATCCAAGTCCTTATAGACTTGTTTATTCATAAGTGTTTAATCATGTTATTTGTTGACTGAACCAAGGACTAGAGTGTGTTCCCCCATGGACCCCAAACCTTCATCAACATCTCCAATATCTAGCGATACAAATTAGCAAGATTTATATACATGTTGTACTTAAATGCAGCATTTCCAGTATCAGTTATTTCAGGAAATGAGCTAGGAAAACTGCTAGCAAAACCCCCAAAAGATTGTTAACGGGAACTAGGAAAATCGGCTAGCATAACTATAAACCCAGAACTGTTAAATACCAGCCAGGATTTAGTTAACATAATCAGGAAAAACTGTTAATAACTAAGAAATCTGCTAGCATAAACTCCAAAAGGTCAGGGCCACGATCCGTAAACCAACAGAGAAGTGATGAAGGGGAGGAGGAAGAGTTTCCTACCATGATAGGGAGAGAGAGAGGTATATATCCTACCATTCTCGTTGCCATGGGGTAATACATGCACATTGTCGGAGGAGGAAAAGATCCCGCCCCCGTCGAGTACCAAACCAGCTCGATTTATAGCCATGGATGACAAATCAAGAGCTTCCACGAGCCCCCGGTGAGCTTCTTCTCCCGCACACGGTTTTCCGCCCATGGTTTTTCCGCCCATGATTTTTCCGCCCATGGTTTTTCCGCCCCTGGTTTTTCTGCCCCGTCGCAGTTCGTCGATCGGAGGCAACCAGGAGATAGTTCATCGATCTCCCGCACATTCGTCGAACGCAGTTCGTCGAACTCTCGCCCGTTCGTTGATCGGAGGCCGCCAGGTGATAGTTTGTCGATCTCCCGCCCATTCGTCGAACTGAAGCATGCCATTCGTCGAACTCAGTATGGAGTTCGTCGAACGCAGATTGAAGCACACCGTTCGTCGAACTCGGGATGGAGTTCGTCGGACACAGATTGAAACACGTTGTTTATCGAACTCCGGATGGCGTTCGTCAAACGCAGGTTGAAGCACGTTGTTCGTCGAACTCCGCATGGCGTTCGTTGAACGCGGGTTGAAGCACGCTGTTCGTCAAACTCTGCATGGCATTCGTCGAATGCAGGTTGAAGTATGTTGTTCATCGAACTTCGAATGGCGTTCGTCTAACGCAGATTGAGTTCGTCGAACGCAGATTGAAGCATACTGTTAGTCGAACTCCGCATGGCGTTCGTCGAACGCAGATTGAGTTTGTCGAACACAGATTGAAGCATACTGTTCGTCGAACTCCGCATGGCGTTCGTCGAACGCAGATTGAGTTCGTCGGACGCAGATTGAAGCATATTGTTCGTCGAACTCCGGATGGCATTCGTCGAACGCAGATTGAGTTCATCGAATGCAGAGCCTTGGAATTTTCCTAAGTTCTAACAGTCTAAAACTTTGTAAGGGAATTTGAAAATAGCAATACTTCTCCTAAAAATCCCAAAAATTATAGTAGGTGCCCCTTAGAGTGGGGAACATTTTCTATGTTGGCACGTAGCTCAAAATAACTCATTTCGACTAACTTTCTCAAATCCCATCGGATTTGAACAAAACGAAATGTGTTGCGCTCGTATTGATCGTACGAGCCCGATGTGAGTAACTGGGATTAATTCGGAGCTCGTTTGCTTAATATTTTAAAGTGGCATTGTTGCAACGCTCGATACTACTCAAAATAGTTGTTTTCTCGAAACGACCTCGGATCAAAACGAAACGAATTCCGTTGCACTCGTATCAACCGTACGAGTCTAACGCAACTGACGGAAGTCGATTCGGAGCATGTATGCTCAATAAATAACTTTGACGTTGTGGCGAAGCATGATGCTACCCAAAATAGTCATTTCGCTAAATGACCACCACTATGTGGTGAAGGTCAGGTCGTGGTTGCCCTATGACCCAGCCTAGGTTCCTCCAAGGGTTCAACTGAAATGGCTAGACCCCTTTTTCAAAGTTGTTATGTTACACCAAAACCTCAAAGACATAACATAATTGGCACCAAGTGGATTTACAGGAACAAGTTAGATGAGAATGGTGTCATCATCAAGAACAATGCAAGATTGGTAGCCAAAGGGTATAGGCAAGAAGAAGGAATGGACTTTGACCAAACCTTTGCCCTTGTTGCAAGGTTAGAGGCATTAAGGTTATTCCTTGCATATGCTGCCCACAAAGGGTTCGAGGTCTACCAAATGGATCTAAAGTCTACTTTCCTGAATGGAAATCGGAAGGAAGAGGTATATGTGGAGCAGCCATCAGGTTTTGTTCATCCAACTCTAACCTCTCATGTTTATTTACTTAATAAAGCCTTATATGGTCTAAAGTAAGCCCCTAGGGCTTGGTATGAGACCTTGTCTAGCTTTCTCATCAAGAACAAATTCTTGAGGGGAAAGATAGATAGTACATTGTTTCATAGGGAAACAAAGGGCAAGTGTCTCCTAGTCCAAATTTATGTAGATGACATAATTTTTGGTTCTACTGATGACAACCTTTGCAAAAGGTTTGCCAACCTTATGCAAGGGGAGTTTGAGATGAGTAGTATGGGAGAGCTCAAGTACTTTTTAGGCCTCTAACTGAAACAGTCTGATGAAGGGATCTTTATCTCTCAGACTGAGTACACTATGGATCACATTAAGAAATTTGGGATGGAGTCAGCCTCCACCATGAAAACTCCCATGGGGTCCAACATTTCCCTGGACAAGGATGAGAAGGGAAAACCCTTTGATGAATCCATATACAGATACATCATTGGATCCCTATTATATCTAACTGCTAGTAGACCAGATATTATGCATGCTACATGTGTCTGTGCTAGGTATCAAGTAGGCCCTAAGGAATATCATTACTCAGCTGCTAAGAGAATATTGAGATACCTTAAGGGAAGCCAAACTCTTAGCCTTTGATACCCTAAAAATAATGATTTTGAACTAATTGGATTTTCAGATGCTGACTTTGTAGGCTGCAAAGTAAATAGGAAAAGTACAAGTGGGACATGTCAATTTCTAGGATGGAGATTGATTTCATGGAATGGCAAGAAGCAGACCACTGTTGTTATATACACTGCTGAGTCTGAAAACATTGTTGTAAGGAGTTGTTGTGCACAAATTCTGTGGATACAACATCAACTAGTGGACTAAACCTCAAGGTAAGTCAATCTCCATTATATTGTGACTCATCCAGTGCAATTTCTATAGCTAAGAATCATGTATCACATAGCAGGACTAAGCATATAGAAATTAGATATCATTTTATTAGAGAACATGTAGAAAGTGAAGATAACCACCTTGAATATGTCTCCACAGACAATCAAGTGGCTGATATCTTTACTAAGCCATTGGATGAGGCTAAGTTTAATTCTTTTAAAATTGAGTTAGGTATATTAAGTGTTGATTAGTCCCTTACATTTCATCTAATTATTCATATACTGATTCCTTAAATGAGTTTATAATGTTCACTGCTAAACAGTGTACTCAGCAGAAACAACTGAGAAAGTTTCAGCTGAACCGCTGAGACAAGCATCTGGTCTCAGCGGAACCGCTGAGAGGGCTGAATGGTTTCAGCAATACCATGTCTCAGCGGTTTATCAGTTCATCTCAACGGATCCGCTGAGATAGGCAGTTTTAAATAAAATCAAATCTTAATTAAGAATCCAGTGGCATTAAATCAATTAATGTGATAAGAAAAATCAATAATTATCTCAAGGGTAAACTCAAACCTAAACTTAAACTAAAATCTCTATAAATAGAGTAATAGTAATAATAATCTTACAAACCCTAAACCCCAGCCGGCGAGATGAACACTTTTCCCCCTCGTCTCAGCGATTCTTCTTCTACACAAAATGGCGCCAAAGTCTGCAAAAGATCTTCAGGAGTGATATGAAATTGTCAGGAATAGATTTCAACATGCCCTATCTGAAATAAAGGATGTAATTCAGCTACTGGAAGCTCAAGGGTAAAAATTCATTGTGTCAGAGCCGTCGATGATTCTGAGAACTGAAATTCTAGAATTCTATAGCAATGTCAAGTTGTCTCCTTCCAAAAACTCCCTGAAGTCAAAATTTGGAAGTGACAGGATCAAGATTACCCCAAGAAGACTAGAAAAGGCATTACATCTGCCATCATTCCACAATGATGAAGATAATGTTAAATTTTTGAAGTGGAAGTGGAATGGTGTTGGGCAGTTTGCAGGTTGGAGACCGCAGAGACCGCGCGGTCTGCGCTGGTGCTCTGGCCAGTTCTGTCTCAGTCGGTCTGATCTGAGCGGTCTGATATGGGAGACCGCATGTTTATCCAAGCAGCTCGTGTGGGTTGTTTTGGTGACTTGTTCAAGTCGGCCAGATGTTCAAGTAGGTCCGCCTTCTTGCAGTGACCGGGCGGTCTGACGTTTTGTTCTAGTTGGTCTGGGTTACTGAAGAAGTTCTTTGCTTTTGCAATAAGACCGGGCGGTATGTTTTTCGGAGACCGCAGTAATCGGGCGGTTTGTGATAACCGTATGGTTAATAAGGGAGTTGTTTAGCGATGCTGATCTCAGGCGGTCTGTTTTGTGAGACCGCTCTCGATCTGATGGGCGATTATTGTATCCCGGTTTGTGCGGTGACGACATCCGTCTACTCGCCTATAAATAGGGGTGCAGGGCCTGTCATTCATAACGAGAACTGTAAGAACCAAAGTTGGCTTGATTGTGTCGGTCTCAATTTGAGGTCGCGCGATCTGAGATTTTGTCTGACCGTTTTGTGTGTTCGCAGGTTAGCGGCTAGCAGCTCGCGGTCAGCTTGTCTCCTTTCTTCCAGCTTTGAATAAACCAGTCCGGGCGGACTGTGTTTAGGTGTTCTTTGTCTGTGCAGCGGTCTTAAGTTGCTAGGCGATCTAGAGTTGCGATCTGCAGCAGGTAGCAGTTTCTTTGTTCAGTGTTCGCGGGTTCTTCTGTGTTCAAGACCGTGCGGTCTGGGCGATCAAGCAGTGCGAACTGATTGTCTTTCAGCAGTTGAATAAAGAAGCAGGTCGGGCGGTTTGTGGTTGCGGTCTGACAGGTGCGGCTTGTTGTTTGTTCGCGCGGTCTGGCGGTCTCAAGGTGTCAGATCGTCAGCATGCAGCTTGTATTTTGTGTTTGGTGCTTCTCTCCTCTGTGATTCTTATGAATCATTACTCGCCATATATACCTCGAACTGTAAAGAGATAGTTAATACCATAGCATTATTCGGTCTTCCCATTGTCATTGTTGTGCTACACTAGTGGAAAGTTTTGTGAAATGTTCCGCATTTTACTTCATCTCCGGACCTCAAGTTTTTCAACATGGTATCAGAGCTAGGTTGCTGAGGTTGCTGAGCAATAGTTGCTGATACTTCTCTCGGGTTCCTCAAGTTGGTTAGCAATCAGTGGGATAACAATGGAAGGAGGATATGCTAGAGGTCTTGGTATTGAGCTCCTTACGCAGACTAACTTCAAGAAGTGGAAGTCTTGCATTGAGAGCTATCTTCTTGGTGAGGATTTGTGGGAGGTTGTAGGAGGAGAAGCAAGACAAGTTGTTATTCCTGCTGAATGGAATGCTGAGCTCGTGAAGGCTTGGAGGAGAACAAATGTTAAGGCGGAGTTCACTCTCAAGGGAGCTATCATTCCGGAGTTGTTTGATCACATCATCGGATGTAGTTCAGCTGCTAAAATTTGGACAGCCTTGGATGGCTTGTTCAATAAGAAGAATGTAGCTAGGCTACAGTTCTTGGAGAATGAGTTGGCGAAAGCAACTCAGGGAGATCTATCTATCTCAACGTTCCTCTTGAAGATGAAGAACCTTTGCGCAGAGATATCGGCTTTGGACCCAGATAAGCCTATCTCAGAATTTAAGCTGAAGAGGCACATAATCCGCGGCTTGCGGAGGGAGTATGTGGCCTTTGTTACTTCTGTTCAAGGCTGGGCCAATCAGCCATCATTGCTGGAACTGAAGAACTTACTTGCTTCGCAATTGCTTCGCAAGAGAGTTTGGCTAAGCAAATGGCTGGGATGTCTATCTCTGGGGGAGAAGGCGAGGTTCTCTTCTCTGGCAAGAAGAAAAGATGGGACAAGAAGAATAAGACATCTGAAGATGATGGTCCGTCTACTTCATATCAGCATGAGAGGAGCTATGCTCCTAAGCGTGATGGGAAGAAGCAGGAAGGACCTAGATGCTTCAGATGCAACAAGCTTGGTCATTTCAAAAGAGACTGCAAGGTCAATCTTCAGCCAGGGCATGCTGCAGGAAAGGAGGAGTCGGTTCCAATTCTGAAGGTAGTTGGGGTGGTGGACATGCATTCATGACGGGCACGTGTGTTTGGGTCATGGCTTCCATCAACTATCAATATGATTGGATACTGGACTCTGGGTGTGGTCAACACCTCACCGGGGATGAGTCGAAGTCTCCTCATTGCAGGCACATATAGGTAATGACGCTATCATTATGGCTGATGATACTATACATGCAGTAGAGATGGAAGGTGTGGTTTCTTTGAACGATGATGGAGGTACTCTTACATTGAAGAGTGTCTATCAGGTTCCGGGGATGAAGAAGAACCTCTTCTCGGTGACCAATACGGTGGATGCTGGATATCACGTTCTGTTTGGTCCAACGGAAGTGAAATTTCTCCGAAATGTTTCAGATGTGAAAGCTGAGGTCACTCATGTTGGGAGACGGGTAAAGGACTTGTTTGTTCTTTCAACAAGTTCTTATGTTGATAAGATGAGGGCTAACGACAGCGCTGCTATTTGGCACGAAAGACTTGGGCATGTTGGGATGGATAAGTTGAAAGATATGGCGGGAAGAGGCCTGGTGAAAGGTCTGCCTAGCTTGTCATCTTTCGGGGAAGGTCATGTTGGAGCATGCCTTCCGAACTCCTTGGTTTGCTAATAACAAATCCCGAATGTATTTGATCCTATTTTTGATTAATGGTGTGCAGATAACAGGTGCAAGAATAACATGTTTGCAATTGGAGCAAAATATCGATTTTCCAGAAATTAGAGCTATCGGATTTCCGATAGCTAGCTAACGGATTTCCGACAGCTAGCTAACGGATTTCCGACAGCTAGCTAACAGATTTCCGACAGTGCACGATCTTCCCATGACTCTATGATGTGCAGCAGTTTGGAGCTGTCGGAATTCCGACAGTGATGTCACCCAGGCGACAGCGCAGAAGTTACAGCAACTGCCCGCACGACAGCACGACAGCATTTTGGGGCTGTCGGAATTCCGACAGCGATGTCGCCCAGGCGACAGTGAAAATCTATAAATGGGTTCGTTTTGTTCGTGCATTCAGAGCTTTGAGAATTCCAAGTCCTTTCCTGAGTGCATACGAACCAGAGAGCTCCAGAACCTCAAGAACTCCCATTTGTGCTGAGAAGGTTTGAAATTGAAGACGAGATCGGACGCGCTTCTACATCAACGATCATCTCGAGGCTTCAACCTTCCTTTCAGAGATCTGAATTTCTAGGGAGTTCTTATTTTATTTTGTATTTTCATTTATATACATTTCACTTTGTATTGGTAGAGAAATCGTCTCCTTGTTCGTGACGTCTAAATCCTTGTGTGGCTTAGGGGAAAATCGCTTCCTTGTGCGGAGCGTCCAAGTCCTTGCGTGGCTTGGTAGGAAATCGTGGCCTTGTGTGCTACGTCTAGATCTTGGGAAGATCTAGAGGATAGGCTTGGGCTTGGTCTAGGGAGAGACAAGTGATAGCCTTTCGATCCTTGGGAGAAGGATTGGTAAACACAAATTGTTAAAAGTTTATTTTCATATTTGTGCCTTGATCTTAAGCATTGTTAAGATCATTTTTATTGTATGAGAATTTCATGATTAAAAATTATGCTTTTTCTTTAATTCAAATTTGGTTGCTTAATCTTTAACTTAGAAATTTGTGTTTGAATTAATTTAAAAATTTCATAGTTTGAAAACTTTTATAAGTGATTTTTAGAAAAACAAAATTTGTTTTAAAAATTCTTAAGTAAAAATCATATTTAAAAAGGCCCTTATTCACCACCACCCCCCCCCCCCCCACTCTAAGGGCGCCACAAGATACAATAGGTGGTATCAGAGGCAGGTTATTCCAAATCGGCTTAACAACCGGGGATAATGGCGCCTCTTGATCATGATCTCGCTTCTACTAGTGGGGAAAATTTTAATATAAATGAAAAAGTATTATCACCTCCTTTATTTATGGGCAAAAATTATAAAGGGTGGAAAACATTAATGAAAAATTTTCTTAAGGCCTTAGATGAAAAAGTTTGGAATATTACTATTGAAAAGCCATCTAGCGTACTAACTAGAAACGAAATTATTTTAAACGCAAAATCTATGAATAGTCTATTTTGTGCGTTAGACCAAAATATTTTCAAACTTATTTATACTTTGCCTACCGCTTATGAGATTTGGATGTTTCTTGAAAGAACTCATGATTCTCCTTCTACAGGTATCAAACAATCACAAGAACCGGAGAATATGCAAGCTTGCACAAGCCTTCAAGAATGCTTCTCTCATGATAAATCAATGGAGCACACATCAAATGGAAAAGAAGAAGAAGTACTGTCTTCGGAAGAGGAGTGCCAAAAGGATGTGAAAGGAACTTTATGTTCAAACCTTGCCTCTCCCGATAACAATGTAAGTAAATCAAATTCTTCTATCTTTGTGACTAATTCTATTTCCACATTACATATGCTACAAGTTGCTAAACGTAAAATTAAGGAATTGAAAATTACAAATGATAAGTTACGTTTAGAAAATAAAAGGTTAAAAGCTAATGTTAATGTAGAATCTAATTATGATGTGGCTTCTCCATCTTGCTCTTTAGTTGAAATACCCACTCCTTGTTTTGATTGCAATTTATTAAAAGAACAATTCAAGGAAATTGAAAAAGGGCTCTTAGTTTCTAAAAAGCATAATGAAAAATTGATATTTGAAAATGATGCTTTAACTTGTAAGTTAAGACAATTAAAATCTTTTGTTGAAAAAGTTCTAATTACTTGTAACGACTTTCATCATAAGATTTTAAATAACAAAGATAAATTAACTTACAAAATTATTTCTAAAAAGGATCATTTTCATACATTAACTCAAAAGGAGTTTAGTTTCAAAAAGAATTATGACCCTCACAAAATTCTTAAGAGTCACTATTATAAGTCTCAATATATTTTCAATCATGACTCAAATTAAAAAACTCCTTTTCATGAAAATCAAACTATAAAATATTTTCCTTCATATTATAAGAGTATGTCTATAAGAAAGAGTGGAAATGAAAATCATCAAATTAAGAATCAATCATTTAAAATTTATTGTAACTCACTCTTTCAACATTCAATTCTAAAGAAAGACAATCACTCTTATAAATTTTCAAAGAATCCATATAATAAAATTCATTATGATTATCAACATCAATCTATTTTGAAAAATAATTTGAATAAGCATAAATCTCAAATGAATTATTTTTCAAACAAATACAATCATATAAAGATGTCACATAATCATAATATGAATTTTAAAGATAAACAACCAAGGTGTGAATGGAGACCCTGAAAAGAAAAATGACACATCAACTTTAATAGAAAGGGCTCATTTATCCTTGTCTCCTAAAAAATCATCATGTCGTATTTGGGTACCCAAAGGAACCATCCCTCATGGTCACCTTTGGATACCTAAATCTCTTATTCATTAGTATCCTATCATTTGCATGAAGTAGAAACAATTAAAAATGAAATATCAATTCTCTACTTCATGATGTGCTTTATTTCTTTTTTTTTCTTTTGTTTGTTTTGTATTTTTTTATCCAAAATGATTATGATCACTTTATATATCATGAAATATGACTTTCATATATTAAGCCTAATGTTTATCAAATCAAATTTAAATTAAAATTGAACATTAAGTCATATATTTTTCAAAGTGATCTATCTCTCATCTTTGATTGTACTTTATCCTTTTAAATCCTTTACCCTTAAATGTCTTGAATTAGCATTATCATTTGAATATTGAAATTATCTTCAAGACCAATGAAATTATTTTCTTAAAATATATATATATATGGATTTAAATGGATTATTAAAGGGCTTAAGCTAAAAATTAAAATGCGCAACGTTTTGATAATCTTCTATTTTATTTGCTGCATAAGATAGCCCATATAATAAAGAACATTATCTAGAAAAATTGAAAACAAAAATTCATTTAAACGCATGTTTAATCTTTCAAAAATGCGAGTTTACGATCAAAACTTCAAACATCCATATCTTTTGATCCGCTCGCCTGATTTTCACGTTTAATATATTTTTGGAAAGAGCACAAAAATCTCCATCCAACGGCAAACTAGGCTTGCTCATTTGAGTTTTTTTGGTGCCGTCAACTTGCCCAATTTCAACTCCGTTTTAAAAGGTATCTTAGTTTGCTTGATTTGGAAATTTCTGTTTTATGGATTTTTCATCACATGCTATCCTTAGTATAATTGTTTCATATATTAATTTAGATATTATGTGTGTGATGTGTATCACCAATGTTTGCATGTAATTTAGACCTTAGAATCATCTTGCATCATTAAGATAAAATCAAAAGATTAATCATTTCATTCTAGGTCTAAAGAAAATTAATTTGAAAACTTCTCATATTACATGCAACATTATCTCCATTAATCCTATGTAATAACATTGCATTCAAACTCATCATTCTAGCATCACTTCTTGGTCTATGCTTATATATTTATGCTAGGTATAACATGTACAATGTTATTTAAATTTGATGATAACTATGTGATTTGAAATTATAATAGAATGCTAAAATTCCTACAAACACATAGGTTATGGATTAATCATTAAAATATATGTGAATATTGTATCATAAATCATCTCTCATCATGCAAAACCAAAGATCAATATATTCAATTATTGAATGAAATTTTATTTCAAAACTATATATATATGATCTTTGTCCTTTATATGATTGGATGATCATCATTTTTCTAGACTTACAAATCAAACATGTTCTTTCAAAAGAAAATCACCAAATCACATTGTCATAAGTCTAGAAGAATTAGAATTTACATACATCATGATGATCTAAGATATATTCTATAAAAAATTCTCTTTAATCATAAATCATAATTCATGTTCTATCAAGAAATATCTCAAATCGATAATAGGAATTATGAATCTTATGATAAAAATTATGAATAATATTTTCCTTACATTATTTGATGTATGAATATGCTTTGCTAGTAATTGCATGTATCTCACATACACATTGATTCTAGAATCAACTTAGGAATAATAAAGATACATCAAACTTAATCATCACTCCATTCTAGATCTATAATTTGAAACTCTATTTTGGAAATACATGCAATATTAATATAAATCTTATGACATGACATTAAAGCCAAAACTCATCATACTAGCTTTATCACTTATTGAATATTAGTAATTGTGCTAGTTATCACATATCGTCATCTCATAAAAGTGGAAAAACTATGCGGCTTTATAACTCATCAAATTAAACAAAACCCATAGTTTATAAATCAACTCATAGTTTGAAAGGCATTGGTTGTCAAAAGATTATTCACCTTTGACTTCATATCTCATAATAGCGGGGGCGTAGGGTTGTATGCATTAGAGACCTAACCTCTAAGTCATGTCTTGTCCTTAACCGGGGAGGGTTCCAGTGGGGCCTTGCGAGGCACTGGGGGAAAGAGTGCTAGGTTGAGTGTTCTCTAGTGTGTGCATATGGGACTAACACCCCAACCTACGGCATGTGTGCACCTCCTCATGCCCATCCGTCACTTAGTACGGGGCTAGGGTGTAGACATTTAGTCGGGGTAGTCTTGAATCTTAGGACATACTTATTTTACTCTTTGCATGATCATTTTATTTACTTATCACTTAAATCATGCATATTTTGGGTTATTTAATAAAAAAAATGTCTTCTTGTGTTTGCATAATTTATCTTTTTCTCATTTTTAAAATTTCTAAAAATCTATAAAAATATTTTAGTTCATATGTACTACTTAGTTTTTGTGTTTCTGACTTTTTGTTATTTTGTTTTTATTCATATTATGAAAAATCAAATAAAAAAATTCAAAAATTACAAAAATATTTTTTTTGTGATTTTCTATTTTTTTAATTGATTTAAAAATGATAAAACAAAAAAACTGTATGATCTTTATTGCCAATATCAAGCATGAATGAACATTGTTTTATTTAGAATTTTTTACAATGTTAAAATTTATTCCTTCAAATTACTATGAACATTGTTTTGTTTATCATGTTTTGATATATCTATTTAAAGTGCATAAATTGTATTGAAAAATATGTGTAGAACCAAGCTTAGCATGCCTCTAAGTATGAGTAAATGTATTATGATTGATAATGATACCTTTCACTCACTTATTTTGGTAATCAACATGTATGTTTAAATCTAAAAATGCTTGCTTGTGTATTGTATTTGTACAATGAATTAAATCTTGCATAAGTTTATTTCCTACACTACATTTGAATTGCACTTGTAAAATTTAGAAAAGTGGTTAAGTTAAAAATTTTTGGGTTTGCAAAACAAGTGTATTCGGAGAATGTTGTCTCACAAATGTTTAAAAAAAATTTATATATGTAGACAAATATAACTCCACCAAGCACTACTTGAACCTCCTGATAAGTCTTCATAAGCATTGTGAGGTTGAGCACCTTGGAAGGAATAGTAAAGTGTCTTGTGCAACCCTTGATTAGTAGACCACTTTTTATAAAATAGTGTGCATTAAAGTGTGTGAAAGTAAATATACTTGTGTTTTATTGTGCACTTTACTCTACATATGTCTTGTATTTTGTGTTTTAAATAAATTGTTAACATTGCCCAAAATACACTTATGTGCACATCATTATCTTTCATAACACTTCTTCTCATGAGTATTGGATTCTAATGCTTTATCTATACTACTCTTTATATAAGAAATGCACTAGATAACCTAGCAGGATCTCTACAATGTTTTGGTATTTCTTGAACTTAAAATTAAGTAACATTGTAGTATATTTTCTTTTTGATGTGTTCATTTCATGCTTGGTATATTTATGAAAAAAAACTTGAGATTTCAAAAAGGTTAAAACATCTTTACATTTTGCACTTAAACTCATATTTATAACACTAATTTTCATGCTTACAAAAAAATGTTTCTTATAATCTTCCGCTTGCTTACAACTCTTATTTTTTTTTTGAAATCTCTTATATACTATGCTTAAAATCTTTATCATTATCTATATTACAAAAGCTCGATCATGCTTTATCATTTACAAGAAATGCCACCTTACTACCCTCACCCCGCCTTCTTTTGATAATACCAAAAGGGGGAGATTAATTGAAGAAATCTATATAGGAGAAATATAGAAGATTAAGGGGGAATACACACTTAGGGGGAGAATACATGTAGGGGGAGCTTCATCCAATTGACATTATTGCACACCCACTTATTTAAATCTTGCTTATCTTCTATCACTCAATAGGATACTGTGATTTCTTTCAAAGTGGATTTGTTATTATCAAAAGGGGGAGATTGTTGGAGCATGCCTTCCGAACTCCTTGGTTTGCTAATAACAAATCCCGAATGTATTTGATCCTATTTTTGATTAATGGTGTGCAGATAACAGGTGCAAGAATAACATGTTTGCAATTGGAGCAAAATACCGATTTTCCAGAAATTAGAGCTATCGGATTTCCGATGGCTAGCTAACGGATTTCCGACAGCTAGCTAACAGATTTCCGACAGCTAGCTAACAGATTTCCGACAGTGCACGATCTTCCCGTGACTCTACGATGTGCAGCAGTTTGGCGTTGTCGGAATTCTGACAGCGATGTCGCCCAGGAGACAGCGCAGAAGTTACAGCAACTGCCCGCACGACAGCACGACGAACAGCATTTTGGGGCTGTCGGAATTCCGACAGCGATGTCGCTCAGGCGACAGTGAAAATCTATAAATGGTTCGTTTTGTTCGTGCATTCAGAGCTTTGAGAATTCCAAGTCCTTTCCTGAGTGCATACGAACCAGAGAGCTCCAGAACCTCAAGAACTACCATTTGTGCTGAGAAGGTTTGAAATTGAAGACGAGATCGGACGCGCTTCTTCATCAACGATCATCTCGAGGCTTCAACCTTCCTTTCAGAGATCTGAATTTCTAGGGAGTTCTTATTTTATTTTGTATTTTCATTTATATACATTTCACTTTGTATTGGTAGAGAAATCGTCTCCTTGTGCGTGACGTCTAAGTCCTTGCGTGGCTTAGGGGAAAATCGCTTCCTTGTGCGGAGCGTCCAAGTCCTTGCGTGGCTTGGTAGGAAATCGTGGCCTTGTGTGCTACGTCTAGATCTTGGGAAGATCTAGAGGATAGGCATGGGCTTGGTCTAGGGAGAGACAAGTGATAGCCTTCCGATCCTTGGGAGAAGGATTGGTAAACACAAATTGTTAAAAGTTTATTTTCATATTTGTGCCTTGATCTTAAGCATTGTTAAGATCATTTTTATTGTATGAGAATTTCATGATTAAAAATTATGCATTTTCTTAAATTGCAAATTTGGTTGCTTAATCTTTAACTTAGAAATTTGTGTTTGAATTAATTTAAAATTTTCATAGTTTGAAAACTTTTATAAGTGATTTTTAGAAAAACAAAATTTGTTTTAAAAATTCTTAAGTAAAAATCATATTTAAAAAGGCCCTTATTCACCCCCCCCCCCCCCTCCCTAAGGGCGCCTCAAGATCCAACAGGTCAAGTTTGTGCAGGTTGTCAGTTTGGTAAGGCTCAGCGTCTTCCATTTGACAAATCACAAAGCAGATGTAGAAGACCATTGGAGTGTATACATGGTGATCTGTTTGGACCTACCAACACTGTCAGTCTTGGAGGTAGCACGTATATGCTGATTTTGGTTGAGGACTTCACCAGATATACTTGGGTATATTTTCTGAAGGGGAAGTCAGAGGCGTTCGAGAGGTTTGTGGAGTTCAAGGAGATGGTGGAAGGTCGGCTTAACCTGCGGGTCAAGAGGTTCAGAACTGACAATGGAGGGGAGTTCACCTCCAAGGCATTCTTTAACTTCTGCAGGAAGTATGACATCCAAAGGGAGCTTTCTTGTGCTCACACTCTACAACAGAACGGAGTTGCAGAACGGAAGATCCGTCAGCTGACGGAGACCTGCAAATGTTGGCTTCATGCCAAGAGTATCCCAAAGTCCTTCTGGGCAGAGGGAATGTCTTGTGCGGCTTATGTTATCAACCGGATGCCTCTCAGTCCCACCAACATGAAGACCCCTCATGAGTTGATGTTCAAGGAGAAGCCAAGCGTGGAACACTTTCGAGTGTTTGGGTCTACCTGCTACGTACATGTTCTGGATGCCCTTCGAACGAAGCTAGATGCAAAGGCAAGGAAACTAGTCTTCGTCGGTTATGATGACCGGAAGAAAGGGTAGAGATGCATGGATCCCGAGACACGGAGATATGTGATCTCTAGGGATGTGGTATTTGACGAGCTGACATCATACCAAGGTAGCTCTTTTGTAGAGTTACAAGGAAGCAGGGTAGATGGTGGACCAGAGGAAGCTGCAAGGGAAGTTCTGGTGGAGTTGCTTGTTTCTCCAGGTGCTCTAGGTATTTCTAGCTCTGGGTCAGGTGCTTCGGGTTCTAGAAGCAGGGGGAGTGATGCTCCATGTTTACCTGAAAGGAGAGCTAGTCCAGAAGTTGTAGTGGAAGAGGTGGTTCAGAGTCAAGCTCTAAGGTGGTCCAAGAGGACCATTATTCCACCTGATCGGTATACGGGCGGGAACTTGGTGAGCTTTGTCTCATGTTTCTACGCAGGTCCCCTGGATGAGAGAGACCTCTTGACCTCCATTGTCAGTTCTGAACCTCTTGACCCGCAGGTTAAGCCGACCTTACACCAGCTCCTTGAACTCCACAAACCTCTTGAATGCCTCTGACTTCTCCTTCAGAAAATATACCCAAGTATATCTGGTGAAGTCATCAACCAAAATCAGCATATACCTGCTACCTCCAAGACTGACAGTGTTGGTAGGTCCAAACAGATCACCATGTATACACTCCAATGGTCTTTTACATCTGCTTTGTGATTTGTCAAATGGAAGACGTTGAGCCTTACCAAACTGACAACCTGCACAAACATGACCTTCCCCGAAAGATGACAAGCAAGGCAGACCTTTCACCAGGCCTCTTTCCGCCATAGCTTTCAACTTATCCATCCCAATATGCCCAAGTCTTTCGTGCCAGATAGCAGCGCTATCGTTGGCCCTCATCTTATCAACATAAGAACTTGTTGAAAGAACAAACAAGTCCTTTACCCGTCTCCCTACATGAGTGACCTCAGCTTTCACGGCTGAAACATTTCGGAGAAATTTCACTTCTGTTGGACCAAACAGAACGTGATAGCGAGCATCCACCGCATTGGTCACCGACAAGAGGTTTTTCTTCATCTCCGGAACATGATAGACACTCTTCAACGTAAGAGTACCTCTATCATCGTTCAAAGAAACCACACCCTCCTTCTCTACTGCATGTATAGTATCATCAGCCATAATGATAGCGCCATTACCTGTATATGCCTGCAATGAGAAGAACTTCGACTCATCCCCGGTGAGGTGATGACCACACCCAGAGTCCACTATCCAATCATCCTGATAGTTAATGGAAGTCATAGCCCGAACACACGTGCTCGTCATGAATGCACCTCCACCACCCCATCTACCTTCAGAATTGGAACTAGCCTCCTCCTTTCCTGCAGCATGCCCTGACTGAAGATTGACTTGGCAGTCTATCTTGAAGTGACCAAGCTTGTTGCACCTAAAGCATCTAGGTCCTTCCTTCTTCTTCCCATCACGCTTAGGAGCATATCTCCTCTCCTGCTGATATGAAGTAGACAGACCTGAAGGAAGTGGTGTTTTGAAAGTTGTCTCTTTCCAATTTACTATATGTTCATGGTTTTTAGAATGTTGCAACATTTTGTTCCTTGATTATGTGACTTGTATCATGTAAGGTTTTAGAAGATGCTTTTGGTCTTAAACCATAGAACCATGATTATTTATGTCGTGTAATCTCATATTCCTCACAATCGTGGTAATCAAAGAGGAACATTGATTACCGGGCTAAGATTGTCATATGGATTAAAGTACATTTGACTTCTATAAATGTTGATAAATAGTTATCATTTAATCATATGAGTATGTGTATAACTTCATACATATTGAGATCGACCTATTAAATGTTGTAACATTATGTGGAATGTGTTAAGTGTCAATAATGTTTACAACATGTCTATCAAATTGAGATATGAGATGTGTAGATTTAACGCGTCGGTGTGAGCAATGTGATTGTAGTTGAATACCATCCTTTGATGGTGATAAATACTATGATTCATTGATCATACTTATGCGTAGGAAATGTGCACATCGAAATATCGGTTTGTCCCCAAATTAGTTTGGTAATGATATCGTCGGGCCCCTTGGCAAAGCGAGGTTGTGTGGCATGCATTATAACTGACGCAGTTATAAACACAACTCACTTGTGAGACCAAGAAAGACAAATATAGTGCGAAAATGACACGGACCTCTTTCGCACAATATTTATGATATCATGTGACACAGTTAGACACAGGTCATCCAATTAAAGCACCTTGCAACTATGTCGTCGAGGCGTCTATAATGTCGTGATAAGCCTCTTATAGGTCGTGATAAAGTATATCATATCGCCACCTCAATGTTATGGTTTCTCTGTAAGGTCACACCAAATGAATAGTAACAGCCTCATGTCGGCTCATATGATATATTGGCTTTGGTAACTAAGTGCCCAATGTATGTGATGAGCGCACATGCGCGTCGTCGTAAATCGACACACTTAGACAATAATTAATTTGTGCCATTATACGAGTGTCAGTTGATGACGGAGCCGTATGATAAAACGTATGTTGCATTTTTGCAAGCACAAAATTAATCTGCATATTCGCTCTCACATTTTGAGATGGGAGAGACTCGAATATGGAGATTATTATGAGGGCATTAAAGTGCATTCTTACCTTTGGGTGTGCACTTAGCCTCATAGGCTCCTATAAGGAATGTGGAGTATATATACTCCTAATAAGAGAAAATAAAACCCCTAAGAGATCAAAGATCGGGAGCCGCTGAGAGCCTCGATAGCGCCGCCCAGAAGGATCGAGCCTGGTTGCGGCATTCGCGATTTCCGTCTGGTCACGCCGACCTTGCCCCTCCTGCTTCCTATTCCGGCGACCCCGCCAGCTCCGATTAGCCGGGCCGTAGGGCAGTGGTTCTATTGCTCCCCTGCGCCGCTTCTCTCCCGTCGTCGCTAGTCGACAGCTGTGTCCGACAGCTTCTAGCGGTGGTCGGCTGGCTTCTCTCCCGCTGCCACCAGGCGATTGCTGTGTCCGACAGCATCTGGTGGTGGCAGACCGTGCTCTCCCTGCTTCCGCCGGTGAAGCCCTCTTTCCGACAGCAACTTTGTCGTCTCCCGATTCCGATCTAGTTAGGGTCTCATTGTCTAAGGAAGTCTCACCTCCTCCTCCGATCAAGAGCGTGTTTGGTGGTGGTTGTTTTGGTTCAAGGTGAACCTAGAGTCCTCAAGGAGCTTATTGTGATCGAAGCCTCTTCGCTGCGTCTTCGACGTTCCGCTCTTCACCTAGAGATTTCATTCTTTAGAGGTACAACTTCTAACGCATGTGATGGATTAGATGTGATGAGTTAGGGTTTAAATTGTTTTGCCCTGTTATGCATTGTTATGGATATCGGGTCCCCGTGCGTTGTTATGATTTAGAGGGTTCAATTTTTTTTAAAAATTCGCCCTTCCGATGCACATGAAATCCTACAGTGGTATCAGAGTTAGGTTGGATATCCCATAACAATGTGTCCTTTTGTTGCTAGTCTTGAAGCCTAATTGTTTGGAGTGGCTATGTCCCAATCCCTTGATTCATATTACGTAATCCACCCTAGTATGGATTATGAGGAGATATTTTTTTGGATTTAAAAATGATCTAGATGAATCATGTTGGGTTTGGTACTTAGTAGGCTTATCCAATGTTAGGATTCCGACTAGTGGTCTTTCTCCTGCTTTGGCATTCTTTTAATTTTATTTCTTTTGCAAACTCTGGAATGTAATTGTTTGTGATGAATGTAATATTTTTTTAGAATGTCGTGAGTTAGGTTATGTATTGATCTTCTTCCATTTCCTGATGGAATGTGAAGTGAAAGATTTAAGATGCTTTCCTCCTCATTTTATCCACTTAAGCTAATGACCTTGGATGAGCATGAGTGTGATTCCAATCACTAGATATGGTGGAACATGTGTAAGCATGGTATTAGGCCACATGAGACTAAATCTGTGTGAGGCACAATTTACTCTTCTTGTGGGAATATCGCGTCCACGCCTGTTGACCAATAAAATGAGTTTTCTTAAACAAAGCTTTCAAGATATAGGCTTGAATCTTTTGGGAAAAGGTTTTCATATTATTTTAGTTTTTTTATCTAAAAACATATAATAATATTGTTCAAGAGTCATAAGAGTTAAGCTTTGCTTAAAGGTTATGATTGGTGCTTGTACCTACCTAAACAAACGAATGGATGAGTCCGCTTGTTTGGAAAGGATCTTGCGCAAGTTGTGTTAATATTTTCTTTGACATAGCAATAGTTTTTTTTTTGTAATGAACTTTAAGTAAAATATTTCTCTCTTTTAGAATCATGTCAACCCTACCAAATTTTCTGCGTACCATGATTGATAAGAGCCCCCTTGCTAATGATGGTTCAAACTATTCTGATTGGATCCTCAAGTTGAACATTGTGTTGCGTTTGGAGAATCTCCGACAAATTCTGGATGGAAATTGCACAGAAGAGAAGGAGAAAGGCAAACCAACCGATGCTGAAAAGGAGGAACAAAAGAAATGGAATGAACAACAGCGCGTTGTGCAGACATTGATCTTGGCCAGTATTGGCGATCAATTGCAGAGGAAATTTCTCGATACCCCTGCTAAGGAAATCATAACGCAACGTGAGAAAATGTTCACCGATAGTGCCCGGAAGGAGCGCTATAAGACCACCATAGCACTCACAAGGTGTAAAATGATGGAAGGTGAATCGGTCTCAGTGCACTTCCTTAAGGTGCAAGGTTATCTGGAGAAATTGGGGAAGCTGAATTCTCAACTTCCTGATGACATAGCTGAGGATATCATTCTAGGTTCACTTCCTTATTCCTACAAGGACTTCATAATGCATTACCATATGCGTGAAAGGAAGATGACCATGAATGAGCTTCATAACGCCCTCAAGACAGCTGAGGTAGATGTGGGCAAGACAAAGGCGAATAATGTCTTGGCCGTTGCGTCGAGTAACAAGAAGCCCTTTAAAAATAAAGGCAAAGGTACAATCAAAAATGCATGTAGAGGTTCCTCCTACAAAGGCAATAAGGGAGTAGCTCATGTGAGCAACTCCAAGGGAAGCAAGGTGAAGAACTCTCCAAAAGATCTCACCGAGTGTTTCCATTGTCATGAAAAGGGACACTACAAGATGAACTGCCCCAAGTACAAGAGGGACTTGGATGAAGGCAAGATCGAACGCAAGCGCCCTAAAGGTATATACGTTATTGAACTGAATTTAAACTTAACCACAACTATCCTTGATTGGGTAATTGATACAGGATCATGTGCTCACTTAGTTTCTAATGTGCAGTCACTAGGGGATAAAAGAACGCTCTCTAAAGGAGAGGTTGTGTTGAAGGTCGGGAATGGTGCAAGAATCTCCGCGGTTACAGTTGGCACCCTAGAACTTCATTTATCTAGTGGTTTAGTTTTAATTTTGAAAGACGTTTATCATGTCCCTTCTATTTTGAGAAACATTATATATGTATCATGTTTAGACGCAGAAGGTTTTCGTTTTATGATTGAAAATTCACAAATGACAATTGAGAAGGATGGATTAATTTACGCATGCTTTCATTTCTAATGGATTATATTTGCTTAATATTATGGAAGATAAACATGTTATGAATGTCAATAACAAAAGACTCAAGATATCTCATATAAACGAGACACTCTTATGGCACCATCGTCTTGGTCATATAAATGAGAAACGCATAAGGAAATTGCATCAAACAAATATTTTGAACTCATTTGATTTAGATGCAATTGGGACATGCGAATCATGTTTGACTGGAAAAATGACCAAGACACCTTTCGGCAAGAAAGGTGCAAGAGCGAACAGCTTTTTGGAATTGATACATTCAGATGTATGCGGTCCAATGAGTACAAGTGCAAGAGAAGGTTATAGGTACTTTATTACCTTCACGGATGATCATAGCCGATATGGCTATGTTTATCTCGTGAAGCATAAAAGTGAATCCCTTGAGAAATTCAAGGAGTACAAAAATGAAGTAGAGAACCAACTTGACAAAAGAATCAAAATCTTGAGAACCGATCGTGGAGGTGAGTACATGAGCAACATGTTCACTGCTTACCTGAAGGAGTGTGGTATTGTACCACAACTTACTCCACCTGGCACCCCGCAGTGGAATGGTGTCTCCGAAAGGAGAAACCGAACCCTGCTAGACATGGTTCGTTCCATGATGTGTCAGACCGATCTACCTTTATATTTTTGGGGTCATGCACTTCTTTCTGCAATTCTCACTTTAAATATTGTTTCAACAAAATCTGTTGATAAAACTTCATATAATGCATGGTTTGGAAAGCCGCCTAACATATCTTTTCTTAAAATTTGGGGTTGCGAAGCATATGTAAAACGTATGCAATCGACAAAGTTAGAACCCAAAGCGGACAAATGCCTTTTCATAGGATACCCAAGAGAAACCAAAGGGTATAGTTTTTGGCACAAGTCGACGAATACTATATTCGTAAAGAAAGGTGCTACATTCTTAGAGAAAGCGTTTCTCGAAAGAATTAAAGGATGTGATCGTAGGATAACACTTGAGGAAACTCAAGAGGACCTACAAGGAAGTGATCATGAGATGAATTTTGACATTCATGATGACCACGAACTATCACATATAGTTCCTTTGCTCAGTGGGAGTGTGGATAACCCACCTCCACAAATTTGTGTTGAGGAGTTTCGCAATGCGCCGCCAGGCAGTTGCTTGGCTCGTGTTGAACATGAATTGATTCCACCAGAGGTGGTAGAAGAAATTCGAGAGCCTCAGGGTGAACAAAATGAGCAAAAGGAACTCAGAAGGTCTACAAGGGTGAAAAGAAAACCCGACCTTTACATGGGTTTTCATGATGTATTGGTAATAGACACTAAAGATCCCCTAACCTATGAAGAAGCATTGGGAAGGAAAGATTCAGAGGCCTGGTTAGAGGACATGAGATCCGAAATGCAATCCATGTATGACAATCAAGTATGGGACTTGGTTGACCTTCCTGATGGAAAGAAAGCCATTCCTAACAAATGGATTTTCAAGAGGAAGATGGACATGAATGGGAACCTGACAACCTATAAAGCAAGGCTTGTAACAAAAGGTTTTAGTCAAGTCCAAGGGATTGACTACGATGAAACCTTCTCGCCGGTTGTAATGTTCAAAACAATTCGGATCATGTTGGCAATCGCCGCTTTCCACGATTATGAAATATGGCAGTTGGATATCAAAACAGCTTTCCTAAATGGAAAACTAGTTGAGGAGGTGTACATGGTGCAACCTCAAGGATTTGAAGATCCGAAAAACATCAGGAAAGTATGTAGACTTCTAATGGCCATATGGCTTGAAGCAGTCCGCAAGGAGTTGGAACAAACGCTTTGACGATGAGGTGAAAGCTCTCGGTTTCATTCAAAGCAAGGAAGAACCTTGTGTATACAAGAAGGTTAGTGGGAGTCACATCATATTTTTGGTCTTATACGTAGATGATATATTATTAATGGGCAATCATAT
Organism: Dactylorhiza incarnata; assembly: GCA_033032865.1. Taxonomy (NCBI): domain Eukaryota; kingdom Viridiplantae; phylum Streptophyta; class Magnoliopsida; order Asparagales; family Orchidaceae; genus Dactylorhiza; species Dactylorhiza incarnata. The sequence goes on from JAWHQI010000338.1 coordinate 1,349,648, forward strand.
ACCTCTAATGGAACAAACAAAAGACTCATTGAAAACAATTTTTTCAATGAAGGACATGGGACAAGCCCAGTATATCTTGGGGATTAAGATATATAGGGATAGGTCTCGAAGACTCATTGGCCTAAGTCAAACTAATTACATTGACAAAGTCTTAGAAAAATTTCATATGGAAAACTCTAAGAAAGGAAACGTGCCAATGAGGACTTCTTTACAGTTGGGGAAGTCTCGATGTGCCTCAATGCACACAGACATTGAATACATGAAGAATGTTCCCTATGCTTCCACCATAGGTTCCATCATGTATGCCATGACTTGTACAAGACCGTATGTTGCATATGCTCTGAGCATAACGAGCCGACATCAAGCTTCACCCGGTCCTAACCATTGGACCGCTGTCAAAAATATTCTTAGGTACCTGAAATGGACCAAGAATAAGTTTCTTGTTTTTGGTGGGGATAAGGAACTAGTTGTAGAAGGCTACAAGGATGCTAGTTTCATGACTGATCCGGATGACAGGAAATCTCAATCTGGATTTGTTTTCCTTCTAAATGGTGGGGCCGTGAGTTGGCGCAGTTGGAAACAATCAACGACCGCCGACTCAATCACCGCAGCATAAGTCATGGCGGCCGCGAAAGCCAGCAAAGAGGGAGTTTGGATAAAGAAGTTCCTCGAAGAACTTGGAGTTGTGCCATCAAGTGAAGCACCCTTGAAGTTGTTTTGCGACAATAGTGCCTCCATTTCACAAATTAAGGAGCCAAGGTCGCATCACAAGACAAAATACATGGATATAAAGTATTTTGTGACACGGGACTTCATCGAGGAAGGGAAGATTGCACTTTTATGGGTAGACACTAATAGCAACACAGCTGATCCTTTCACAAAACCTTTATCTCAAGCCAAGGGCGAAATTCATTTCGAATCCATGGGGTTACGAGACCATGAAGAGTGGCTTGATGAGTGATTTCAAAGGTTGCTCCTTTTCTTTTGTAGTTTCTATTGTTTGAGAAACTTTAAAAACAAGTGGGAGACTGAAGGAAGTGGTGTTTTGAAAGTTGTCTCTTTCCAATTTACTAAATGTTCATGGTTTTTAGAATGTTGTAACATTTTGTTCCTTGATTATGTGACTTGTATCATGTAAGGTTTTAGAAGATGCTCTTGGTATTAAACCATAGAACCATGATTATTTATGTCGTGTAATCTCATATTCCTCACAATCGTGGTAATCAAAGAGGAACATTGATTACCGGGCTAAGATTGTCATATGGATTAAAGTACATTTGACTTCTATAAATGTTGATAAATAGTTATCATTTAATCATATGAGTATGCATGTGTATAACTTCATACATATTGAGATCGACCTATTAAATGTTGTAACATTATGTGGAATGTGTTAAGTGTCAATAATGTTTACAACATGTCTATCAAATTGAGATATGAGACGTGTAGATTTAACGCGTCAGTGTGAGCAATGTGATTGTAGTTGAATACCATCCCTTGATGGTGATAAATACTATGATTCATTGATCATACTTATGCGTAGGAAATGTGCACATCGAAATATCGGTTTGTCCCCAAAATAGTATGGTAATGGTATCGTCGGGCCCCTTGGCAAAGCGAGGTTGTGTGGCATGCATTATAACTGACGCAGTTATAAACACAACTCACTTGTGAGACCAAGAAAGACAAATATAGTGCGAAAATGACGCGGACCTCTTTCGCACAATATTTATGATATCATGTGACACAGTTAGACACAGGTCATCCAATTAAAGCACCTTGCAACTATGTCGTCGAGGCGTCTATAATGTCGTGATAAGCCTCTTATAGGTCGTGATAAAGTGTATCATATCGCCGCATCAACGTTATGGTTTCTCTGTAAGGTCACACCAAATGAATAGTAACAGCCTCATGTCGGCTCATATGATATATTGGCTTTGGTAACTAAGTGCCCAATGTATGTGATGAGCGCACATGCGCGTCGTCGTAAATCGACAAACTTAGACAATAATTAATTTGTGCCATTATACGAGCGTCAGTTGATGACGGAGCTGTATGATAAAACGTATGTTGCGTTTTTGCAAGCACAAAATTAATCTGCAAATTCGCTCTCACATTTTGAGATGGGAGAGACTCGAATATGGAGATTATTATGAGGGCATTAAAGTGCATTTTTACCTTTGGGTGTGCACTTAGCCTCATAGGCTCCTATAAGGAGTGTGGAGTATATATACTCCTAATAAGAGAAAATAAAAACCCTAAGAGATCAAAGATCGGGAGCCGCTGAGAGCCTCGATAGCGCCGCCCGGAAGGATCGAGCCTGGTTGCGGCATTCGCGATTTCCGTCAGGTCACGTCGACCATGCCCCTCCTGCTTCCTCTTCCGGCGACCCCGCCAGCTCCGATTAGCCGGGCCGTGGGGCAGTGGTTCTGCTGCTCTCCTGCGCCACTTCTCACCCACCGTCGCTACTCGACAGCTGTGTCCGACAGCTTCTAGCGGTGGTCGGCTGGCTTCTCTCCCGCTGCCGCCAGGCGATTGCTGTGTCCGACAACATCTGGTGGTGGCAGACCGTGCTCTCCCTGCTGTCGCCGGTGAAGCCCTCTTTCCGACAACAACTTTGTCGTCTCCCGATTCCGATCTAGTTAGGGTCTCATTGTCTAAGGAAGACTCACCTCCTCCTCCGATCAAGAGCGTGTTTGGTGGTGGCTGTTTTGGTTCAAGGTGAACCTAGAGTCATCAAGGAGCTTGTTGTGATCGAAGCCTCTTCGCCGCGTCTTCGACGTTCTGCTCTTCACCTAGAGATTTCATTCTCTAGAGATACAACTTCTAACGCATGTGATGGATTAGATGTGATGAGTTAGGGTTTAAATTGTTTTGCCCTGTTATGCATTGTTATGGAAATCGGGTCCCCGTGCGTTGTTATGATTTAGGGGGTTCATTTTTTTTTTTAAAAATTCGCCCTTCCGATGCACATGAAATCCTACAGGACCATCATCTCCAGATGTCTTCTTCTTCTTGTCCCATCTCTTCTTCTTGCCAGAGAAGAGAACCTCGCCTTCTCCCCCAGAGACAGACATCACAGCCATTTGCTTAGCCAAGCTCTCTTGCGAAGCAAGTAAGTTCTCCAGCTCCAGCAATGATGGCTGATTGGCCCAGCCTTGAACAGAAGTAACAAAGTCCACATACTCCCTCCGCAAGCCGTGGATTATGTGCCTCTTCATCTTAGCTTCTGAGATAGGCTCATCCGGGTCCAAAGCCTATATCTCTGCGCAAAGGTTCTTCATCTTCAAGAAGAACGTTGAGATAGACAGATCTCCCTGAGTTGCTTTCGCCAACTCATTCTCCAAGAACTGTAGCCTAGCTACATTCTTCTTATTGAACAAGCCATCCAAGGCTGTCCAAATTTCAGCAGCTGAACTACATCCGATGATGTGATCAAACAGCTCCGAAATGATAGCTCTCTTGAGAGTGAACTCCGCCTTAGCATTCGTTCTCCTTCAAGCCTTCACGAGCTCAACATTCCCTTCAGCAGGAATAACAGATTGTCTTGCTTCTCCTCCTACAACCTCCCACAAATCCTCGCCAAGAAGATAGCTCTCCATGCAAGATTTCCACTTCTTGAAGTTAGTATGCGTAAGGAGCTCAATACCAAGACCTCTAGCATATCCTCCTTCCATTATTATCCCACTGATTGCTAACCAACTTGAGGAACCCGAGAGAAGTATCAGCAACTACTGCTCAGCAATCTCAGCAACCTCGCTTTGATACCATGTTGAAAAACTTGAGGTCCGGAGGTATAGTAAAATGCGGAACACTTCACAAAACTTTCCATAAGTGTAGCACAACAATGATAATGGGAAGACCGAACAGTGCTATGGTATTAACTATCTCTTTACAATTCGAGGTATACATGGCGAGACATGATTCATAAGAATCACGGAGGAGAGAAGCACAAAACACAAAATACAAGCTGCTGACGATCTGACAACTTGAGACCACCAGACCGAGCGAACAGACAAGCCAGACGGATAACCCTTGAGACTGCGTGAACAGAGCACAAGCCGCACCTGTCAGACTGCAACCACAGACCGCCCGACCTGCTGCATTATTCAACTGCTGAAAGACAACCAATTCACACTCCTTGATCGCTCAGACCGCACGGTCTTGATCACAAAAGAACCCGCGAACTCTTGCCAACGAAAACTGCTTCCTGATGCAGACCGCAACTCAAGATCGCCTGGCCACTTAAGACTGCCAGATCAACTGAGTGCGTTGCACAGTCCAAGAACACCTAAACATAGTCCGCCCGGACTATTTTATTCAAAGCTGGAAGAAAGGAGAAAGGATGACCGCGATCTGCTAATCGCTAACAGTTCTCGTTACGAATGACGAGCCCTGCACCCCTATTTATAGGCGAGTAGACGGATGTCGTCACCGCACAAACCGGGATACAATAACCGCCTACCAGATTGCGAGCGGTCTCACAAAACAGACAGTCCGAGCTCAGCAACGCTAAACAACTCCCTTATTAACCATACGATTATGTACAACCGCCCGGTTACTGCGGTCTCCCTAAAACAGACCGCCCAGTCTTATTGCAAAAGCAAAGAACTTCTTCAGTAACCAGACCGACTAGAACAATACGTCAGACCGCCCGGTCACTGCAAGAAGGCAGACCTACTTGAACATCTGGCCGACTTGAACAAGTCGCCAAAACACCCTGCACGAGCTACTTGGAAAAACAACGATATCCCAGATCAGACCGCCCAGACAGATCGACAGACATAACCGGCCAGAGCACCAACGCAGACCGCGCAGTATCTGCGGTCTCTAACTTGCAGACCGCCCAACACCATTCCACTTCCACTTCAAAAATTTAACAAAGCGTAGCTGGAAACTCTGACGTAGATCCTCGAATGCATAGATCGACCCTGCGGGGAGCTGGTGAAACCAGTCCCGCGCCTTCTCCTTCATGGTGATGGCGAAGAGTCGGCATTTGAAGGCATCCGACATGGGCCGAATGGAGACGGTATCCTCAAACCATTGCAGGTGCTGGACGGGGTCATCCTTGCCGGTGTAGAAACTCATGGGGGGTTCAGTGAAACCTTCTAGAACGGGCGCCAAAAGCACCAGCTCGTAGAACGGGCTTGCTGTGCTTGCCATCCTCGCCTGCCCCACCCGGCCTACGAGCTCACCTACCGGGCTCGCACTTGCCGGGCTGGGGAACAGTACTCGCCCCGCTAGATTTCACCCTGACACCTCGCTGACGTGCTCCTTGCCTGCTCTCTGTCCTGGGGCATTCTCGCCTACCCCCGGTGGCGGGACAATCAGGGGTGCTGGGATTGCGAACTCGCCTTGCGCCGCAGCGAAAGCGAGATTGATCGTCTCGAGAATTTCTCTTCGGAGATCTGCCAACATCTTTGTCGTTGCTGGCGAGCCAGAGGGTGGCGGACCGCCACGACCGGCATCTCGCTCATCCTCTCCAGCCATGCCGCCTCCTTGGGAATTTCTTGTACTAGCTGCGTTCCACGCTCACCTCACAAAAATGTTGAAACCGAGATTTGACCCAACGAGGAGTTCAGACCCCTAAAAGGGTGCAAATAACACCTACTGATCCCGCATAGGAAACTGACCGAAGACTTAGAACCAAATACCGACCCTTGGCTGCAGCTTGAAGGTCTCACCACACACCCGGAAGAACCTTAGAGTGCTTCCACTTCTAAGCCAAAGTTGAAGCCGGACACCTTGGAGAGCCTAATGAGCTAACCAAAGATGTCCTAAGGAGGAAGAAGCTAAAGAAAAATGGATCCTCTCCAAAGGTGCCCTTCAGGGTCTATATATAGTTTTTCTCTCACGCTCTGCAAATAGCGTAACTCCGCCTTTTGGTTTTACTAACCGCACCCCAAACTGGTCTGCTAACAACAAAACTCCGTTGTTCTAGAGGGCTATTGACAGACCGCCAAGGGTATTTGGGTAAATTGGCCCCTGGATCTTTGCTGGGCGAGTGGCCCATGAAGGTGCCACTCGCCAGCCCTCTCGCGAGCGAGCCTCGTGAGGTCTCCCCATGCGAACGGCCCATGAGGGCGCCACTCGTTCGCTCCCTGGCGCTATAAATGCCGGTCGGGCCGCCTATGCGAGGTGACGATCCCTCACCCGTCTCACTATTGCTAAATGCACCCCAAAGCGGCGAGCCTGCACTTGCCTCGCCCTCACATCACCTTCCTCGCAGGGAGATAAGCTTGGCTCACCTTTTTACCCTTCGACGAACAAGGGGTTGTACACTACTCACTTGCTAAGAGGCCTCCCGCACACCTTAGCACCCCAAAAATTCTCACTATAATATAGTTTTACGCCCTTTTCCAAGGGTCAGTGGGACTTCCGAGACCCGCATAAGTGGCTGAATAGATTCTTGAAATAAAATGTACAATAAAAAAATACAACAAATATTCTACAATCTTCAATGTTCATAAGCTTAATTAAAAAATTTGCCAAAAATATTAAATAAAAAATCCGCTCTATCTAAATGATGCATGAAAGATAACTAGATAACCATTTATAATACTTATTATATATATAAAAAGAAATAATTACCAAACCTCTCCTGTAAGTTAGCATAATTACTGAGAGCACCCTTCTTATTTTTGAAATTACAAAAACCTCCCCTTAAATTTCATTTTATCACAAAAACCTCCCCTGAACTTCTCATTTCCTAACATCCATGAACAAAAATACCCCCTGGTCACTGTTCACCGAGGGGGGTATTTTTGTGCATGGATGTTATGAAATGAAAACTTCAGGGGAGGTTTTTGTAATGAAATGAAAACTTTAGGAGAAGTTTTTGTAATTTCGAAAATAAGAGGGGTTCAGTCAATAATTTAGCAAAGTTAGAGGGGAGGTCCCGGTAAATTGCCCTATATAAAAAGAGAGTTGTTATTAGCAGTCCAATTTTCGCTATTAGCAGTCCAATTTTTATGAGTTATTATGCGTTTTTTGAAAATATGCTATGTACATGCATTTTTAGGAAAAATGTTCAACAAGAAAGTTGTACTTCGTGGAGGAGGCGGAATCTGGCGTGAGTCGAGCGGTGTGCGTGTATAGCGTGCATGATTTAGCAAGGCTTATTTAAGTTTTTTGGGGATAGTTTTTGGTGTGCACATATCTATAATTGGTGTGCACATATCTATAATTGGTGTGCCTATAACAATACTGAAATCGAAAAAAAAGGCAACTTCTCCTGCATCGTTATCGCAACTTCTCCTGCATCGTTATCTCATTTTAGTTGTGATTGCTGGGTCTCTCTGCACGCCGATTCCGCTTTGTTCTGAGGAGAGTTGGGGGGAAAGCTTCGAGGGCGGGAGTGGAAATGTCCGGCTGCAGCATCCGAGCTATTTGGATCCTAAATCTGCAAGATTCCGTTGTATTCTCTCGGTGAGCTTGCCCTGCACAGCAGATCTCTATTCTTCCGTTTAAGGCATTTCTGTCATCGGTCTCCTAATATGGCGAATATAATTAATCGGAAAATTTTCGACCTAGGATTCCATTTTCATGATTTTCCCTTCTTTCTTTCAATGGCTTGAGCAGGAGATTTCCAGTGGTGGAGAAGCGTTGGCGATTGGCTTGCCAGAGAGAGAAAGAGATGCCCGACACAAACGAGGACGGTGGATTCGTGCGCCCCTTGCTTCCCACGGAGCAAGAGCTGGCTTCAGCCTTCGCCGAGAGAAAACAAAGGTTGGCGATCGTTTTAGGATCTGTTTCTAAGAAGTGCATCGGGATTACGCTTTAATTCGAGGGTGAAGCTTTTTGATCTGTTTGCACTGTACTTTGTTCCTTACTTTTGTATAGTCATTTGTGAAAGACAAAATCAGCCCCAATTGTCTTAAAGGCACCAGCGCATAACAGTCTTGAGAATTGATCCAGTGCTTAATTATCCTGCATTGAAACTGTATTAGCCGCAATAATTAATATCTGCTTAAATGATGTTGTAAAACCTCCAACTGTATCCCTCTTTAATATTTTGTCTTAGCTTTGGCTATAAGTATGTATCTCCTGTTTAATGAAATGTAATCTTCCCGTTTTTGCCTAGTTCCTGTGCTTCCCTGCATACCTAAAATCTTTCAATCAACAAAGTAAAACAGAATTTGTCAACAGTGGTATCAGAGCCATTGTAGTACCCATTCCTGTATCTGTTCATTCGATGGCCTCATCATCTACCAGTTCAACACCTCTCTATACCCACTCCACCATTCCAATTTTCTCAGGCGACCTCTACGATTTCTGGAGTGATAAAATGGAGACCCTTCTCCGTTCCCAGGACTTATGGAATATAGTTAAAGACGGGCCAACGCCAGGAGAAAAGTCAAAAACTGGTGAACCTCCCACTTTCACAAAAGAAGAAATGAAGAAAGATGCCTTGGCACTGCACCTCATCCAGCAAGGGATAGCCCCAGCAATTTATCCCAGAATCATGGGGTCAAAAACCGCACAAGAAGCATGGGTCAGGTTGGAGAATGAATACAAGGGCTCAAAGAAGGTAATCAAGATCAAACTATATACTCTTAGACGAAATTTTGACTCTGTTTTTATGCGTGAAGATGAAACAACCCAAGATTTCTTTGCTAAGATTATTAGCCTAGTAAATAAAATTCAAAGTCTAGGTGGAGTTATTGAAGAACAACAGATTGTTGAGAAAATACTTAGATCATTACCAAAAACGCATAAACATATTGTGTCTGCCATTCTTGAAGCACATGATCTTGAAAAACTTACGGTTATAGATCTTATGGCATCACTACAAACACATGAGGACCTGCTGAGCCATGATGAACCAGAATTGGAAAAAGCTTTCCAAACTAAAATGCTATTTCAAAAAGGAAAAAACGCAGAGAGAAAAACTTTTGAAAACTATGACACTAGATCAAAAGTTGACAACAGAAATCCCAACAAACCTGGACAAAATCAAAGTAAAACAGCCCAATATAATGGAAAACATTGCATCATTTGCAAGAAACAGAATCATGAGTCCAAAGATTGTTTCTTTAGATGCAAAAATTGTAGAATCCCAAATCACTCTGCAGACAAGTGCTGGCATAGACAAAAGGAGGAGGCTAAAATCACAGAAACGGATTCAGATGAATTCTTATTCACCTGTAATACATCAAATGAAGAAGAGGATTCATCTATCTGGTTTGTTGATAGTGGTTGCTCAAACCATATGGTGAATAATAAGTCATTCTTCACCAATCTGGATGAAACATGGAAGTCTGAAGTGTCTCTAGGGGATGGTAATAAGGAAAAGATTGAAGGTAGAGGAACTGTTGCTGTCACCACTTCTGATGGTGTTACCAAATTGATATCAAATGTTCAATTTGTTCCTACACTCTCACAAAATCTTCTAAGTGTAGGTCAGTTATTAAAAAGGGCGTATAAGGTCTTGTTCAACCTTAGGTCTTGTGATATTGTTGACCCAAAGAGTAACACTATTGTTGCCTCAGCTCACATGAATAGAAGTAACATATTTACTCTTTTTCTAAAGCCAGCCGGGTCATATGCTTTCCTCTGCACTCAGGATAGCAATACCCAGTCAACACAATTGTGGCATCATAGGCTGGGACACATATCACCTTCTTCCATCACTCAAATACAAAATGAAAATCTAGTAGATGGGCTGCCAAATTTCAAAACAACTTCACTGTCCTGTGATTCATGTGCCCAAGCAAAATCCCACCGTCAGCCATTTCCCAAAACCTCTCATAGAAGAGCAAGTGGTCCCCTTGATCTCCTCCACATGGATCTTTGGGGACCTGCCAGTTCTCCTTCCCTAGGAGGAAAAAAGTATTATTTTCTCATTGTTGACGACTTCAGCCGTTACATGTGGATTTATCACCTGATTCAAAAGTCTGAAGCTTATAAATACTTCCTCATCTTCAAAAGGCAAATTGAAAACCAATTGGAAAGGAAAATAAAAGCAGTAAGAAGTGATAGAGGGGGTGAATTCATGTCAACTGAATTTAATAAATTGTGCCAAGAAACTGGAATACGCAGGGAGCTTACTACACCATACTCCCCCCAACAAAATGGAGTAGTAGAAAGGCGTAACAGAACAGTCATGGAAATGGTGAGATCAATGATGCTTCATTCTGCTTGCCCCAAAAATCTGTGGGGAGAAGCAACAACCACTGCTGTGCATATCTTGAATAGGGTTCCCACCAAAGCCCTGATTAAAACCACACCTTATGAAGCCTTGTATAATGAAAAGTCCTCAATAAAACACCTTAGAGTATTTGGCTGCATTGCCTTTGCTCACTCAAACAAGGAAGGAAGAGACAAATTAGTTAGTAGTGGAGAAAAATGTGTGCTACTTGGTTACAGCAATGAGAGCAAAGGATATAGACTTTTGAAGCCTCAGAGTAATACAATTCTGGTGTCCAGAGATGTTACATTTCATGAATCAAAATCATGGGATTGGGCCTCAGATTCTGTCCAAAGGGACCTATCTCCATCACTACCGGTTGAGCTTGATGTTTCACCAAGCCCCATCCATTGCAGTGATACTCCTTCATCATCTTCTCAAGAAGAGTATGACACTGAATCATCATCACCCATTAAGTTAAGATCTCTACAAGATATCTATCAAGCCACCGAATCAGCCCTCTTTATCTCAACACCATTCAGCTACCAAGAAGCCGCAACTGATGAAGGTTGGAGAAATGCAATGAAGGAAGAACTTACAGCAATAGAAAAGAATGAGACCTGGTCTCTTGTTGATCCACCCCCAAACAAAACCATAGTTGGCCTTAAATGGGTATTCAAGGTAAAACAAAATGAGGATGGCAGCTTACACAAACTGAAGGCTCGACTTGTTGCAAGAGGCTTCTCCCAGAAATCTGGAGCAGATTACCATGAAACATTTGCTCCAGTAGCCCGATTGACAATCATTCGACTTCTTCTCGCAGTTGCCGCCCAAAATCAACTCCCAATTTACCACCTCGACATAAAATCTGCCTTTTTGAACCGCATACTAACAGAAGAAGTTTATGTTTGTCAACCTCTTGGATTCGAAATTGAAGGTAGTAAAAGGAAAGTCTACAAGTTGCACAAAGCCCTCTATGAGCTCAAACAAGCCCCACGCGCTTGGCATCAGAATATTGATTCGTTCCTCATATCTGAAGAATTCACTCACTGTCCCAATGAGCCGACACTCTACCTAAAACATTCAAGATCGGGAAACATCTATGTAAGTCTTTATGTAGATGATCTTATTGTAACTGGCACTAATCAAGAACTGATTAAAGGATTCAGAGAAAAGATGAAAGAGAAGTATGAGATGACAAATCTTGGAAGCCTAAAATTTACTCTAGGGTTCCAAATCAAGCACTTGCGAGAAGGAATTTTTGTCACACAGGAACTCTACTCCCGATCGCTGCTGAAGAAATTTAGTATGGAAGACTGCAACCCAACTGCAACACCAATGACAGCATCAGACAAATTCACTGCAAAGAAAGACGATGAAGAAGGGGCAGATGTTGAAGAATATCGAAGCCTTATTGGCTCACTTATCTATCTCACAAATTCCAGGCTTGATATTGAGAACGCCGTCAACATCCTTGCCAGGTTCGTGAGTAAGCCCTCTAAAATTCACTTTTGTGCTGCAAAAAGGATCCTTCGTTACTTGCAGGGAACAAAAGGCTACGGGATTCTGTACAAACAAGAGAAGAATGCTAAATTGATCGGCTACACTGACTCGGATTGGGCCGGAAACCTCGATGATCGAAAGAGCACCAGTGGGTACGTATTTTTCCTGGGATCCAGTCCAATATCCTGGAGCTCGAGAAAACAACATACCGTGGCGCTTTCAACAACTGAAGCAGAGTTCATGGCTCTCAACACAGCAGCCTGCGAGGCCATCTGGCTACAAAGGTTGATAAAAAGTTTAAGCAAAGGCGAAGAAGAAGAAAATGGGGACGATGCAGTAAAGCTTCTGTGCGACAACACTTCAGCCCTAGCTTTGGCAAAGAACCCAGTGTATCATGCCCGAAGCAAACATATTGATATTAGGTTCCATTTTATCAGAGAAGCAGTGGAGAAGAACCAAATTGAGCTGGAGTTCTGCCCATCTGAAGCCCAGAGAGCTGATATGTTGACAAAGCCACTGCACAGAACCCGCTTCATGGAGCTCAGGGAAATGCTCGGTGTCAGGGATGGCGCGGATTTAGAGGGGGGTGAAAGACAAAATCAGCCCCAATTGTCTTAAAGGCACCAGCGCATAACAGTCTTGAGAATTGATCCAGTGCTTAATTATCCTGCATTGAAACTGTATTAGCCGCAATAATTAATATCTGCTTAAATGATGTTGTAAAACCTCCAACTGTATCCCTCTTTAATATTCTGTCTTAGCTTTGGCTATAAGTGTGTATCTCCTGTTTAATGAAATGTAATCTTCTCGTTTTTGCCTAGTTCCTGTGCTTCCCTGCATACCTAAAATCTTTCAATCAACAAAGTAAAACAGAATTTGTCAACAATTTGATCTTATCAAATTGAATATATATACTTTATTTATCTAATGATTCTCACTACTTCTAGTCAGTAGCATGAACACGACATGCTCAACCTCCAAGGTGATGCCATTTTGATGCAAAAATCAGGTTTTATGATTAAAAAAACAAGGTCTATGCAACGGGCTTGAGCTGTTACAGGTTCGCCGGCGTGACCTCCGGCGCCGGAAGAGACGGTGGCTGATCCTTCTGTTGAGTTTTCTATTTACTGCTCCTAATTCTAATCTAAGGAAAACAGAATGGAAAAACAAAGCGTATCTTATTCACTAATACAAGATGACCTTTCTATAGAGTTCTAACTAGCCTTAAAGGCTTGCCAACTGTGCACTATCCAACCTACTACATTCCTACCCTTGCCAATAAACGACGACCTCGTCATTTGATTCTTCCAGGGTGAAAGATCCAAATGACGCGTGGGATGTTCATGATCCAGGAGAGGAGCTTGCGCTGATCGGATGTAGATTTCTGGAATTGAAACATTTTCCCCAATTGGAAACCTCTTCTGAGAACGTCATTGCAGAGGGCGCGGATCGAAGTTCCCATGGATCAGGAGGTTATGCGAGGCGCTCAATCATGGCAGGCAACAACAAAATGATCTGCTCTGCCAGTTTTGTTCCATTAGGGATATTTTGTTGCAATCAAATCTACATAATTCTTCAAGTGCTGAACCAAGTTTTCATGGCTGTGAGAACTGCGATTATACAGAGAGAGCTGCATCAACCGAAAACTGAAGGGAATGTCGAACATGTTTGCTCTTCTGTGGTCTCTTGCAACAAAATGCTTGTGCAATTTAAGTAGCTTCATGAACCACCCTTCAGACACATATTCCTCGCAGGAGTGCCTGATGAAAAAAATAGATTTGTTTCCTTCCTTGTAGACAGATTTTGAGAACTCTTTTCATTAATTCATAAGTTTTCTTAAAACTCAGAAGTGTTTCAGAAAGTGGGTCCATGAAGGTCCTCATCATTCTTCACCGCAGGAGTTTTCTGTAGCAGCTCCTTTGCAGCTAAAAGTTACTTATCATGTGCTGGCTTCTTTTGCCTTGGGTGAATATTAGGATGCTCAGAATCAGAAATAGGAAAGTAAGCATCCCAATTATTTTAGTAATACTGTGTTGTTTTTCAGGTGAATCCCCATCATTTGATGTCCCGTTGAATTAGAGAAGGCTACACGCTCTCTTGATGTTGAAGATAAGGCAACACGATTACTTGAATTCTCTGCTAATTTTTCTTTCATACACCCATGATTACTTGAATTCTCTGCTAATTTTTCTTCCATGAAATGTTCCGTTGTCTCCAGAAAAGAGAAATGTAGTGTTATGAGACCTAAAGGAGAATTCATTACCTGCTTCTTTTGCGTCTTTGGCAGAAATAACATCCTTCTGATAAAAAATATTTCCCCATGGGATAGACCGAGTAATTTGGTCCCTAACATCTGTTAAGTTTTTGCTCTCCTCAACACCCGTAGATAATTCCCTGTTGAGATAAGTAAAAAGCAGATCTTTTGTGCTAGTGATGCCAAGCAACAACTCAAATCATCCTAAAAAAAGCAGATCATCGGCTACCTTTGACTTGAAGTTTACAGTGAAGACTCTGTAAGACCGTCAACTACCATTGCAAACTGTATATAATAAACAATTACTGACACCAGTCCAAGCCAATCTAACACCCCTTTCCTTCTCAAATCTGACATGATTTTTCTAGTTTGCAGGTCCTTAACATAATGCATGAACATTTTACTCCCAGAAGTGTCAAATGTATATGCAACGAATCTATGATCGGGAGAGATTTTGCAAGTGCCTATTTGGACATATCCGAATTGTTCTGCAATTTGATTCAAGTCAAGCAAATTCTCCTCCTCTCCACTGCCCCTCAAATAATTACGAAGTGTTTTTGTAAATCCATTTTGATTCTTGGGCTTCCTGCACAAGACTGGATACTTCTTTCTTCCGGTATGTATTGATAATACAACCATAACCATATAATTTGTTCATGGTACGAACTGTAGTTATTATTACCTCAAGCTGCGTCGAAATGGCGCACCCTCCTGGATAAATATTTCTTGATCGGGAAGAGATCTATCTTCAAGAAACAATGTTGAACAACTCTGTTAGACAAGAGTTTGGCGACGTTATTGAGTCCGCCTGGATCGAATACATGATTGTCCAAGAAGATGTTTTAGGATCCGTTGGAACGAACATTGTTGGAAGCTTCGTTAACAATGATTCCAAAGCAGAATCTTCGGAATTCATTTTGTCAAGAACGTCATCGTAACCGTTTTTGATCTTGTTGGTGTCAAATAGATCTTGAGAGGAGGTCAGACCGATTTCCACGTGGATTGCACCATAAGTCTGATGAGCCGGTGAAGGGGTTCTTGGATTTCTTTCTTGAGAGGACCGATCTTTCATGCATGTTTTGAAAGCTTGCGTTAAATGTATACTTGAACCATTAAAATGAGGTATTTATGCTATTAGAGGCATCTTCCACCATTGCTAGGAGGGTATAGATTGAAGATGCAAAGTCCCGCAACGAGTGGAAGTCGGAACGAGCGTTGTAAGAAAACCAAGAATGGTTCATATCTAGCACCGAGGTGAAGGTGGATCTTGAAGAACTAAGAACTTGTTCTTTTTTGCTGCTTTGCGGCCAAAGATCAGAAAGAAAGGGCTTTCCATGAGGCAGACCTTGGTTGATGGCACATTCAGAAACCCTCCAATGTGTATTTTTGATAGTGATTGTGGCAAAAAGACACTAATGGTGGCACCGCTGGATGAGGTGCATGAGGAGCGAAGGTAGGATGGCGGTAGGGAGCAGGAGGAGGATAGCCGTGGTGAGGCTGGTGACATGAGGGTGAGAGGATAGATTGGTTGTGGTAAGGCGGAGTATGGTGCTGTAGGGGAGCGTCCAGAGGCGGCATCCACACAGGCTGCTGTGGTGGATGAAACCACAACTGATGCTGCGGCGGTGGAGCATTAGGCAATTGGCTTGAGTAGCTCTGCTAGTGGTGGTAAGGAGGGAGGAGCATCGGGCTCTGCATGAGGTGCGGTGGTGGTGGCGGGTGATAGCCCTCCGACAGGTAGGGGTGTTCACGAACCGAATCGAATAGCTCTTTAATCGAATCCAAATTTGACATATAATGCAGAGATTCGGATTCAGATTCGTCATGAAACATTGGATTCAAATTTAGGTTCGAATTCAGATTCGAACATGGATTTGAATTCGGATTTTATAAATTTTAATTGTATATAATGTTAAAATATAATTATATTTAATATTTAATAACATATATAAAATTTATTTAATTATATATTTTACTATTCGCGAATCCTTCGAACAGGAATAAAATTATTCGGATTCGGATTCGAAAGTTATTCAAATCCGAATTCGAAAATTACGCATTTTAATCGAATCTTCACGAATCGAATCCCGAATTATTCACGAACTATACTCTTTGTGAACAGCCCTACCGACAGGTGAGGAAGGGGAGATGTAGATGGGTATCTGAAGGTTCCGTTACTCTGCTGCTATTGCTGGTGATGGAGGGAGAAACCATCCATCGTTAAGGTTCTGCTGCTATTGCTGGTGATGGCGGGAGAAACCGTCCATCGTTAAGGTTCTGCTGCTATTGCTGGTGATGGCGGGAGAAACAGTCCATCGTTAAGGTTCTGCTGCTCTGCTCTGCAACTGGTGATTGGAAGGTCCATGTTCTTGATTTTCTTGAGTTGTTGAGCGTGGAAGAACCTTAAATGACTGCTCCGACGAGATGGAAGGAATTGGCGGGGAGGAAGAGTTCTCAACGCTCTCAACGAGAGCACCATTGTAACGGGCTTGACTCGTTACTGGTTCGCCGGTGTGACCGCTAACACCGCAAGAGAGTTTGACCGATCCTTCTGTGGAGTTTCCTAGTTACTACTAATTCTAATCTTAGGAAAACAAAACGGAAAAAACAAAGAGTATCCAAATAGCCTTTAAAGATTTGCTAGCCGTGCACTATTGAATCTGCTACTCAAGCATTCCTATTTAGCTCATGCTTTCCTAAAATTTATTTTATTTTTAAGAGTACTATATCGTGCATTAAAACTAGTGTTGTCACCAAATAACGCAGAGATTTAACTTCATGTCAACGAGACAACGACTAGAACAAATAACAACAACAACAACAACACTCAAGCCTTTATCCCACTATAGTGGTGTCAGCTATATGGATCATTTGTCGCCATTGTGCCATATCTTTACTTCTTTAGTCATAATCTCACTAATGCCTAAGTACATCATGTCTTTCCTTATAGTCTCGTTCCAAGTCTTTATTGGTCTACCCCGTTTAACATGCTACATTTTAAAAGGCGCAAGGCGCACCGAGGCGCAAATGGGTCGTAGAGCCTAGGCGCAGGCGCGCGCCTGAGGAACGTGAGGCGCCAAATTGTAAAAAAGATAAAATGTAGTTAATTAAATACAAAATACACATAAAATACATCCACCACCATATCAACACAGTAGAATTAATGCATTTAGTATCCCATAATGTTACCTGACATTCCAATCTGACATTGAAGCATTCCCAACTTCAGTCCTACTCTCTTTTGAAATAAAAATCTTTGCTTTGCCATATAATAAATTCAGGGTAATAACAAATTACCGCACTAGAATAATTCAGAGTAGTAAGCAATAACAAATAAACATGTCACTATATAAACAAAACCAAAAAATATAAGTCTGCCAAATATTATCACAAATACAATCACAAACATCAAAAATATGAAAGATGAACGATCCATAAAAGTTCAGTACTATCAAATGCATGGATCTGCATATATGTAGAATAAAGGAAGGATCTATAAAATCTCCATATGCATGATCTGCACAAAGGTAATCACAAAAAACACTTGTTAACTATGGCAATCACAAAAAACACTTGTTAACTATTGAAAATAATTTATACTCACAAATCTTCTTCTAGTCCGATGTCTTCATCAGAAGAAGCGCTGTCAGTATAATCTTCTTCTCCTTCATTGTACTCATCAACTTCCTCATCCTCATCCTCGACATCATCCTCTCTAAGTACTACTGTAGTAAGAACCCTCATCTTAGATGTGCTCCCCTTTTTAACTATCTTTGCAGTTGCACTTGTCTGAATCATATTTTTTCCTTTGGATAAGCGCGTCTGATAGGTGTCCTCTTCTACTCCAGTTGCCTTAGAAACCGCACCCCAAGTCAGGTACTCGTCATCAAAAACAAATTCCTCATCCTCCTCAGCCTCATTATCTTCATCCATTCTACCCACTAACCATTCGTTGCTATCATCAATATCTGTCAATGAAATCGGGTCTATACGATCACGTGCATCATATCGCCGTCTTAACGCTCGGTTGTATTTGACAAATACTAAATCATTTAACCCCTGTTGAGCTAGCCTATTTCTTTTTTTACTATGGACCTGAAATATAACAAATTAACTATATAAATGAATCAACAAATTAAATGCAACTTAATCTCCCAAAATAAAATTTAAATACTTACATGTTCAAAAAAACTCCAGTTGCGCTCACACCCAGATGCACTGCAAGTTAGACTAAGCACTTTGATAGCAAATATTCTTAGGTTAGGAGTTGAAGCACCATAAGATTGCCACCATTCAGCTATCAAATTAACAAGTACGAAATATTTAGAAAATGAATCATGCAGAATAAACTTGATTGAATAATAACTAATTTACCGGGTGACTTTGTTTTTCGGTGCCGAATTGCAAATTCCATTCCAAATAACCCTTCAGCATTTCTATATAATGATAGCTGGTCAACAACTTTATCTTGCTCGCCATGACTTGGAATCAGTCTTTGCATTGTCTTGTATAAACCCTCCATAACTTCTCCATCTGCTGCAATAGTGGGGTTTGAATAAAAGAATTCTGGGTTTAAATAATGACCCACAGCATGCAGAGGTCGATGAAGTTGGGTTTCCCATCTTCTATCAATAATTTTTAGGACATCCTTATATTTTTCCTCTTTCTCATTGAAGGACTTTATGATCGCCTCTTTAGCTCTATCCATCGCTTCGTATATATAACCCAGGCTGGTCTTTTCTCTCCATCAACCAATCTCAGTACACGTATCAAAGGTCCAAATATCTTTAAAATATACAATACACTTCTCCAAAAAGCGATCATCAATATAATTTTATGCACTTCCTTATCACCACTTTCCTTCGCCCACTTGCTTGAAGACCAGTCAGGTGAAGTGAACATCTTTCTCAAATTGTTCCTCTGCTTGTGAATGCGCTGAAGAGTAAGGAAAGAAGTTGCAAATCTCGTCATAGCTGGTCTAATAAGCTCCACTTGCCCCGTAAAGCTCCTCAACATATTGACAAGACCAGGGCAAACATAAATATAATTATTTATGGTCATTGCCCTCTTTAATGTTCGCCTAATGCTGGGCATCTTTCCAATATCCTCTAGCATTAAATCAATGCAATGAGCAGCACATGACGTCTAATACAAATGAGGCCATTTTGCTTTCAATATTTTACCTGTTATGTATCATATAAACAAAGAAATATAAAGAAAAATTCAACATATTTGAGAATTTAAGATGAAATGAAAATTGAATAATTAATGAATAATACCTGCTAGTACGTTATTGCTTGCACTATCTGTAACAATCTGGACAACATTCGTCTCTCCAACTCGTTCCACCACCTTGTCAAGCAACTCGAACATCTTCTCTCCGGTCTTCGAATTATCTGATGCATCGACAGATTCGAGGAAAAATGTTCCTTTTGGTGAATTCACCAAAACATTTATTAGAGTTCTTTGCTTCCTATCTGCCCAACCATCAGCCATGATAGAACAACCATACATCTTCCACTCATCCTCATAAGCTTTCATCATGTCTTTGACTTCACTTACTTCATTATTCAGCAAAGACACACAAACCTCATGATAACTTGGTGGCTTTAATCCAACTCCAAATTGTCCAATGGACTCCACCATTACTGCAAAACTAGGATGAGCCACAACATTAAATGGGATGGCTGTGTCATACATCCATTGAGCTATATGCTTGCAAGCTCGCCCTCTCAGCTCCTTACAAGCTTCATTCATTGAGGTTTGCTTCATATTTTTTTGTTTTCCTTTACTTTGCACCATCTTTCCTATATTAGGTGCAAAAAAAAACATCCATCGGTCCTTTAGCCCTAGGTTTCTTGGACCCGCTAGCCCTACTATGAACCTTCTCTCCAATGTCATCCATTTCCTCGTCACTTCCAAAAGTATCCATATCTGCAAAGTCAGGGAATGTGCGCTTATCCGTATTGCTAGAAGTTAATTTTTTTCCCATAAACTCTTGCAGTTCCAAGCGGGCATGTGGGGGGCATTTGACACAAGACTTAGTATTTCTAAAGCCACCAACAATGTGCTGCTTGGCTCGATAAATCCCACCCTTTGTAACCTTCTCGCAGAAGTTACAAATCAAATCATTTTTAGTATTGGGGGTCAATTGCCGCACATATTTCCAACATGGATCTTTGCTTGATTGAGCAATAGATGACCCGCTCCCTTCTATTCCACCCTATTAAACCATTTTTACAAAGAATTCGATATAATATATGGTGTATCATAGTGCGCAAAATGTATAGAGTCAGAACTGAGAGGAGAGGAAGTACCATAACATGCAAAAGATGAAACTCCGGTGAGAAAATCTGGAGAAGAAATACGAAGGAGAATATTCCTCACGTCCTCACGATATTACAAACGACGGCGAGAGGAGGCACCGTCCAGCGGCGGCGAGAGGGGAAGCACTATCGAGCAGCGTCAACAGATGAGCAGAGACAGATGAGGAGCACTGTTCAGCAGCGTCCAGCAGCGTCAGATGAGGAGCACTGTCGATAAGAAGGTTAGCGTCAGGCGAGAGGTTAGCGTCAGATGAGGAGCACTGTCCAGCAACGTCAACCTACCAGCGGCGAGAGGAGCAGCCACCAGCGACGAGAGGAGCAGCCACCAGCGACGAGAGGAGCAGCCACCAGCGACGAGAGGAGCATCCAACAGATGAGCAGAGACGTCCAACCTACCAGCGGAGAGAGGAGCAACCACCGTCAGCCAGCGGCGAGAGGAGCAGCCACCATCTAGCGACGACGAGAGGAGGAAAGGTCGAGACGTGTAGTAGCGGCGAGTGGAGAAGGCACCGTCGATAAGAACAGAGGAGAAGGCACCGTCGATGGAAATGTCGACGTCCAGCGAGAGGGAAAAGAAACGAGTCCGCAGAGAAAAGGCTGAATTGAACCCTAACTTAAGTTAGGGTTCAAAATTTTTTTAAGCCCGCAGGCGCGCCTCACTGCGCCTAAAAAACCACTGAAAGGCGCGCCTCACGAGTGCCCAGAGCACCTCGCCCGCCTTTGGCCATCTGAGGTGCTAGCCACTGCGCCCTGTGCGCCTGGCGCCTCAGGCGCGCCTTTCAAACCTAGTGACTAAACTCTCACAACTCCTAACAGGTACCTCCAATGGTCTCCTTTATACATGTCCAAACCATCTTAGTCGAGCTTCTCGCATCTTCTCTATAATTGGTGCCACTCCTGTCTTATCTCTGATGCATTCATTCCTAATTTTATCCAGTCTCGTGTGTCCACACATCTACCTAAGCATTCTCATCTCTGCAACTCCCATTTTTTGCTCATGTACACAATCACTGCCCAACACTCAGAACCATAAAGCATCGCTGGTCTAATTGCAGTACGGTAAAATTTGCCTTTAAGTTTTAATGGTACTTTACGATCACATTAGATCCCTGACGCGCCTCTCCACTTCAACCAACCTGCTTGGATCCTATGTATCACATCTTTATCAACACCTTCATATTTTTGAACTATCGATCCAAGATATTTAAAGCATTCACTGAGGGAAATATCTTGATCACCCAACTTAATAACGAAGTCATCCGTCCTTCTTGCACTTCTAAATTTAAGCTCCAATTACTCCGTATTTGCCCTGCTCAACCTAAAACCCTTCTTTTCTAAAGTGTCTCGCCAAGATTCAAGTTTCGCGTTTACACCCTCGCTCGTCTCATCGTCCAAAACAATATCATTTGCAAACAATAAATACCAAGGTATTGCTTGTTGGATATGTCCGGTGAGCTCATCTAAGATAAGGGTAAAAAGATAAGGGCTTAAAGCTGAACCTTGATGTAAGCCAACAGTGATAGGGAATTCCTGTGTTAATATTCCAGTTGTCCTCACCCTCGACACTGTATTTGGATACATATCTTTGATTATGTCAATGTATGATACATTTGAACCTTTCTTTTCTAAGACTCTCCATAAGATCTCTCTCGGAACCCTATCATAAGCCTTCTCAAGATCGATAAACATCATATGCAAATCTTGTTTTCTTTCTCGATAGTTGTCAATGAGTCTCCTCAAGAGATGTATAGCTTCCTTGGTCGACCGCCCTGACATGAATCCAAATTGATTCTCCGAGATGCTAGTCTCCCGTCTTACTCTTCTTTCTATTACTCGTTCTCATAGGTTCATGACACGACTCATTAATTTAATTCCTCCGTAATTAACACAAATTTTCATATCGGAACGAGTAATAAAAAGAAGAGTAAGACCAAGGTAAGAGTAAAAAGATAAGGGTAAAAAGATTCTCCAGTGTGCTCATCTAAGATAAGGGTAAAAAGATAAGGGCTGAACCTTGATGTAAGCCAACAGTGATATGGAATTCCTGTGTTAATCTTTCAGTTGTCCTCACCCTCGACACTGAATTTGGATACATATTTTTGATTATGCCAATGTATGATACATTTACACCTTTCTTTTCTAAGACTCTCCATAAGATCTCTCTCGGAACCCTATCATAAGCCTTCTCAAGATCGATAAACATCATATGCAAATCTTATTTTCTTTCTCGATAGTTGTCAATGAGTCTCCTCAAGAGATGTATAGCTTCCTTGGTCGACCGCCCTGACATGCATCCAAATTGATTCTTCGAGATGCTAGTCTCCCGTCTTACTCTTCTTTCTATTACTCGTTCTCATAGTTTCATGGTATGACTCATTAATTTAATTCCTTCGTAATTAATACAATTTTGTATATCTCCTTTGTTTTTATACAAAAGTACCAAGATACTTTCTCTCCATTTGTCTGACATCATCTTTGACTTAAGTATCTTATTGAAGAAACATGTAAGCCATAAAATTCTCTCTTTTCCTAGTCATTTCCATACTTCGATGAGTATATCGTCGTGCCCAGCCGCTTTTTCATTTTTCATTTTTCATTTTTCATCTTCTTTAGAGCATCATTTACCTCCGATACTTGAATTTTACGATAAAATGTTATGCTCTTTTACTCCCCTAATTTACTTAACTCTTCCAAGTTCAGTTCATTGTCTTTTGTTTCATTATAGAGTTGACAAAAGTATCCTTTCCATCGCTCTTTAATAGCCACATCATCTGTCAAAACTATATCTGTTTCATCATTTATGCATTTAACTTGGCTTAAATGTCTTGTTTTCCTCTCTCTAGCGCGAGCAATTTTATATATATCACGATCTCTATCTTTGGTATCTAGTCGCTTATAAAATTCTTCATAAACTTGATTTTTTGCTTTACTTACTACATGTTTAGCTTATTTCTTGGCGACTTTATACCTTGCCAAGTTTTCATCATTCCTACAAACGTAGAGTATTTTAATAACTGACCATTTTTGCCCTCACTTTGTCTTGCAATTCCTCTTTCCACCACCAATTTTTTTTATTTGGGGGAGCACGACCTTTTGAATCTCAAGGGCTTCGACACCCTTGACCGAGCGATTGTACTCAGAGGATATAGAAACCGTAATTCTCGATGCCTATAAAACTCTAAAGAAAGGTTATATAAAGGGGTAAAATTTAGGTTAAAGTGACTTAAATAGTCCGATCATGTGATTTAGCTCACCTTCCAAATTACAACTCAGAAAAATATATAAAATATAAAATATATGGAAATTGTGTGGATGGAGGATTCTGATTATCTACCTGATGATCCTAAAAGGGTCAATCTCAAATGTCAGTCAAATGAGGCGCGATTGATACCCATCAGATTTAATGTCTTTATTTAAGACGTGATTGGACTTGTAGGACTTGTTTAATTCAAAGTTGTGGTTTATTAGTTCTCATGTAGTATGAAATTGGTCTTTTATGGAGAACAAGTACACAAAAACCTTGGATGGTAAACAATATTGATAGAAATAAGTCTGAACCACATAAAAACTAAAATGTCTATATTCATACTACAGCTCCGGGGCATGGAAAGGGGCTGTCGAAGTTGTATTTTAGAAGGGGATTCACCTTTGCCAACCTATATACTTTCCTTATCAAATGCACAAAAAAATTGTTAGAAGCAAGATTGTAAATATCGGATGTCGGCGACATGTCAGATTGTGTTTTTAAATGTCGGAAGTTGGAGACATGTCAGAGATATTTTAAAATATCGGGTTTTCATATCTTATAAATAAAAAATTTATTTTTATGTATACTAATTATAATTATATGTTCTAAAAGTAAAAAAAATTTAATATAACAATAGACGAAGAGTGCGTCATGTATATCTTAAATAAATTCGAAGAGTAACCCTGATAAAATATATTTAATATTATACAATAATCTTATTTTGATAACACTAAGTTTATAGCAAATAAAGAAGATTCAAAAGCTAACTATCTTTGATTAATTATAAATCTTTCCATCTTATATATTTATATTAAATCCATAAAAATAATCAACAAATAAATGTGTTAAACTTGTTTATAGTTTTTGTAATATAAAATAAAAAAATTATGTGAAATAATTATACAAAATTGATTGTAAGAATAAAACATGAAAAAAAAACAATAAATCTAATTGATTTAAACATAAATAATATAATACTGTTGAAACTTCACAATGTTATCTAATTACGAAAATAAAAGAGACCCTCTACTTATAGTAGAGAGCATTCAAGGAATTAACATTAAACATTAAATAAGTAATGACTAATTACTTCTAGCAACATGCAATGTTCTTGATACCCAATTTGCTAATAAGAGTCATAAATATTTTTTTGCTCAATGCCTTAGTGAGGAAATCTACAAGCTGTCTGATATGACCCCCCGGGCTCCGCTGCATTATCCTGGGTTGACCCAGCCAGCACTCCGGGGGATTCAGTTGGTGATGAGGGCCGCGTTAAAGGCTTCTTATCAAGGGGGCGGGGGATCGAATCCCCGCCCCAACAACCTGTGGCACTTAGACTGGGTGCCGAGAAGGGTTGGGGGGCACGGGTCGCGGCCCTGATGTGTTCCATCCCCGGAGTGCTGGCTGGGTCAACCCAGGATAATGCAGCGGAGCCCGGGGGGTCATATCACTGTCCCTCCGAGTGTACGAAAGAGGTACATACAATCCCTTTCATAATATTTTCTTTAATGATGTATTGGTCAACTTCAACGTGCTTGGTGTGGTCATGCTGGACAGGGTTATGAGCAATGTTGATTGCAACCTTGTTGTCACAATACTAGTTGAAGGGTCTAGTTTCCAGTAAACCAAGATCATTCAAGAGTGTACGAAGTCACATCCCCTCACATATACCATGAGCCGTAGTTCTAAACTCAGCTTCATCACTAGAGCGAACCACTACATGTTATTTCTTGCTTCTCTAAGTGACCAGATTAACCCCAACAAAGGAACAATATCCTGTAGTATATCTCGTATCACCAATTAATCCAGCCTAGTCTGCATCAATGTATACTTCAATATTTAAGTTATCACTGAGTGGAAATAGAATACTCATACTAGGTGAGGTTTTCAAATACCTCAGAATTCTGTGCACGACATTGAGATGTCTGACCTTAGGAGAATGTATGTATTGACTTACCACTTCCACTGCATATGAAATGTCAGGACGAGTATGAGATAAGTAGATCAATACCAGCTTCTGATAACTCAAAATATTTTTCACTGACTCCCCATCATTTCGTCCAAGTTTGTGGTTGACTTCAATAGGGGTATCAGCAGGCTTGCAACCACTCATTCCTGTCTGTTCTAATAAATTAAAGACATACTTCCGCTGTGAAATATGAATCCCATATTTTAATCTTGCTATCTCAATCTCTAGAAAATATCTCAACTTGCCCAAATCTTTCACTTCAAATTCACTAACAAGTTTTAGTTTCCGAGCACAGATCTCATTTATGTCATCACCTGTAATAATCATATCATCAACATACACAATCAGGAGAGTCACCTTCATCTATTTTTGTCTGATAAAAAGGGTGCGATCGACATGACTTTGGGTATAGCCTAACGAGGTCATGAATTTGTGAAGTCTCCCAAACCAAGCTCTGGGAGATTGTTTTAACTCATACAAAGCTTTCTTCAATTTACAAATCTTCCCTTCTGAGCCGATAGGGACAAGACCAGGAGGTGACATATATACTTCCTCTTCCAACTCACCGTAAAAGAAAACATTCTTTACATCCAGCTGTTGATGATCCCACCCTTTACATGAGGCACAAGATAACAAGACAGATTGAATTCATTTTTTCTACCGGAGCAAATGTCTTTTGGTAGTCAATACCATGAGTTTGAGTTAGCCTCTTGCCACCAACCGTGCCTTGAACCTCTCCACAATACCTTCAGAGTTCTGCTTCACCGTAAAGATCCATAGACATCCAACTATCTTGTTGCCAGGTGGGAGATCGACCAGGTCCCATTTATGGTTCTTTTCTAGAGCCTGCATTTCCTCCATCATTTCCTTTGTCTATTTTGGGTGGCCAAGTGCCTTTTGCCATGTACCGGGAACAAACACAGAGGGTATAGAAGCGACAAAGGCTTTATGGGAAAAGGTTAAAGAGGCATATGAAACATAGTTAGATAAAGGATGTTGATTGGATGAGCGAATATCTTTTCTAAGAGCAATAGGTAACTCATTGGGTGTTGAAGACGAATCCGGTAGTGGCTCTGGTAGTATTGGAATGAGACTGAGTTTTTGATCCTTTGCTTCTCCTAGTGTACACTTGCAACTTCTTTTCTTTGGGAATATCCAGACTCTCCCCCTGAGGGTGCTGTATAGAAGTGGAACTTGTAAATGAACAGTAGGAATACTCACTTCCAAGTATGAAGACTCCCCCTGAAGTGAGGGCTCATAATAAGATGTAGTTTCATGAAAAGTTACATCCATAGAGATAAAGATTTTCTTACTGGGAGGATGATAACATTTGTACCCTTTTGTGTAAGAGAGTAACCAATTAACAAGATCGATGGGCAAGGGGATCAAGTTTTGTTCAAGTAATGTTATGAATGTGAACAAAACACAAACATCCAAACATGCGAGGGGAAAGAGTAGCAGGAGGGAAACCCAAAGTATGTAGAGTGTGATTGCCCAGATGCCGGGAAGGCATACGATAATGAGATATGCAGCAGTAAGAAGGGTATCACCCCAATAGTGTTTCAGAAGATACATGGTAAATAATAAGCATCTTGTCACGTCAAGAAGATGACGATTTTTACGTTCGACAAGACCATTTTGTGCGGGAGAATGGACACAAGTGGTTTGATGGACAATGCTAAGATCACTCAAATAACTTTCAAATTTGAAATCCATATATTCACGACCATTATCACTGCGAAGAGTTTTAATGGTTGCACCAAATTGAGTAAAAATCATCTCTTGAACGTTTTGAAAGTGGGAACACTTCACTCTTACTACGCATCAAATAAACAAAAGTTGTGCGAGAGTATCAATAAATGAAGGTTACAAATCAACGATAACCGAAGATGGAAACAACAATGCAAAAGGTATAGTACAAGGCTTAGAAATATGATTAAAAGAGACACGCTTATGTTTAGCAAGTTCACAAACATCACACGTACAAGTTTGAAACACAGAAGTTGAAAAACTAAGAAATAAAGACTGCATAGTAGTAGCAGAGGGATGACCCAAGCGACGATGCCAGGTAGACAACAGAGGAAGCTCGTGAGCATTAAGAGCCTGGGGAGCATCAATATCAAACACGTACAATCCATCTCGCATCTTACCCGAGCCAATCACCTTCGTTTGCAGGTCCTGAAAAACACAGTAAGAATGAAAGAAAGTGACAGAACAATTCATAGAGTTTGTAATATGACTAACAGATAAGAGGTTGCGTGTAAAAGAATGGACGTGTAGAGGAGAAGCCAAGGTAAGAGCAGAGCAATTAATGGATCCCTTTCCTGCAATTGAGAAAGAGTTTCATCAACAATGCTTACCTGTCTTTGTCCGACAATGGTGATTATGAAAAAAACCCGACGATGACCCAACCATATGGTTAGTGGCCGCAGAGTCAATGGTCCAATGAGTGGTAAGGCGGTACGGTTGCAGAGTGAGCATTTGGAGTACCTGAATGGGCAAATGACGAGGATGGACCATGAGTCAGCCACCCTCTTAAAGATATCCACTCACAACCTTCTCATCTCCCACTCCATTGTTGCTCCATATGACCATTCTTGGAGCCTCATAACCCCCCTAACCTTTGCTCATGTCATCTCTCGGTGGAGTATTTTTGTGCATGTGCTCACCACACTACCAAAGCT
Source organism: Dactylorhiza incarnata (assembly GCA_033032865.1). Classification (NCBI taxonomy): domain Eukaryota; kingdom Viridiplantae; phylum Streptophyta; class Magnoliopsida; order Asparagales; family Orchidaceae; genus Dactylorhiza; species Dactylorhiza incarnata. The sequence continues at coordinate 1,377,760 of JAWHQI010000338.1, forward strand.
TATTCCTTCATTTGTATTGGCGTGACAACAAGATATCCTTTAGTATGCCGGTGATGCTTTAACACCACGAAAATCGCCTTGATTCTAGAAACCGTAAGAGATTCAACTTGTTCGGTTCCTTAAGCTTCTCCGACCACCTCCCTTTTGTTTACCCTATAGAAGAGTGCAACAACAACCAACCTCCTCAATGGACATGATGAGTTACAAAATGCTAGCGGACCTCCATCCACAATTTCTACGGTCATTATATTAATTAGAACTCATATAGTTGCATTTAACTATTTGCTTTGCATTTTATTTACTGAATTAGCTTTGGACATTTTTAGTTTGCGTATTCATTTTTGCGCTTATTTTTCTATATCTTTTTTGGGAGGTCAAGTGGTGATGTTGTTATGATACAAACGAGGATGAGGGACGTCCTCCATTATGGCATGCATATCGACGTTGGGACCGAGGAGACAAGAGCATTGATCCCAACATAACGACAAACGTTCGCCAGCAGTGCACGGGTATTGCGCATCCATCAACTATACATTTTATAATCATATATGTATTACGGGCCGTATGGTTATTTATCGTTTTCGCCTTGTGTGGTGCTAAGTTGGGCACAATATAAGCCTAGGTATGAATTTTATTTTAATTATCTTGGAGCATGATCAAATTTGAGGAGCCCTTGGAGTTGAAATCCCTTTCTCTATTTTCCCTTCTTCCTCCCTTCAAATCCTACTTTCTAAGATTTGGTCCGACCTGCCCTCTTCCGGCCACGGTCTCTGCGGCCTGAAGGTCGATCTCGCGCCTATTCTTCGTTCATTCAACGCTCTCATCCCGCGCCGACCACGGTTCCAAACCACGTACGCATTCCACCGACGACAGCACAGACATGCATAAAATCCCGTGCATCCCGCCTGTGCTGATTGGACAGCAGTTTGGGACTAACCGCAACCGCACAAGGGTGCAGTTTTGGCCCGAGTAAAATCGCACCACACAAGTGGTTTGATAAACAATGTCAAGATCACTCAAAGAACTTTCAAATTTGAAATCCATATATTCACGACCATTATCACTGCGAAGAGTTTTAATGGTTGTGTTGAGTAGAGTGAAATTTGTATATATCTTTTCACTAGTTAAATATAATGAGTGAATACAAATATATAGCAGGGAGAAAGAGAGAGGAAATCCTTATACATGATGTGGGACTAAAGAGAAGAGAGAAAAAACAAGAACCAAATGGGCTCCAATATGGGCCTTTACATGGGCTTTTTTAACACTCCCCCGCAAGTTGGAGCGTACAAGTCGTAGGCACCCAGCTTGGACAGGAATTTATAAAATATGATACTTGGTAGTGCCTTGGTGAGAATATCAACAACTTGGTCAGTACCCGGAACATGCTTTAATTCTATCTTCTTCATTTGAACTTTCTCCCGGATGAAGTGACAGTCCACTTCAATGTGTTTCGTTCTTTCGTGGAAGACCGGGTTCTTAGCTATGTGTATAGCAGCTTGACTGTCACATAGTAAGATAGCTGGTGAGGAAAGTTTTACTCCTAGATCAACAAGGAGACTTTCAAGCCATGTGAGTTCCGAAACAACTGATGCCATCGAGCGGTATTCTGCCTCAGCTGAAGATCGAGCAACCACAACTTGTTTCTTACTACGCCAGGTAACAAAGTGACCTCCAAAGTAGGTACAAAATCCACTAGTGGACCGCCGATCATCTAGGGAACCAACATAATCTGCATCAGAGTACGCAACCAATGTTGGAGTAAAAGACGATGTATTGTATACCAGCCCTTGGCCAGGGGCTGTTTTCAGATATCTTAGGATGCGTTCGACGGCCTGAAGATGGGACATTCGAGGGGAATTGCATAAATTGGCTGACAATCCCAACAACAAAGGATATATCTGGTCTCGTGATTGTTAAGTAAATCAGTTTCCCAACAAATCGTCGATAGTACTCTGGATTTGGAAGAGCAAGATCATCATCAGAGGCATGTGCACACAGCTTGTGATTGGCATCCATAGGAGTGTTAATCGGCTTGCATCCAGAGTAGCCAGCATGCTGAAGAAGATCGAGACAATACTTTCGTTGAGAGAGGACAAGTCCATCAGAACGTCTTGCGATCTCAAGACCAAGGAAGTATCGAAGGTTCTCCAGATTTTTTGTTTGAAAAGCAGAGCTAAGGTGTTGTTTGACCGCTTGTATCCCCTTTGAGTCATTTCCAGTGATGAGGATGTCATCAACATATACTAACAAGAGAACTGTTCCTGTTGTTCGATGTCGAGTGAACAGGGAGAAGTCAGCCGAGCTGCGAGTAAAACCAACCTCCCGGACAGCCTTACTGAACTTGTCAAACCATGCCTGCGGGGATTGTTTGAGACCATAGATTGATTTCTTAAGATGACAAACTCGAGACTCCCCCGTGGTCTCAAACCCGGGAGGTTGTTGCATGTAAACTGTTTCTTGTAGGTCACCATTTAGAAAGACATTCTTGATATCCAGTTGATGTAAGGGCCATTGGCGATGCACAGCCACGGAGAGGACACGAACTGTGTTGAGCTTGGCTACTGGAGAGAATGTTTCCTCATAGTCTAGACCTTGTTGTTGGGTAAAGCCACGAGCCACCAGCCGGGCTTTCAGATGATCAATTATCCCGTCAGGGGCATGCTTGATGACAAAGACCCATTTACACCCAACAGGAGTCTGGCCAGGAGGGAGAGGGACCAGGTCCCATGTCCGGTTAGCTCAGAGAGCTGTCATTTCTTCGTCCATGGCTGCTCGCCAGCCTGGATGTTGGAGAGCGTCCTGCACAGAGTTAGGTACAGAAATTGAGGATAATGAAGTAGCAAAGTGATGAAGCGGTGCGGACAGGCGATGTAAGGATACATTGTTCGCCATGGGATGAGCGGTGGACGCTGGTGCCGGATCAGCAGGTCGCAAAGTGTCAGAGGTTGAAGCCGACTGCATTGGAGTAGCGGAGCGAGAAGGGTGACGGGTGTAGACAGGATAATAGGGGGTTTGTGGAGAGCAGGAGCCGAGTCGGGATGGGGAATTGGTAGAGGAGTGGGAACGGGAATGACTGGTTGAGGGAAGGATTGTGGTGGATGAGGTGGTGTTGGAGTGGTAACGGGAATGGCTGGTCGAGGGAAGGATTGTTGTGGAAGAGGTGGTGTTGGAGTGGCGAAGAAAGGTTGGTCTTCCGGAAAGGTAACATCAGCAGAAACAGTCACTTTACGGGTAGCAGAAGAGTAGCAAACGTAACATTTCTGAGTATGGGAATAGCCAACAAACATGTGTTTTGCCGCCCGGGGAGCCAACTTGTCCGTAGAAGGACCCAGAATGTGAACGTAGCATGTACAACCAAATGTGCGGGGTGTGAGAGAGAATGCCATAGTGGAGGGGAAAATGAGTCTAAACGGAGTAGCATGCTGGAGGACGGAGGAAGGTAGGCGGTTAATGAGATAACATGCCGTGGACAGCGCAAAGTTCCAATAGACTTTGGGTACCTGCATGCGAATCATGAGAGATCGAGCAACATCGAACATGTCTATTTTTACGTTCAGCAACACCATTTTGTTGGGGGGTATAGGCACACGATGTTTGGTGAATGATCCCAATTTCAGAGCAGAGATTAGCAAATTCATGGCTAGTGTATTCGCGAGCATTATCTATCCGGAGAGTTTTATATTTTCAGAAAACTGCGTGCGAATCTCAAGAACGGAAGCCTGAAATACACGGGGAAGCTCGGAGCGATCACGAAGTAAATACAACCATGTTGTGCGAGAATAATCATCAATAAATGTGATAAAATAGTGATAACCAGAGATACTAGTAAATTTTTACGAGCCCCAAACATCAGAATGCACTAAAACAAAAGGAACAGAGCTCCGAGTACAATGAGAGGGAAACGAGGAACGATGTTGTTTTCCCAAATACATGATTCACATTTAAAAGCAGGAAGAGAGATCTGGAAGAGCCTTCTTAAGGACTGGAAGAGGGGCATGCCCAAGACGCTGATGCCACTCAACGGAGGAGACGGAAGAGAGGATGGTAGGAGAAACGTCAAGGAGGTAGAGCCCGTTTTGCAGTCGTCCCTTACCAATGATACGCTGCGTCCGTCGATCTTGCATCAAAAAAGAAGAAGAGGTGAATGTTACTGAACAGTCTAAATCGGCAGTGAGGGGACTGACGGAAAGTAAATTAAACGGGGAGCCCGAGACATGAAGAGCCGAGCGGAGAGGGAGAGAAGAATTGAGGAGAATATCAGCGCAGCCGGAGACAGGAACGGTGTCGCCATTGGCCACGGTGATATACTTAGGATGCGGAGAATCCAAGTATTGATGAGGTTTTAGCGAGGTTATATGGTGAGTAGCGCCGGAATCCACTATCCAGTGTGGACTAGTGGAGATAAAAGCGATACTTTCTTTGGAGATGGAGGTAGCGGAGGCAACGAAGGCAGGTGGGCGACTGAGCATGCCATGGAGTTGCTGGATTTGGAGGCGGACTTCTTCAAGATCAGCAAGAGTGGCAGAAGGACAGTTGGAAGCAACAGACGTACTCGGACGGGGAGGCAGACCATGTTTGCGGTAGCAAGTCATCTCTATGTGTCCATCCCTACCACAGAAGGAACACTTAGGATGTGGCCGGCCATCGCGGACTGTCGGAGAAGATGCAGGCAGCTTTGAGGATGCCATCGAGTATCCCATGGAATTACAGCGGTGAGAGAGGCCCGCAACGAGCCGGAAGATCGCAGAGATGTGCGAGCAGGGAACAGAGCGAGACGACCAGACGAGGCGGAGACTGCGGGTAGCTGCTGCTGAGTGAGGAGGCAGCTAGCACAGGTGCGGTTAGCTGCTGAGATTGCTGGTAGCTGTTGGAAGGTCGCGTTAGCAGCGGGAGCTCGACAAATCGCTGGAGAGGAGGCTGCTGGAGTGGCAGGTCGCTGTAGAAGAGATTGCTGCAGAGTAGAGCTCACACAAGATCACTGCAGAGGAAGCCGCGGGAGATCGCTGGGAGGAAGCAGACCGCACGATCTGCGTGCAGAAGTCGGTCTGCAGGAGGGAGATCGGTAGAGGTAGCGACGAGCAGGAGAAAGCTCGCTGGAGAGAGACCGCACGAGATTTGTCAGAGAGGAGCGAAATGTTGCGGGAGGTCGCTGGAAGCGCGAGCAGAGGAGAGCCGCAGGAGACTGCTGGGAAGCCGCAGGAGATCGCTGGGAAGCCACAGGGGAAGCCGCAGAGGAGGCCGCAGGAGATCGGAGATCGGAGTGTAGAGCTGCAGGAGATTGCTGCAGGAAGCCGCTGGGTCAGATGGAGCTCACAGGCAGCTAAGTTGTTAAAGGCGCGCCTCAGGCGCCCCTAAGGCTCCAGGCTCACCAGACTCAGATGATTGCGCCTTTGGAAAATAAAAGGCGCACATGGGTGGAATTTTTGCTATAAATTTTTCTTTTCCAAAATAAGGAAAGAAATAACTTAAGAATTCAATAATTTTGCATGATGTATTGTTTATGAAATAAAATCGAGCATCGAGGCTTAAATATGGTCCTAGTGACCACATTGATTTTATTTTTTTAAGAGATATAAATGATAGTAATGAATGATTAATGAGTAGAATAGACGAAGAATCTGAACAAGAAGAAGAATTGATGTTTAATGATAATTATTTAAATTGGATGTGATTGCGTCTTGCTTTCGTCAGGCGCGCGCCTGCGCCTTGAGCCTTGCGCCTAGGCTCCAAGACCTATTTGCGCCTTGGTGCGCCTTTAATAACTAAGGCAGGCAGGCCGCAGGAGGAGCGCGGTCTCAATAGAAGGAGGCCGCTTGAGGTGAGCTCGAAGATAGGGGCGGGACCCACTTGACAGAGTGGAGGGCTATAAGAGAACCGGAGAATAAAGGAGGCTGGAAGGAGAGTCCTCAAGAGGTGAGCTCGCAGAGAGCTGCGGTCACAGAAAAAACAGGCCGCACAAGGATGTGCGGTAAGAGAAAAAAAATTGGAGTACGGTCAAAATTTTTTGGAGTGAGATCAGAAATTTTGGGGACCGCAAATTCGGACCGATTGCTCTGATACCATGTTGAGTAGAGCGAAATTTGTATATATCTTTTCACTAGTTAAATACAATGAATGAATATAAATATATAGGAGGGAGAAAGAGAGAGGAAATCCTTATACATGATGTGAGACTAAAGAGAAGAGAGAAAAAACAAGAACCAAATGGGCTCCAATATGGGCCTTTACATGGGCTTTTCTAACAGGTTGCACCAAATTGAGTAGAAATCATATTTTGAAATTTTTGAAAGCGGGAACACTTCACTCTTACTACACAGCAAATAAACCCAAGTAGTGCGAGAATATCAATCAATGAAGGTTACAAACCAATGATAACCGGAGATGGAAGCAACATGACAAGGGCCTTATGCATCACTATAAATAGTATGAAAAAGTACACTATACGACTTAGACATATGATTAAAAGAGACACACTTATGTTTAGCAAGTTCAAAAACATCGCACATAAAAGTTTGAAGCACAGAAGATGAAAAACTAGAAAATAAAGACTGCAGAGTAGTAGCAGAGGAATGACTCAAGCGACGATGCCTTTTGAATTCTGATCAACTATAAATCGTGTAGGAGATGACATCACATGGGGGAAGGGATAACGACCCAAGGAAGGACAAAGGAAAGGGTAAAATTGTGGTCAGTTCTTTCTTCTTTAATTTACGCTCCACCGTATACTTTTTATGTAACTATAATTAGACAGATTATTTATATGCATTGTGCTTTATTCGGATTTAAAGTCATCGATAATTGGAATCTCTAAAAAGAATATTATTCATTATGCCCGGACAACACAAGTCGTCTCCATGGAACTTGAATAAAATGGAAAGAGATGCAAGAATCTGAAGGGAATTATGTTACGCCATGCGTTATTACCAGATTCTCCGAAGATTACTGTGCACATCGACCAAAGGAGAAGGCGGAGGAAGACCGGGCTGAACCATCCGGTTCAGCCCGCCAATATTAAATAAGGAGCAATGGGGCTGAACCGCGCCGGTTCAGCCCCTATGGGGGCCGGCCGGCCCTAGGGGTTGGGTGGGAGCATTAATACCCAACCCCTCCTCCTTGGTTCATTATGAAATCTATTATCAAGGTATTCCCTCTCTTCCCCTCAAACCCTAACCCTAATCTCTAGTTCCTCTCTAGTTTCCTCTAGTTTTTCCCTTTCTCTAGTTAGTTCATAACATTTGGTATCAGAGGATCTTTCCTCCAACCATGGTGACACGCACCGAAGCTGAGAATGCACGCTTGGCCACCATCGAAGAGAACTACGTAGGGTTGTCAGACACGATGGCGACGCTCGAAGAACAAGTGAAATCCTCCCAAAAAAATCTAGAGGATCGCTTGGACGCGCGCATGGAGGAGATCAAGACCCTACTCGTGCAAAATCTGAAGGGAAAAACCCACGCGGCGGAGGGATCCGAAACCGAAGCATCCTACCATCCTCCGGCGCAGAACGACACGGGAATCGGAAGTGGAACGCAGCAGGGGGCCGGATCCGGGTCTACAGGAGGCGGAATCCCCGTATCGGGATCGGCGGAAGCCGATCTTACGCGGATCGGCACCTACGCCGTCCGCACGAGCGGATCGGCGCAGGAGGGGTGCGGGGCCCCTGGAGCGGCCACCGGCGGCTCGATGGAGGCCGGCTACCGCCGGCCAGATGGCTGGAGGCCGCCGGAAGGCCCGGAGGCACCGAATGGGCCGTTCGGCGCCCAGTCCGCCTGGAACGGACCAGGAATGCAACCGGGTCCCTCGTGGCGGGGTCCAGGGCAGGGAGCAGCCCCTTTTCGACCTACTGGAGCGAATGCGGTCCCAATCGGGGGTGTGGCGGGCATCCTACCGCTACCACCGCCATATGGAGGACCGGCGGACTATGGAAATGGTAACCCATGGGGTGGAGGGCAACAAGGAGGCTGCGGTCTGGACCGGGGACGGCCCGGGCCCGCAGTGGCTCCAGCGCAACCTTACCAACCAGCACATGCAGAACCACGACCGTACATGCAGCCCAAACTGACACGTATGAACTTCCTTAAGTTCAAAGGCGGCGACGCCTTAGAGTGGGTCCAGAAGGCTGAACTTTTCTTCAAGTACCAGGAGATTCCGGAGGGGCAGTGGGTCCAGTTGGCGTCTTTTCACCTGGAAGATGACGCTTTCCAGTGGACAAAGTGGTTTCTGAGGGGACGCAATTATGCACCCTGGGAGGAGTTTGTGGAGTCCTTCTCGGCTCGCTTCGGGCCTCTGGAGTACGAAGACGTAGAGGCTATGTTACAGAAGCTGCGACAAAAAGGATCAGTCACAGAGTACCGGACAGAGTTCGAACGACTGGCCAACCGGGTCAATTGGGAGGAGAGGACGATGCTGAGCTGTTCGTATCCGGATTGAAGGACCATTTGAGAGACGAGGTCCACGCCTACATGCCACGCAGTTTGAGTCATGCCATCGGCCTGGCCAGGATACAGGAGGAGCGGTACAATCGGCAGAGGACTCGGACGACAGATCGGGCACCTACGGTTTCAGATGTACCCAAGAAGGAACCACCGACCGGGGGCCGTCCTACTGTGACGAGGTTGACGTGGCAGGAGCTTCAGGCCAGAAAGGACAAGGAGTTATGCTTCAACTGTGATGAGAAGTACACCCGAGGGCACGCATGCCAGAAGGTCCAGATATTCATACTGCAGGAGGAAGCGAAAGATGTTCCTCGCACTGAAGAGGAGGGAGAGTTGGCTATTGAAGACTTTGGAGTATCCATCCAGGCCCTGGAGGGGGGTACCCCATCTCCGACCTTACACCTAGCCGGGAGGTAGCGGATGGACGTAGACTGCAGTGCGAGGGAGTGATGAAGGGGGTGGAGCTCCAGATACAGGGTTACACTGGACATATTGATGTTTACTTACTGCCAATCCGGGGTTCTGACATGGTGTTGGGCGTACCGTGGCTGCGGCAACTTCGGCGGGTGACTTTTGATTGGGACCAGATGGCTATGGAGTTCAGCCAGCACGGGAAGGGGTATTGCTTGGAAGTCCTCAAGTAGTCTCAGGTAAAGGAGATCTCACTCCACAGCGTGGAACGACGAGGGGCACCGGATAGTACGATGACCATCGTTACGACGAGTAGAGCAGAGCCTACGGCTCCAACAGAGGTCTCGTCTCAGATGCAAGCCAGAGCCGCCTTGCTCCAGGAGTCGCACGCTCTCCACCTCCAGCTTGAGGACAAGCTGGTCCTTGATGGGGGAGGGAATGTTACGCCAGGCGTCATTACCAGATTCTCCGAAGATTACTGTGCACGTCGACCAAAGGAGAAGGCGGAGGAAGACCGGGCTGAACCATCCGGTTCAGCCCGCCAATATTAAATAAGGAGCAATGGGGCTGAACCGCGCCGGTTCAGCCCCTATGGGGGCCGGCCGGCCCTAGGGGTTGGGTGGGAGCATAAATACCCAACCCCTCCTCCTTGGTTCATTATGAAATATATTTATCAAGGTATTCTCTCTCTTCCCCCTCAAACTTTAACCCTAATCTCTAGTTCCTCTCTAGTTTCCTCTCGTTCTTCCCTTTCTCTAGTTAGTTCATAACAAACTATAAAAATAAATATATTTGCCCTAAAAGTAAATAAATGAAAGAAGAATACAAAGGAAAGTTTATATGGTACATGTTAAATGAAATGATGCATTAATGCATAAGGGCTCTGTTAAGGGTTGACCCAAGAGTGGAGGTTGGGTGTGAGTTTCCTCCTATTATGACGCATTTGATTCTTGCTGTCCTACGAGGACTCCATAATAGATGATAGCCCTGGATCAAAGAGCGAGTGTATAAATGATTCGATTTAGGTGTCTTGAGTCTTAACCAGACTTCATGCCAGATGATAGCCTGGATCAAATCAAATATGATCATGCTTGAAAAGCATATAATTGGCCCCATGAAATGAATGACTGGATTAATGAATGATACAATTTATCCTTAACTTTACCCAATGAAGAAAGACAAAAGTATGCTTAATGAAAAACTAAAGAAAGAAAAATGCTAAAGTGAAGAAAGTGATTGAATACTTGAGCTATTAAATAAAACCTTTCTACTCGTGAAGGTTATTTTGCAATCATGTTCTTTTGATATACGTCTCTTTGCTTATACTGCTGTTTATTTTACTTATACTGCTGTTTATTTTACTTATACTGCTAACTTTGTTTTCTTTGTAAGCAGTTAAAGAAGGTAAGAATTCACATAGTCTTTTGACTAACCCTATAGATAAATATATATTTTTTAGGCGAAGGAAGAAGTGGTGGATGACAATAGTAAGAAACACGCGGAGAAGCGGCAAGTGAAGAGGAAGTACCAGACTCTGGGTGGAGGTGATCACAACAGTGTTTACTGGGCGCTCATTGGGAGAGATGCAGGGACCCAGACTGCAAGCACGAGAACTTTCATTTCTACTTAGTCTATTTATATATACATGTTAGAAGCTTTGTAGTTTGTTATAGTGGTCTATGATAAACCTATTTTGTGTTTTTATATCGGGCATTTTGTACATGTAAACTTCTGCACTTAAAAAAGAATGAAATGAAAAAAAGTTTTCTTTTGCACTACATTTTTGTTTGGTACTTTGTCATATAAAAGCACACTGAAAGTTCTTTTCTTCAGCCTCTGATAACACATAAAATGTGAATGTTTAATTGTGGCGGCTACCCGAAATGGGGCCGTTACAATTTAGTGGTTGTCATATTTAATTCTTTTTCATTTTTTACTTTCTTGTATTCCCTGCTTATTTCGACAAGGCGGGCTGGCACTCTATGGCTGTCAATGGATTGATTCCTAGGTTTTATATTATACTTAAACCATTTAAGATCTTTTCATTCAATTTCTGTTTCACCTTAAGCTTTCATATTCAACATGCAGTCATTGACTAATCGCACTTAGCATTTCATTGGGAGTAAATGTTGTTAAGAATTTAGGCCTTGCTATTTCTTTTGAATTATTTATTATTGCTTTGTATTTTTGTCATAGTTGTGGTAATTTATGATGTATAACTTGTTATCCTTTTCAGGGAAGGATCTGCAAGTGGCCATGGCATACGTCTTAGTCATTCCGCTCAAGGTTCAGATTCTTGGATTGATGATCCTATCACTCAGCACATTATAATGCTTCATATAAACAGAGAGGATGAAGATGAGTACATGCTGTGGCCATTGGTGTTGCATGTAAAGGGATTTTTTTATATTCTCGTTTTACCTTTGGTTGAACCTCAACAACACAAATCATATGAGAGAATGTGCAGAAGATTGGATTGTGGAAATATTGGTCGAATGGAAGATGGCATATCTTCTCTTCTACTTAATCTTCCTTGCATCACAGGGTATGGTAAGTTATTCGTAAATTCAGAAGTGCTTGCAAAATTTTTTCCCTGCTTTTGAAAGTTCTGTAAACATCGAAGGTGTCGAACAATAGTCTATGATTTAGTAAGAGGCAAGTAGATATAGTTTTATGTTCCATCTTTTTTCTGTTCATTAAATTATTTTTGTATACTACACGTGATCCATATATAATATTTGTTCACTTTTATTGGTGGGACTGATACTAATGGGTGTTGCTTAAGGTTTATAATGTCAACGTAAATGTGAGGGTTAAGGTTGTGGATTATGGATAGCTAGGTTACAAGTTCAGTTTTGGGAGTTAGGTCAGTCATTATGCTCATTCTAACATCGATTAATTTTGATTATATGTTCATTATGTTGCAAGCTATGATGCACTAGTACGGGTACGGGTACGGGTACGGGTACGATACGTATCCGGTGCTGTGGTACGTGAAAATAAAAATACGAATACAGGTACGTTTGGGGTACGACGTAATTAAAATTGACTTATATAAATACACGTGCAATATGTCCATGTATATACATGCACATATACATGTATATGCATGTTCATGTGTCTGTATATATGTATATAGTAAAAAAACAAAATAATAAAATTTAAATTAAATTCTTTATAATTTTAATGAAAAAAAGATACTTAAATCAGAAACATATTTTGTTACTATAATAAACAAACATTGCTAGTTGCATTTATGGTTCACAAATTTTTCTTTTCTAAAAGACACAAAAAAGTCTTTTCTAAAGTACTGCAGTAGAGTGCCTGTCTTATTCATCTCATAGATTTTTTTTACATTTCTCTTGATTTGTATTGACATGCTCGTTGATATTGTAGGGCTTGCGTTGTCGCACATAGTTTAGGCGACATAATTACTGGTGATTTGGCAGACCCTGAGGTGGTTTCTAGTTCATCTCCTTCTGTTGGTGGCTTGCTTGATTCCCTGACAGGTAGTATTGGTATGTCGGCCATTTCTGCTAGGGCAAAACCTGCATCGACACCTGTTGCTACTTCAACTACTTCAAGTACTTCATTTGTTGGTGCTATCATGTCAGATACTCCTAGAAGTAGTTCCAGACCTATTGACAAAGATTTACTACGCACTTTTATTTCAGCGTCAATGCCATTTGGTTGGTATATTATCGTGTTTCTCATCTTGTATTTAGATTAAACTGCTTTATAGTTAGTTTCATTAGATTACTTTAACCCGAGCTTTATCCCTATTCATCTGATACAGGGACACCTCTTGACCTCAGTTTGTCCAACATATCTGTAATCAAGGCTAATGGCTTTTCTTCAACAGATCCACCTCTAGCTGATCTTAAGCAACCTGCATGGAAACCCTACCTTTACAAAGGAAAACAGCGAATATTTTTTACAGTTCATGAGGTTGTCCATGCTGCAATGTATGATCGAGATGAAATTTCGGATGCTATATCAATATCAGGTCAAGTAAACTGTAGAGCTGAGTTAGAGGGGCTTCCTGATGTGTCACTTCCTGTAACTGGGCTGAAATCAGCTAATGTTGAAGTTCTCTCATTCCATTATTGTGCTCAAGTGTCAGAACATGGAGTTGATAAGAAAGCATTTATGTTTTCTCCACCACTTGGTAATTTTGTCTTAATTCGCTATCAAGCCTCCTGCAGCCATAATCCTCCAGTGAAAGGATTCTACCAACTTTCAATGGTCTCAGAGGATGAAGGTGCTTTTTTATTCAAATTACGTTTAATGGAAGGTTACAAGGCTCCACTTTCCATGGAATTTTGCACTGTTACAATGCCATTTCCCAGAAGAAGAATAGCATCTTTTGATGGAAACCCTTCTATTGGAACTGTTGCAATGACAGAGCATTCAGTTGAGTGGAAAATCATAACAAGTGGACGGAGTATTACTGGGAAAAGTGTTGAGGCAACTTTTCCCGGAACAATTAAGTTTTTCCCTTGGTCTTCTTCAAAAGTATCTGCTCTGAGTAGAATGGTTATTGGGAGCACAGTTGAGGAGGATAGTGATGTGGAGCAGGATGGTACCTTTAATATGGAGAACACTGATGAACATTTAGTGAAAGCAATGAACAAGAACTTGCAAGCAGCAGAACTCGAGGAGGCATTATGCTGGCAAGCGTATAACTATGCCAAAGTAAGCTTAGAATGTACTGCTTATTGATAGTAATGATTTGTCATAAAGTTATGAAGTCCTATCCTTAATGCCTTTTCTTCTGTATCAGTTAAATTTCAGTAGACTGTTCCAAAATATGATACCTGTTATTCAAAATACGGGGATATAGTTTTAACATTTAAAGCTAAGCGAGTGAAATAGAGAAATGTAATGTTCATAGGATTTAATTTAATTTTAAACAACAATTAGACAGTGTTAGAAAAGTCCATGTAAGGGCCCATATTGGGGCCCATTTATTTTCCTTACTTTAGTCCCACACCGTGTATAAGAGACTCCTCTCTTTCTCTCCCTCCTATATATATGTATTTGTTGGCACCAAAAATGTACCAACTCCACGATCGCTGAAACTGAGGGATGGGGGGTGAGACTGTTGGGTGGCTGGTTACTTTGAGCTGAAGGAAAGACTATTTTATTGATATAAAGCTTGAGTTACAGCTGAGGTTACAATAGAAAAGTATGAAAGAAACAACATAAGACTTGAAGAAAAAAGGGCCTGGAGGGAGACGAAGAGGTCTCCGGAAAGAGTGATCGGTGGTCTCGACGGTCACTCAAAACTGAGATCGCTCAACCCACTGGCAGGAACTGGAAGCTCTCCAAAAGTCCTCCAACTGGTACCCCTACCCCTCTATTTATAGACGCAGGGGCCTGCCCGAACGGGCAGATCTGGAAGGTAACGGGCTGCCCGGAACTGCTGAGATCGCCTGAGACCGCTATTGAGACCGCTGAGATCGTCTGGACCTGCTGAGATCGTCAGCTGAGACCGCTGAGATCGTCTGGACCTGCTGCAGCTGAACAGATCACACAAACAGAGATTTCAGAGGGGAGACCTCACATGGGAGATTGCCCAAGGGGCGATCTCACGGGGCGAGATCGCTCAAGGGGCGATCTCCTCCTCGCGGAGGCGAGGTCGCCCAAGGGGGCGACCTCCTCATAGGGGAGATCGCCCAAGGGGCGATCTCACGGGGGGAGATCGCCCAAGGGGCGATCTCCTCCTTGCAGAGGCGAGGTCGCCCAAGGGGGCGACCTCCTCACAGGGGAGATCGCCCAAGGGGCGATCTCACGGGGGGAGATCGCCCAAGGGGCGATCTCCTCCTCGCGGAGGCGAGGTCGCCCAAGGGGGCGACCTCCTCACAGGGGAGATCGCCCAAGGGGCGATCTCCTCCTCGCGGAGGCGAGGTCGCCCAAGGGGGCGACCCTCCGGGGGAAAAGTCGTGCGGGGCGCGAAGCTCGACCTTTACGAGGAAAGAAAAAGCGAGACCACTCGGGCGATGGGGGACCGCCAGGGCTCGGACAGCTAATTTGAGATGATCGCCGATTTCTGGGTAAACATAATTCCCGCATTTTTTTAAGTTTTGAAAAAACTTCGAAAAAATAAAACTTACCCACGAGAATCGCGATCCACCTTTCCTGTCATAGTAGATCATATATGATAGAAAAAATGCAAGTACCTGTGCGAACTTACTACCTCCAGGCATGCTTGAAAAACTCTCTCTCTATAAGAGAACTTGCGGCCATTTGATGTTATGTGAGTACCTGAAAAGAACTAGTGTGCACCTGCCTACCTCTGTAAAAGATCGGTTAGAGCAGGCATATTTTATCATGAAATACCTGAAGAGAACCAGCTTGAACCTGTTTCCATATGCGAAAAGGTATGCCGAACATGTATATAAAAAGGGTAAAAGTGTGTCAGGTACCTGAGACAACTTGCTAATACTTATTTTGTTCACTTTGATTTACAATTGATAATTAAGAATAGCGACCTTGTGGCTGTCAAAACGCCTTTTAAGAGGGTATTAACTTTGGATATTCGAAGCTGCTTTGTTATAAAGTTATTCTGATGTCAAATGACGATCTTCAATATTCGAGATTTTTTGTAGAAGAATCAGATCATGATAATCCATAAATGATGCTTCTGAACGCTGTTATGAATTTTGATAATTGAAGGTGTCAAATAATTCAAACCGCTCCTTCTGCGAATGAAAAATGAATCTTGAAAAACATTGGTCTTTCGAGATAGAATATTGACGATCTAAGCTTTTCAGACTGCTTCTTTGTTGAATAATAGAAGAAAAGGCCTCATGAATACTTTCATGTGCTTTAGATTGCTTGATAAACAGATGAGTACTCAAATTATGATCTCAATTTCTCCAGACCGCCCAAAAAATAAAACTGAGAGTTTCTAAGATGATGATCACAAATGTCCCAAATAACCTATTTGAAAAGCTTCTTTGAAGAGAACCAGTTAATAATCTTCAATACCTCAGACTCCCAAAAACTCTTCTCAAAAAACACTGGAGATCCCATCAGCAATCTCTAACTTCCAAATCGTGGAGGAAATTAAGCCCGCGGTCTGAAATGTTTCACTTCGCTGAAGAAACCAGAAAGACCAAATAAAACTCTGGAAATCCCACCGGCAATCTCTAACTTCCAAATCTTGGAGAAAATTAAGCCGGCGGTCTGAAATGTTTTACTTCGCTGAAGAAACCAGAAAGACCAAATAAAACTCTGAAAATCCCACCGGCAATCTCTAACTTCCAAATCTTGGAGAAAATTAAGCCGGCGGTCTCAAAACTTTGAGATTGCTGAAGAAACCTGAAAAACCAAATAAACTCTGGAAATCCCACCGGCAATCTCTAACTTCCAAATCTTGGAGAAAATTAAGCCGGCGGTCTCAAAACTTTGAGATTGCTGAAGAAACCTGAAAAACCAAATAAACTCTGGAAATCCCACCGGCAATCTCTAACTTCCAAATCTTAGAGAAAATTAAGCCGGCTGTCTCAAAACTTTGAGATTGCTGAAGAAACCTGAAAAACCAAATAAACTCTGGAAATCCCACCGGCAATCTCTAACTTCCAAATCTTGGAGAAAATTAAGCCGGCGGTCTCAAAACTTTGAGATTGCTGAAGAAACCTGAAAAACCAAAAACTCTGGAAATCCCACCGACAATCTCTAACTTCCAAATCTTGGAGAAAATTAAGCCGGCGGTCTCAAAACTTTGAGATTGCTGAAGAAATTTGAAAGATCAAATATACTCTGAATATTCCCCCAATAATCTCTTATACTCGAGTCTATTCACCTTTAGTGAAATAATCACTTACTGCTCACAGAACCCACTAATTAACAAAAATATGGGAATGAAGTAATCTGGAGCAATTCAACATAACTTTTCCCTGGTAACCTTTCATGTGAAATCAACCCAGCCCCAACCCTACCCTCCTAATAAAAGTCGGTAGCGGGAGCTCACAAATCAATGAACATAACCTTTCTTTTAATCTCAATCAGATATCTCAACTATTGATGGTAATCATCATATAAGAAGAGATTGAGGGAGAGAAAGGTTGGGAGAAAGGGGGTTGGGCTACCCACTACGCATCTGCGAGTGATTCGAGCGTGATGCGGTCATTGTGGGTTTTACGACCCAGAGAAGAAGAGAGAATTGGAGATGTTACTTCCATACTTCCTATCAAACAATAGGGATGGTATTTTTACCTTTCATATCCATGTCTACGTATTTCACGAGGTATTAACGTAAACAGGAAAAAGTAAAGTGATGACAAAGCTTTACCCGTTTCGGTTGATCTGACCAATTTCTACTTTTCATATCAACGTATTTGTAGAAATATGAATGTAGACAGGAAAAAGTAAGGAAAGGTAAAGTAATGAAAGAGTATTAAACGTACTTGGCTGAATGTTCGCAGTGAATATGGGTATGAAGATTGATATAGCTGACTGCTGGAAAACATCCTCGCGATGATTGTTGGTGGTTGGATACAGATAACTGCTATTCTTATTACAAGCAAGCTTAAAAAATGAAAGATGCAGAAACTCTAAACAAGTGGGAGACATGCAAAACTAAATTGACACTGTATCTCATCTATATTTCATGCATTTCTTTTATTGAATGAAAGAAAATTTGCTTTGTGAAGTTGTCTTTGCTGGAAAATAAGATCTTCATGTTATTAAGCAACATAATCCTGTAGTTTTCCTGCCTTCAATAGTTGGTCTACCAATTTTCGGAGAGCACGACAATCTTCTGTATCATGACCAGCAGCTAAATGATATAGGCAGTGGAGTTCTTGATTGCGTTTTGCAACATTAGACCTCATAGGACGGGGTCTTTCGTACTCTGGCATATCCCGAATAATTGGAAAAACCTCTTGCAAAGGGATATTCAACTGACCAGATCCTTTTGAGTAAGTTTCATATTTAAATGTTGTAGGATCATAAGACATGATGGGAGAGACTTCCAAGAATGGAGATGGCATATCTTGTTGAGATGGAGTAGACATATCCGGAGGAGGTGAACAAGACTCAAACTGCTCATCTTGCGGAGGGATTTGTGATGAAGATGAATGATGATGATGATGATATCTATTCACCCGATGCCGCCGAGTGCGCCGGTTCCGAGAATTCATATAATTAGGATTCATTGCCTCACCTTGAATAAACCGGTTTGCTATTTCGATGAGGTGCCTATAAGACTTGGGCTCATTTGCGGTAACTTTGAATTTGAGAGGGCCTTCTTGGAGTCCGTTGATTAAAGCGACTTGATACAGTTCTTGATCTGCACTAACAATTTGAAGAATTTCTCTCTGGAATCTATCGACATAGTGGGCGAGAGTTTCGTTAACTCCTTGCTTGATTTGGAAAAGGGTTGCGACACCTCTTTTCCGTTTTTTGTTGGTAGAAAACCTTAAGAGAAACATTCTCCGCAAATCCTCAAGGCAAGCAATTGATCCAGATGGCAAGCTATAGAACCATTCCCTAGCATGACTGTCAAGGGTCATAACAAAGAGCTTGCACTTGACGCCATCCATTAATGTTCTTAAAGAAATGGCTGACTCAAAGGCTTGGAGATGGGAGAAGGGATCTTCTTTTCCAGTGAAGGTTGGCAGACGAGGCTCTCTAAAACTGTCAGGAGCAGTCACTCAACGAACTCTATCTGTGAAGGGAGAAGGATCTTCCTCTTCAACAAAATCTGGAGGAGATGAAGGATAATACTCACCAGCTGGGGCTGGAAAATTGGTACAGTTTTCCTGAGGGTTAGGCATTTCTACGGGACCTCCCTGGGCAACTGGCCTGAAAAATTCAGGTCGAGTGGCCGCGAACTCCTCAGCTTGGGGTGGCAAAGGAACAAATGGATCAACAAATCGAGGAGGAGGAGGAGCTTTCTTAACAGGAGCCTGAACTTCTGGTATCTCCATTGATACCCAAAAAACAGGAATTGCCGAAATGGAAAAACTGCGATAACTTCCAAACTGAGTTGAATTTTTGAAATCTGAGGGCAGAAAAATGCCTGAACCGGGAACCCAGTTCAATTTTTGGATAGTTCAGGCCGAGCCGGTCGCGTCAAGCTTTGAATTTCTGAATTCCGACACCCGGATCAAAAGTTATGACTGTTTGAAGTTTTGGTGTATTTCAGGTCGAATTCCTCGCAACTGCTGTTTCACCAACTACTCAAAATCTGAAGGTCGCGTGTTTTCTGTTGGCACCAAAAATGTACCAACTCCACGATCGCTGAAACTGAGGGATGGGGGGTGAGACTGTTGGGTGGCTGGTTACTTTGAGCTGAAGGAAAGACTATTTTATTGATATAAAGCTTGAGTTACAGCTGAGGTTACAATAGAAAAGTATGAAAGAAACAACATAAGACTTGAAGAAAAAAGGGCCTGGAGGGAGACGAAGAAGTCTCCGGAAAGAGTGATCGGTGGTCTCAGCGGTCACTCAAAACTGAGACCGCTCAACCCACTGGCAGGAACTGGAAGCTCTCCAAAAGTCCTCCAACTGGTACCCCTACCCCTCTATTTATAGACGCAGGGGCCTGCCCGAACGGGCAGATCTGGAAGGTAACGGGCTGCCCGAAACTGCTGAGATCGCCTGAGACCGCTATTGAGACCGCTGAGATCGTCTGGACCTGCTGAGATCGTCAGCTGAGACCGCTGAGATCGTCTGGACCTGCTGCACCTGAACAGATCACACAAACAGAGATTTCAGAGGGGAGACCTCACATGGGAGATTGCCCAAGGGGCGATCTCACGGGGCGAGATCGCTCAAGGGGCGATCTCCTCGCGGAGGCGAGGTCGCCCAAGGGGGCGACCTCCTCACAGGGGAGATCGCCCAAGGGGCGATCTCACGGGGGGAGATCGCCCAAGGGGCGATCTCCTCCTCGCAGAGGCGAGGTCGCCCAAGGGGGCGACCTCCTCACAGGGGAGATCGCCCAAGGGGCGATCTCACGGGGGGAGATCGCCCAAGGGGCGATCTCCTCCTCGCGGAGGCGAGGTCGCCCAAGGGGGCGACCTCCTCACAGGGGAGATCGCCCAAGGGGCGATCTCCTCCTCGCGGAGGCGAGGTCGCCCAAGGGGGCGACCTCCTCACAGGGGAGATCGCCCAAGGGGCGATCTCCTCCTCGCGGAGGCGAGGTCGCCCAAGGGGGCGACCTCCTCACAGGGGAGATCGCCCAAGGGGCGATCTCACGGGGGGAGATCGCCCAAGGGGCGATCTCCTTGGGCGATCTCCTCCTCGCGGAGGCGAGGTCGCCCAAGGGGGCGACCTCCTCACAGGGGAGATCGCCCAAGGGGGCGACCTCCTCACAGGGGAGATCGCCCAAGGGGCGATCTCCTCCTCGCGGAGGCGAGGTCGCCCAAGGGGGCGACCCTCCGGGGGAAAAGTCGTGCGGGGCGCGAAGCTCGACCTTTACGAGGAAAGAAAAAGCGAGACCACTCGGGCGATGGGGGACCGCCAGGGCTCGGACAGCTAATTTGAGATGATCGCCGATTTCTGGGTAAACAGTATTCATACTTTGTAATTTATTATTGAGAAAGTATATACAAGGTTCTGTATTTATCAACATGGTATCAAAGCCAGCGGTCCGGACCTGCGGTCTGCCCTCTCTTTCACGCGCGGTCTTCCCCTAAGTCGCTGCGATCTCTTCCCCTGCGATCCCCTCTTCTTCTCGCGCGATCTCCTCCCCTGCGGTCTCCCTCTAACCGCAGCTCCCCAGCGATCTCCCCTTTTCTGACCGCTTCTTGCTTCTCTCTCTCGTGGATTCCACATCTCCTCAATCTCCTCTCCTTCATTTATAGCTTCCCCCTTCTGACAAGTGGGTCCCACCCCTCCTCTCCAGCGACCTCCCCTACAGCGTGTTGATACCAAAAAATATACCAACTCCACACTTGCTCAAGCTGAAGAATGGGGGGTGTGACTGTTGGGTGGTCGGTTACTCTGAGCTGAAGGAAAGACAATTTTATTAATCTGAAGCTTGTGTTACAGCTGAGGCTACAATAGAAAGTATGAAAAAGAGGTCTCCTGAAAAAGAGGTGGAGAGGTCTCCGGAAGGAGACGGGAAGGTCTCCGCGGTCTCCAAAAACTGAGATCGCTCAAGTCCCCGACTGGAGATGGGAACTCTCCCAAAAGTCCTCCAACTAGTACCCATACCCCTCTATTTATAGACACGGGGCCTGCCCGAACGGGTAGATCTGAAAGGTAACGGGCTGCCCAGATCTGCTGAGATTGTTCTGAGATCGTTCTGAGACCGCTGAGATCGTCTTGACCTGCTGAGATCGTCTGGACCTGCTGAGATCGTCTGGACCTACTGAGATCGTCAGGGAAGGAAATCACCTGAAAAGAGATCACAAAAAAGGAGTCAGCATAGGGTCCTGCCTCTGCGAGGTCGCCCAGGAGGGGCGATCTCCCTTTTTGAGGTCGCCCAGGAGGGGCGATCTCCCTTTGTGAGGTCGCCCAGGAGGGGCGATCTCCCTTTGTGAGGTCGCCCAGGAGGGGCGACCTCCCTTTTGCGAGGTGGACCAGGAGGGGCGACCTCCCTTTTGCGAGGTCGCCCGGAAGGGCCGACCTCCCCTTTGCGAGGTCGCCCGGGAGGGGCGACCTCCCCTTTGCGAGGTCGCCCGGGAGGGGCAACCTCCCCTTTGCGAGGTCGCCCGGGAGGGGCGACCTCCTCCTTGCGAGGTCGCCCGGAAGGGGCGACCTCCCTTTTGCGAGACCGCCCGGGCTCGACGAGACCGCCCCCCGGAGGAGCGAGATTGGCCCGGATCTCCGAAAATACCGTAATACCTGAAAATATTAGCTCGGAGAGGATCACCGATTTTTGGGTAAACACAGCGATCTGCCGAGCTCCATGCGGTCTAGCGGCCTCCTCCCAAGCGGTCTGTGAGCTCACTGAGGTCTGCAACCCCAGCGGCCTCCTCTCCAGCGACCTGCCACTCCAGCGGCCTCCTCCCAGCGGTCTGCTGAGCTCCCTGAGATCGTGCGGCCTCCTCCCAGCAGTCTGCCGAGCTCCCTGAGATCGTGCCGAGCACCCTGAGATCGTGCGACCTCCTCCCAGCAGTCTTCCACTCCAGCGGCCTCCTCCCAGCGGTCTGCCGAGCTCCCTGAGATCGTGCGGCCTCCTCCTAGCGGTCTTCCACTCCAACGACCTCCTCCCAACGGCCTCTTCCCAGCGGTCTGCCGAGCAATAGTTCCTGCTTGCTGCCCTGCTCGCTTCTGCTAGCTGCAGTCTCCCTGCTCCCTGCTCGCGCGGTTCTGTTGTCTAGTCGCCTGTTGTCTAGTTGACTCAATGAGATCTTCAATGGAGTCTTCAGAGCAGCCTGCATCTTCTCCTACAATCCGCATGGTTCCCGCTCCTGAGGTGCGTGATGAGTTGAGGATCACCACCATCTCCCTTACGGGGAAGAAGAACTTTGTTGAAGGGGTGCATTCTGTCAGAAGGGTACTTCAATCTAAGGGACTTCTGCATCATCTCACTAAGGATTCCCCTTCTGCACCTACGAACGATCGACTATGGGACGATGGTCGCGTTCAGACTTGGCTTCTCAACTCCCTTGATGTCGAACCCTACCGCATGACCATGTATCACGAGACGGCCAAGACAATGTAGAATGAGCTCCATTCTCTCTACTCCGGCAAGGACAGTCTCCAACACCTATATGACATCATCACGGATCTTCAGACTTTTGACACTGGTGGTGCTGCCGACTTAACCTCATTTGTTGCTCAGGTTAAGACATTGACTGAAGCCTGGATCTGACATCAGTCCGCTACTACGGATCTCGCTACCCAACGTGCTCAGAAGGAAAAAGTTTGTATTGCCATGATGATGGCTCGTGTCCCGCCTCATCTTCAGAGCATTCGAGCTCAGATCCTCTCGTCTGCTGCTATTCCCTCACTCTTTGATGTGTGCTCCATGCTGCTAAAGGTATCACCACCTCCTGATACTACTGAACCTCCCTCACCGACCCTCCTTCAACAATCTTCTGCGCCAATACTATCTCTCCCTCCTCCTGCTCGTGGAGGACGTTCAGGGTCTCAGGGAAGGGGTCGCGGTGTCCGGCCACGTCCTAAGTGTTCCTTCTGTGGTAGGGATGGTCACCTTGAGGCGACTTGCTACCGCAAACATGGTCTTCCTCCTCGTCCCATTGCTTATGTTGTTGCCGACAGTCCTTCTGCCACTCGTGCTGATCTTGAAGAAGTCCGCCTCCAGCTCCAGCAACTCCACGACATGCTCAGCCGCCCGCCTGCCTCCGTTGCCTCCACTGCCTCCATCTCCAATGAAGGTATCCCTTGTCTCTACACTAATCCACGCTGGATAGTGGATTCAGGTGCGACTCACCATATTACCTCGCTAAAGCCACCTCAATACTTGGATTCTCCGCATCCTAAGTGTATCACAATGGCCAATGGCGACACCGTTCCTGTCTCCGGCTCTGCTGATATCCTCCTCAATTCCTCACTCTCTCTCCGCTCGGCTCTTCATGTCCCGGGCTCCCCGCTTAATTTATTTTCCGTCAGTCGCTTCACTGTTGATTTGGATTGCTCAGTAACATTCACCTCTTCTTTTCTGATGCAAGATCGACGGACACAGAGTATCATTGATAAGGGACGACTGCAAAATGGGCTCTACCTTCTTGATGTTTCTCCTACCATCCTCTCCTCAGTCTCCTCCGTTGAGTGGCATCAGCGTCTTGGGCATGCCCCTCTTCCAGTCCTTAAGAAGGCTCTTCCAGATCTCTCTTCCTGCTTTTAAATGTGAATCATATATTTGGGAAAACAACATCGTTCATCGTTTCCCTCTCATTGTACTCGGAGCTCTGTTCCTTTTGTTTTAGTGCATTCTGATGTTTGGGGCTCGTAAAAATTTACTAGTATCTCTGGTTATCACTATTTTATCACATTTATTGATGATTATTCTCGAACAACATGACTGTATTTACTTCGTGATCGCTCCGAGCTTCCCCGTGTATTTCGGGCTTTCGTTCTTGAGATTCGCACGCAGTTTTCTGAAAATATAAAACTCTCCGGATAGATAATGCTCGCGAATACACTAGCCATGAATTTGCTAATCTCTGCTCTGAAATTGGGATCATTCACCAAACATCGTGTGCCTATACCCCCCAACAAAATGGTGTTGCTGAACGTAAAAATAGACATCTGCTCGATGTTGCTCGCTCCCTCATGATTCACATGCAGGTACCCAAAGTCTATTGGAACTTTGCGCTGTCCACGACATGTTATCTCATTAACCGCCTCCCTTCCTCCGTCCTCCAAAATGCTACTCCCTTCAACCTCCTTTTTCCCTCCACTCTGACATTCTCTCTAACACCCCACATATTTGGTTGTACATGCTACGTTCACCTACTTGGTACGTCCACGGACAAATTGGATCCTCGGGCAGCCAAACAGATGTTCGTCGGCTATTCCCGTACTCAGAAAGGCTACGTCTGCTACTCTCCTGCTACCAGCAAAGTGACCGTTTCTGCGGATGTTATCTTTCGGGAGGATCAAACTTTCTTCTCCAACCCAAACCCACCCCTTCCCCCACAATCCTTGACACAACCTGTCATTCCCGTTACCACTCCTCTACCATTACCCCTTCCGGTCCAGGCTCCTGCTCTCCACAAGCCACCTCCTCTCCGTGTCTACACATGTCGCCCTCCTCGCTCCGGTGCCCAATGCAGTCGGCTACGACCTCTGACACTCTGCGCCCCGCTGATCCGGCACCAGCCTCCACCACTCATCTACTGACGAACTATGTATCCTTACATCGCCTATCCTCACAACTTCAAAACTTTGCTACTTCCTTATCCTCTGTTTCTATACCTAACTCTGTGCAGGAGACTTTCCAACATCCAGGCTGGTGGGCAACCATGGAAGAAGAGATGACAGCCCTATGGGCTAACCAGACATGGGACCTGGTCCCTCTCCCTCCAGACCAAACTCCTGTTGGGTGTAAATGGGTCTTTGTCATCAAGCATGCTCCTGATGGGACAATTGGCCGTCTGAAAGCCCGACTGGTGGCTCGTGGCTTTACCCAACAACAACAAGGTCTCGATTATGTGGAGACATTCTCTCCTGTGACCAAGCTCAACACAGTTCATGTCCTCTCTGTGGCTGTGCATCGCCAAAAAATCATTGACATGCAACTTGTGTATGACAAAAGGAGAACGTGAACATGCACGTGTGTTCGGCTTAAGAAGGATGTAATTAAATGATTGCATTTATTACTATGTATAAAAAGGAGGCCCCATCTTTGGTAACATTGAAGCTTCCCATTTTACCCTTGTAAGTACCCTTAAAATAACACCAGATTTAAGTTTTCTGGTAATATCTAACCCATGAAGCAGTTGTCTCTAAACCATAGCCGCCCCATCGTTCCCCCCCCCCCCCCCCCCCCCCCCTCGATTACTCTCCACGACACCCCCTTTTCCTATTTACCCATTGGTAGTAGAACACGAGTAGTGTTTTGGAACCCCAAGGTGGGACATTGATCGGGGATAAGAACTACAACAACACCATTTTCAGCATGCAGTTACTCGATTGCAATTGTGATGGTGATTGGTTTGAGATTAGAAATTGTTCGCTCAAGTAAAGGGAGAAATGAGGTCCCTCGGATAAGGTTGCGGGGGGAGATGGAGGATTGCTTACTTATTGGCCATCTTTATTTTGTTCCCCACTATTCTATTTTGATTTCTATACCTTCATTTTGAGAAACATGCTATTTTGCAACATTTTTTATGATATGTTGCCATTGAATTTTTTTCCATGGTTAATATTGAACATACTTACACACTTTTGTAAAGTTATTATCCACATTTCATATTACAAAAACTTCAAAATTCGATTCATTCATATTTATGGTGCTTAAGAGATTTTTATTAATGCTGTATACCAATCTCTAGAGTTCATGCACAGTTGGTTGAAGAGCCTTTACTTTTTCACACTGGCCAACTGTAGTTCAGGAACGAAGCAGACTCTTGTACTAACATATCTATCATGTCATCAAGTTTCATGGAGTCTTCAAACCTTTGACCTTTTATTTCTAAGTGCTTGCAAATGTTATCCTATCATAATATATCTATTGATCCATAAAAGCAAAAGATCTCTTAATGTCAGAGGTTGACTGCTGAGCTCACTCTGGCCTTGCAGGGTGGGCCAACATTTATTTCTATTCTACTATTCTTGATTTGTTTGCCACTTTGGAAATTTCTCCCTTTTAGTTTTGCTTTCACTTTTTGTAATTTAATACCTTCCTAAGTTAATGAGCATTGGGTGTGGGACCTATTGATGATATGATCGTCAAAATTATAATTCGTACAATTAATGGTATAAGGCGGAGTTGTAATGAAAGTAAATCTAATTAATGTGGAGAATGAAGGAAGGGGGTTTTCAAATAGGTAAAAAAAGTAGAGATAACACCTGGTGCAGCTGTACCCCTTAGGGTTAGATGCACCTGTATTGAAAGATTTGGGGAAGAAGAAGAGGGGGAAAACACAACATTGGAGAGAAATACCTAAAAAACACACTCTTGAGCCAGCCCTACGTAACTTGATAAATGATCCAAAGATAATGCTGAAAGCATACAAACACACCTATATGCTCTAACGTAATGTCACGTGTATATAAAACAAGTTCGAATTACATAAATAAAACATGAAAGATAAATATTTGCATCTTTAGTAAACTAATTGGGCTGCCTCCTAGATCGTCAGAGCCGTTCTACGCACATATACCCGCAAAGTTCGTGCGAGCAGATCGATGTCTTCTTGTTTCATAACAATACCTCTGCCTGAGGAATGTGTCGTGTCCTCAAGCCAGAAATATGGAAACTGTTGGTGGAATTCGTCGCAATCCACCTTGGTAGACTCTGAGGGTTGGTGGTGTTGCCAACTTATGAGAACATGATCAACCAAATCTTTATTCTGTTGTGATGAATGACGATCAATGATACCCACTGGGTTCCATTCCATGGTGTCGGGACCTGTGAACTGTGGGAAGGGTGCCATCAGTGACATGTTCACCCACTACCTTCTTGAGCCATGATACATGGAACATTGGGTGGATGCGACTGGCTACCTGAAGTCAGAGTTAATAGGCTTATTGCACCTATGCAGACCATAATTTGGAAGGGGACATTGAAACGGGCCGAGAGATTCTGATGCGGCCACTGATATCTGGCGGTACAACTTTAGTTCGACAAACACCGTCTCACCCACTTCTAACTGCACCTCATGGGGGTGTCGATTAGTTGCAAATGCCATCTTGTGTTGTGCTCGTTGGATGTGGTGTCGGAGCTGCTGCAATATCTCGTTCCTGTTCCGTAAACTAGTAGCCAATGTCTCCACTTGACACTCGCCCGATAAATGATGATGGATGGAGGGCGTAGCTGGAACACTCCACCCAGCTCAACATTTTAGCCCAATCATTACGTGGATCACAAATAAAAAACAAAGGTAAGTTTCCAAACACCTATTCAACACTTACGACTGTCCGTCGATCTGAGAATGATTGGCGGTGCTCATGCGAAGCTGTCACCCTAACATATGATGATTTAAGATACCCCACAAGTATTCTAGTTATCTAACTTCATTTTTGTCGGCCATTGCGGTATTAATTGCTTTATGGATACATTGTTATCAATATTATTTGTGGTTATCAACTTCATTTTTGTCCGTATTTTAAATAGTTTGTTTCATTTCATATATTTAAATTCATTTTAAATAGTTTGTTTATTCGAATGTTTCTAAGTTGGGTGATCAAGATATTTCCCGCAGTGAGTGCTTTAAATATATTGGATCGATAGTTCTAAAAGATGGAGGTGTTGATAAAGATGTGATACATAGAATCCAAGCAGGTTGGTTGAAGTGGAGATGCGCATCAGAGATCTTATGTGATCATAAAGTACATTAATACTTAAAGGCAAGTTTTACCGTACTGCAATTAGACCAGCGATGCTCTATGGTTCTGAGTGTTGGGCAGTGAATTGTGTACATGAGCAATAAATGGGAGTTGCGGAGATGAGAATGCTTAGGTGGATGTGTGGACACATGAGACTGGATAAAATTAGGAATGAATGTATCAGGGATAAGACAGGAGTGGCACCAATTGCAGAGAATATGCGAGAAGCTCGACTAAGATGGTTTGGACACGTTCAAAGGAGACCATTGGAGGCACCTGCTAGGCGTTGTGAGAGTTTAGGTACTAGGGATGTTAAACGGGGGAGGGGTAGACCAATAAAGACTTGGAATGAAACTATAAGGAAAGACACAATGTACTTAGGCATTAGTGAAGATTATGACTAAAGATAGGGCACAATGGCGACACATGATCCATAGAGCCGACCCCACTGTAGTGGGATAAAGGCTTGAGTGTTGTTGTTAATTCGAATGTTTTGGACATTTTGTTATTTCAAATGACTTCTTCTGCTGGATCTAGTGAGGTGCCCCTTTCATTGGTACCGACTGGTAGAGATCCGTTCTGGGCATTTGGTGGGAAGTTGGTTGCAAATGACACCAACCGAATCAAAAGCAGACGGTGAATGGTGGAATTACTTGTTTCAAACATTATTTGGCTGGGTGGAAGGGTAATTTTAAGACATGCTCTCAAGTTCCCGCTGAAGTTAAGGCGAAGGCTGAGTCGGCCCTCAATTCAAACTTGGAGAGCAAGAGAGTGAAGAGTGCAAAGTTACAAGCAAAGCTTGAATGAGGTGGTAGTTGGAGGAGCACATGATGATGAAGTAGAGGAGTCAGCTACTCGTAGGAGTTTGCATTCGGGCACAGGTTCCAAGGGTCCAATCGACTAATTTGTTCAAGCTGTTGCGGAGTTAAGCAAGGAAAAAGATTCGCAACATAGTACAATTGAGGGCAAGTACAAAAAGAAAGCTAGGGATGCCGTTGCCTTATACATAGGTAGATAAGCATATGAAAACAGGATCCCGTTCAATTCCATATGCAACTCTTTCCAGCAGATCACACATGCTATTAGGTTCTGTGGACCTGGGATGAAGATCCCTACATTTTATGAGTTGAGAGAGAAATTTTTGCGTATAGTGGAGAGGGCGAAGGAGATGTTGGGCATATAAACCCAGACCTGTAGATTGAATGGGTGCACTATCATGACCAATTCATAAACTGATCGGAAGGTAAGTGCGATGAACATCATGATACACTGCAGTTCCGGAGTGACATTCTGACTTTTAAAGAATGTCTCCTCGTGTTGGGACACGACTGATGTTGGTGTTCTATTCTCATCGGGTTGTGTCGTGTGGGACCGTGTCGTGTGGGACTGTGTCGTGTGGGACCGCCCTTTGTGCGGATTATTCCCGACAGATTATCCCCGACGGATTATCCCCAGTTGCCCGTTTGATGATTAGCTCCACATCGTTTGTTCCCTTCCGCCTGTTGTGTGTGTAAGTGATGTTGGTTGACCTGATTCCAGCGAGTCCACATCGTGTGTGGGTCTTGCGTTGTGTGTGGCTATCTCCTCAGTTTGATTCCCCGATTTGGAATTTTTTCTCAGTGGCTCGTCTGATGTTTTGTGCCACATCGCCTACCTCCATTATTGTTATTATGATGTCAAAGCTGAAGGTTCCCCCTTTAGCTTGAGCGAGTGTTGAGATTATTAGTTTTATAATTAATATATATGTCTATTAGAGTCTTTAGGAGTGAGTGGGTTTAGTCCCACATCTTGAGTCAGTGTTTATGAGTCTTGTTGTAATCCCATAAAAAGTCCATTTGAGGATGAAATTAATTAATAATAATATATCTCGCCATGAATGTATTAAGGTAGTCCTGTCCAAAAAGCCCGGCGGGCCCGGGCCGAGGCCGGGCCTACCGGGCCCGGGCTTTTTCCCAACCGGGCCCGGCCCGGGCCTAGCCTTAACCGGGCCGGGCCGGGCTCGGGCTTTCCCTCCAAATGGGGGCCTGCCAAGGCCCCCAGGGCCGGGCCAGGCCGGGCCGGGCCCTGGCCGGGCCCGGCCTTATGGCTGCCATGGTAGCAAGCTGCCATGGCAGCTTAGGGGGCCAAACCGGGCTTTTCAAGAGCCCGGTAAACCGGACTTTGCCCGGCCCGGCCCGGGCCGGGCATTTGCCTAATATGGGGGCCCAGTTAGGACCCCTAAGCCCGGCCCGGGCCCAGGCGGGCTTTGCCCGGGCTCGGGCCTCGCCGGGCTTTTTCCGGGCCGGGCCCGGGCCGGCCCCCTGGGCCTGGTTTTTTTCTGCACGTATATATTAAGGCGGTTTCCATATGCGAGCATCGGTGGTCCTAATAAGGGGAGCTTGCTTGGGCGAATGCGTGCGTGCAACACAGTTCTAGAGGGTTCATCAGTTGATGACCATATTCTATCTATTATGCCGACTATTGATGAGTATGTGAGCGATGAGGAATAAGGTATGTTTGAAATTTAATTTGTAAAATTTTGATGTTATAGAAAATATTGTATGTTAAATGTTTCATATAGCTTTTTAGATTTAGAAGTTCAATAGATTGTTAAATAGTTAATATTGTAACCTATATAAAATAAAAATAAAATAAAATATAATTATATATATATATTTAATTAAATATTAAAATTCGATATATGAAATAATCCCGATATATAAAAAACCGACATGAAAACCCAAACTGACGTGTCCCTGACATCCGACATCTGCAAACTCGATGATCACAAAGTACCTTAGCTCCTCAATGAGATCTAAGCTGCTTCACATATTGTCTTCATTTTCCTTCGTCTAGTCTTCATTTCCTTGTTTTGACAGAAGGACTTTGGGACTCATCACCCCGAGTTCCACTGAAATGAGTGACTCAGACCCATGTGATAATTTGAATGACGTTTCTCCTGTAGCAATTGTTGGAGTGATTGTACAAAGAATAGCCGGAAGTTGCTCGACCTAGTTTCCCCGGATATTCTCCACTTTCTTCTTTAAAAGATTCAATATTTTATTTAGCCGCCTTTACCTGGCCATTACTTCTTGGATGGTGGACCGAGGAGTAACAAAGTTTGATTCCAATCTGCTAACAAAAACTTTTCAGCTCATCCCTGGAAAATTGGTTATCCGTGATTATAGCCATTGAAATACCATGTCAGCATACAATCTCTCCACAAATAAATTTCTTCACAATCTAAATTGTAGTTTTTGGTAACGCCTTTGCTATAATCTATTTGCTGAAGTAGTCGATATAACGATGCTGTCCACTCTCCATTGGAAAGGATCCCAAAAGATCCATTCCCCAAACTACAAATGACCAAGGAGCCGCTATGTAGTGTAACTGTTGACTATGTTATTAAAGCGCGCGCCTGAGGTGCAGAACGCACCACGTGCACCGGCCCTTGCCTCTGCAAGGCAGAAGCAGGTGAGGTGCCTCAGGCGCGCCCAGGCGCGCGCCTTACCAGCTCCCAGGCGCACCAAAGGTGCGCCTGGTCCTTTCAAGGTTTTTTCTTCAACCTCATTAATGAAATTTTTTTGGGAGGTGGGCAAAAACATGATATCAGACGCACCCGAGGCGCACCTTGGCGCACTTGGGCATCCAATTCACCGATTTTCAGTTAATTGGGTGCCCAATTCACTGAAAATCAGCGAATTGGGTGCCGAATTCACTGAAAATCAGTGAATTGGGTGCCCAATTCACTGAAAATCAGTGAATTGGGTGCCCAATTCACTGAAAATCAGTGAATTGATGCCCAATTCGCTGATTTTCAGTGAATTGGGCACCAAATTAACTGATTTTCAGTGAAATTGGGCATGGACTTAAGAACACAAACTATAAATGAATCATTACAACCTTATGAATATACATTTATTCATTAAAAATGTTTTTTTTTTCATTTTTGCACCTCACGTGCCTCAGGCGCGCACCTGCGCCTAGGCTCCAGGACCTCTTTGCGCCTCAGTGTGCCTTGCGCCTTTAATAACTTAGGCTGTTGAGAGGGTTTCAGTCGACACCGGGGACATTTTCTGGTATATTGTTCTGTATTTTTCCTCATTCATGGCCAAAAATATCCCTGGCTCATAATTCTCTTCTCTATGGTCTTGCGGTTGCACAGATTGACTTCCACATTCTTCCGAATGAATTTCTTGGAAAATGATCGGGATTTTTTCTTCGGATATGCACCTTGCCATGGGTGATAGGAATTTCGATATTAAATTCCGGAAAGAAGAAAATAGTGAGCGACTTTGAATCTAAATTTCCGCTTTTCGGTGATGGTAGAATGATACTCTCCGGTGGACATGTAATGAACGAAGGGATCCATCCACGAAGAACGACGATCAGTTTCCATAATATCTCCTTCCATTGTGGGATGGAAAAGTTCGGCGATGGTTCGTCCTCATGGAAGTTCAAACTTGTCTATTTTCCCAGCTTCCATTTTCTTGGCCCGATATATGTTGTATGTCAAAAGTTCTGAAGTTTCTGATACTTTTTCACTACCACTAGATACTGTTTGAGAACAGAATCCCTTGTCTCAAAGACTCCTTTTACTTGTGTTGTCATTACCAATGAATCTATCCGTACTTCTAGTGGGGAAATAGAATTTTGACAGCTTGTTCAATTTGGATGCCATTTTGATTTAATAATATGACCCCAAGTCCTGATGAGTTTTTACGAGAGGCTCCATCCACGAACATCATTACCCAAGATAAGGGGATAGCTATTTCTCGTTTGGTGGTGTTTTCATCCATAAAATCTATTAGGAAATCAACGAGAACTTGAGCTATGATTTCCATCTTTGCTATATTGTTAAAGACGCACCTAAGGCTCAAGGCTCAGCAAACACAGAGGTTTGCTCTTTCGTGCTCCTTTTTTTGAGCCTTTGGAGCATACAAGTCGCGCTTGGGTGAGATTTCTGTTGTAAGTTTTTTTTTTCAAAATAAAGAAAGTGAGAATGTAAGAACTCAATAATTTTTGCATGAATTAGTGTTTATGAAACTTAATTTGGCTCCAGACTTAGATATGATGCAAGCGACCACATTGATTCTATTTTTAAGAGATATAAATGGTAGTAATGAATGATTAATGACTAGAATTGATGAAGAATCTGATCAAGATGATGAATTGATGTTTGATGATGATTATTTGAAATAAATGTGTTTGCGCCTTGCCCTCATCTGTGTCTTGAGGGTTATGCCTAGACTCCAAGACTCCTTTACTCTTAGTGCGCCTTTAATAACTAAGTATCCTTTGTACGTATGAAATTAAATTCTCCGAGTTCAATTACCCATTTTGCTAATCTTTCAGAGTGTTCGGGCTTCTCCAAGATGTTTTTCAGGGGATGATTTGTAACGACTTGTACCAAATGTCCCTGAAAATATGTGCGAAGTCATCGTGCTGATATAATTAAAGCTAAAGCTAGCTTTTCGAGGATAGAATATCAAGTTTCAACATCTTTTATCACCCTCTTGACCCAATGAATCGGAAATTGTTTCTTTTCTTCTTCTCGAACCAGCACGACACTTATAACTTAAGGACCAACTCTGTGGTACAATAATAGGTCTTCTCCTTCTCGAGGGCTTTGCACGTGTGGACTTGAAGTCAACTGTTACTTGAGTTCTTCGAAGGCTTTATCACATTCTTCAGTCCATTTGAATTTGGTTGCTCCTCATAGAGTTTTAAAGAACGATGCCCTTGTCACTAGACCGTGAGATGAAGCGACAGTCCCGCAATTTTTCCCGCCAATTGTTGTACTTACTTTGGGGTTCGAGGAGATGACATACTTAAGATCACCTTTTCCTAGTCAGGGTTAGGATCTAGGTCTTGAGAGTTGAGATGTTAATAAATGACCCACAAAATTTACCTTGCTGGCTCCGAAAACACACTTTGCTGGATTAAGCCTCATCATATATTTTCTTAAAGTCGAAAATGTTTAACAAGATCATAGATGTGCTCTTCGAATTGACAACTTATAATGAGAGGATCGTCTGCGCATACTTCCAAATTTCGACCCTTTTGAATTTTGAAGACGTAATCTATGATACGTTGATACATAGCGCCAACATTTTTAAGGTTGAAAGGCATAACCCGATAACAGTAACACTCATCGTTTGTGATGAACGAGGCGTGAGGGATATCAGGAATGTGCATTCGGATTTGATGATACCCCGAGAAAACATCTAAAAACTCATGATAAAGAACCCAGCGTCAGAATCAACTAGGGAATCTATTCTGGGCAAGTGGTAAAAGTATTTAGCGCATGCTTTATTGAGTTTAGTAACATCTACACATGCGCCACTTATGGTTCTACTTTTTTACCATTACAATGTTCGAACCCCATTCGAGTTATTGAATTTCTCTAATAAAATTTGCCTTATGCAGTTTTGCGACTTCCTCCTAGATGGGTTCCGCTAGGGCTGTTGCCACCACCCGTTTCTTCTATTTGATCGGTTTGAAGTTTGGGTCGATGTTAAGATGATGACATGCGACATCAGGGTCCACCTCAAGCATGTTGGCCGCTGAACAAGCGAAGATGTCCAGATTATCCGGTAGGCATTTGATCAACGTGACTTTGCCTTCTTGCCTTAACTCAGAGTTGTCGGAGAGTGCCCGGTCTCCGTCCTGCAACCACAACACCTTGGATGGCTTGAGCGGCCTCTAGATGAGCACTATCTCTTGCAACTTTTTTCGTGCTGAATTTCTCTCTTGTAGGTTCTTCAAGGAGCGTCAACCACCACGAATG
Organism: Dactylorhiza incarnata; assembly: GCA_033032865.1. Classification (NCBI taxonomy): domain Eukaryota; kingdom Viridiplantae; phylum Streptophyta; class Magnoliopsida; order Asparagales; family Orchidaceae; genus Dactylorhiza; species Dactylorhiza incarnata. The sequence continues at coordinate 1,412,296 of JAWHQI010000338.1, forward strand.
TACAATGATGAGTAACTCCGCACATGGTGATGGAGTGGGTGACACTTCCTTCAATCTGTTTCCTCTCCCCTGCGAACTTGTAGAGAGGTCCGTCGCAGGACTGAAACTTTTTCCGCGTTCATTTGCTGAATGCGGGTTTAAAAAGAACATTTATAGAACTTCTAGTGTCGATGAGAAATTGGGACACTGAGTAGTTGTCTAACACCGTCTTAATGACAACGATGTCGTTGAAGGGGTTAACAGTCTTATGAAGAGACTTCTTTCCTAGTGTGGGCAGCCTGAGAAGTGGAAGCAACCTCTCATTAGTAGACTTGCCCCAAGTTGGCCTTCTTTGAAGATTCGAGTCCCACTCCTCTAAGAATGCAGTTAAGTTGATCCAAAGGGCTAACATTGTCAACTTCAATACATTCGCAAACGCATTTGATGCTTTCATGGGAACCAATATCTTCTTGTTCGACATTCTCCCATTGGCAGGGGAGATGTACTTCTGTAACTTCCTTTCCTTTGGTAGAAGCCGACTTGTCGCCATCTTTCCGAGCAACATATTCCCACGATTTGCCTGTTTTTAACATTTTTCCCACCAGATCACATGGAGCTCGTTGTCGTGGCCAATATCTCTGTGGAACTCGTAGTAGAGTTCCTGATTTCGATTCCCATATTCGGCCCTGCGAGGAGGTCTCTTGAAATCATGCTACTTTTGAATGATTTGAACGACTTCTTTCGTGGGCAGAATTGAGTCCGTATACTTTTCCTGCGAATCGCCATATCGGTTTGCACGTGGAGGAGTACAAGTCTGCATGGGACGAGCTTGTGAGGATGTGGATGAGAGAGTTTGTGGCTGGGGTTGTACGGGTCTATTCCATAGAGGGGAACAAGGTCGTGGTGGCCTCATCTGCTAAAAATGTCAAGGCAAAGGTGATCCTTGGTTGCAGAGGGGGTGTTATAAATTCCGGACGATGTTTTGGAGTGCGATCAGGGACAACAAGAGGTTTGGTGAGGGAATTCTCCCCCTGTTGTCGTTGTATCAGTTGGGTGAGGGAAGAGACGAATCTAGGATTTGTCGTCTCCCCCTCGATCAAATGGTTCGCCATGTTGATCAATCCCCATAAGAGCTTGGTGACGTTAAGCTAACCTCATATTTAAAAAGTCCTTCTTGAAGTCCACAATTTATGGCCACTTGATACATGGCGGGATCGACATTGTGAATCCCGAGAATTTCCTCCTAGAACCTATCAATATATTGTCCAAGAGTCTCAGATGCTCCTTGCTTGATCTGAAAAAGTGCTTGAGGGCCACTTTTCCTCTTCATGGGTTATCAAACCTCTGGAGCCATTCCTTACGAAATTTTTTAAAAGAATTTATGGATCGAAAAGGCTGCTTATAAAACCTATCTCCGGCTTTCCCGTCCAAAGTCATTGACAATAATTTGCAATGAATACCATAAGGGTCCGTTCGTTTGTGCGGAATTGGGAGGAAGAAATTGGAATTGGCTCGCCAATTCCAATTCTGCTGTTCGGCGTACCTTTTTTTCGGGTGGAATTGGAATTCAGCTGAATTCCATAGGAATTCAATTTTGCCTAGAGTTCCCCCCTCAAATTCTTACCTCCCGAGCTATTCTTTCCCAATTCCATTCTCGCACCTGTTCGCGCTCGTCGTTCTTGCTCCCATATCCATCTCCTGCGACGACTCTGACGCCGCCGTCTCCGTCTCGCTCGGCGGCCTCCATCTATCCGACGAGCTCAAGTTCAACACGATTGCCGACGAGCCACCACATCAAGCCTCCGTAAATAAGAAATCGTCTCCTCTTTCCTCCCTTCCGGTCAGCTCTTGTTCATCTTCAAAACTAGCTACCACCATTTTTTATCAACCAGTTTCTTGTATTTAATTCAGCAAGTATAAGATTAAAGTTGGTATTTCTGGATAATTAATTTGCAGAGGAGATAGACGGAGACATGATCCTTGAAGAGGAAGACGATGACGAATATTGCTGTAGCGGCGGTGGCGGAGCAAAGAAGAGAAGGCTCAGAGCAGAGCAGGTTCGTGCTCTGGAACAGAGCTACGATGCTTTACGACTGGACTTAGACTCCCTTCGCCGGGACAACAGTTCCCTCGCCGCCCAACTAGCTGTGCTCAAGTCTAATCTCTTCGGCGAGGTCAAACAGGGGGAGGAGAAGCCAACGACGTTGACAGTTTTCTGCCAGCAGGTGGCGGCTCAAGAGATTTTCAATGTGGAGGAGGATTGGGAGGAGCCGTGCAGTGTTGGGTTTCCTTTCCGACGAGCACGACCCGACTCTGGCTTGGTGCTCCGCTGAGCTCACCGACGATAATTGGTGGTGTTAAAAATTTTTCCCCCCCTGGTGACAATGAGATAGAAAGTGGCTTGGACAATATTGGAGGTTTTTATTTCCAATTTTATAACACAGTTTGTTAAAAAAGATTGAATTCTTGAACAAAAGAATTGTCGATTCCAATTCCTTCTTGATTGCAGCCGAGCAATATAATTGGAATTGTCTCAATTCCGATTCCCACGGGAATTAGAATTGGGACAATTTCATTTCCTACCTCCCAATTCCGTCCAAACGAACGGACCCTAAGAGAGGTTTCGTAGAGAGATCGTGGATTCAAAAACTTGCAAATGATGAATGGTATCCTCCCTCTCGGTAAATTGAGAGGTGAGGCTCCCTGAACCCGACCGGGACAGGCTCCCACCGAATTATATCAGAAAAAGGGAAGCCTCTTCTTCTTTTGTTGGGTTTGCGAGTTCTTCAAAATCGAGTATTTGCGCAGGATTGGAAATCATTGCCGATTAGTAGAAATTTTGCCTGGTGTCGTGGAAATAAGGCATTTTCAGTTTGTTACCTGGGAGTTGTCTGGGGAACTGGCAGGTGAACATCTGGAGTCGCAACCCCTCTTGTAAAGGAGGCTACCTGCTCAGAAAGTTGCATAACCGCGAACATCAACAAATTGAATTCGCCTCTGGTAGTCGTCTCCTTAGGGTTGCTGCGAGACCCTTCAGGCGATTTCCCGGTTGTATCTTGCCCTGTCATTGCGATGAGTTGTTCTTCAACTACTCAATCTGAAGATCGTGTGTTCATTTTGTTGAGGTAAAAGTGCCCAACTCCACACCCAACAAAAATGAAGAGAAGGGGGGCACTATGAGTGGAAAGGTTCTTCGAGTCGCGAATGTTTGGCACAAGCTTCGTACATTGTGAACCTTTAGTTATGCGTGATTTTATGGATCGAAAACTTATTATAACAAGGTTACAAATGTATTTAATGCTCTAGTGAGTGCTCGCTGACGTCGTTTTTTGAGTATGCGAGTACTGGGGAGATCTTAACACAAGTTTCGATGCCTTTACAACTATTATTCATGGCAAAGTGGGTCGACGAGTATGCTTGAATGATCAGCAAGTACCCTTGAATGATATGCAGGTTCAGGTTGATGGTCGACGAGATCTTCATAATTTCATGAATCCGATTAAAGTAAAAAACATGTGTCATACCGTCTGATAATATCGAGTACTCTGGAACTTCGGTAGATAGTGGTACCAGGAATACCGAGGACGACTATGACTTGCATTACTGGCATGCGCAACCAACATACATCACACATAAAAAGTAAGACACTTTTCCTTAAGATAAACATATCTTTTCTATTATCGAGCTCACGGACTCCTTATAGAACTTACATGCTCCATCTTTTGATGATCCTTGGATTAATCGCATGATTTCTCCGAGTCATGCAAATTCACCATCCACGAGTTCCTTAAACTCCCGTGGTGTGTGATAAATCCTTGGCATACACTTTTTATACTCTCGCCGATACCTACTTGCATCTTCTAGTATTGAGGTCGCCGAGTCATAACTCCCACAAAAACCACGTCTTGCTGTAATTGTTTGTGAATGTGCAGTGGCTGACCTGATCCAATATCATGCGATGATCTGTAAGTACACGGTTTCGTCTCCCTTCGACACATGTTGCACCTCATTACCAGATCAATTATTATAAAATTCACTACCATTTCTCCCGCTAGAATTGTTCGTGACTTGCAAATATGGTATACTAATCTAATAAACACAATCGTTCGGTACTGTCTCGCATCAACAAAGCACTTGCCAACACTAAAAACCCGTTTCTGATGACAAACTCTGTGCCTAATCGATGTCTTAAGCCCAACTGAGTGTTTTCTAGCTTTTAGGCACCAGAGAGTTTTAAAAGTAAATTCGAGAGCTTAATAGTTTTTCAAGTTGCTCTCATATTCTTGAACTCGCGGTCAGTAAGTGTAAACTTTAGAGTTCTCACATACATTCTCATTTTGCGAGAGTTGCCGAAAAATATCAAGATATCGCAGATGGTTACTAAAAACACAGATGAACATTCATCCAAGTACTCGCAAACACATCCAAACTATAAACAGTAGGTTTGAAAATTCCCTTTAGTATTACTGTTAAACCTGTTACATTCGTAAAAGTGATTGCAGTTACCACATCGTCTACAAAATCGCAAAAAAAAACATCCACGTATTGCTATTAAGGTGTCACGGAGCTTGTAGAAGCCGCGTATTGCTACTGAGGTGTCATGGAACTTGTCGAAGTCGTGTTCAAACCCAAAGAACCTGTGTATGATGGACCCGACTGCACCAGACCCAGGCCTTCACGAGCTCTTGCTCCTCTGGGGTTGAAGGCTCAAAATATTAAAGTGCAAAAAGCACCAACGAGCTCTTGTTCCTGCTGGGATCGAGGGCTCAAAATGCCACATTTTAATGGGTATCCATATGATCTTGCTTTAGTAGGGATCGAAATCTTAAAATGTAGCAAGTTGCAGTAGTATTTTCATACTCCTTTTTCTTCGTCCCAAGATCTTTAGTTTTCTGAATGGTCTCCTCCGCAAAGTCGCAGTTAATCTTCAACATCTTTCTAGTGCTTTCCTTACACTTCCTACCAGTTCTCAGAGACATCTTGTGAACGGAATAAAATTCACTATTCATATTTGCTCCGGTGAATAACTAAAGAAAATAGATGTATAGAAGATAGCAAAGAAAGAGACTTAAAATATTTATCTTTCAGAGGTTCACTAAAAACTTGACCGTTGGTAGGTCTCTTTGTATGTGTTGTCCGGAAAGAGGACTTAATGATTATTCATTCGCCGGAACCCGAAGTGAAAATTGTTGTAGACAGGAATCCTATAAAAAGAGAAATGGGCCAGACCCGGGGTGACGGAGGGATTGTAGCATTCAAGCCTTTTTTCATGCTTTTCTGAAGAAATCATCAATCAATAGGATTTCCTGAATCTTCCCTTCCCGAAAGGGAGAACTTGAAATTCTTTTTCCTTTCTGTAGGGACCAGTAGATTGGATCTAGTCATAACATAAGAAGAATGCAAATAACTCACTTCTCAGTCTTCGATCCCTTCTATCACAACGAGCGCTCCCCCACCCCTATTCAGTGCAGTGAGCTCGTGCAAGCACTCACGACCTCTATATTTTGAATCTTGCTCCATTAACAATATGAAGTGGCATTCGTTAATGTCACAAATAGGGATTCACAAAACTTACTATAAACAATGAAATAAAATTCACTAATTTTAAGACGCATAGTTTGCAACTTTATTATTCCATTTTGAGTCGCGTTTGTTGACACAATATGACCACTACTATCAGTTCCGTCAACACAAATTTAAGACAAGGATTCGATAATTCTATGATGATATCGTAAATCCAGTATTTACTGAGATTATAAGACAAACTTCAGACGGTCCGAATGCGAGAGACTAAATGAATGCGTGAGAGCTAAATTTCTAGACAATTCAGGTTTTAAATTATGGTACACATAAAAAGATAAAACAATCAATAAAGTAGGTATTATTGTGGATGTTACTTTAAAGGATGAAAATGCTGACATAAGTAGAAATGGTGATATAATCTTAACTCTTAAATTGGTCATAGAAAATGAAACTATTAATGTGATTAGTGCTTATGCGCCACTAGTAGGATTGAGTGAAGCTATTAAAGTGCAATTTTGGGAAGACTTAGATAATTTGGTAAAAGAAATCCCACAAAGCGTGATGATTTTCATGGGAGGAGACTTAAATAGAAATATATGAAAGGAAAATACGGATTATGCAGACGTTCATTGAAGATTTTGGTATGGAGAAAGTAATGAAAAAGAAAGAATCATTTTAACCTGTCATAACACATTAACTAATTGATGAATTGTAAAATATACGTATTTTCTATATAGTTTTTGTATAGTTTTATTCAAAATTTGTAATATTTTATGCAAATTATTGAATAAATGATTTGTTTTAACTTATATATATATATAAAAGAAACTATTTAAGTATATATATAAATATATGAAACTATATAGTAAGTATGTAAATGTTTAAGTAAATATGTAAAAATATATGTAAATATATGTATATGTAAAGTATTTAAAAATATTTATTAAATAAAAACTGTCTATATATATAAATATAGACTTTAAACAAGTTAAAATATATAATAACAAAGCTTCCCGTCGATTTTACATGTTTTTTTTGAAATCGACATCCAGTCCCGTCGATCGACATCCCGTCCCGTCGATCGGCATCCCGTCCCGTCGATATGCTTTCCGTCCCGTCGATTAGCTGTTCGCTGCTCTAAGTCCCGATCGACATCCCTTCCCGTCGATCGGCAGACCGTCCCGTCGATATGCTTCCCGTCCCGTCGATCAGCTTCTCGCTGGCCTAAGTCCCGATTGACATCCCTTCCCGTCGATCGACCGGACGGGATGTCGATTTTCCCTTCTCGTCTATATAATAAATATAGTTATTCTATTCTATTAATATATATAATATATATATATTTATGTTCTTTAATGTACAGATAAGCGCGCTTGCCTGAGTGGATTGGGTCTGGCTAGCCTCCCTTGAGGTGGCGGGATCGAAACCAGCCCCTGCAATTTTTGCTGGGTTAAATCCAACTCTCCGCACCCCACCAGCTGCTACCTGCTATCTGCACCCCGCCAGCTCCTACATGCTATCCGCACCCCTCAAGTTCTCAAGTCAAAACACGCCACTCTCAAGTCAAACCGCCAGCTGCTCTTCTAACACCTTCCTTCCCTCCATTTTTTTGCTAAATGCAGCCCTAATTTTGTCTATAAATAGAGGTTGCCCCCACCCCCCCACTATTTCCCCCTTTTGGATTGCCCATTTTGGGGTGATCTTCCACCAAGATTAGAGACGAATATTATGTTTTTGTTTAGTTGCGTTTCGAAGCAATTTTAGTTCTCGTTATTTTTGTTCTCGCATTTTCCGCTTTCATTGTTTTCCGCCTTCGTCATTTTTTGTTTTTATCGTTTAGTTTATGTTTTCATTTATTTTTTTTGTTTTTGTTTTATTAATAGTTTATGCATTTCCATTCTTAGCTTAGTATTCTTTATTGTCACGCATTTATTTCCCGTCTACCCGGTTGGGTAGAACTCGCTCACGCATTTATTTTCCGTCTACCCGGTTGGGTAGAACTCGCTCACGCATTTATTTCTCGTCTACCCGGTTGGGTAGAACTCGCTCACGCATTTATTTCTCGTCTACCCGGTTGGTCAGAACTCGCTCACGCATTTATTTCCCCTTTACCTATTCGGGTAGAGATTGCACTTCTGTCTTTCATTATGCAACTTCAATTTCCTGTTTTAATTATGCAATTTCAATTCTGTAATTTCAATTTCTTTAAATCACGCGATCTATCGATAGAACAATAGTCCGTTTTCTCGAAGTAGAAGTACTCAACAGACCCGAATCTAAATACGACCTTGATAATTTTATAAAAATATCCTATACTACACGCGATAAGGTATACTTGCCTTTATCGAATGAGTAGTTTGGATAAACGATACAAAAACCCCGCAGGAAGCTTTTCCTCTCCAATTTCTTATTTTCTCTTTTTTTTTATAAAGTTTTCGGCGCCGCCGCGGCGTAATCGTCGATATTCCGAAAGAAGGAAAAACCATTACTTCTATTCATCGAAGTAGGATAATGGTTAGTTTCTCGAAGTAGGAGTACTCGCGAGACGCCTCGAAAGCGCCCGCCGAATTCTATCATCATCAACAAAAGCTTTTCCTGCGGCGAATAATCTCTTAATTTAATTCATCACTAATTATGACAAATACGTTCTTGATGAAGTGAGAAGAACATTTAATTACGTTTAAGAGCGAACCAAATAAGTCACAAATTGAGTATTTATGACTCACGAAATAGATAAAAAGATTTGTAAGGATTCCAAAGTCATACCAAGAGAAAGTTTGACAACACAACACATGCTAGTGGTGTTGGATGTGCAAATTAAATATAGTAAATTTAAGAGAAGAATAAAAGTGTTGTCAAAAATTCGGTGGTGGAACTTGAAGAAGGAAAAACAGATTGCTTTCAACGTAACTGTTATGAAACAACTAGTTGATGATTCTTATGTTGATCTAGTGTCACATGAGAAGTTATTTATTCACATTTAAGGATAATTGAAAAGAACGTACTTGGAGAGTCAAAAGGTCATGTGCCTCCACATAAAGTATCTTGGTGGTGGAAAGAGAAAGTGCAAGACAAAGCGAGGGCAAAGATGATTAACTATGAAACACTCTACATTTGTAGGAATGATGAAAACTTGGCAATATATAAAGTCGCCAAGAAAGAAACTAAAAATGCAGTAAGTATAGCAAGAAGTCAAGTTTATGAAGAATTTTGCAAACGACTAGCTGCCAAAGATGGAGAGCGTGATATATATAAAATTGCTCAAGCTAGAGAGAGGAAGACAAATGATTTAAGTCAAAATAATGCATAAAGGATGAAACATATATGATTTTGACGGATGATGTGGCTATTAAAGAGCGATGAAAAAGATATTTTTATTAACTCTACAATGAAGAAAAAGAAAATGAACTAAAGCTTGAAAGAGATAAGTAAATCGGAGGAGTATATGGACATAACCTTTTATCGTAAAATTCAAATATCTAAGGTAAATGATGCTGTGAAGAAGATGAAAAATGTAAAGACGGTTGGGCCAGACGATATACCGATCGAAGTATGAAAATACTTAGGGAAGAAAAGAATTTTGTGACTTGCATGTTTCTTCAATAAGATACTGAAGACAAAGATGATACCAGACCAATGAAAGAAAATATTTTGGTACATTTGTATAAGAACAAATGAGATATACAAATTGTGTCGATTACAGAGGAGTTAAATATATGAGTCACAGTCATACCATAAAATTATGAGAATGAGTAATAGAGAGAAGAGTAAGACGAGAGACTTGCATCTCGGAGAATCAATTTGGATTTATGTCAGGGCGGTTGTCCATGGAACCTATACACCTACACCTCTTGAGGAGACTCATTGATAACTATCGGAGAAAAAAATAAGATTTGCATATGTTGTTTATCGTTCTTGAGAAGACTTATGATAGAGTTCCAAGAGAGGTCTTATGGAGAGTCTTAGAAAATAAAGGTGTAAATGCATCATGCATTGACGTAATCAAAGATATGTATACAAATTCAGTGACGAGGGTGAGGACATCTGGAGGATTAACATAGGAATTTTCTATCACTGTTGACTTACATCAAGGGTCATCCATCTCTTTACCCTTATCTTGGATGAGTTCACCGGACATATCTTACAAGCGATACTTTGGTGTTTATTGTTTGCAGATGATATTGCTTTGGTTGATGAGACGCGCGAGGGTGTAAACGTGGAAGTTGAATCTGGGCGAGACACTTTAGAAAAAAAGGTTTTAGGTTGAGGAGGACAAAAACGGAGTATATGAAGCTTAAATTTAGTAATGCAAGAAGGACGAATGACTCCATCATTAAATTGGGTGACTAAGATATTTCCCGCACCGAGTGCTTTAAATATCTGTGATCGATAGTTCAAAAAGATGGATGTGTAGATATAGATGTGATACATAGAATCCAAGCAGGTTGGTTGAAGTCGAGAGGTGCATCTGCAATCTTATGTGAACGTAAAGTACCATTAAAACTTAAAGGCAAGGTTTACCGTACTGCAATTAAACCAGCGATGCTCTACGATTCTGAGTGTTGGGCAGTGAATTATGTACATGAGCAAAAAATGGGAGTTGTGAAGATGAGAATTCTTAGGTAGATGTGTTGACATACGAGATTGGATAAAATTAGAAATGAATGTATCATGGATAAGACATGAGTGACACCAATTGTAGAGAAGCTGCGAGAAGCTCGATTAAGATGGTTCAGACACGTACACAAGAGACCATTAGAGGCACGTTGTTAGAGTTTAACTACTAGGCATGTTAAACAGGGGAGGGGTAGACCAAAAAAGACTTGTAATGAAACTATAAGGAAAGACATGATGTACTTAGGCATTAGTGAGATTATGACTAAAGATAGAGCGCAATGGCGACAAATGATCCATATAGCCGACCCCACTATGGTGGGATAAAAGCTTGAGTGTTGTTGTTGTTGTATAGGACAAACTTCACAGATGGTTCTTAAGCTTCGAACACTCGCCTACACCACGCGATTAGCAAAATTCAGATTTTATCAGTTGTGGAAAGGGTTTCGCAGACCTTATCATACTGAAAACTCCATTATCATTATGTGAGCCGTACTCATTCCAGATATATCTACATCAGTGACATAACAACGTATTCTCGCAAGCAATTTATTGAGGAGTTATCTTGACATTTTTAACGGCGATCACATTCTCTGATTTTCTCTCTAACCGCCGACTCAACATTTATGAGTGTCGAGAACCCGCGTGCATTCAATTTTTCTAAAAACTTTAGCGAGACAGAAAAATGAAGGGACTCTATCTATTCAGAGTTCTGCGATCCCTCTCTTCTATGAGTGTAAAGTAATACTTGCTGACACCATGTACATTCGTGACACCCCTTCTAAAGCAAGTCAGAGCTCAAAGACCCCTGCAAGCACCGCACAACACTTCAAAGCTTTGCAGACCTCAGAATATTATGGTTCTTGCCAAATCTGCATCGTGTTCGTATACTCTCTATTGCTCTTGCGGGCGGTCCCTTCGTTCTCACAGACACTCTGCCTTACTCATCAGTGTACTTAGGCTTATAAGACATATTTGTATTTACTTAGCTTATTTTATGTATCTGACCGCTTGGGCAACATCTTTTCTATGTAACTTTTTGCGGGCTACTAGTATTAAATAGGGGCTGAACAATACTTTGGAGGTCACCTGCGTCTAACCCCTTGAACTCGCATATCCCTCGCAGCCCTGAAAACAGTGTTCACTAGCTCAAACTTGTAACCAAGTTTTTAATAAATGAAATCACGCATGTCTAAAGGTTCACGATGTGCAAAGCCTTATCTTTTCGACTCTGAGTCCTTCACACCTGACCATTCATGACATATAGTAATCTTTGACCGACAATAGCCCCGTTTTCTCTCTTTTAGCTTGAAGAGTGGGACTAGGGCGCTTTTTTATCCAACTTTCGTCATTGGGACCTTTTGGTTTGCGGAAGTGGATTGGAGTTCGAAGAATTGTTCGTCTCAAGCGATTCAGCCCAAGGGGTCAATCTTATCGAACACCTGTATCTCGACGTGATGAATGTGAGGTGAATGTCCACGATGGTGTGTAGGAACACCATGAAGTCAATGGTGGGTTCGTAAGGCAGCGACAGTGGACGTGGGGGCATTGGTGCTAGTTGACGGTGCGCTGCAGTGGTTCCATGCTCGTGGAGGAGGATCGTGAGATCGTCTAGTTGACCTTCCAACCAATCCAAGTAGGTGGAGTTGGTGAAGGATGAAGCTGAGGCATCCTCGTCAGCGCGGAGGGCCGTCGAGCGGCTCGTGGGCATGGAGCGGAGGTCCTGCTCAAGAAGATCTGTAAAGATCGACTGTTGCAACAAGTGCAGATGGGGTGGAACTGGGCGGAAGGTTGAGCAATTTGTTGTAGATGATAGCCGACTCAGGACTATCACCGTGGAAGGAGTCGACAATCGGTTAAGGCAAGACGGGGAAGGTGTTAGCTAGGGCAAGACGGTCTCACTTGAGGATCAAAGCCACCATATGTCATAGATGGTGTGCTGCTGGAATGAGCAGTCAGCGCAGTTGCTCGATGTCTATGAGGCCGTACGAGTTGAGTCGGGTGAAGTTGAGTCGGGGTCATTCAAAATGAAGAGCGTTAACGATGTACTCGCTTGAGCGAGACGAACAGGGGGCTTGCGTGGAAACCTGCAAAGTTGTGCTGGAAGGAGCCAAAGCAGATGATTGCACTGAAGTTTGGTGACGAGTGTGGACCGAGCGTTCAGTAACAAAGTAGAGATCGAATTACGGTACTGGAAGGAACTCTAATTAGTTGGAATGCTCGGAGAGAGGCCACGACTGGCAAGTCGGACCATTTGTTACGCAACGAAGAAATAGATTGCACTATAAATATAAAATGGGATACAACTTGCAAGGTATTCTCGCACTTATCTTCTGAAGGCGGGTTCCCTGTTGAAGCCCTTCTCCAAATGAGAGTTCAACGTAGAAGTTTCATAGATACTCCTAAGGCTCCCTTCCACCTCTTATATAGGTGAGATTGAACACTTCATAATTACCAAAATATCACTCTAGCTACATAGATAAATAGAGAAGCACATAATCATATCATATCATATATATATCAATCAGGCTATTATTGAGGCGGCAGTGGGTCGGGGAGTCATAATCATATCATATATATATATGTGTGTGTAATTATTTCAATTAGGCTATTATTTTGTACCAATTTTATTGTTGAAGTTTAGTCGTTGTATTGTGGACTCCATTTCATAACAGTGGTGCTTGTTTTCAGGTATCTTTCAAGATTTTGGGGGGCACGCTCTCAAGAATGTCCATTGATCCAAAATTAGTAAGTTTCTACTAATTGCTTCTTGACAACCAAGGTTATTCATGCTTGGGTCTTTGATGTCATAGCTTCATAACTCTTATTTTTATAAACTTGTCATTGGTGTCATATGTTCATAACTTTTATTTTTTCAAACATGTAGGTTCAATAGGCATAAATTATGAGAAGATGCATTATGGGTGTGTTTGCTTTCATTGCAATAGAGAATCTTGTCTGAGGAGCCAGAAATGAGAACACTCAATTTGTTTCTACATACACTTGAATTATTAAATATTCGAGATTTATCTCAAATGAATATATCTAATTGTTCAAAAATTACTATTTTGTCGATGAAGATATCCTTTAATGGGAACTGGGAAGCACGAGCACTTTGAGGCCTAGAAACAATACAAGGACTTTTCCCTGGTGTGCGGCTCCTTGCATTCAAAGTAGGTCTTGGAGTTTTCTCAACTCACTTTATGTATATGTGAACATGGAAGAAGCAATTCATAGAAAAGGAATCCAAAATGAAGATGCCCTAGTAGACGGTTTTTATTGCTACCCATAAACGTTAACAAACTCTATTTTATAAGTGTAATTATGGACAATATTTCTGGTGTTTCTTTGTTGATCGATGCTCAATACGTCCACCTTCAATAATTCTTTTCTCTTATCCACTCTGTCTGATGGTGGACAATTATTTTCTTTGTTATGGAGGTTAAAAGTGTCTTATCCTAATAAGAAAATATTATGCAACCTTGAAAATGTGGAGATCATGACAAACACGGAACCAATTTGATAGCAATTAGAAAATAAGTAGCTGCATTAAAAGGAGAATGGGGAGATACAATCATGAGATAATCGCCCCTTAGTTCTTAAAGGCTGTCTCCCTTAAAAAACTTTTCCAAGGAGAGCTCAAAATACATGAGGCTCAAAAGATGGTTATAACCTACATCCTACTCTCCCTTATATAGGGGGAGAACTCTCTCCTACCTAAATAACTAAAAATCTTACTAATTAAAAAATACACAAAATACGATAATTAAAATACAATGATGGATAAGCTTGGACATGTGGCTCTGAATCCTCTCTTGTCGTGAGAAGGTCATCTTGGAATGCATATTTGTATCAATACTCCCTACAAAATTGATCTTGCCTTCAAGGTCGAGTCATGGTTGGGCCCTCTTCGAGCTCAAGAGCCTCAAAGTCAGCGACATTGATGTCTTCATATTTTGGGCCAAGCAACATGCACAATGTTTTATTTGGACATTTTTGCGAAGGAAAGTACGTTGTTTACATCGGAAGCGGATGCCCTGATAGCTAAGGTTTAGGTAGTCTTGGTGTGATAAGAGTTGAGGTGGCGGGTTTGACTTTGGTGGAGGTATGTGGTGGTGGCAAAAAGGTAGGTATTGGCAGCACAAGCCACAATGGGGTTTCAAGTTGATGGATGTGGGAGCTTGATGCGGGGGGGGGGGGGGGGACTTACGAGATGTGAGCGAAGTATCAACGTGACAATTTTAGTGGTCGATATCCGAGCGGGGTAGTGCCTGATAGAGCATATAACAACTCTTCAACAAAATTGTTTTGCTTCATTGCTAGAGGGAGGGAGTCTGAATTGAGGACGCGAAGAAATACTCGGATGCGGAGTTGTAGCCCAGTGATAGCCCAAGTAGTGTTCTGTTGAGGGTCCGAGAACATGTGTGGCTATCTTTGGTGAAGTCGATGTAAGTTATGACTAACTTTGCTTGGTGAACTGCCCCAAGTCGCTCAACGACGTTGCTCTCCCGACGATTATCATATTAATGGTTAAACTCCTCTTTGATTAATGCCCACGTTAAGGACGAATTGGTTCGGCGTGTCTAGCGAAGACAATGTAGAGCGGAACCTTCCATGTATATGGTGGAAGATAGTTAGTTATCTTATGGATCTTTGGGGCCTCCAGTAGTTCGAAAAATTGCTCGTCACGAGCAATCCGCTCGAGGGGAACGGTCCCGTTGAACACTGGAATGTCGATGTGCTAACAAGTGTGCGCGGTGACCGTCGATGATGGGTTGGAGGATGTCGATTTGTACAGAAGTGTTACCAGAGGGTGGCATATCGACTGTGAATGGCTACGAGGTCATGAGCGTCGATAATGGTGGGTTTGGGTGACTGACAAGGAACGCGCAGATCTCCTGCACTGCGAGCTATAAGTTAGATAAGGAAGTCTCAACACGATCCATGCAGCCGAAAAGGTGTTGTCCTTGAGACCTATGTCGTCTTCATTGGCGGAGAAAATGTGATATGCAGCACCGGATGGGAGACCGCAAGAAGGTTGAGGAATCCTGGTGGGCTCAACAAGTGGTGAGGGGTGTAGGGCGGGGGTGCTGTGTGGAGGAAAGGTCACAATAGGAGGTGGCCAAAGGCGTTCACGAGGCATCGCCACGATGGGAGAGCATAGGCGAAGCCGTGCTGGTGTACTAAGATCAGAGGAATCGGCGATGACACGACATTTTAGACCAATTGATAGCAACTAATGAATAACCAATTACTTAAAAGGAGAATGAATGATACAATCGCGACTCAAGCTCCCACCTTTGCTTTTAAGGGCTGGTTCCCTCCTTGAATTTCTTTCGAAGGAGTGTTCAAAACACACGGGGTTCAAAAGATGGCCTTAACCTACATCCCACTCTCCCTTGTATAGAGAGAAAACTTTCTCCTACCTAAATTACTAAAAATGCCACTAATATACTTAATAAAAATACAATGTAAGATAAACTTGGGGGTGACTCTGAATCCTCTCTTGTCGCGAGGAGGTTGTCCTGGAAGGAGGGTTCATATCGCAATCACAATGCAGTGCTGAACTTGGTGCCTTCATTTTTTTTCATTGCCTACAAATTGTTGTTGAAAACCCTCAATTTCTCAAAGTATATAAGTTTAGGCGCAAAAATAAATTATTACAAATAAAGAATAATTTGATAAATCAGCACAACTTTGTTGTGTGATTCGAGCTCTCAAGATTTCCTACGCAACTCGATTCTGATTTTCTACATAGCTGCACTGGAGCTTCTTGGCCCCCCAGTCATGGTTTCTTGGACTTAATCTAGAGAATTTTGGTAGGGTAAACTAGTCCCGATTGTTCAACTCAATAGTTATCTTCTCCTTTCTTTTGTTCTTTTTATCTTCTGATCTCTTGATCACGAGCCCATATTTAGCTGTGAGTTGTAGAAATAAGCTGCCCTACACTGCGGTTACACTATTTGGTGGTGGAAGACTTTTTTCCCTTCTTCCCAATCAAATAGTTCTCTTTCTTTTAGTTTTTCTGTTTATAATCTGTGATTATCAAATTAGTTACACTTGACACTGTAGTTCGATTAGATCCTTCTATATTCTTATTCACAAGGACATGTCAGTGTGGATTTTACATGCCAACTTTCATATGCCAGGAAATATATCGGGATATTTCAAATATCGGGTTTCAATATTTAATTATTTACATACATAATTATATATAAATTTGATAATTTTTGTTATAATTTATATATTGATATATTAGCAATTTAATATTTATTAAAAAAAAATCATTTATTAAATCTATTAGACTAGGATTAACATTTTGTTACACAAGTAATAACTGTATAATGATAGAAGTAAACATTAGTTTTTAAAAAAAATAATTGTTTCATAAATATAGGAATGTTTCTTAAGAAATATTTTGCAAATAAAAGAGCAGTAAAATATAAAAAGTAAAAATTATCAAAGTTTAAACCAAGGTTGTAGATGTCGGATGTCGGTTTCATGTCGGTTTGATTTTGAAATGACGAATATCAGATTGCAGGGATATATTAGAGATATTTTATAATGTCGGATTTTAATATTTAAATAAATTTATTTTATATATACAGTTTTTTGGAGAAGGCTTATGATAGGGTTCCAAGAGAGGTCTTGTGGAGAGTCTTAGAAAAGAAAGGTGTAAATGTATCATACATTGACGTAATTAAAGATATGTATACAAATTTAGTGACCAGGGTGAGGACATTTGGAGGATTAACACATGAATTCCCTATCGCTGTTGGCTTACATCAAGGGTTTAAGCCCTTATCTCTTTACCCTTATCTTAGATGAGCTCACCGGACATATCCAACAAGCAATACCTTGGTGTTTATTATTTGCAGATGATATTGTTTTGGTCGATAAGACGCGCGAGGGTGTAAACATGAAACTTGAATCTTGTCGAGACACTTTAGAAAAGAAAGGTTTTAGGTTGAGCAGGACAAAGACAGAGTATATAGAGCTCAAATTTAGTAGTGCAAGAAGGTCGGATGACTCCGTCATTAAATTGGGTGACCAAGATATTTCCCGCAGTGAATGCTTTAAATATCTGAGATCGATAATTCAAAAAGATGGAGGTGTAGATAAAGATGTGATACATAGAATCCAAGCAGGTTGGTTGAAGTGGAGAGGCGCGTCTGGGATCTTATGTGATCGTAAAGTACCATTAAAACTTAAAGGCAAGTTTTACTGTACTGCAATTAGGGTAGCAATGCTCTACGGTTCTGAGTGTTGGGCAGTAAATGGTGTACATGAGCAAAAAATGGGAGTTGCGGAGATGAGAATGCTTAGGTGGATGTGTGGTCACACGAGACTGGATAAAATTAGGAATGATTGTATCAGGGATAAGATAAGAGTGGCGCCAATTGTAGAGATGATGCGAGAAGATCGTTTAAGATGGTTCAGACATGTACATAGGAGACCATTAGAGGCACCTGTTAGACGTTGTGAGAGTTTAGTCACTAGACATGTTAAACAGGAGAGGGGTAGACCAAAAAAGACTTGGAATGAAACTATAAGGAAAGATATGATGTACTTAGGCTATGATTAAAGATAGGGCGCAATGGCGACAAAGGATCCATATAGCCGACCCCACTATGGTGGGATAAAGGCTTGAGTGTTGTTATATACATTTTTTCTGTAAAAATGTACAATTGTACACAAAATGTATGTTTATAAATTTCACAATAAACATGTAATAATATGATATAATGAACTAATGGATTTTGTAATTAAATATTGAAGCAAACAACTTTCCTGTACTTGTATGATCGTTTCAGGGTCAATGACATTCGTCCAATAGTTCCATGACTGCATGACATGAAGTTGTCTAATAGGTCCCCTCCTCTTCTCGACTTTCCTTATTATAAAAAGTAAATGTATCCAAAAATTCAAATTGATGTTAATTTGTTTACAAGAAGTTTGTTATGAGACATATTGTTATTAGACATATTAGTCTCACACCTTGTACCAACACATCATATTCCTTCATCTTAGTATAAATAAAGAGTGAGACCTCTATGTGAAGTACTCAGTTTTCTCCCAAATCCCGTAACATGGTATCAGAGCACGGTTAGTTTTTTTTTCTCTCCCATTCGATTCTCTCGCCCGCTCCGTCCCCGCTTCGTGTCGATGGCGCCAAAGGAGCACGGGATCGACGACGCGACGACGCGTCAAGCCGGGATCGACGACACGTAAAGCCGCCCTGCCATCTGCCTAGCGGGATCGATCGACAATGCCGCCTGCCGTCTGCCTAGCGCTGCTTTACGCCTCGACGATGCCGCCTGCCGTCTGCCTCGACGACGCGTAAAGCCGCCGCCATCGACTGCCGTCTGCTCCAGCGATACCTAATGTCCTGCTCCGACCGATCTTGATCCCGTGCTGTCCGCCTACATTCTGCCTCGACGCCTCCTGCCGACCGACGATGGGCTCCTCTGTTACCCCCACTACTCCTCCGACCGTTGCTCCCGCAGGGGACTCTACCAATACCTTTCCTCCCAACGCGAGGATTGCAACTACTATCCCTACCTCCTCCAATTTTCAATTATGGAAGAAGGGGGTTACTATGTCTCTTGCAGGCATTCGACGTACTCAACACCTTGCTCGTCTCCCAACTCATGGCGTTGGGAGTACCGAATATGATGACTGGTATAGTGATGATTGCCGTATATTTGCTCTTCTCCTGAGTTCCATGGATCCATCTGTCCAGCAAATGTGAAAAAACTGCGACAGCACCAAAGAACTATGGGACACTCTTCACATGATGTTCTCTCAAGCGAACAACCTCTCTCGACTTGGTGAACTCTTCCCCAAGATAGCTGACCTGAGACAGGGAGCGCGTCCTGTTACCGAGTACTTTGCCGAATGGAAGGTTCTGGCTGATGAGATCTTAGACCTTTGGGAGATTCCCTCTACTAGGGAAGGCCATCAGGCTCAACGTGAACACCTGGTGCTCCTTTGGCTTTTGAATGGATTGGATCCACACTTCTCCACAACGAAGACTGAAATGCTAGCGAGTCCTACTACCCTTCAGACTGCTAGTGTGTACCATCGGCTTACTAAGGCTGGCTCCATCGGTACTTCATCATCCGGTCTACATACATCCTCCGACGAGTCAATGGCTCTTGCTTCACGTGGAGGAGGAAGGGGCAGTAGTCGGGGGGGGGGGGGGGCGCTCTGGCCGTGGTCGTGACACTGACACAAGGCATTGTGCCCATTGCGGGCGTCGGGGGCATACAAAGGATACATGTTGGCTGATTCATGGGAAGCCAGACTGGGCCTCCAAACCTCCTCCACCTCGGTCGGCACACCTGGCTGACTCTACTTCTGTACCTCCGGGATCAAGAACTGTTGAAATATCCGAGGATGAGTGCCGGTGCCTGCAGGCTCTCCAGATTGACTCACCACCTCATAGTGCGGCTGTGGCTCAAACCATTCAGCCTGTTTGTACCTCCCAGAGGCCGGTCCAGTGGCTGGCTAATTCTGGTGCTTCTGATCACCTGACTAGTTCCTCAGATATCTTACACTCATACAAACCTCATAGCGGAGCTTCAATTACTGTGGCTGATGGCTCCACGGTCCCTATTGTTGGGTTTGGTAGCTGCAATGTGACACCTGACATGACACTCTCCTCAGTGGCGCATGTCCCTCAGTCTGCTTACAATCTATTGTCTATTAGTAAGCTTACAAATGATTTGAATTGTATTGCTATATTCACCTCTTCTAGTTGCATTTTTGTGGAACAGTCGACGAGCCGTATTATTGGTAGAGGGAAGCTGCGTGGTGGCGTCTATGTCCTAGACGAAGTTTCCCACCTTGCCTGTACCGCGGCCTCCACCAAATTCTGGATCTTCATTATCGTCATGGTCATCCATCTGTGCAGGTCATGCGTCGTCTGTATCCGGAGCTTGGGAAAGTTTCCACTCTTAGTTGTGAGTCTTGTCTGTTTGCTAAACTCCACAGAGTTAGCTATAGTCCTCGTCTTGATGCTCATGCTTCTGCACCTTTTGATTTACTTCATTCAGATGTTTGGGGACCGTGTCCTGTTCCTACGTTGTTAGGGCACAAGTATTATGTCACTCTCATTGATGATTTTTCTCGTATGACTTGGGTCTATTTAACGAAAAATCGTTCTGAGCTACCTTCTATTTTTCAAAACTTATGGAATGCAATATTTACTCAATTTTCTGTACGTGTTAAGTGTCTTCGTACTGATAATGGCCGAGAATACCTATCTCAGTCTATGTCTACCTTTCTTTCTGACAAAGGCATAATCCACCAAACCAGTTGCCCGGATACCCCTCAACAAAATGGTGTTGTCGAACGCAAAAATCGGCATCTCCTTGAAGTCACCCGGGCAATCCTCCACCACAAACACGTACCCAAACATTTCTGGGGGGATGCCATACTTACTGCTGCACACCTTATTAATCATCTTCCCACTCACATCCTTCAGGGGGAGACACACTACCACACTCTATCCTGACCATCACGGTCCCCTCCTCCTTTTGAAGGTCTTTGGGTGTGTCTGCTATGTTCGGGATGCTCGTCCCTCTGTCTCCAAACTTGATCCTCGTGCCTTGAAATGTATCTTCCTCGGCTACTCTCGGACCACTGAAGGATATCGGTGTTACTCTCCTGATCTCCACCGATACATCCTTTCGTCGGATGTCGTCTTCCGGGAGTCCGACCCTTATCCCTCTCCTGGATCCTCTCATCCTGATCCCTCTCTTGATGCTCTATTGGTCCCTAGGCATGAACCTGCTATCATTTCACCGACTGATCTGTTGTCCCCCCTGTGGGGGCAAGTTTACTCCCGTCGCTCTTCTGATAGTACAGTGGTGCCACCACCTCAGCCTAACTATGTTACCGATGATGCAACGACTGTTCCTCCGGAAGAACCTGCTATTGTACCTACTCCTATTCTGCCATCTAGCCCAGAGGTTCCTATTGCAGTCCGGAAAGGAGTTCGGACTTGTCGGGAGCAAGCTCTATGTTCACTCTTATCAGGGCTTGTCTGCTTCTCATAGAGCGCTGAAC
Source organism: Dactylorhiza incarnata (assembly GCA_033032865.1). Taxonomy (NCBI): domain Eukaryota; kingdom Viridiplantae; phylum Streptophyta; class Magnoliopsida; order Asparagales; family Orchidaceae; genus Dactylorhiza; species Dactylorhiza incarnata. The sequence continues at coordinate 1,433,485 of JAWHQI010000338.1, forward strand.
TCGACTCTTGATCGATATCATCTACCATCGACCGTGGCAGAGGCCAAAGCTCATCCTGGCTGGGCGGCAGCCATGCATGACGAATTGACTGCTCTCCAACAAAACAATACATGGGACCTGGTTCCCTTACCTCCCGGCAAGAAGACAATTGGATGCAAATGGATATATTCTGTCAAAGTGAATGCTGATGATTCTCTGTACCGCCTAAAAGCCCGCCTGATTGCCAAAGGTTATGCTCTGACTTATGGCGTGGATTATGATGAAACATTCGCTCCAGTTGCGAAGATGTCCTCACTTCGAATACTCCTTTCACTTGCTGCCTTCCGCCAGTGGGCCTTACACCAGTTGGACATTAAGAATGCTTTTCTCCACGGGCTCCTAGATGAGGAAGTTTATATGGTACAACCTCCTGGGTTCATTGCTGAGGGGAAGAGTAACAAGGTGTGTCGCCTCCTAGCGTCCTTATATGGATTGAAACAATCCCCTCGGGCTTGGTTTGCTCGGTAACGAGCTGTTGTTACCCAGTTCGGGCTTACCAAGAGTACTAAAGACTCGTCTCTTTTTTATCAGAACTCCTCGGCTGGTACTATTCTGCTACTGGTATATGTTGATATTGTTATCACAGGCATCAACTCAACAAGAATATCAAAACTCAAAGCATTCTTACACTCTAATTTCCAAACAAAAGATCTGGGCCCATTGCGGTATTTTCTTGGGATTGAGGTGATTCATGATGATCACTCTCTCTTTATTTTCCAACGAAAATATACTCTGGATCTTCTATCTGACCTTGGGATGGCTAACTGTGGCCATATGGATTCTCCGCTGGAACCAGGGGAAAAGAGTCTTCATGCCGAAAGCAAACCTTTTGATTCACCAGAAAAGTACCGTAGAATTGTTGGAAAATTAAACTGTAACACCCCAACTCAGTTTTACCACAAATCAGCAGTCCGGCCGGGCCCCGTGATAAGAAGCAAACCAAGTAGCGGTAATAAAAATGGTACATAGCAGACATAAATTAAAAGTGCTAAATAGTACTTACAGGCAGCGGAAGCAGTAAAAGAAACTAAGGGGTAAAAGTGTACCTCAAACTTGATTTCACAGAGCCACTAAAAATGAAAGTGTCCAAATACTTGAAATACTGAAATTATAAACATAGTCTGATACAAGAACCATTAGAGAGATTCCGATACAAGTCCAAAACACAAAACAGAACTATAAAAACAACTACATCATGTAAACGAACTAAAAGAAGGGCAAACTGCAGGCAAGCTCATCCTAGGCGCAACACCCCACCCGTGACTCCTGTAATGAGAAGCCCAAAAATGGGTCAGCCCAACTAAAGAGTAAGAAAGACCATTCTTCTTAGTGACACTAAAAATAATTTATAAAGAACATGATTTCTTGCTTTCTCTTTTGAAAACGATACTGTTATTCTACAAAAGTAAACTATTTATACAATGCTATAATATGCATGCTTTTCTATAAAATGCTTAATATAAATGTCTGTTCTAGTTTGTAAACATCTTAAACATAATTATTCAAGCTCTAAAAAGAAAGGTTAACTATAATACCATTTCTAAATTTTGTCGTATGCTGAGTGATGTTTGTCTAGTGATTATTCTTCTTAAAGTCTTATGCTGAGAAACTGTTTATGCGCGTTCTAACGATTCGAGTCCCAACTAGCGAACGCAGAGTTCTAATGTCTTACGGACATAGACTCGTATCTTCTGAATTTCTATTGGAGAAAACGTCTCCCTGCATTTAAGGCTCATAGGGTTTACTATGCCCCATGAGTAAGATAGTGCGCATCTATCTTTCACGATGGAGAGAGTCTCAATCATGCCTCCTAATTATCTTCCTTTACCAGTTGGAAATTTTTTTTTTGAATTGTTAGACTGACTAATCATATGTCGTAGTTCACTAACGTGTTGAGCATAAATGTCTAGATATACGTGGTTGTACACTATTATAATTATCCTCCTTCTATACAAGGAATACAAACTATGCATATAATTATCAGGTATGTCTAACCAAAAAGAATAGAATTTCTTACCGCGGTGTAACGACGCTCGTATACAAGACGCGCCGGCATAGTTCCTTCCGGATTATACTGAAATTACACGGTTATGTTCTTCTTCTCACCTAGTGTTCCCATGAATATAACACGATATCACATGTGCATCTAAAAAAAATGAACGGAAGTAACGGCTTGAAGCAAGATGGGTAAGGGGTCTTTACCTCTTTCCAAATGTACGAACAACGACGAGCCGACGGATCAACAAGCAAAAGGATTGAGGTCTACAGATTTGGATGGGTACAGAGAGTTAAGCAGCCTTCTGCGAGAGATCCCAGACATTATTGATCGTAAAAGCGACGGAGATGAGAAACGACGATGACTTACTGGATTTCGGCTTCGACTGCGCCACCTATCGACAGAGGAGGAGGGCTCGATCTTTCCAGGGTTGCTGCCTGCGAACTCCCAGAAGAAGAAGACGATATGCCGGCGGTTTAGAAGGCGCAGACGAGCACTCACGAGGGGAAACACAGCGGTTTCCGCACGCGCCTAAACGGAAAGCCGTAAATCCTATCGCACGGGGTCGGGGAGTCGAGAGGGAGAGGGAACGAGAATGCGAACCTGCAATAGAGACGCCTACGCGATTTAAGGGGGCGCATGCTCTGCACGGTTACGCAAAAGTGAAGGGGCTGCTGTTACTTACCTTGAACCGAAAATTAAAGGGGTAACAGGGCAACATTTGCCTTAATTTCTTTGTGCCAAAATTTAACATTGTATTTTACGAGAATATGGTTGTCAAACCTTAGTGACTATTATGTCTACGCGCTACGCTCTCGCATAAAATATTGAGACGCGTCGAAAACAAGTTTCAAAAACATCCTTAAACTAATTAAATGACACACATTTATTGATCGTAATAAGGTGTTTACCTCGAGACGACACTGGCTTAATCAATTCTGCTCATGATTGGGCCCTGCGATCAAATTTAATTTGGCGTATTAAATTATGGGTGTTACAAATCTCCCCTCCTAATAAAATTTTCGTCCTCGAAAATTACAAACATACCTGAGTCAAAAAGGAATGCATAATCTGCATTGCTCCGTAGTTCATCTTCTCTTTCCCATGAGTACTCTGGTCGGTCACAGTTCATCCAAAGGACCTTTAAAAACAGATTTCTCTGCTTCAGAGCTTCTGAACTCTTGAGTCCACTATCCTGACTGGCTTGATATTGATACTAAGATTTGATTCGATTGGTGCTTCCTCAGTACTGATTATCTGACTGGGATCTCTGACTGCTCTCCTCAGATAGGAGACGTGGAATACGTCGTGTAGACCACTCATTTCCTCGGGCAAGGCCAATCTATAAGCAACCTCACCTATGCGCTCCAGCACCTCGAAAGGACCAACAAACCTTGGACTCAATTTCTTCATCCGCTTGATTCGAGAGACACCCTTTACTGGTCTGACCTTCAGATAAACATAGTCTCCTACACTGAATTCCACTGCTCTATGCCTCTGATCATAGTACTTGGCCTGACGATCCTGAGCCACCTTCATGCGCTCCTGGATGAGTTTGATTCGAGTTGTGGTCTTGTCAACCCATGATTCCTTGTTGGAAGACCTCTCTTCTCTTTCAGCCCAACACAACGACGTACGACACCGTCTGCCATAGAGAGCCTGAAAAGGCGTCATTCCAATGCTTGCCTGAAAATTATTATTGTAGGAGAACTCTACTAAGGTGACGTACTTCTCCCACTTACCACCAAAATCTAGAATGCACATACGAAGCATATCTTCCATGGTTCTGTTCGTGCGTTCTGTCTGCCCATCTGTCTGGGGGTGGAAGGTTGTACTGAAAAGTAGCTTAGTGTCCAAACACTCCTGAACGTACTTCCATTCCTTGGAGGTAAACCTGCCGTATCTATCAGAAATAATAGGCTTGGGAACACCATGGAGTCGTACTATCTCATCTACATATAACTGAGCCAATTTTGGGCCTTGATCCGTTTTCTTATTAGGAATGAAATGGGCAACCTTGGACAGACGATCGACTATAACCCATAGCGAGCCATTCCCACTCCGTGATCGGGGAAGGCCGTGAACAAAATCCATCGATATATCCTCGAAGTTCCACTCCGGAATAGGTAGGGGCTTCAACTTGCCCCCTGGTCTCTGGCACTCGGCTTTAACCAACTTGCATGCTTCACACCTTCCAACATATTCTGCTGCATCACTCTTCAAACCTGACCACCAAACTGACTTCTTAAGATCTGCATACATCTTCGTGCTACCCGGATGTATCGAATATCTGGAATTATGAGCTTCAAACAGTATGTCCTCTCGGAGGTGACTGACATCTGGAATGCACACCCTACCGTCGTGCAGTAGTAAACCATTCTGAATGCTGAACTCCTTCTGCCCAACCTGGGTCAAATCCCATATCTTTACCATCTTCGGATCTAGGGGCAAAGCTGTTCTAATCCTGTCTTTAATATCACAAGTGATTTCCATCCAATTTAACCTTGCAGAACCAAAACTGGAGCGTGGTATGATACTGATCTCCAATCTCTCCAGAGCTCGCACAAGCTCTTCCTGCTGAGTAATGAGGGCATAACTCGAACCTCTTCTACTAAGCGCATCAGCTACCACGTTTGCTTTCCCCGGGTGGTACTGGATACCTATATCATAATCTGATAGGAATTCCACCCACATACGCTGCCTCATATTAAGTTCTTGCTGATCATATATATACCTGAGACTTTTATGATCCGTAAAGACCTCACAACGAACTCCGTAGAGGTAGTGCCTCCAAATCTTCAAAGCGTGGATGACCGCTGCAAGTTCCAAATTATGCACAGGATAATTTCTCTCGTGAACCTTTAACTGCCTGGAGGCGTAAGCTATGACCTTACCATGCTGCATAAATACACAACCCAACCCTTGACCTGAGACATCACTATAAATCTGAAATCCTTCTGAGCCTGAAGGTAAGCTCAAAATTGGGGCGGTCATCAGTCTAGATTTCAACTCCTCAAATGCAAACTCACACTCAACTGTCCACGTGAATGCTTTCCTCTTCCTGGTAAGTGTAGTCATTGGTAGCGCTATTTTTGAGAAGTCCTTAATGAATCTCCTGTAATATCCTGCTAGACCGAGAAAGCTGCGAACTTCAGTCACTGCCTTCGGCCTTGGCCAATCCTTTATTGCTTCTATCTTTTTCGGATCCACCGCGAGACCCTTCTGGTTGATGACATGTCCCAAGAATGCAACCTCTGAAAGCCAAAACTCGCACTTTGAAAACTTGACATACAACCGATTCTTCTGAGAGTGCTCAACACTGTCCGGAGGTGCTCGGTGTGATCTTCTTGACTCTTTGAATAAACCAAAATGTCGTCTATGAAGACGATAACAAATCGGTCTAGAAATTTCGAAACACCTTGTTCATCAGATCCATAAAGGCGGACGGGGTATTAGTTAACCCGAACGGCATGACCACGAACTCATAGTGTCCATATCTAGTGCTGAACGCCGTCTTCTGAATGTCCACATCTCGAATTCTCAATTGGTGATAACCCGACCTCAAATCTAGCTTGGAGAACGTGCTAGATCCCTCGAGCTGGTCAAACAAATCATCTATCCTGGGAATAGGGTACTTATTTTTAATTGTTAGTTTGTTCAGCTCACGGTAGTCTATGCATAATCTCAGGCTACCATCTTTCTTCTTAACAAACAGCACGGGGGCACTCCAAGGTGAAGTGCTGGGGCGAATGAAACCCAAGTCAATCAACTCCTGTAGCTGAACCTTCAACTCGACAAGTTCTCTGGGAGCCATTCGGTAAGGACTCTTGGCCACTGGCGCAGCTCCAGGTACAAGATCTATCTGGAAATCAATCTCTCTGGTTGGAGGGGCACCGTATAACTCCTCTGGAAAGACATCAGAAAAGTCCTTAACAACAGACACTTTTAGCAGATTAACCTTGGCTTCAGCATTCATCAATACCAAGAAGGTTGCACAACCCTTATTGATGCATCTTATAGCCTTGATTGAGGAGATTATTAACTTGGAGACTCCCTTCACGCCCTGGAAGGTAAATGCAACTTGGTTGGGTCCTTCGAACTGTACCACCTTGTTCCTGCAGTCAATTCTTGCATTCATAGCTGAAAGCCAATCCATACCCACTATCAGGTCAAATCCTGCTATGGGAAAGAGTGAAGCTTCTATTAAGATTTCAGCTTCTCCAAACCGTACAGGGACTCTACATTTATTCCTGGTCTGCAAGAGAGAACCATTCGGCATCATGACCTCTAATGCTGATGACTCTGGGAGGACTCCTAAATCCAGTCTACGCACCAGAGATTCTGCTATGAACGAGTGTGAGGCACCCGTGTCAAAGAGAATCTTGGAGGGAATATTTCGTATCATAAGTATTCCTACATGCATGAATGCAACAAAGGTATTATTTTAGTGTCACTAAGGATAGAAGTGCTAAATCGTCTAGGACGTACACATACCTGTCACCACGTCCTCCTGATCCTTAGCTTCCTGCTGGCCTAGCCCATAAGCTCTGGGTTGCACCGGACCTCGTCCTGCAGTATTTTTCTCCTCGGATCCGACATGAGCCATTCCTTTGTCGGTTCTGCTAGGACCACCGACCTCAAACTTCGACTATAAAAGAATCATAATCATAAGCCTACTGAAGGAATGGTATAACTAAAGAAGATTACTCAAATGAAATTTCGTACCTGAACCACGGGAGTTCCCTGGCAATAACGGGCTATATGTCCCGGTTGTTGGCATTTGTAGCAAACTCCTGCAGCAGCTAAACACTCACACAGGTGGCGGCGGTTGCATTTAGGACAAAAGGGGTAATCTTTGACCTTGGACCCAGTCTGACCCCCTTTCTTATCATCAGATCTCTGCTTCTTGTTCCAGTTCTTTCCCTGACCATTCTTGTTCTGATGTTGCTGCTGCTGCGATGCATCCTGAGTCCGCTTTGAACGAAAGTTAATTCGCTTTTGCACTTTTTGCTGATCAGCCTCCAACTTCCTTGCACTGTCCACCAAGCTCCTGTAATCAGCATTGACCATCGTCATCAGTGGCTGTCTCAGAGAGTCACGCAGCCCGTCCACGAACCGGCGACATTTCTCGTTCTCATCCCCTTGCATGTTTCCCGCATAACGAGACAAGTGAGTCAACTCCCGCTCATAAGCTATTACAGTTTTGTCCCCCTGAATGGGCCGGAGGTACTTCTCCTGGAGACTGCGGCCCTCGGATGGGGGCACAAACCAGCTAGCTAGCGCCGTCGAGGAATTGTTCCACGTGAACATATCTGCTGTACGACCTAACATAAATAAAAATTCATATTACTATTATGCTAACAGGGCAAAGTGTTCTAGGAAAAGAGGAATTAGAACAGCGTTACTTACCAGTGGGGTCGTCCGCCAGATGCCTAGTCCACCACAGATTTGCCTCACCTTTCAGGAGGAAGGCAGCTAGAGGAACATTCTTGTTCTCTGGGCACTGCATCACTTTGAGCAGGTCGCGGGTCTTTATCAGCCAATCATCGGTCTCCATTGGTGTTTCTTCTTCATTGAAAATGGAGGGCTGGAGGTCCCGAAAATTTCTCAGATAGCGATCCATTCCTACTTCTCCGGCAGCTGGTACAGGAACTGCTGCTGGATCTGCTGCAGGCAGTCCATTTCTGAATTCCAGAAGAGCTATGGCCACTGCCCTAGCAATAACGGCTGCTAAGTCAGTAGGTTCTGGCCCTGCCGGTGCTGCTGGTGCTGCTTATAGTGCACCACCGTCATCCATGACTATCTCGGGAGTGGTATTCTGACGTGAAGGCTCGCCCGCCTCGTTCGTACGCGGTGCCTACACGATGGAAGGAAAAGGATTATTGATGTACGGATCACCATGAAGGATCTACTAGAAAGATATTTCTATGCAACGCATAACTAAGCTAGATGATATTTGATGACTCTAACGTTGAAAGAATGATTCAGTTGAAATCCTAAGGCTCTGTAAATTTTCTGGGTCGTAGGATCCTAAACCTCGCTTTGATACCAATTGTAACACCCCAACTCAGTTTTACCACAAATCAGTAGTCCGACCGGGCCCCGTGATAAAAAGCAAACCAAGTAGCGGTAATAAAAATGGTACATAGCAGATATAAATTAAAAGTGCTAAAGAGTACTTACAGCGGAAGCAGTAAAAGAAACTAAGGGGTAAAAGTGTACCTCAAACTTGATTTCACAGAGCCACTAAAAATGAAAGTGTCCAAATACATGAAATACTGAAATCATAAACATAGTCTGATACAAGAACCATTAGAGAGATTCCGATACAAGTCCAAAACACAGAACAGAACTATAAGAACAACTACATCATGTAAACGAACTAAAAGAAGGGCAAATTGCAGGCAAGCTCATCATAGGCGCAGCACCCCACCTGTGACTCCTGTAATGAGAAGCCCCAAAATGGGTCAGCCCAACTGAAGAGTAAGAAAGACCATTCTTCTTAGTGACACTAAAAATAATTTATAAAGAACATGATTTCTTGCTTTCTCTTTTGAAAACGATACTGTTATTCTACAAAAGTAAACTATTTATATAATGCTATAATATGCATGTTTTTCTATAAAATGCTTAACATAAATGTCTATTCTAGTTTGTAAACATCTTAAACATAATTATTCAAGCTCCAAAAAGAAAGGTTAACTATAATATCATTTCTAAATTTTGTCGTATGCTAAGTGATGTTTGTCTAATGATTCTTCTTCTTAAAATCTTATGCTGAGAAACTGTTTATGCGCGTTCTAACGATTCGAGTCCCAACTAGCGAACGCAGAGGTTCTAATGTCTCACGGACATAAACTCGTATCTTCTGAATTTCTATTGGAGAAAACGTCTCCCTGCATTTGAAGCTCATAGGGTCTATTACGCCCCATGAGTAAGATAGTGCGCCTCTATCTTTCACGATGGAGAGAGTCTCAATCATGCCTCCTAATTATCTTCCTTTACCAGTTGGATTTTTTTTTTAGAATTGTTAGACTGACTAATCATATGTCGTAGTTCACTAACGTGTTGAGCATAAATGTCTAGATATACGTGGTTGTACACTATTATAATTATCCTCCTTCTATATAAGGAATACAAACTATGCATATAATTATCGGGTATGTCTAACCAAAAAGAATAGAATTTCTTACTGCGGTGTTACGACGCTCGTACACAAGACGCGACGGCATAGTTCCTTCCGGATTATACTGAAATTACACGGTTATGTTCTTCTTCTCACCTAGTGTTCCCATCTAAAAAAAATGAACGGAAGTAACGGCTTGAAGCAAGATGGGTAAGGGGTCTTTACCTCTTTCCAAATGTACGAACAACGACGAGCTGACGGATCAACAAGCAAAAGGATTGGGGTCTACAGATTTGGACGGGTACAGAGAGTTAAGCAACCTTCTGCGAGAGATCCCAGGCATTATTGATCGTAAAAGCGACGGAGATAAGAAACGACGATGACTTACTGGATTTCGGCTTCGACTGCGCCACCTATCGACAGAGGAGGAGGGCTGGATCTTTCCAGGGTTGCTGCCTGCGAACTCCCAGACGAGGAAAACGATGCGCCGACGGTTTAGAAGGCGCAGACGAGCACTCACGAGGGGAAACACGGCGGTTTCCGCACGCGCCTAAACGGAAAGCCCTAAATCCTATCGCACGGGGTCGGGGAGTCAAGAGGGAGAGGGAACGAGAATGCGAACCTGCAATAGAGACGCCTACGCGATTTAAGGGGGCGCGTGCTCTGCGCGGTTACGCAAAAGTGAAGGGGTTACCTTGAACCGAAAATTAAAAGGGTAACAGGGCAGCATTTGCCTTAATTTCTTTGTGCCAAAATTTAACATTGTATTTTACGAGAATATGGTTGTCAAACCTTAGTGACTATTATGTCTACGCGCTACGCTCTCGCATAAAATATTGAGACGCGTCGAAAACAAGTTTCAAAAACTTCCTTAAACTAATTAAATTACACGCATCTATTGATCGTAATAAGGTGTTTCCCTCGAGACGACACTGGCTTAATCAATTCTGCTCATGATTGGGCCCTGCGATCAAATTTAATTTGGCGTATTAAATTATGGGTGTTACATAAACTACCTCACCATGACTCGCCCAGACATTGCTTGTGCGGTTGGTAAGGTCAGCCAGTTCATGGCGGTTCCAACTATGTCTCAGTGGGAGTCCATTCTCCGGATTATCAGATACGTGAAGAAGGATCCTGGTTTGGGAATATCATACAAGAGTCGAGGCCATTCCGATCTAGAGGCATACGTGACTCTGACTGGGCAGGATGCTTAGCCACCCGAAAATCAACCACAAGATTCACTGTCTTTATGGGCGGCAATCTTATCTCCTGGAAGAGCAAGAAACAAACCACAGTTGCCAGATCTAGTGCTGAGGCAGAATATCGGGTTATGTCCCACACTGTTTCTGAGATCATGTGGGTGAGGCAGACTCTCAGTGAAATTGGGTATCCCGTTCAAGATCCCACTCCTCTATGGTGTGACAATCAAGCTGCAATCCAGATAGCCACGAATCCCGTGTTTCATGAACGCACAAAGCACATAGAGGTTGACTGCCACTTTGTTAGAGAAAAGTATGAAGAAGGTCTTGTTTCGCTAAAGCATCTGAAGACCGGAGATCAAGTTGCAGACATTCTTACGAAATGGGTTACGGGGACTCGAATGAAATATATATGTAACAAGTTGGGTCTGGGAAGTTCCCATGATCCAACTTGAGGGGGAGTGTTATGAGACATATTGTTATTAGACATATTAGTCCCACACCTTGTACCAACACATCATATTCCTTCATCTTAGTATAAATAAAGGGTGAGACCTCTATGTGAGGTACTCAGTTTTTCTCCCAAATCCCGTAACAAAGTTAATAAAATTAAGATAATAGTATAGAAGTAAAATGAAAAAAATTGCAACGTTACTAATATTTTGTTGTTTTGACTTTTAAAGGATTTGCTAAAGTTATTAACCATCATCCAAGCCTCAAAAAAAATTTTGCAACATCAATAACACGGTATTTTAGGAACAAAAATAGAGCTCTATCATGCCATCACCAATTTATGATTCCACTCAATATCATCGTTTTTCAATCACTGTTCACCAGACAACTCAATATCATTGTTCATCAATAATCGTTCATCATTCACTATTTAAGTATGTATCGATCTTGCACAATGAAGCACCACATACATCATATGTTGCAAAATCATGTTTTCTACTTGGATTATTTGTAAATTCTGCCAGTGGAATCTTATATTAACACTTCATGACTAGATCATAAAAAGGGCAGCTCTATGCACAAAGCATCCCCGCACAGCGAGGGTCGAGGGAAGGGTCCCACCACAAGGGTAAAATGTAGGCAAACCTTACCTGGAAGAACAAAACTCAGAACATGGGAAAAGGAATAGCATGTAATATCATTAAACTTAAAGTCCTACAACAGATAATGCCTTTCCGCACTCATATATGTTCCTTCAAAATAGCAAAAAAAGACTAGAATTGCAAAAACAGCACTGCAGTCTACATGTGATAAACAGCTGAACTTCATGACGTGTGATAAAACTAGCACAGTTAAGATGCTTAAAAATGTTGTGGGCATGTTATTCATGATGTTAGGCTTGTTGGTTTGAGCAGTGTTTGACCGGGTCAACTGAAGATTTTATATATTTGTTTTATTTATTTATTTTTGCATTTAATGCTTCGCCACGTGTCGGCTTCCTATTAGTTTGAATTAGCTATAAATAGGCTCCCCCCTTTGTAAAGTTTTTTTTCGAGCGTGGAATAGAAAAATTTGGAGCAGTTTTTGGCAGAATTATTAGAGAGAGAGAGAGAGGGTGTAGGGAGAGAAAGTGAGAAATTATTCCCGCAGGAATAATAAAAGGCTCTCGCCTATTCCTTCTCGCCACCTCATCTCGGCATTTTTCCCGCGCCTGCCCATCTCGGCAGCCACCTCCCGCAGAAGGATCTCGCCAGCCATCACTTGACTCGTGCGGACGTGGAGTAGAAGGAGGGACCGCCCACATCTCGCCTGGAAGGATCTGTACATCTCGCCGGGGCTGTACATCTCGCCGGAGTCCATCTCGCCTGAGCAAGCCTCGCTGCAACAGCTCGCCGGGGATTTGGTCTCGCCGTGGAAGTGTGGTGGAGCTCGCAGAAGTGAGGAGTTGCGTAGTGGAGATCTCGCCGGAGTGGGGTGTAGTGGTGCATCTCGCCGCCGGCGTGTGTTGAGTGGGAGATCTCGCCGGAGAAGAAGTAGGAGCTCGCCGGCGCGTGTGGAAGTTGTACTCTGCAGTGAGAGTGGGAGTTGTACTCGCCGTGGGGGTGAGGTTGGGAGTGCTCGCCGGAAGTGGTTGGAGCTCGTGTGGGTAGTGCTCGCGAGAGTGGTGTGTTCGCCGTGTAGTGGTGGTGTTCGCGTGGAGTCCGCGTGAAGTGTTTGCTACGTGAATAGTGGTGTGTAAGAGAACTCGCGTGCCCATATAACGTTTCCGACAAGTGGTATCATAGCAGGTTACAAACCTTTGCTGGTGACTCGGAAGGTTTGAGGAGTGAAGTGATGGAGACGAGCGGAGCTATGCCGGGGCAAGTCCCCAAGCTGACGAAGACCAACTATGGGAACTGGAGCATCCAGATGAAAGTGCTACTTGCCTCCAAGGAGTTGTGGGATGTAGTGGAGAATGGGTATGAGGAGCGCACTGCTGCGGTAGAGGCGACGTTGACTAATGCCCAGAAGACGACATTGAGAGAAGCAAGGAAGGCGGACAAGAAGGCTTTGTTCTTGTTATACCAAGGGGTTGACGAGGCGACCTTCGAGAAGATCTCAGATGCGAGAACCTCTAAGGAGGCATGGGAGGTGTTGCAACGCTCCATGCAAGGGGTTGAGAAGGCAAAGAAGGTGAAGCTACAGTCCCTCCGTGCTGAGTATGAAGTAACGAAGATGCAGAGCATCGAGAAGGTCGGTGACTATGTGACTCGTCTGCGGACGCTCACAAACGAGATGAAGAGAAATGGGGAGACGATCGAAGATGTGAGCTTCTTGGAGAAGTTGCTGAGATCTATGGCCAAGAAGTTCCGCCATATAGTGGTGGCGATCGAAGAATCGAAGGACCTCAGCGTGATGGCCGTTGACGAGCTTGTAGGCTCTTTGCAAGCTCATGAGTACAGGATGCTGCAGGATGACGAGGAAGCGAGTGGCTTGGGAAAAGCACTCCCGACCCAGTTGAACTTTGGGGAAAGTTCAGGAAGAGGAGGCGGCCAGCGTGGTCGAGGTCATCAAGGCAGAGGTAGAGGAAGAAGAGGAGGTAGAAACCAAAATTTCCAAAAGGAGGCGGAGCGACCTCAAGGAGGTTGGAAAGACGGAAGAGGAAGAGGAAGAGGCCGTGGAAGAGGCCGAGGAGATATGTCCCAGATACAATGTTACAACTGTAACAAGTATGGGCATATGAGCTACGACTGCTGGAGTCCGAGGAAGAGAGAAGAAGCTAACCACTATGCGGAGGCTAGGAACAATGGGGACAATGCTGGAGGTGGAAACCCGATGATGTTCCTAACCTACCGAGGTGCGGAAGAAGTGAAGAAGTGAAGTGTGGTACCTGGACACAGGGGCAAGCAACCACATGTGTGGAGATAGAGAGATGTTCACAAACCTTGAACCCATTGGGGGTGAGGTTAGCTTCGGGGATGCGTCAAAGATCTCCTTGGAAGGAAAGGGTTTGGTGGAGACGAAGCTGAACGGGGAGAGAGTGCACCTGAACGACGTGTACTACGTGCCAGGGTTGAAGACCAACATCTTGAGCATTGGGCAGTTAGTGGAGAGAGGCTACTGCGTCCAAATGAAGGATGGGTCTCTGGCAATGAAGAGTGGTCAAGGGAAGGAAGTTGTGAAGGTGGAGATGACGGCGAACCGTCTCTTCACGCTGAAGATGGATGCTCGAGAGACAGCTTGTCTCGCGAGAACGGAGGAAGAGGAAGAAGCATGGCTATGACACCATAGGATGGGCCATTTGGGTTTCACGGGGTTGAAGCTGCTATCTAACTCAAGGATGGTGACAGATCTGCCAATGATCTCACCACCTCAGAAGGTGTGTGAAGCTTGCACGAAGGGGAAGCAGAAGAGGCAGAGTTTTGAAGGAGGGAAGTCCTGGAGAGCAAGGAGGCAGCTTGAACTGGTTCACTCGGACATTGCGGGTCCGTTTGAGACCACCTCAGTGGGCGGAAGCAGATACTATATCACCTTCACGGATGACTTCAGTCGGAAGTGTTGGGTGTATTTTTTGAAGGAGAAGGCTGAGGCACTTGACAAGTTCAAGGAGTTCAAGGCGATGGCGGAGAAGGAGAGTGGTCAGCCACTGAAGGTGCTGAGGACAGATCGGGGTGGGGAGTACACCTCGAAGCTGTTTGATGCTTTCTGCAAGGAGAATGTGATCTCACACCAGCTGACGGCGGTTACTCACCGCAGCAGAACGGAGTGGCAGAGAGGTAGAACCTCACCATCATGAACATGGCGAGGAGCATGGTGAAGGAGAAGGGGCTACCGAAGAGTTTCTGGGCGGAAGGAGTGCAGTGTGCGGTATATCTACTGAACAGATGCCCCACAAAGAGCGTGAAGTTCATGACGCCGTTTGAAGCATGGAGTGGCTGGAAGCCAAGCGTGAAGCACCTAAGGGTCTTCGGGTGTGTAGCTCATGCTCACATCCCGGAACAGAGAAGGAAGAAGCTCGACGATAGGAGCGAGAAGTGTATCTTTGTTCGCTACGCTCTGGAGAGCAAGGCTTACAAGCTTTACAACCCAGTGACTGAGAAGGCCATAGTCTCGAGAGACGTGGTGTTTGAAGAAAGCAACAGCTGGAGCTGGGATGAGAAGACGAAGAGCATGAAGGGCATGTTCTTCGAGGATGAAGATGAGGGTCATGAGGCTGGAGCCGAGGATGGTGGAGAGGAGCCACCATCACCACCGAATGGAGGTTCAGGGGGAGCTCGCACTCCCAACTCAAGTGGAGGAAGTTCTAGTGGAGCAAGCATTAGTGGAAGCAAGGATGATCGTCCTCAACCTAGGATGAGAAGGATGGAGGAGATCTATGAGGAGACGGCGCCGACACTTAACAATTTTTCTTTATATTGTTTGTTGGCAGATTGCGAGCCGCACTCCTACGACGAAGCTGCCCAGGAGAAAACTTGGAGGACGGCGATGGATGCTGAGATGGCCTCCATAAAAAAGAATGACACCTGGAGGCTGGTCGATCCACCCGCAGGCCACAAACCCCTCGGGGTGAAGTGGGTCTACAAGGTGAAGAAGAACAAGGAAGGAGCTGTGGAGAAGCACAAGGCGAGACTCGTCGTGAAGGGCTACAGTCAAGTCCAAGGAGTGGACTACGACGAGGTCTATGCCCCAGTGGCGAGGATTGACACCATCAGGTTAATCATCGCACTGGCAGCTCACCATGGGTGGAAGGTCTCGCAGATGGACGTGGTGTCGGCCTACCTCAATGGCTACTTGGAGGAAGATGTGTACATCGAGCAGCCTCCTGGATATGAAGTGAGGGGTCAGGAGAGGAAGGTGTGCAAGTTGAACAAGGCACTATATGGTTTGAAGCAAGGGGCTCGCGCATGGAATGGAAGGATAGATGCATACCTTCATAAGCACGACTACAGGAAGTGTCCCTACGAGTATGCTTTGTATCTGAAGGTGGAAGAGAATGGTGACATCATGATCGTATGCTTGTACGTAGACGATATGATATTCACCGGGAACAATCCGGCCATGTTCGAAGAGTTCAAGAAGATGATGAAGAAAGAATTCGAGATGACGGACTTGGGAGAGTTGACCTATTTCTTGGGTGTCGAGGTGAAACAGGATGAAGGCGGCATATTCATCTCGCAGAAGAAGTACGCGGAGGAGATCTTGAAGAAGTTCAGGATGGAGAATAGCAAGGCTATCTCCACTCCCGCTGATCCCGGAACAAAGTTGAGGAAGGACTCGAAGGAGGAAGGAGTTGACCCAACCATGTTCAAGAGCCTGGTTGGGAGTCTAAGGTATCTGACCTTCACCCGACCAGATATTATGTACGCTATTGGAGTAGTGAGCAGGTACATGGAGGAGCCAAAGCAGGATCACTTCACGGCTGCGAAGAGGATCTTGAGGTATGTGAACGGGACGAGAGGTCATGGTCTGATGTACTCCACTGGAGAGGAGTTGAAGTTAGTCGGCTACTCGGATAGCGACTACGGAGGGGACGTGAACGATCGGAAGAGCACTTCCGGGTATGCGTTCAATATGGGAACCGCGGCGTTCTCATGGAGTTCGAAGAAGCAGGCTACGATAGCCTTATCTTCATGTGAGGCGGAGTACATCGCAGCTGCAGCATGTACTTGCCAAGCCATCTGGTTGAGGAACCTATTGGAGGAGTTGCATCATGGACAGGAAGGGCCAACGACAGTGTTAGTGGATAACATGTCGGCCATCCAGCTCGCGAAGAACCCAGTGCTGCATGGGAGGAGCAAGCATATCGAGACTCGATATCATTTTCTTCGGGAGCAAGTGGAGCAGAAGACCGTGGAGGTCGTGTATTGCCCTACCGGAGAGCAGGTCGCGGATATTTTTACTAAGGCTTTGAAGGTGGAGACGTTCGCGAGGCTCAAAGGCAAGCTCGGCATGTGCTGCCAAGCTTGAGGGGGAGTTTGTTGGTTTGAGCAGTGTTTGACCGGGTCAACTGAAGATTTTATATATTTGTTTTTATTTATTTATTTTTGCATTTAATGCTTCGCCACGTGTCGGCTTCCTATTAGTTTGAATTAGCTATAAATAGGCTCCCCCCTTTGTAAAGTTTTTTTTCGAGCGTGGAATAGAAAAATTTGGAGCAGTTTTTGGCAGAATTATTAGAGAGAGAGAGAGGGTGTAGGGAGAGAAAGTGAGAAATTATTCCCGCAGGAATAATAAAAGGCTCTCGCCTATTCCTTCTCGCCACCTCATCTCGGCATTTTTCCCGCGCCTGCCCATCTCGGCAGCCACCTCCCGCAGGAGGATCTCGCCAGCCATCACTTGACTCGTGCGGACGTGGAGTAGAAGGAGGGACCGCCCACATCTCGCCTGGAAGGATCTGTACATCTCGCCGGGGCTGTACATCTCGCCGGAGTCCATCTCGCCTGAGCAAGCCTCGCTGCAGCAGCTCGCCGGGGATTTGGTCTCGCCGTGGAAGTGTGGTGGAGCTCGCAGAAGTGAGGAGTTGCGTAGTGGAGATCTCGCTGGAGTGGGGTGTAGTGGTGCATCTCGCCGCCGGCGTGTGTTGAGTGGGAGATCTCGCCGGAGAAGAAGTAGGAGCTCGCCGGCGCGTGTGGAAGTTGTACTCTGCAGTGAGAGTGGGAGTTGTACTCGCCGTGGGGGTGAGGTTGGGAGTACTCGCCGGAAGTGGTTGGAGCTCGTGTGGGTAGTGCTCGCGAGAGTGGTGTGTTCGCCGTGTAGTGGTGGTGTTCGCGTGGAGTCCGCGTGAAGTGTTTGCTACGTGAATAGTGGTGTGTAAGAGAACTCGCGTGCCCATATAACGTTTCCAACAAGGCTTTATTATAATGGATGAAAGAAATCATTTATGCATAAGGGATAGCAGTCGCAACATAATGAGCAGAGTAACGAGAGAGAGAGATGCATGCTGAGTAACAGTAGTAGCAAGCAGAGTAATACTGTAGCCATAAGTGACAGACATAAATTGACAAGTGTAACATTCACAATTCACAACCAACATGCAGTGAAAAAAATCATCAGACAGAGTAAAGAGAGTGACAGAGACAGATAAAATAACAGTAACAATCGAAAGGCATTGCAAAAACCAGCAAACAAGAGTGGCAGGAGTAATAACCAATACCCAAAGACATTGCAAAAAAAAGAGCTGACTAGAGAAACAACAAAGTAAAATTAATGTAAAATCCACGACAGGGTAATAAATAGAGACTAGAGAGTCCAACATCAACTAGAAGCCTAGGTGTTGGGAAAAGTCCCTGATGATTTGGTAGAACATGCTAATAATTGAGCTCTTTTTATGTATATATTGTAACGGTCTGCCAGACCGTCACTATTTAACATTCAATACATCCATACCTCAAAGGCAGATATTTTTTTTTGCAGCGCAACATAAACACTTTCTTTAGCATTAGGCAAGAGCACCAAAGATCCTGCGAATATGTAGAACAAACCTGCATATATATATATGCATATGCATATAAACAAGATTTAAACAACATCATCATTCATAGACTACAACTAACCCATATACATAGATGATGGTACAAGGACAGAACACTACAGGGCGATTTCAAACTCCTTGAAATCAGCCTACTGACGTCCAAACTCCATACCGTCGACGTGATGATTCATGTCTACCATTTGGCGGTAACAAAGTTCCCAATCCCAGTTTCATACCGCCGTTAGGGAGATAAGAAATTATCGCCCGATGATAGTAGGACGATTTTTACAAACTTTAAAAACTGCTGCTTCCTATAGGGCGGTAAGCCTTACCGCCCGATGATATCATCAGGAAAATTCAGAAATAATCCATATGAAAATTTGGGGCGTTACAACTTGACCCTCCGTTGATTGTGTTGGCTTCACTAAACGAACCTAACTATGACTTGGATAATATTGAAGGATGGTTCGTTACGACGCCCGATAGTCCGACAACACATTGAAACGCTTATATACCATCCTCTAGGGTCAATCTGTCTACACATACATTGACGAATTTGTAGAGTTGTTTAACTATGCCCTAACTTTGTAAACACATATTACTCGAGTTACTATAGGCATGGCCTCCAACTACTTATTTAGCCATGACTTCACATTCATGACCCCGCCCCTATCTTTGCAATGCAGCAAGCTCATTTGTCGAAGCCTAGGTAGCAT
The DNA here is from genome assembly GCA_033032865.1 of Dactylorhiza incarnata. NCBI lineage: Eukaryota > Viridiplantae > Streptophyta > Magnoliopsida > Asparagales > Orchidaceae > Dactylorhiza > Dactylorhiza incarnata. Next base: position 1,452,467 of record JAWHQI010000338.1, read on the forward strand.
AAATTCAAAAAAGACGTCGCGTACATGTACTGGGTACGTTTTTGATACGGTTACATGTACTGCACACACAAATACCTCAATTCGGGTTTAGGTTAGGCGTGCGCCTTCAGAGTTGTTTAGCTATGAAGCTTTTGGTCAGCCTTCTTCATCCTCATGTTGTGAGGGAAATTAAAATACATACTCCTTCATTTACTCTTTGAGAAGAAACAAAATTCAACCACAACGAACTGATGCTTGGTTTATGTGCATAGTAGTCTATGCCTATTATCAAGGGGAAACAATATGTACAATGAAGGAAGAAGTAAAATGTTGGATATTGGAGGCGATTCTTGAGCGAATCCTTTTGATGGTGTTGACATGTTTGGTATTGCTAACTTGTCTCTAGACTAATCGGAGATTGAAGATGCGTTGATCTCCAACAACGGAGAAAAAGGAAAAGAAATTATCGGATATAGCCATTCTAATTAATATTGCAAGTTACTTTTATGGCCTCACCACACGTTTCTCTCATGGATGCTATAAATACTGAGATATCTCAAGGTACTCCAAGAGTAGGCTTGATATATCAAAACTTATTTATGCCCTTGTTGGTGGGAATCTAGTTTTGCGGAAGAGCAATAAGCAACACACGATAGAAGATCTGTTGCAGAGTGGAAGAATTGGTCTATGACCCATACGACTTGTTGCTCAAGAAATGTTTGAAAGAGGTTCAATATATTGCCGACTTACCAACGCAGTTGATTTGTGATAATAAGGTAGCAATGTATATAGCTTCCAATCCAGTATTCATGAGCATACGAAACTCATTGAAGTAGTTTTCAGTTATCCTGAAAGAAGATGATTGATGAGACTACTGTGTCCGAGTGCGTGAGAGTTGACAATTAACTCAAAAATATCTTCATGAAGGCTCTAGTAGGAAGTTGAATATTTATGAGAAGTTGAATTCGTTTAACATCCTCACTCCAATTTGAGGGTGCTAAGAAGTAGACCAATAGGATCAGGGTATTTGAGTCATTGTCAAGGCCTCTCACATAATCAAAGCCAAGTTTAAAACATAAATGCTAGCTCACGTGCATGAATCGTCCTCTGGGTGCCTTGCTTGTACTCGTATCTGTATCAAAGACTATATATTCATCTCTATTACCTTTTACTGCTATGTTGTTTGGTTATGAAGCCTCGAGATAGTGTTTTATATGTTCATACTAGGTTTGGTACTTATATATTAAAATGTTCACGAACAAGTTCGACGCCTCCATTAAATTCATGCTTCTTAGAAAAAGGATTGTGTATCACTTTTCATGAGAAGGGTTGGCGGAGCAGATGTGCAACACAAGAAGATTATATTTTTATTTTAGTGTTTTGGTTTAGATTATGAATGTTGGATATAAAGTAATCTAAATAATTTGTTATTGTTTTTAGTTTTATTTTAATAAATATTTACCCTTTGATGGTTATTAATTTGCATTTAATCTTCATATTAGGATCATAATTATTTTAGCATTACTTAAAATTATCTTTAACCTATCTGTTAAATTTTAGCATTTTAATTTTAATTACAAGTTTTTGTTTTTATATTAATTTGAATAATGAATTATCTTTTTGGATAATTATTAGCTCTATTTAGATAAATATATTTATCCTATGTTAGTAAAAATTTGACTTTAATCTTCATAATATGATCATAATTACTTTGGCATACATTTTATCAGGGCATTATGCTAGCAATTCTATATGCCTTGCTCTTTACTTAGAACTCTGAATATTAAATACGACTCTGTTTTCTGCTTTTGGTTTTTTTAATTGCCATTATTGATCTATAATTTATTTATTAATGTCAATGATCAATTCACTAGGTTTACCTATCTGCAGCTAAACTTTTTTCCTTTTCAGGTGAGTGTTTATCCTGCTGTTAAAGCACCAGTTGAGGTCACTATGCAGGTATTTTTTCATATTTATATATTGATTTTATTTTTAGATAGTTAACTTTAGAAGTAGGCCTGTGAGAGGTGTTGTTTGGGCCCAAACCGAAATCGCACTGCAGAGGTTCGATTTTGAACCAACCAAAACCGCACCTGAATCGTGCGGAGCGGTTTGAATCCGGTGCGGTTTGGTATCGGTTTTTGCGGTGTTGTTTCGGTTTTGGCAGATTTTGTCCTTTAATTTGGGAAAGGTTTTTTTGTGATTCGGTAGGGAACATAGAAAATAATGTAAAATAATAAAGTAAACCAAGTTGTAGCACTAGCAATAGCATGAATTTAACTCAAAAAATGAATAATATACGAGCGATCGTACACAAAACAATCTACATATGAATGACAATGGATTGAATGACTGGTGGTGGTGGATTGGTGGTATCCAGGCAGAACGTGAAATGTTCATACCCGCTGAACCTGCAAACAGAAAATTGTATTTTTATTAGAAACTAATGGACATGTTAACCGAAATCTCTTCCAACTCTAACACATACATAAAATCTCTTCTTTAAAATCTCTAAGTCAACTTAACCAACTATCAACAAAGTATTGGAGTCAGGAATGTAAAGCATAACAAAATCACATAGCACGGATGGTCGAACAAAAATCTGAAATGAAAATCAGAACAGAAATCAAACTTAGAACAGAAATCAACTGCACCTACCTCACCACACCGTGAACTCTGAAATTGGAGTCAGGAGGATTGGAGCCTTAGAGGAGTCAATGAGTGCCTGAACTCTGAAATTGGAGTCAGGAGGATTGGAGGCTTAGAGGAGTCAAGGAGTGCATGAACTCTGAAGTTGGAGTCACGAATGCATGAACTCTTGATGCCTGCGATCATCGAAGAGGGGGAGACCGGAATCTTGAATGTCTGGAATGTGGAATCGTCGTCGTCGAAGAGGGGGGAGACTGGAGATCACCCGAGCAATGTGGAATTGTCGTCGAAGACGAAGGGTTTGGGCTTCTTCGCTTCCGAGCTTCAGCTTCTCGTCATTCTCAACTTCCCATTATCCGTTCTCGCCCAGTCGCTAGTCGTCGTCGGTTTTCTCGGTTTGGAAGAAGAGAGAAGCACCGTCAAAGCTAGGGAATGCAAGTTGAATGCTTTAGCAAGGGCTGACAGGAGTCATGTGTCACCATGAATACTGAGTAGGTAGGTAGCTTTTGATGTTTTCAAATGCTGTGTGGTTTGCCTATTCCCTAAATAACCGAATTGCTACTAGCGCCAGCCATCTTGATTTTTTTAATGGACGTAGACTCTCACATGCCGTATTGGTGTAGTTTGCCCTAAACCCTATTCCCGAACATAAATACATGTTATTCCTGAATGGTATACTCGTCACTGTGCGATGCGGTGCGGTTTACTCAGTTTTAAGGTGTTAATAACCTCATCACACCAGGGGACTGGTTTTGATGCGCATAAAACCGAACCGCACCGCACCCGAGAGGTTCGGTTCAAAAGCGGTGCGGCGCAGTTTGTCGGTTTGGTGTGGCTTTCGTGGTGCGGTTTTCGGTTTTCCTGCACACCCCTAGAAGGCTTATATATATATGACTTAATCGACTTAAGGTTATGTTATAAAGTTACCGTTTAACTTATAGCTTCTTAAAAATGACATGATGCACCATTGCTATCTAAGCTACTTTGTGAATTTACCTCTTCTGATTCTGAACTCCATAGTGCTTTATGATTGTGCCAAAATTGCTGTTTTTTACATGTAAATTTGAATAAATATATATAATTTCTTCAAAGGCTTGAGTGTTGTTGTATATATAATTTCTTCATGCCTGCGTGGAATAAGAGCTGTCAAAGACACCTTTAATCCATTTTTGGTAGGATCTGTTCTTTCCTCCTCAACTAGCACTCCATTTTGGTTTCATAATGTTATTCGAGAAAACTAATACAGCTGCTATTAAGTATTAACTGGTTTGTAGATTCAGGGAGACCAGGGCGGAATTATTCGTGATTTTCCAATTCATCCTCTCCTTTATTTGTCTACCAAAATTCTATGAAATTTAAGATTTGACGATTCTTTTCTACTAGCCAGTTTGCAGATGTCGGGACACATTGGTTTATGTTTCTGTCGATTTTGATGTCGAAGGATATTTGAGGGATTTTTTTATATTTTGCCAGCTCAGTTTATTATATATAAATATAATCTTTTTTTTAATTATATATATATTGATATATTAACAGTTTAACATTTATTGAGCATTTAAATTTATCAAACTAGTATAAACATTTTATGATACACATTTAATAACGGCATAACATTTTTAAGTAGTAAACGAACACACCAAATTTAAAAATAACAATTATATTTCATTGTCCATTAAATCATAGATGCTGAATTAAAAATAAGCTCATGCTGATATATTGGATGATATATTGGAAACGATGTTTTATAAAAAAATATCGAAATCGTGTCGTTTTGTCCACGAAACCTTGATGTCGGCTAGCATGCTAGGTACTAGTCGTGATAATTACTGAAATTGGCTGAAATTTCCAAGTTTGGTTTTGTATGCTATTCAGAGAAGTAATATTTATGAGTGTTGGAGGTTCCTAATGAAAATAAATCTTCTATCTGGCAGGCATCCTCGGGAGATTACATACTGTGGAACACTCTAGGAAAATGCCCATCTGCTGTGAATCCGAAGGCACAGTAAGCATTGGGGATGTTCTTGCATCTATTACAGTAAAAGCTCGTATATCCGCTCTCTATTTACTTTCTAGAAATGAAGCTGATGCTTCTCCTTTGCTACGAAGAAGTAAGACGAAAAATTGCTCAATTTCTTTTTGATTGTTAGTAATATCGTCGATGGCTTTTGATAATTATCTGAGATGGTTGCAAGGGGTTTATTCTTTTCTATTTATAGTTCTCATTGGAGATTCTATTGATTGTGATGTTTTGTCCTTTGATAAAGCACCTACTTTTCTGGGAAATTTTATTTATGTAATGATTAATTTGTGTTCACTTGTTTCATTTTGTTTAGATTATTCAGTATTAGCCTCTGATTACACAATGAATTTAACAAGTTCCGCTATTTTATAGAAAACTTAAACTCTAATTTCAAGGCACTCACTGCATAAGATCCTTTGCGGTTGTGGTTGGTGATGAGGTTTATTCAGGTGGACAGAGATGATGAGTGTACGTGAGATGTTGTCTTTGCCAACGTCTTTGCTTCTATTCATTTGGAGACTCATTACCAAGATAAATCTTCGCTGATCGCTGGCTTGGGGGAAAGGCCTCATCAAATCCATTCCCCAGATGACAATGACCACTTAGAAGTGATAGTTCTTAACTGTTGAGCCGACAACAAGTGCATCGGAGCATAAAGTTGACACTTCTGGCATCGCTTAGCAAATCTCTTCGCGTCCTTTTTGATAGTTGGCCAGAAGTAGCTCTACCTTAAGATTTTTTTCTCCAACGTGCGACTCCCCGAGTTACTGCTACACTCATCATAGTGTATCTCCTCTAAAAGACGAGAAACCTAGGCCTCAGAGATGCACCGATCCACGGGCTCATAAATGGTCTTTCGATACAAGCCTCCATCATAAAGTAGGTATTAGGCCAACTTATACCAGAAGTGCCTCTTGTCTTCCACCGTTGCAGGAAACTCTCCTGTGGCGAGGTAAGTAACGCATGGATCCATCCAAGATGGACGTTGCTCTGTCCATCTACTCTCCTTCTTCGATAGACGGCCGTAATAACTCGGTCAAGGTGCATCCTGCACTTGGACCATACTAGACCAATTGGTCGTCCACACCATTCCTCTCCCTCAGTACATGTTGCATGTAGAAGGATTGGAAGGTGCCAATCAACCATTTGACCTTCAAGAGGTATTCTACAAAATGGGCTCCTTGACCTCGATCTCCCCACAGATCTAGGATGCGATCACCAATGAATCTGTATGAGCTCTGATGTCTTGAACTTCCAACTCCTTGGCCAAATGAAGACCACGATGACGGCTTCATACTCAACTTGATTATTGGTAATCGTGAAGAGGATCTCCACAACTTGTTTGACCCTCGTCCCCTGCAGACTCACCAAGATGATCCCCACTTCGAGGGAATTCTTGTCCAAAGCCACATCAACGAACATCTGCCACGAGACATACTCTTCTAGCTTCTCCTCGGTAACTCCTTTTGAGGTGAAGTCCACTAGGAAATTTGCAACAACCCGCACCTTTATTACCATTCGAGGCGCATAGGCTATGTCGAACTCTTTAAGTTCTATTGACCACTTAGCGAGCTGACCTGAATGGGTCACCTTTTCTAAAATGTTTCTCAGAGGGTTATCAGTCACCACTCGGATGGTGTGAGACTGAAAGAACGGCCTCAACCTCCTTGCCGAAATAATTAAAGCATAAGCTAGCTTCTCCAAGATTGAATAATGTAGCTCAACCTTCCGAAGAACTCTACTCACGTGGTAGATTGACAATTGGCGCTTCCCCTCTTCTCAAATCAAGATTGAGCTGTTTGCCTCAGCTCTAACAACCAAATAGAGGAAGAGGTCCTCTTCTTCCAGAGGTCTTTGAAGTAGAGGAGCTTGCATCAACTATTGCTTTGGGTGATGGAAGGATGGCTCGCACTCGATAGTGCACTCGAACTTTTGAATGTTGCAGAGTGTCCTGAAGAAGGTGAGCACTGCTCCCCAACTTTTGATAAAAATCGACTCAAAACGGCAAGCCCCCCTTGTCAGTCGATGCACCTCTTTAGTGTTCTTGGGAGAGGTCATCTCCATGATAGCTTTAACTTTATCGTGGTTTGGCTAAACTCCAGCAGGAGTGAGGAGATGTCCAAAGAACTTCACTTTGCTAGCTCCAAAAATGCACATAGCGGGGTTGAGCCTCATCTTGTACTTCCGCAGCGTTGCGAAAATCTCCACCAGGTTCTTCAAGTGCTCCTGGATGTTCTTGCTCTTGATCATAAGGTCATCCACATAAACCTCTAAGTTCCGCCCCTTCTCGTCTTTTAAGACCCGCTCCATCATCCTCTGGTAGGTCACCCCCACATTCTTCAAATTGAATAACATCATTTTGTAGCAGTAGGACCCGTCGTTGGTTATGAAAGAGACATTCTTGACATATGGGGGATGCATCCAGATCTGATGATATCCTAAAATGTATCAAGAAAACTCATCACAGGAAAACCGACGGTTGAATCAACCAGCGTGTCGATTCAAGACTGATGATAACAATTCTTGGGGCATACTTTATTCAAAAGGGAATAATCGATACACGTGTGCCACTTCCCTCCTGATTTCTTGACCATTACAACGTTGGAGATCCAGCCTGGATACTGGATCTCTGACAAAAAGCTTGCCTCTATCAGCTTCTGGACTTCCTCTTTGATAGGCTCGACTAAGGTAGTCGTTACTGCCCTATTCTTGTACCCGAAAGGACAAACCTCAGGATCAAGATTCAGGCGATGATAAGCTACATCCGAATTTATGCCTAGCATGTCTTCAACGCTCCATGCGAAGACATCGATGTTGGCCTGGATGCATGCCACGAACTCTTCTTTATCTTCGTCCGTCAGCTCTTCACTGACCTTGATGTGTTCGGGCTTCCTGCCCACAACTACAACTTCCACCTCCTCCACCTCCTCAATAACTTCTAGGCGTGCCATCCCTTTCAGCACCCTATCAACCTCTTATGCATCCTCTTTCCAGTTGATGGTGTTGACGACATTCAGGTAGCTCGCCCGAGCTACCCTGGGATCACTTCGGATCTGCACTCCTTCCAGATTGTTCTTCAGGCATCAGTGAAAAGAGGAGGGCAAGGACTGGAAGGTGTTGATGAGTGGCCTTCCGAAGATAGGGTTATAACTGCTCGGGGAATCCACAAAGATGAACCAACAGTTCTTGGAGGTACCCATGAGGGTCACCAACAGTTTCACTCCGCCTTCCACCTCATTCTCTCTCCGGGAAACCAAACAAAGGGTCATCTGAGGCCGTCACTCTCTTGGTCTCCACCGCCATTGCATCGAACACCTTCTTAAAGATGATGTTGACCGAGCTCCCATTGTCCACCAAGATCCGAGAAACTATGAAGTTCTCGATAATTTCCTGGACGACGACGTCATGGAATGGACCCTCGTTATACGGCATATCCTCCGTCAAGAATGTGATCACTCTAATCAGGGGAGGGCTTTGTGACGTCGAAGCGACGTTCCTCTTATAGATACTGTGAAGGCTTGCCTGGCGTGAAGCCTCCACGCCCACTCCTCCATGGATAGAGTTGATGCCTCCTCGAGTCCCAATGTCGACTCACTCCTCACATCATTCTCTAACATGGGTCGGGATAAGAATACCCCCCCCCCCCCCGGTCGCTGCCTCCTGTTGCTAGTCTTCCCGCCCCGCTCCTTGGTCTCTTACTACTCCTTCTGATGCTCTCGTCACCTCCAAAAACTTTGGGCACGCCTTAAGTGGCATACCCTCCACCTGATGGAAATCACAATAGGGAACTGTGTTTCCCCTCTGCTGCCCATGGCGCTAAATTCTTCTCCGCTACTGAAGGGATGGATGTGCTATCACTATTGCCTCCTGAGGAGGAGACCTGTTGGGCCTCCTGATCTCTCAACGCCTCTCCAGCGCATTGAAATGAGCATAATACTCGGGAGAATGACGCTTGCCGGTTCCGAACGGACGAGGTTTCATTCCTGCTAGCCTCCATGGGGGTCTATTTACCCGGACTTAGAATCTCCTCTCAGGTTCCCTGGGCTCCTGAATAGCTTATGGACTCCTGAACTCTCCTCCCTGCCTGTGGGCTTCCTCATGCCTCCTCCCTCCTCCCAAGGTCCTCAACTCCTCAGCCTTCGTCAACATTGTCAATGAAGCCAAAAAAATTCTGGTTGGTGTCTCCGCTTCGATGTACCACCCCACATGGTCTATCAGATCTTCATAGGATACAGGGGGATCTCGACCCACCTCCATCTCGAACAGTCCCTCCTACAAGCCACACGTGAGGGCTAGCTGTAGAGTGAAGCTCTCCACCTCCTGGATACCCGTGAACTCCTTCTGGAAGCGATTGATGTAGTTTCCCAACGTCTCCTAGGGCCCTTGATTTAGAAGAAATAAAGTTTTATGCCCTTTCTTCCTCTTCTTTGATGTTGCGGAACGCAACATCAGTCCGCGATGCAGATCCTTGAAGTAGTAGATAGAACTCGTCGGTAACTGGTGAAACCAGTCCCTTGCGTTTCCCGTGAAGGTGATGACCAAAAACATGCACTTGAAGGCATCAGTCATGTTACAGATGAAAATAATATCCTCGAACCACTGGAGGTGGTGGAAGGGATCATCCTTTCCTGTATAATAACTAAGAGCGGGATCGCGAAACCCTTCAGGGATAGGCGCGGTCAAAATCTGCTCGCAAAATGGGCTCGCCAACCTGGACTATCGAGCTGGCAACAGGCGAAATGAGTCGAACTCGTAGAAGAAAAGAGGTTGCGAGATTATGTACTAGGCTCGCCCATACTAAGGTCTCTCCTCCTTCATATAGGTAGCAACCTCCTTCCTAGGTCACCTAGACGGCTCGACGTCTTCCAACGAGGTGCTGACTGGGGTGAGGCTGCTCCGACCTCGGTACGAGGCGCGAGCAGAGCTCGTATCATTTCCTCCACACCTCGCCTGAACTTCGTGAGGCCGGCTCGGATCATGAACTCGCTCGGAGCTCGCGAGTTAATTATCTCAGATTCCCGCTCATTATGATTCGCCATGAGATTTTGCACTAGAGGTTTCCTCCTTCGATCACGGCCCTTGCTCATCGCACCAAAATGTTGGAATCGAGAAATTCAGTTCACAAAGTTCAGACCAAGGGGTGACCAAATGTTGCTGGTCCAGCGGTCGACCCAAACAAAACACAACTAAAGGAAACTGAAGAACATGAAATGATCTTTAAATTGCCTACAAATAAGACCCGCGTGCTGCAGCGAGGAGGTCTCACCACTTAGAAGTGATAGTCCTTAACTGTTGAGCCGACAACAACTGCATCAGAGCATAAAGTTGACACTTCTGGCATCGCTGAGCAAATCTCTTTGCATCCTTTTTGATAGTTGGCCAGATGTAGCTCTATCTTAAGATTTTTTTCTCCAGCGTACGACTCCCCGAGTTACTGCTACACTCATCGGAGTGTATCTCCTCTAAAAGACGAGAAACCTAGGCCTCAGAGATGCACCGATCCACGGGCTCATAAATGGTCTTTCAATACAAGCCTCCATCATAAAGTAGGTATTAGGCCAACTTATACCAGAAGTGCCTCTTGTCTTCCACCGCTGCAGGAAACTCTCCTGTGTCGAGGTAAGTAATGAATGGATCCATCCAAGATGGATGTTGCTCTACGTCCATCAACTCTCCTTCTTCGATGGACGACCGTAATAACTCGGTCAAGGTGCATCCTGCACTTGGACCATACTTGGCCAATTGGTCGTCCACACCATTCCTCTCCCTCAGTACATTTTGCATGTAGAAGGATTGGAAGGTGCCAATCAACCATTTGACCTTCATGAGGTATTCTACAAAATGGGCTCCTTGACCTCGACCTCCCCACGGATCTAGGACGCGATCACCAACGAATCCGTATGAGCTCTGATGTTCTGAGCTTCCAACTCCTTGGCCAAATGAAGACCAGCGATGACGGCTTCATACTTAGCTTGATTATTGGTAATCGTGAAGAGGATCTCTACAACTTGTTTGATCCTCGTCCCCTGAAGACTCACTAAGATGATCCCCACTTCGAGGGAATTCTTGCCCTAAGCCACATCAACGAACATCTGCCACGAGACATACTCTTCTAGCTTCTCCTCGATAGCTCCTTTTGAGGTGAAGTCCACTAGGAAATCTGCGACAATCTGCGCCTTGATTACCATTCGAGGCGATAGGCTATGTTGAACTCTTTAAGTTCTATTGACCACTTAGCGAGCTAACCTGAATGCTTCACCTTTTCTAAAATGTTTCTCAGTGGGTTATCAGTCACCACTCGGATGGTGTGAGACTGAAAGAACGGCCTCAACCTCATTGCCGAAATAATTAAAGCATAAGATAGCTTCTCCAAGATTGAATAATGTAGCTCAACCTTCCGAAGAACTCCACTCACGTGGTAGATCGACTATTGGCGCTTCCCCTCTTCTCAAGCCAAGATTGAGCCGACTGCCTCAGCTCCAGCAACCAAATAGAGGAAGAGGTTCTCTCCTTCAAGAGGTCTTTGAAGTAGAGGAGCTTGCTTCAGCTACTGCTTTAGGTGATGGAAGGATGACTCGCACTCGATAGTCCACTCGAACTTTTGAATGTTGCGGAGTGTCCTGAAGAAGGTGAGCACTTCTCCCCAACTTTTGATAAAAATCGACTCAACCCCCCCCCCCCCCCCCCCCCCCCCCCCCCGTCAGTCAATGCACCTCTTTAGTGTTCTTGGGAGAGGTCATCTCCATGATAGCTTTAACTTTATCGTGGTTTGGCTAAATGCCAGCAGGAGTGAGGAGATGTCCAAAGAACTTCACTTTGCTAGCTCCAAAAATGCACTTAGCGGGGTTGAGCCTCATCTTGTACTTCCGCAGCGTTGTGAAAGTCTCCACCAGGTTCTTCAAGTGCTCCTGGACGCTCTTGCTCTTGATCATAAGGTCATCCGCATAAACCTCTAAGTTCCGCCCGTCTGGTCTTTGAAGACCCGCTCCATCATCCTCTGGTAGGTCACCCCCACATTCTTCAAACCGAACGACATCATTTTGTAGTAGTAGCACTCGTCGTTGGCTATGAAAGAGACATTCTTGACATACGGGGGATGCATCCAGATCTTATGATATCCTAAAAATGTATCAAGAAAACTCATCACAGGAAACCCGACGGTTGAATCAACCAGTGCGTCGATTCAAAACTGATGATAACAATTCTTGGGGCATGCTTTATTCAAAAGGGAACAATCGATACACGTGTGCCACTTCTCTTCTGATTTCTTGACCATTACAACGTTGGAGATCCAGCCTGGATACTTGATCTCTGACAGAAAGCCTGCCTCTATTAGCTTCTGGACTTCCTCCCTGATAGGCTCGACTAAGGTAGTCGTCAGCGCCCTATTCTTTTACCTGAAAGGACAAACCTGAGGATCAAGATTCAGGCGATGATAAGCTACATCCGAATTTATGCCTAGCATGTCTGCAACGCTCCATGCGAAGACATCGATGTTGGCCTGGATGCATGCCACGAGCTCTTCTTTATCTTCCTTCGTTAGCTCTCCGCTGACCTTAATGTTTCTGGGCATCCTGCCCACAACTACAACTTCTACCTCCACCACCTCCTCAGCAACTTCTAGGCGTGCTATCCTTTCCAGCACCCTATCAACTCTTATGCATCCTCTTTTCAGCTGATGGTGTTGATGACATTCAAGTGGCACTCTCGAGCTATCTTGGGATCACTCCTGATTCGGATCTACACTCCTCCCAGATTGTACTTCAGGCATCAGTGAAAAGAGGAGGGCACGGACTGGAAGGTGTTGATAAGAGGTTTTCTGAAGATAGCATTATAACTTCTCAAGGAATCCACAATGCGAACTGACAGTTCTTGGAGGTACCCCTGAGGGTCACCAACAGTTCCACTCTGCCTTCCACCTCCTTTCTCTCTCCGGGAAACCAAACAAAGGGTCATCTGAGGCCGTCACTCTCTTGGTCTCCACCACCATTACATCGAACATATTATTAAAGACGATGTCGACCGAGCTCCCATTGTCCACCAAGATCCGAGAAACTATGAAGTTCTCGATCATCGCCTTGACGACGACGACATCATGGAACGGACCCTCGTTCTACGACATATCCTCCGTCAAGAATGTGATCTCTCTAATTAGGGGAGGGCTTTGTGACGTCGAAGCGACGTTCCTCTTATAGATACTGTGAAGGCTCTCCTTGCGTGAAGCCTCCACGCCCACTCCTCCATGGATAGAGTTGATGCTTCCTCGAGTCCCAATGTCGACTCGCTCCTCACATCTTCCCCTAACTTGGGTCGGGATAAGAACATCCGATCGCTGCATCCTGCTGCTGGTCTTCCCGCCCCGCTCCTTGGGCTCTTCCTACTCTTTCTGATGCTCTCGTCACCTCCAGAAACTCTCGGCACGCCAAAGTGGCATACTCCTCCACCTGATGGAAGTCAAAATAGGGGACTGTGTTTCCCCTCTGCTGCCCCTGGTGCTGAATTCTTCTCCGCTACTGAAGGGATGGGCGTGCTATCGACATCGCCTCCTGAGGAGGAGACCTGTTGGGCCTCCTGATCTCCTGACGCCTCTCCAACGCATTGAAACGAGCCTAATGCTCGAGAGAACGATGTTGGCCGGTTCCGAACGGACGAGGTCTCATTCCTGCTAGCCTCCACGGGGGTCTATTTACCGGGACCTAGAATCTCCTCTCGGGTTCCTTGGGCTCCTGAATAGCTCCTGGCCTCCTGAACTCTCCTCCCTGCCTGTGGGCTTTCTCCTGCCTCCTACCTCCTCCCAAGGCCCTCAACTCCTCGGCCTTCGTCAACCTTGTCAATGAAGCCAAAAAACTCTGGTTGATGGCCTCCGCTTCAATGTACCGCCCCACACGGTCTATCAGATCTTCAAAGGATACGAGGGGATCTCGACCCACCTCCATCTTGAGCAGTCCCTCCTGCAAGCCACACATGAGGGCTAGCTGTAGAGTGAAGCTATCCACCTCCTGGATACCCATGACCTCCTCCTGGAAGTGATCGATGTAGCTTCCCAGCGTCTCCTAGGGCCCTTGATTAAGAAGAAATAAAGTCGTATGCATCCTCTTCCTCTTCTTTGATGTTGCGAGACGCAACATCAGTCCGTGAAGCAGATCTTTGAAGTAGTAGATAGAACTCGTCGGCAACTGGTGAAACCAGCCCCTTGCGTTTCCCCTAAAAGTGATGGCGAAAAATCTGCACTTCAAGGCATCCGTCGTGTTACAGATGAAAACGTCCTCGAACCACTGAAGGTGGTGGAAGTGGTGATCCTTTCATGTATAATAACTAAGAGCGGTCTCGCGAAACCCTTCAGGGGTAGGCGCGGTCAAAACATGCTCGCAAAATGGGCTCGCCGACCTAGACTGCCGAGCTGGCAACATGTGAGACGAGTCGAACTCGCGGAAGCAAAGAGACTGCGGGGTTATGTACTAGGCTCGACCATACCGAGGTCTCTCCTCCAGATGGGTAGCAACCTCCTTCCCAGGTCGCCAGATGGCTCGGCGTCTTCCAGCGAGGTGATGACTGGGGTGAGGCTGCTCCGACCTCGGTACGAGCAGTGCTCGCATCATTTCCTTCATACCTCGCCTGAACTCCGTGAGGTCGACTCGTGTCATGAACTCGCTCGGAGCTCGCGAGTTGATTATCTCAGATTTCCGCTCATCATGATTCTCCATGAGATCTCACACTAGAGGTTTCCTCCTTCGATCACTGCCCTTGCTCATCGCACCAAAGTATTGGAACCGAGAAATTCGGTTCACAAAGTTCAAACCGAGGGGGTGACCAAAGGTTACTGGGCCAACGGTTGACCCAAACAAAGCACAACTAAAGGAAACTGAAGAACACGAAATGATCTCTGAATTGCCTATAAACAAGACCCGCGTGCTGCAGCGAGGAGGTCTCGCCACACACAAAATTTTATAGGAACTTTCCCTCAGAAAGCCAAAACTGAGCTAGACACAAGAGAGGCGAGCACTGATGATTGGGGAACCTTGGTGGTGGTGGTGGTGGGGGGGGGGGGGGGGGGGGGGGGTCAATGTGCCTTCTACTTGTGCCTTATGGTCCTATTTATAGGCAATCCATGAGGTATGGTGTACGGATAATCACCCCGTCTTTGCTGGATACGAGATCAAGGTTTTAAATGTCAGATGTCGGAGACACGTCGGATTGAGTTTTTAGATGTCGGACGTCGGATACATGTCGGGGACATTTTAATGTCGGATTCTTAAAAAATATTTATATTATAAGTTATACCATTTTATCTTAGTTCTATAAGCTACAATAATTTGTTCTGCTCAATGGACATATTTTCTACTTAGTTGTATTATTTCCAAAATACTCAAATCTATCTTCAATCACCATTATCTTCTAATCATGTATCTATTTTCATTGTATGTATATCTCCATTTATTATTTTCATTTTTAAGCACTTAAAGGTTGAAAATTATTTTATCATTCTTCCTCATTGTTAGAAAGAGAAATGACAACAAACACTATTTAGATATCAACCTGTATTAAATAATGTTTGTTTACTTCTATATAAACATGCAAGTTAACTGTACAATACTAAGAATAAATGTGGCAGGCTTGGTGAGTGACAAAACTTGATGGAATAAATTTCAGCAATCAAATACGCAACTGATACTCCATACATAAAACATGCAAGAAGAAATTATTGAAATGAGACAAGTGAAAATCAAATATAATTCATATGCTCGGAAATGTGCGATCAATAAAATGAGAAAAAACCTAGCAAAAAACCCTTCCAACGACGTGGAAGGAGAATAAGCGGAGAGAAATCTCTGATCGTGCGACATTTAGAAATGTCGGCGGCGGTCGATATAGCGGATTTAATCGGTTATGTCGGCCGACATAATGAAAAACGCTATAACCTTTATATTTTCATTATGCAAGTCATTTTTGGTTCGAACAAGACATGTCGGCCAACATTTAAAACAGTGTACGAGATACATGTTTCCCGAAAGACCTTATTCTAGGGAGCATCTGAAGCATGAGATCTTAAATAGGTTGCCTGAGGCGAGGTCGTCAGATCCGGGCTCATTGGTGGCGAGTTCGCAGAACTTGAGGCCACCTAGGAAGAGAGCTCGCCGACGAGCTTGAGACTGCTAAGCAAGCTTACTAGCTGATGGATCTCGCCTGGAGGCTGATGAGCAAAGCTGACGAGCTTCAGATGAGCTCCACACACCGCTGAAGAGGGCTCTTGACCGATCTTAAGATCACTGGGCGGGCTCGCTTGCGAGTCATGAAGGAGCTCGCCAGCAAGCTGATGCACTGAATTGCCGACCTCCTGGTGAGCTTCACGTGTCTTCGATGACATATTTTCTTCCAATCAATGATCAACCTTCTGAGATTTGGTGGCCTATAATTAGACCTGCGCCCTCTCGTTGAATACGGGTTGTACACCCTTAATTTTGCATAATTATATGGATCTACTCTCCATCATTTGAAATTACCAAAATCTTTCCTCCTAAGCTTATATTGTTAACATATTCGAAAATAGTCCCTTGGATGACATTTTTGTGTGCATGTATGCTGTCAATATATGAAAGATAGACGTTATCTTGGCTCAGCTTTTTCATGGGCAACCGAAAATTGATTTAAACCATGAAAGGTTCTTTTAAGATAATCATGAAATCCCAGAGATCTTTATATCTGCATAAAAACTCAAATTCATCATTATAAGACTACCATGAAGTTATTTTCCTATTTCCATTTTGGAAGCATACGATTCGCATCAAATTCTTTCTTAGAGTTCGTTGGGCGCACGATGGCGGCGGTCATTAATGCGGTGGTTATGAACTGGCGATTGTGAACGCCCGACCTCACTTAAGAAATTTCATCCACTTTTATGTTCAAAACTAGTTCTCCTTGTGACGGTCAACAATTGTCATGCCAAACATAAATCCTAAGAAACTAATTGTTCAATTTGAATCACAAAATATTTCATACATTTCTATGTTAAAATATTTAAAAAAAACATTCAAGCATAAATTTCATTGTATTGGTTATATAATCAAAATTATGCTCACAATTGTACAATATAGTATGTAATGAAATAATCTTATACAGTAATACAGGTCAATTAATTATTTTAGTTTCCTTGTTTTCCTTCTCAACCCTTTGACACGGATATTGCAGAACCTGTGAAAGCTGCACTACAGACTTGAAATAGAAATATTGCCATTAATGTATCATGTGGAAGCAATATTATACACTATGAAAGGCGAAATACAACATTCTCGATGTGCGTAACTCGTACAGTCGTCCGATCTGTGATCCTACGGCGTAGCATTTCTTGACGAAAATACGATTGTATTGATCAATCGTGATTTTTTGCTGGAATCGACCGTCTGATAGTGTCTAACACACAATGATCGTATGTTGGAGTAACACACGAATTTTTTTTCCTATGAAAGCGGCAATGTGACCAATGGAAGTGACACAAACTATGGAACTACCTGTACTTGTATTTAGTTCAAATGTTGTGTTATTTAACATAAGTGTGAGTGTTTGTTAAAATACATGAGCCACATGTATGAAAATCAATTGAGGTCATATTGGGACTGATTCTATATCGAGTCTAGACGTGGGCATAAAAATCAGGCCCGGCCCGAAAAAAGCTCGGCTAAGCCCGATTCTGGGCTAGCCTGTCCGGCCTCAGGTCGGGCTCTCGAGGCCTAACAGAGCCCCATTTGAGGCAATTGCCCGACACTGTATCCAGGCTGAGCCGAGCAAACCCCGGGCACCGGGCCAGGCTTAGGCCCGGGTAAAAGGTAAAAGCCCAATTTTTGATGGGGCAGCCATCAATTAATGGCTGGCAACCATCAAATGATGGCTGCCAGCAATCCAACCATCATTTTTATTTTTGTTAATTTAAAAAATTTAAATAAAAAAAGTGTAAGACCGGGCCAGGCCTGGGCCCTGCTCGGTGTAGCCTGACCTTGGTGGCCTCATTAGGCTCCCCCTTGGGGAGGGAGCCTGAGCCCGTCTAAACCCGGGCCAGAGCCTGGGTAAGAAAAGTCCGGGCCCAGCAGGCCCGGTCCCGATGGATTTTTTGGACACGGCTAATCGAGTTCCAAATTAATAAAGAGGTTCTGCTCATCCCAGAACTAATACCTATTCAAGAACCCGATTAAGGCTATGTTTTGGGAGGTAGTGGCGGTGGGAAAAGCTCTATTACCACTGCCACCGTCTTTTTAGGCTGTTTGGAAGATGAATTTTTTCAAGAAAGGTGATTTGGGGGTATTTTGAGCAACCGGTTCAAAATGACTTTTTAAAAACTGTTTTCTCTACTTTCAGTTTTTCCACTTTTATTCGAGGGTTTACAAAACTCACACCCCGATCATTCACGAACTGTCTTTCTTCCTTCTCGCCATTGCAAATATTTTTCTCCCTTTCGTGATTCTTCACCCATTCGCTCTTTATTTTTCGCCGATGACTTTTTTTTAACCTGCTTTTTTAGGATTTATATAACATTTACTTATCCATGCGGTCAATAATTATGATAAAACTTTTTTTTATTAAAATGTTAGACAACTATTATTAAAAGTTGTTCTTCTAAACAGAAAAACATAAAGATTTTTTTTTTAAAATCACTTAAATGTAGATTTTCCAAATCGTATAGTTTTTTCAAAACAGATTTCTGCACAGTTCTAATGTCATCACTGATTTCCCACCACTACTTTTTTCACCGCCACCGCTTCCCCAAACTGTGTCTATATACTTCAAAGTTGGACTTGCACGAATTAGTTCAACCTGGACTTCGACACTACTTCGACACTACTTAATACCCTTATTTCATATTATAAATCATGTATGTATCTGTTATGAATAATCTTTGTACCGTGGGTGTTGGCAGTTTGGTAGTTCAAGTATAAATTGCTATTCCAAATTTGCTTGTTACTATGAGCTGCAAGACTATTCGACGAATGTCGAATTGAATTCGACGCAAGTTGAATTGGCAATTCGACACACGTCAAATAAAGGTCTGCATGTTATAAAATGACGCACATCAATTTCTTTGTGGTATGAGATCTCTACATACGTTAAACAAACTTAAGTGACGCGTAGTTTGAGCTTAATTTCCAACACTTGGGTCTTAGGGCTGGGGCATGGACGGTTTTAGGTCGAAAGCAAAAGGGTTTTCCGCCGCTCATTTCTTGAGTTTTAGAATATTTAGAGCGGCAGAAAGCGGAGAGGAGAAGAGCATTTCTGGGGCTTGAGAAATCAGTCATTTCTGGAGTTTGAGAGTTCGAAACCACAACCTGTCGCCGCCAAAGTGTAGAGGATCTCTCCACGCTCCTCCTTCGTGGACTTCTTTCTATGTGCATGACACCTAAAAGAGCATCTATGGTAATGAATTTCCTCTCTGGTCTTAGGACCGTTTGCATGTTATCATGTGAGGTCTCCACGGCGACGACTGTATAGTATAGGCCTGGTTCGGTCCCACATCATACACCCATCACAATTAAAGTATTATAAAGCGACATATAAGAACATTATACAATATAGCCAACTAATAATCAAAACACAAAATAAAATAAAATAAACCCAAACATGAGTGTCCACATCTATTAAAACATAAGCAAATGTATTTAGCTTTATGGCCTTACAATCATAATATTCAAAACAAGTAAAACCCTAAGCTACCTCGGCTCGCAGTATAGCATCCTCGCCCACGCCACAAAATATAACAGTAGGTTCAGCCGGTATCCCATGTCATATTAAATGTGCAAGCTAAAGAGTTACGAAATAGTAAAACAACCTACCACATCTCAGAGTTACAAACTAAGAGAAGCATTTAAATCTTGAACCAGTAAATGACATGTCCACAACACCAATTAGAAATGTCTTATATATACATAAAACTGTTAGGCCTTAAGGTCATACATGCTGTCTTAAACAAGTGTTTCTCTCCCTACATGATTTACAGGCATCGGCACGCAGACCGACAATACATGAAAATAAACACTCAAAAGATTGGCCTTCAAGGGCCAACACAGCAATGAGCTTCACCCAGCTACTTCTCGCTCGGCTCACCAGCACCTGCACAAGTACAGTCCACAAAGATGTGGGAAAACAAAACACCGGTCAGCTTTAGCTGACCAAATGGTATAACGACCCCACCCCATTCCCGGGGCGGTGGTACTCCTTCCCTGCAAGTCAGCACACTAGCATCATAAATCTCAACAAGAAAGTGCAGCTAACACAATCGGCATATGCACAATCATCACAAACATTGGCACGTATGGCCACACGTTTTTTGCTCTCACGACACACTTTCGGTGCACTCCCCAAGTCCCACCTCCATCCTTAGTTATACAAACTTAGATGGTAATTGAGCTACGACGGTCAAGCCACACGCTTACGGACTTTCCTTCCAAGATCAGACGGTGCACCGAGGAGCGACCTCTTCATCGACCATCATGGAAAGGGTTCAGATCAGCCTTTCTCGACTCAATCATCGCGAACAACCAGCACGATGCGAGTACAGATTCACGTCGTCCCATCAACATGACAATCACCACTGGATCATCAACGCAGCCTCAATGACAATTTCCAAGCACACCAAGTGATATTAGGTATCACTGGCGATAACACCGGCGTTAGTAAACAGAACACCATTTCTTCCCAGAAATGCATGTGTTTCCTGTTGTTGCTCTCCAGCACAGTATACCATCCACTATACATCAATCGCTATAAAATAGCATAATCAGCACATAGTATTCTCCGACACACAATTTATCCATCACCAATCCGGACCAACCTGTCGCAGATGGGCTTCACACAGCATGCCTATATCCGTATACAAATAGGATTCTATATGCAGTTCCTACCGGGGATGAACAACATCCACCCGGTGAAAGTATAACCTTTCACTAATTAGTGAATGATGCACTTTCATGCACTTATGCTAACAGCAAAACATAGGACTAACATATCCTATTATCAAGAAGAAGGATCGTTACCCTTGACGATCGCTTCGACGCCATGAATCCACAAACGATCCAGATGGAATGGTTCGCAGCAAGGTCCCCTCCATAGATTTGAACTCAGCGCTTTGAACAGAGCTTGGAAGCTCTTCTAATGGCAGGATGAAGCATTCTTCTTCCATAGCCCTCTTCTTCCTTCCCTTTGGAGAGAGAGAAAGTTATAAAAGTAATAAGATATTTACTCCTACTGCTGCCTTAGATGTGTCGGGATAAATCCCAACCCTCAGATCAAAATTCCATTAAGGAATGGATAACCACGATTCAATTTGCTGAATCTGATTACAGAGCAAACGTCGGGCGTTAGCCCTAACGCTCGCGTTAACCCCGAAGACCGGTGGACATGATCTTATCCAGCATTGCTTAACAATTTGGCTAGAAGACTCAACGCCGGCGTTTGCCCTAATGCCGGGCGTTATCCATCTAGCCGATCGACTTGACGTCTCGTCGACAAAGAAGCTTCACGTAGATAAGGAGATTCATCAAGTTGATACCTAACGCTAGTGTTAGCACTAACGCCCAACGTTAATATGTCGACTTGATGTCTAGTTGAATCGAGATCGACTCGACGCCACGTCGATATCTTCCAGTCGATAGATAACACATGGTATTATCACCAACGCCAACGTTATCTCCTTTTATAGAAACCTTGCTTTCTATGGATGGGAAAACCTGAGGTGTTACAATACCTCTCCCCTTAAAGAAAGTTCATCCCGAACTTCCCGAAATCAGAAAGCATTCAAAAGTACAAAATACATAAATTGTTCCATAACGGAACAACTCGGGGAACTCCTCTAGCATGGTCTGCTCTCTCTCCCATGAAAGCTCCTCTCGACCACAATTGTGTTGGATCGATAGGCGCCCTTAGAGGGGGGTGAATAAGGGAATACAAATTCTTTTTATATTTTAAGAAAATTACCAAATTGTTTTTATGTAAGAGAGAGCAAAATAACAATTTAGCAAAAAGTAATTAGCAATAATAAAATTTACGCCAAATGAAAGAAATCAAGTAAATACAAATAGAGACATGATTGTATTATATGAATAAGTATTTGCATAAATTTGATTTCAATATCGCTAGAAATCAGAGGCGTACAAATGTAAATATCTTTTCCTTTTCTATACCGACTTGTATCCCACAAACTGGTTGGCTTTAGCATATCCTTCCCCGGATATGGCCTCAAGCCGCTCTAGCCAATCCTAACCCCGGATATGGTCTCGAGCACCCCCTAGATCTAATCTCCTAGACCTAGTCACCAACTCACGCGACGAATTACCCCTAAGCCGCGCAAGGACCTAGTCGCCAACACAAGACGATTTTACTACAAAAATTTACAATAATGAAATAAAGAAAATAACAAAAACTCCCTCTATGAGATTTCTGAAGATGAGGATGAAGGATCGCTGTAGTTTAAGCGAGGTTGAAGCGATTGTTATTTGGATGCAGCGTGTTGGTTTCCTTCTCCAGAAATCTTCTTTGGCTTTGAGTGAGAGATGAACTTCCGACAGAGTAACAACTCTTGATTTTTGGCACAAGTAATCTCTCTAGAATCTCTTGCCAAAACGAGAGAGAAGCCATCAATTTATAGAACTTGGAGATAGCGCATGTGGTAGCTCCTAGTGCTTGCGGTAGCGTTCGTGTAGAAGCGGTTACGAAACCGTCGCGGCGTGGCGTTGTGTGCATGAACTCGAGCTAGCGCCAGGTGGTAGCGCTAGCGCCAGGTGGTAGCGCTAGCGCCAGGTGGTAATGCTAGCGTCAGGCGGTATCCCTAGCGCTGGCGATAGCTCTCCTTCATGATAATATATGATTCATTTAGGGTTTAGGGTTTTGCATGATAATATATGATTCATGATACAATATTCATATATAGTCTAATGATTAATTCATAAACTATGTGTTTGTTGGAATTTTAGTATTCGATTATAATTTCAAATCACATAGTTACCATAAAATTTGAATAACATTGTAGATGTTATACCTAGCATATAAATTTAAGCATAAACTAAAAATTGATGCTAGAATGATGAGTTTGAATGCAATGTTATTATATAGGATTAATGGAGATAATGTTGCTCGTAATATGAGAAGATTTCAAATTAATTTTCTTTAGACCTATAATGAAATGATTAAACTTTTGCTTTGAACTTAATGATATAAGATAATTCTAAGGTCTAAATACATGCAAACAATAGTGACACACATTACACACATAATACCTAAATAAATATATGAAACAATTTTACTAAGGATAGCATGTGATGAAGAATCCATAGACACAGAAATTGTCGAAACAAGAAAACTAAAATTACTTTTAAATGGTGTTGAATTTGGGCAATTTGACAACACCAAACGAACTCGAACGGGCAAGCCTGGTTCGCCGTTGGATGGAGATTTTTTTGCTCTTTCCGAAAACATATTAAACGCAAAAATCGGACGAGCGGGTCAAAAGATATGGCTCCTTGATGTTTTGATCGAAAACTCGCATTTTTGAAAGATTAAACATGCGTTTTGTGAATTTTTGTTTTCGATTTTACTTGATAATATTTTTCATTATAAGGGCTATCATATGCAGTAAACAAAATAGAAAATACTCAAAATGTTGCGCATTTTAATTGTTAGTCTACGCCCTTTAATAAACTATTTAAATCCATTCTTTAAAATAATTTCATTAGTCTTGGTAATAATTTCAATATTCAATTTATAATGATAATTCTAGACATTTATGGATAACGGATTTAGATGGATAAAAACTAAAAGGATGAGAGATATGTCACTTTTAAAAACATATGATTTTTTATTCAATTTTATTCAAATTGATTTATACGTTATAAAGCTTTTAAATGATAAAGTCATATTTTAAATATTTATAAGGTGGTCAGGGCATGTTAGCTTAAGTAAAAATAAAAAAGAAAAACAAAGAAAAAAGAAATTAAGCATATCATGAAGTAGAGTAATGATATTTCATTTTTAATTGTTTATACTTCATGCAAATGATTGGATACTAATGAATGAGAGATTTAGGTATCCACAGGGGACCAAGTGGGATGGTTCCTTTGGGTACCCAAATACATTGTATTGGCTTTTGGGGAGACAAGGATGAATGGGCCCTTTCAATTAAAATTGATGTGTCATTTTTTAAGGGTTTCCATTCATACCTTGGTTGTTTATCACTCAAATCCATATAATGATTATGTGACATCTTTATATGATTATAATTGTTTGAAAAATAATTCATTTGAGATTTATGTTTATTCAAATTATTTTTCAAAATAAATTGATGTTGATAATCATAATGAATTTTATTATATGGATTCTTTGAAAGTTTATAAGAGTGATTGTCTTTCTTTAGAATTGAATGTTGATAGAGTGGGTTACAATATGTGTTAAATGATTGGTTCTTATTTTGATGATTTTAATTTCTACTCTTTCTTATAGACATACTCTTATAATGTGAAGGAAAATATTTTATAGTTTGATTTTCATGAAAATGAGTTTTTAAATTTGAGTCATGATTGAAAATATATTGAGACTTATAATAGTAACTCTTAAGAATTTTGTGAGGATCATAAATCCTTTTGAAAATAAACTCCTTTTGAGTTGATGTGTGAAAATGGTCCCTTTTAGAAATGATTTTGTAAGTTAATTTATTTTTGTTATTCAAAATCTTAAGATGAAAGTCATTACTAGAAATTAGAACTTTCTTAACAAAAGATTTTAATTGTCTTAATTTACAAGTTAAAGCATAATTTTCAATTATCAAATTTTCATTATGCTCTTTAGAAGCTAAGAGCCCTTCTCAATATCCTTGAATTTTTCTTTTAATAGATTGCAATCAAAACAAGGCTTTGAAATTTTAATAAAAGAGCATGAAAGAGAATTTGGAACATCAATATGAGATTCTACTTTAGCATTTACTTTTAAAGATTTATTTTCTAAACGTAATTTGGAATTAGCAATTTTCAACTTTAAAATTTTAGGTTTAGCAATTTCACGCATGCGAAAAGTAGAAATAAAACTTGTTACAAAAAGAGAAGATTTTGATTTTCTTACCTTGCTATGGGATGAGGCAAGATTTGAACCAAAGGTTCCTTTGACATCTTCTTGGCATTCCTCTTCCATAGTTGAGTTTCCGTCTTCTCTTTTGCTTGATGTTTTTCCATCATTTGAGTCTAGTATTGTGACGTTGCATTCTTCTTTCTTAGATAGATCTTCCTCCAAGCATAAGTCCTCATCGATTTCTTCTATTAGATCCATAAGGAATTGCACTTGTTCATCATCTGTGGAAGGAAGACTATAAGAATTCTCAAGAAATTTCCAAACTTCATAAGCAGTAGGATGTGTATAAATAAGTTTGAAAATATTTTGATCTAGTGCACAATATAGACTATTCATTGATTTGGCATTTAAAAACATTTCATTCTAATTTAAAATACTTGAGGGCATTTTAATTGTAATATTCCAAACTTCAATATCTAACGATTTTCCATAAGAGTTTTCCACCAATTATAATTTTCACCCATAAATAATGGTGGACATAAGGATTTTTCATTTTCATAAAAACTTCCCCTTCTAGTGGATGCGAGATCATGAAGTTCCTAGCTTTGATACCACTCGTTGGATCGATAGGCGCACTTAGAGGGGGGGGGGGGATAAGGGAATAATTTTTTTTATATATTTTAAGAAAATTACTAAATTGTTTTTATGTAAGAGAGAGCAAAATAACAATTTAGCCATAAGTAATTAGCAATAATAAAATTTACGCCAAATGAAAGAAATCAAGTAAACATAAATAGAGACATGATTGTATTATATGAATAAGTGTTTACATAAATTTGATTTCAATATCGCTAGAAATCGGAGGCGTACAAATGTAAATATCGTTTTCTTTTCTATACCGACTTGTATCCCCACAAACTGGTTGGCTTTAGCCTATCCATCCCCGGATATGGCCTCAAGTCGCTCTAGTCAATCCTAACCCCGGATATGGCCTCGAGCACCCCTAGATCTAATTTCCTAGACCTAGTCGCCAACTCACGCAGCGAATTACCCCTTAAGCCTCACAAGGACCTTGTCGCCAACACGACGATTTTACTACAAAAATTTACAATAATGAAATAAAGCAAATAACAAAAACTCCATCTATGAGATTTTTGAAGATGAGGATGAAGGATCGCTGTAGCATAAGCGAGGTTGAAGTGATCGTTCTTCGGATGCAACGTGTTGGTTTCCTTCTCCAGAAATCTTCTTTGGCTTTGAGTGGGAGATGAACTTTCGGCAGAGTAACAACTCTTGATTTTTGGCACAAGTAATCTCTCAGGAATCTCTTGCCAAAACGAGAGAGAAGCCATCAATTTATAGAACTTGGAGATAGCGCATGCGGTAGCTCCTAGCGCCAGCGATATCATTCATGTAGAAGCGGTTACGAACCCATCGCGACGTGGCGTTGTGTGCATGAACTCGAGCTAGCGTCATGCGATAGCGCTAGCGCCTGCGGTAGAACTAGCGCCAGACGATATCCCTAGTGCTGGCGGTAGCTCTCCTTTAGAGAATTTGATTTGAAGCTGCTGGCTACCTGTGGAGTATTGCACCTATAGTTCCTACACACTATAAACACACGACAAGCTAGATCAAATACAATATGGGATTTGTTATTCTCAAACAAAGGGATGTGACACACATGTCCAACAAATGTTCCCATCGGACTTTGACCATCCTGATCATTTTGTTCCGCAACTTCTTGACTTCAGTGTCTTCGATGCGAATAAGCTTAAACTTTGTCTTTAGCCCACCATCAACCGATACTTGAACATCAATAATAACATGAGTAGGCTCCTGCAATGACTTCCTCAACACGGATACGTGAAATACATCGTGCAAACCGCTTAATTCTGTCGAAAGAGCAAGTCGATAGGCAGCTTCACCAACATGCTCCAAATTTCAAACGGTCCAAGGTATCTCGGACTTAGCTTTTTCAAGCGTCGAATCCTTGATACACCCTTGAATGGTTTGATCTTCAATAAACCCAATCGCCAACATCGAACTCGACGTTTCAGTGCTTTGTGTTATAATATTTTGCCTGCCTATCTTGGGCAATCAAAAATCGCTCTCGGATTGTTCAAATCGCCGAATTTGCATCATCGACGTTTTTTCGCTTAAACAACTCTGTGTCGCCTGTTACTGCCTAAGACAACGGGGTACGACAAGGGTCTCGAAGGGCACCATTTGTATAGTCTCTTGGTAGTTATTGTTGTAGGCGAACTCGATCATAAAGAGATGGTCCTCCCACCTCTTGCCAAAATCCAAGGCGCACATTCAGAGCATATCTTCCATTGTCCTATTGGTCCATTCAGTCTGCCCATCCATTTGAAGGTGGAGGGCAGTGCTAAACTTCAGCTTGGTACCCAATAGTTGATGGATTAGCCTCCAATCATTTGACGTAAAGTGCCCATCTCTGTCACTTACGATGATGCAGGGCACACCGTGCAATCGTACTGTGTTATCCACATATAACTTTGCCAAATTTTCAACTGAATCGTCCCTCTGGTTCGGAGTGAAGTGAGATACTTTCATCAACCGGTCTACGATTACCCAAATGACATCATTCCCATTTTGCGGTCTCGACAAACCATGCACGAAATCCATAGATATGTCATCAACTTCCATTCTGGAATCGGTAACGACTTTAGAACGCCACCAGGTTTTTGACATTCTGCTTTCACGAGTGCGCAAGTATGACACTTTGCCACATGCAGAGCTATCTTTCTTCAAACCCGGTAACTAGAACAAATGCTTCATGTCTTGGTACATCTGTGTGCTCCATGGGTGGATTGAGTACTTGGTAAAATGAGCCTCGTACATCAACTCCTCCCATAATTTCTCAAAATTTGGGACGCACAAACGACTGTCTTTCCACAAAAGACTGTCTTTGAAAAAGAACTCGACATTAGACCCATCCACGGTCTCTGCCACATACCGTTTCATGCTTTCATCAAGCTCTAAGGACTGAGGGATACGATCCACAAGGTCGCACTGCATCTCGATCCATCCCAAGCTTGCAGTAGCAGTTTACCTTCTCTCGATGCACATAATCGAAAGGGACTCCAAGTCACTGATTAGACGCTCATTATGCATCTGAATCTAGTTTACTCATGCAGAAGCCCTCCGACTTAATGCATCAATGACAAAATTCCCCTTCCCGGTAGTGTAGTGAATCTGGAAAGTGTAGTCCCCCAGGAACTCCATCCACCTTCTCTGTCACATATTTAGCTCCTTCTGATCTAACAGGTACTTCAGGCTCTTATGGTCCGTAAAGATGTCAATCTTCACGCTATATAAGTAATGCCGCCAAAGCTTAAGAGCGAATATCACGACTGCTAACTTCAAGTCATGGACCCGATAATTCCTCTCGTGCATTTTCAGCTGGCGAGAGCCATAAGGTACCAAATTTCCAAACTGAAGAAGAACGCAGCCTAAGCCGCTCCTCGACGCGTCACTATAAATTTCAAATCCTTCCATACCACTTGGCGAACATAAAATTGGCATCGTGGTTAGACCACTCTTCAGCTCTTCAAAAGCTCACGCGCACGCCGTCGACCAAACGAACTTCTGATCTTTCCTAGCCAAGGTTGTGAGAGGTAGAACTATCCTCAAAAAGTTATCTACGAAGCACCTATAGTTGCCGACAAGTCCTAAAAAATTTCGGACTTCCGCCACTGTAGTCAACACAGGCCACTCTTGTATTGCAGCTATCTTCGCCGGATTCACTGCAATGCACTCTACGCTTACCACATGACCTAGGAATGTCACAGACGACAAACAAAACTCACATTTAGAGAACTTGGCATACAACTGGCTTCTCCTCAGGGTCTCCAAAACTATGCGTAAATGAATCACATGCTCTTCGTTAGATTGAGAGTAAACCAGTATATCGTCTTTAAAGACAATCACAAACCGACAAGAAACTCTCAGAATGTTCTGTTCATCAATTCCATGAATACCGATGACGACATTCATCAAGCCAAATGACATCACTGTGAACTCGTAGTTCCCGTAATGAGTACTAAATGTCGTCTTGGGAAAATCACATTCCCTGATCCTCAACTGGTAGTAACCGGACTTCAGATCCAGCTTCGAATACACAGTCGATCCAACTAGCTGATCAAATAAACCGTCGATTCTTGGAATCAGATATTTATTCTTCTTTGTCAACTTATTCAGTTCATGATAGTCTATACATAGACCCAAGCTTTCATCCTTTTTTCACAAAGAGTATCGGTGCACTCCAAGGAGATGAACTTGGACGTATATAGCCTGACTCTAGTAACTCCTGCAACTGAACTTTCAACTCCGCCATCTCTTTTGGCAATATTCGGTACGGTGAGTGTGCCATAGGTTTGGCACTTGACACTAGCTCAATAGAAAAGTCAATCTCTCATTGAGGTGGAGCTCCAGGGAGATCTTTAGGAAACACTTCTGCAAACTCTGATACAACTGGGATATCACTTAAACTGGGCTTTGATGTCGAAGTCTCCAACAATGCAAAGAACAACTCCACATTTCCGAACCACCTTGACAACCTGGAGAGCAGACATCAACATCTTGCTCGATCCTCGCATACCGATAAACGTAGTCTTGTGTTCAGTGTTTTACCACAGCATGACTTCCTTTAGATTGCAATCAATGCATGCACGCTGCTTCAAAAGCCAGTCCATGCCAAATATCACATCAAACTCAGATATCGGCAGCATTGATTCTTCCAAGTCAAATTCATGACTTCTTATCAGCACCTGAACACAACAAACTCTATTCGCACGCATTAGACACCCATTTGGTAGCAAAAAATATCCAATCTATCATTTGAAAGGAAAGAAGGCACTCCAACTCGTAGTATGAAGTCCTCAGACAGAAAGGACTGAGATGCTCCAGTGTCGAATAATGCCCTCGTCGGACAATTCTGAATTAGAACAAAGCTTAATACAAACAGGTTATACAAGCAATCACACACAAGATGTACAATACATAAGGTAATAAATTATATATATTAAATCATACCTGTTACGACATCACTTTGCTTGATGGCCTCCTGCTGATCAAAATTATATACTCTGGGCTGAGATGGAATATACTAAGATGCAGACGACTCCGCTGCTTTTCCTTTCTCTGCATAAGATGCACCCGCTTTTTTCTCTACCTTCTAGGACCACTAAAACATTCTCCAGCTATGTGTCCTGGCTTGCCACACTTGTAACAGATAATTGTTCCTCGCCCAATCGTCGCTCCTAAAGCAGAAGAGGAAGTTAGTTCTGAAAACCTAGACTTCTTCTTATATCTTCGGTACCCAGACTTTGTAAAGCTCGGTACTTTGAACTCTGACTTTTTCACAGCTAGGTCTTTCGTACGTTGGACCCTCTTCATATCCTGCTCAAGGGATCGGACAGTATTCACCAAGGTCAAAAAGCCCTACGTCATTGGGCCTACCAGAAGTAGCCGCAGTTCATCACGCAGACCTTCATAAATCTGTTGGTCTTTCTCTCTTCGTCATCAAACGAAAATCCCGCATACCTTCCAAGTCGTGTAAATTCATGGAGGTCATCATCCACCAAACTATCCCCTTGAGACAATCTTTGCAACTAGTTCTCCATTGTAATGCGTTGAGCAGAGGGGAGATACCTCGCCAAAAACAATCTCGAGAACTCCTCCATCTAGATGTCAGTCCGTTGCCTTCCCGCAAACTGATGTTGTTCCAGTTCATTCTACCAAATCCTCGCCTCTCCAACCAAGAGAAAGGTAGCTAAGATCACCTTTTACGCTTCCTCCGACTCTGTAGCCGTCAAGGTTCTCTTTATCCGAGAGAGCCAATCTTAAGCTTGAGTTAGGGATCCTGTCCCCGCAAACATAGGAGGGTGGAAGCTCAGAAAATGCTTCAACTGTTGGTGTGATGCTCGCCTTGCCATGATCGGTACCTCATGGACCCGCCTTACGGCAATAGGCTCAACTACACCAACCGACACTGGGGCTACCCCAAGGGTAGGAGGCTATACATGCCTTCCTGGTTGTACATTGTACATTGCAAACACGGCTTCAGCAATTTTCTGGATCTTTTCAGCAGAAGGAGGAGGTGTAGGCACCTCAGCAGATGCACTACTCTCCGCAGTGTGACGAGGTTGGGATTGCCCCGCACCACTGTTAGTGACCTATAATCATGTCGCACATAATTTAGTGACTAAAATCACAACAAAATAGTAAGCAAGGAACACGCATGCGGGTTCCACAATCATATTTGTAGCATGTATATATTGCATTCCTAAGTGGACATTCACTGGTTATTTAGATGATTTAAATGGCGACGCACATACATGCTCACCACCCCTTAATGGAATTCGACCATGAATTCGAATAACAAGGGATCGAGACCAGAAGCTGATACCAAATTATAAAATCCTCTCCCGCGCCAAGAAATATAACAGTAGGTCCGTCCGGGACCACACGCCATATTAAATGTGCAAGCTAAAGAGTTACGAAATAGTAAAACAACCTACCACATCTCAGAGTTACAAACTAACGAAAGCATTTATATATAAATCTTGAACCAGTAAATGACATGTCCACAACACCAATTAGAAATGCCTTATATATACATAAAAATGTTAGACCTTAAGGTCATACATGCTGTCCTAAACAAGTGTTTCTCTCCCTACATGATTTACAGGCATCGTCACGCAGGCCGACAATACATGAAAAGTAAACAATCAAAAGATTGTCCTTCAAGGGCCAGCACAACAATGGGTTTCACCCAACTACTTCCCGCTTGGCTCACCAACACATGCACAACTACAGTCCACAAAGATGTGGGAAAACAAAACATCGGTCAGCTTTAGCTGACCAAATGGTATAACGACCCCACCCAATTCCCGGGGTGATGGTACTCTTTCCCTGCAAGTCAGCACACTAGCATCATATATCTCAACAAGAAAGTGCAGCTAACACAATCGTCATATGCACAATCATCACAAACGTTGGCACGTATGGCCACACATTTCATGCTCTCATGACATACTTTCGGTGTACTCCCCAAGTCCCACCTCCATCCTTAGTTATACAAACTTAGATGGTAATTGAGCTACGCTGGTCAAGACATACGCTTACCGGATTTTCTGAAAGTGCACAGTATGCCTTTGAGTATTTTCTAGATGGGGGAGGGGGGGTGAAAGAGTCTTAAAACTTTAACCCCAAATATGCACACACAATAAAACTACTCTAACAACTATGCATTCAGCAATACTAACTCAGAATAATATAAGCACAAATAAACATAAAACTGTAATAAGTAAGGGGACAACACAGAAAATCAAACACAGAAGACACACAAATTTTATAGTGGTTCCCCAAAATGTGGGTAGTTCACTCTTCTACCACCTTGGTAGGATTGCACTATATGTGCCTGAGTTTTTTGATAAGGAGACTCTCAGAACCAACACTAAGTCTTTTGACAAGGAGACTCTTAGAACCATTGGTCTTTTGATAAGGATACTCTTAGAATCACTGAGTCTTTTGATAAGGGGACTCTTAGAACCACTGAGTCTTTTAATAAGGAGACTCTTAGAACCAACTGAATCCTTTGAAGAGGGATTCTTAGGACTCTTTCTTAGTTACAAGATAAGAACATAGGAAAGAAGAAGAAGAAGAATATGATTATACTGTATGAATCTTTCAACAATTGTGAGCTTTTGATATTCTTCAGGATCTGTATAAGATGAACCCTTGCTTATGATAATGATGAATGCAAGGGTTATGAGCTTTTGATCCTTGTGATCTCTGTACTCTTGTTTACTTGCTGTTGTATGATTTGAAGAAGAAGCATCAACCTTGTATTTCTTGTACAGAGAACTTCTTGACTTTCTATTTGAGAGACCTTAAGGAGGAAGAAGAAGATAGAGTGGTCAATTGGTTATCTTTTTCTTCCATCTTCTGAATACTTATTCTTTGTCGAATAGTGTTTCAAATTTTTTCCACTTTTGTTCTGTCCTTTAAAGGAATATCCATCTGATTTGAATAACTTCCAAGAATGTTTTTTATTCTTCTGAAATACTCCATTCCATTCTTAGCAATAAACGAGTCGTTGTAATTCAAATTTCATCTTTGAAAGACTTTAGAGAAGGATCAGAAAGGACAACAAAAAACATACTATTTCTGTCTGTATTCGACGATGCGTCGACTTCATTATTCTTCATATCGACGCACCTCTGATTATTGTATAGAAGCAACTTCGAATTCCTTCTTAGCTCTGGCTGAACTCAGATGTCTACGTTGCGTCGAGTACTTATCGGCGTATCTGTCGAGATGAAGACTTGGACTTGAACTTTATCTTCTGCGTTGAATTGATGTTGAAGTTATGTTGACTTCTAAGATGGCTTTGACATGCTCTTCCTTCTGCGTTGAGTTCATTTTGACGTTGCGTTGACTTCACTAGTAAAGAATCTATGGAGATTTCCCTATGACACCAATAGTAATAGCTCATAGGATTTGAGCTTCCCTAGTAAAGCATCTATGGAGATTTTCCTATGACATCTGGACTCTCTGATGGCCCAGATCCTTAAATCTCATGTGCTTGGGAAGTACATGAGGAGCTTGTCATTTATTTCAGTTAGAGAGATCTCCTTGTCCATTCCCCTGAGCTCATTTACAATGATGATAAATCTATCACACATTTCAGCAACATTTTCTTCAGCTTTCTTTTGAAATTTCTCATATTGGGATATGAGAAGGGAAATTTTGTCCTTCCTTTCATCAGAGCTGCCTTCTACTAGTCTGGATAGAGATTATTAGATCTCTTTTGCTGAGTTGCAGTCAGCCACTTTTTGGAAGATATCATCTGACATGGTGGACACAAGGATGCTCATGGTCTTGGCATCACATGCCTTCAGC
This sequence comes from Dactylorhiza incarnata, assembly GCA_033032865.1. Classification (NCBI taxonomy): domain Eukaryota; kingdom Viridiplantae; phylum Streptophyta; class Magnoliopsida; order Asparagales; family Orchidaceae; genus Dactylorhiza; species Dactylorhiza incarnata. The sequence continues at coordinate 1,486,077 of JAWHQI010000338.1, forward strand.
TTCTTTTCAGCATCTGTCCATTCAGATCTAGGGATAAGTTCCTGAGTGACAGTTCCACTGGCAGTTCTTCTGACTCGTGCTAGAGGACCTGTGATAATGACATCAAAAATATTTTCATCAATAGAGTTCATATACAATTTTATTCTGGCTTTCCAGAGTGTAAACTTATTTAGGTTACACACTGGTGGCCTTGTGGATGAATAATCCTTAGAACTCATTTTCTGAAAATAATTTTAAAATATAAAAATTTAAAGTGAGAGGATCTTTGGATCAAGGTGTTAACCTTTTAATGATCAACCTAGCTCTGATACCAATTGAAAGTGCACACTGATACCTCTGAGTATTCTCTAGTGGGGGGGATAGAGAATTAAAACTTTTCTTCAAATTGCACATCAATAAATTAATCTAACAACTATGCATTCAGATTACCGGTCCAGAATAAAATAAACACAGATTGCAGAAATAACAAAAACAAGTGGACAACACAGAAATTCACAACACAAAGATCATAGTTATAGTGGTTCCCCAAAATATGGGTACATCCACTCTTCTACCACCTTGGTAGGAATGAACTATCTAGTGTCTGAGTCTTTTGATAAGGAGACTATTAGAACCAGTCACTGAGTCTTTTGACAAGGAGACTCTTAGAATCAATCTAGATCTTTTGATAAGGAGATCTTGAACTACTCACTGAGTCTTTTGACAAGGAGACTCTTAGAACCACTGAATCCTTTGTAGAGGGATTCTTAGGACTCTATACTCATATTATAAAAGAAGAAGAAATGATAAGAAAGAAGGAGAAAAAATGAAAATGTTTCTTCTATTTGAATCCTCCTGCAGCTATCACTGAGGATTCAGACGCTTGGTGTTCTTCAGGATCTATTTAGTAGATGAACCCTTACTTGAGATAGAAAAGAATGCAAGGGTTGTTTTGCTTTTGATCTTGATGATCTCTATATGCTTGTTAGCTTTCTGTTGTAAGAGAAGAAGAAGAAGAAGAAGAAGCATTTTTGTGTTTCCTGTATAGAGATGTTATGTTCTTCTGTCTGATAGAGAACTTGAGGAAGAAGAAGACCAATTAGAATAGTTAAATCATTTTAATTGTCTCTCTTCATGAGTATCATTATTCTCTGTCGATTAACGTTTGAATTTATTTCCTCTTCTGTTGTGTCCCTGTTAGGAGTGTCCACAGGATAATACCGTTCTCTTTTCATTTATGTTGATAGCCCGTCAATCATCTTTTTGAATAACTTCCAAGAATGTCTTTATTGTTTCTATGAAGTCTTTCTTTCCATTCATGGCAATAAACAAACCGTTAGAGTTCAAATAACTTCCTTGTATATCTTCTGGAAAAGCATAAAAAAAATACAGAAAGTATTCACTTTCTGTGCCTGTATTTGACGTAGCGTCGAATACATTTGCTTTCTAGTCGACGCACCTCCGAGTTCTAATAGAAGTTGCTTCGAATTCCTCTTCAACTTTGAACTAAGCTCTGATATCGATGTTGCGTTGAATTCTTATCGACGTATCCGTCGAGTTGAATACTTGGACTTTGAACTTCATCTTCTACATCGACTTCAAGTCGAAGTTGCGTCGACTTTTAATACTGCTTCGTCTGGCTCTGTCTTCTGCGTCAAGTACATCTCAACATTGCGTCGGCTTCAACTTATACTTCGATTTCAGTCTGCGTTACTTCTACTTTTATTCGAAGTTGCTTCGACTTCAATTGAAGTTGCATCGACTTCTATTCGACACATGTTTTAGCTCAACTGAATTTTGGACTGTTCTAGACTGGTCTTTGACACACTCATTAGAGTGTGACATCCTAAGATATCTAATGGCCAAATTCCCCCTTTCTATACAATATGGGTAATACATCTTAAATGATGAAATCACTTTTATATAATTTGTTAAGATAAATCAGAGGGTGTTTTTTTCCAACATAAGTCGAATTTGATGGCCGATTCAGGGATTTTTAATCTTTTGCCATTTCTTCCTCCTCATTTATTTTTTTGACCGTAGGGCTCTGCCTTAAGACTTTTCCAGTAATTTCAAGGTATTCAAGAAGAGATTTTGTTGAATTTCCCAAGGAGCTACAAGGATAAAGATTTGTATATGGAGCAAAGGCACATAAGGAGAAGATGTGTAACATTAGGAGGTTTTTGACAACTCCTCCTTGATCCAGAATGTATCTAAGAATTGAGGGAATGCATAGATTGAATCTCTGGTATCTTTCTCCATACCTGAGTTCCAAGGTCTTCAAGAAAAGATTTTGTAGGATTTTCCTTGGAGCTGGAAGGATAACGAATTGAACGTGGAGCAAGAGAACATAAGGAGAAGATAAGTAAAGTTAGGAGGTTGGTGACAAATCCTCCTTGGCCCCAGATGCAACCAAGGATTGAGGGACAACAAGGATTGATGTTTGATATTCTTCTCCATACCTGAGGTAAAGACTCATTTATTCTCTGTATTTATATTCCCATTTGCCCCAAGTCTTGGGAGGTTTGTATTTTATATTAGAATGATTTGTGGATATGTGTTGCAATAGATTCTTAATCTTATACATTTGAAAGTGCACAGTGTGCCTCTGAGTATTCTCTAGAGGGAGGTTAATAGAGTTTTAAAACTTTTTTCCTAATTATGCACACATAATAAAACTACTAAGTACTTATGCAATCAGTAATCCCAATAGCAAAATAAAGTAAACAAGATTGCAGGAAATATAAGAACAGAAAACTGTAAGCAGGGACAATACAGAAATGCAAACACAGAAGACACAAGATTTTTATAGTGGTTCCCCAAAATGTGGGTAGTCCACTCTTCTAACTCCTTGGTAGGATTGCATTAACCGTGCCTGAGTCTTTTGATAAGGAGACTCTTAGAACCACTGAGTCTTTTGATAAGGAGACTCTTAGAACCACTGAATCCTTTAAAAGAGGTATTAATAAAACTCTTTTACATTAGGTGAATTATGAAGAAGAAAGAGAGAAAGAGGAGAATGGAATTCTGCTTTCAGAATTCTTTAGAAACTATTTTCTGCTTATATTTATCACTGGATCTGAATATAATGAACCATTGCTTATGATTGTGATGATTGCAAGGGTTATTGGCTTGATCCTTATTCTCTGAGCACTTCTTGTAAACTTACTGTTGTCTGATGAAGATGACGAAGTAGCAATGATGTTTTCCTGTGCAGAGAGATAACTTCTTTTCTTTCTTAGGGTTGAAGGAGGAAGAAGAGAAAGCCCTATTCGAAAGATAAAAAAATATGTGATCAATTCTTTTGTTTTTCTTCTCCTCTCAACATACTTATTCTCCATGATTGGAATTTGAATTTCTTTCTTCTTTTGGGTTGTCCTGAAAAGGAATTCTTATTGAACAGTTGATTTCCCTTTCTTCTTTTGTTCTCGACCCATCCATCAGATTTGAATACATTCCAAGAATGTTTTTGTTGTCTCCTGGAAGACTTCATTCCATTCTTGGCAATAAATGAGCCGTTGGAGAACTGTCTTCAGCATTGTGAACCTTCTGAAAAGGTATTAAAAGGACAACTGAAAAAGCTTCTATTTTAGACTATATTCGACGCTGCGTCGACTTCATCATTCTTCATATTGACGCACCCCTGAGTTCTTATAGGAGTAGCTTCAAATTCCTTCTTAGCTCTGGCTGAACTCAAATGTCGACGTTGCGTCGATTACTTATTGATGTATCTGTCGAGTTGAAGGCTTCGACTTAAGCTTCATCTTCTGCGTCAAATTGAAGTCAAAGTTGCGTCGACTTCTAAGATAGCTTCGACAGGCTCTTCCTTCTGCATCGAGTACCTTTCGACGTTGCATGGACTTGACCTATCCTTCGACAGTCTGATTGAGTTGCTTCGACTTTAAGTCAGAGTTACGTCAACATCTAGTAGAAGTTGCGTTGACTTCTATTCAATGCAAGTTTTAACTCAACTAAATTTGTACTTATCTTGACCTGGTCTTGACACTCTAGGGTGAGTGTGACATCCTATGACATCATATGAACAATTTACCCTTTCTATACAATGTGGGTAATATAATCTAACAGATGAAATCACTTTAAGTAATTTGTTAGATAAATCACAAGGGGTTTTCTCAACAATCTCCCCATATTTATCATAACAAATTTTACAAAGTATGGTAAGTGATTTCAAGTAAGTTTTGACATAGACTCAAATACAAACAAGTATACATAAACAATAAAGACATTAATGAATGGAATCACATACCATTTTATATATTTTTAAGTAGTCATATTGTTCTTAATAGTTGTGTCCTCCAGATGATATAATGTAAAGAGTTCATATTTACAGAATACCTGGACTTTACTGTTCTTTGTTAGGAGTTTTCCTCTTCCTTGAGAAGACCAGAGGAACTATCTTTCTTGCAGCAAATACAATTGGCTCATATTCTTCTTCAGCATTCCTGTCAGCTTCTTGATGGGTTTCATGATCTTTGGGAGGCTCCCCATGAGAATGTACATCTTGTTCAGCATTTAGAGCAACCTCCTTAGCAATCATTGTCACTTCATCCAATAGTTGTTCATCTGCTGGGAGATCCCCCTGAGTTGGTGGAAGCTCCCCTAGGTTACTACATGGATTTCTGGAGCATTTGCAAGAGGCTCCACTTGGACTGTTTCGATTTGAAAAACAGTGAGCTTGTTTGGGTCAAGAGCCTTAGTAGTTGGGACACTTGGGGAAACCCCTTCGTGTGCATTCTTGTCCTTCTCCTGAACACTCACAATTTCCTGATTAAGCCTCTCCTCCTCCTGGATCTTCTCCCCATTCTTAACCTTACTTACCGTGGAGGTTAAGAACTCTTTAGTTACCATGGAGGAGGATATGGTTGATTTCAGTGCAAGGAGAGACTCTTGTGATTTTTGCAATTCTGACTCCATCTGGGAGTACTTCCTGTTGAACTTCTTTGCTTGAGATGTCATTAGATCAACAAAAGTGCTAGCAAATAATACTACTGCTTTTGAAATTACTTGCTCAAAGTCAAAGCAAGGAGTTGAATGTATGGCAGAGATAGGAGGTGTTACTGTGAAGTTCTCATTGTAATCTGGAATTTCTTAGTAGATATATAGGGGAGTGGGATTGATACTGTGGTGGGGGAGTAGACTGATTTTCTGGAATTATGGTGGATGGTTGTTGTTGTGGTTGGAGAGGAATCTGAGGTGTTGGATCTGGAGCTGTAGTAGATGGAACGGACTGGAGATTTTGGAAGGGAGTATCATGTGGGATGATATCTTGGTGAGTTGCTGCAGGGACTTGTACTGGAATGTCATCCCTTGGGGGATCTGGTACATTTGTCTCTGTGTCCCGTGGAGTTGGAGAAGGAGGAGGTGAAGAGGCAGCTTGCCCAGGCTTCAAAATCCTGTCTGGTCCACTTGGAGAATATTCCAATGTTCATCCTTTTCCCTGGAGGAATAGGCACTCCTTTTGACTTGCACACCATTGGATAATGGTGGAAGAGCACCTGTCTCATAATTCTCATATAGGCATTTTTTTTGTGTGAATATTTGTGGAAGAGCACCTGTCTCATAATGTCATATTTTATTAAGGACTAGAACACCCATGATCTGCAGCTGTTGCTTGGGGATAGCATCATGTGCTGATATTTTGCATAACAATACCTTTCCCACTATATCTGCCAAGAACCTGTATTTTCCAGATACATCATTTTTTTCAGGTTGATGGCCTTCTCCTTTTTGAACTACATTATATGTAATGTCTTTCTTGTCTCTTCCCCTGTTAATTCATCAGAATCACTACCAATTGGTAGATCTATATCCCTTCATCTCTATGTAACTGACCTCTCTTCTCTTATGGGATTCAGGAATCGCATTATCTCTGTGATAACTCTAATTTATCTAAAGCTTTCACTTGTAAAGGGATTTTCTTCTCTCCCTTCAAAAGAGATTATAGTGGTTGGATCACTCAAAAAAAGATCCATCGTGGTGTAGTGGTTAGATCACCCAAACCAAGATCCAATGGGTTTCGTCACCTCCAGTTGGAAAAGACTGACATTGGGTTGGAGTTTCTAGTTGGAAAAGACTCATCGTCTATGTTGCGATACAGTGGATTCTCACGTGGTGTGGAAGAGAGGACGTACCCGAGTTTTGGAAACAACTATATTTTAAATTGTCATCTGGATAATCTTTTTGCTGTGTATTATTTTCTAATTCTATCATTTCTATTTTTTGTTTCGAAATCCATGCTATTTTTGCTACCTTACTTAATTTAATATTAAACTAATTAATCCAACCATCTGTGTTAACTTGAGTATTCAGATCTTTTAATCATTTCACAAACTTTCAATTGGTATCATAGATAGGTTCACCTCTAAGGGTTAAAACCTTGGTGAATCAAAATCCTGAGATCTGAATAACTTACCTTCTCTGAAAACACAAGATGTCTCTTCTGAATCATTTTACCTCATCCTCGGGATCATTCATAAGCAACCTTTATGTGTTTTCTTCATGGAAATCTAAGGTTGAAGTATATCTTAACTCCTTTGATTCAACTATTCTTGGCATTATCTTGCCAGGATCTCAATCTCCTTAGAAGTTGTAAGAAGTTGGCGTGAAATATCCCCTAAAGGTTTCCCCTCGGGAACTAAAGGAGAACATGATGCCAATTGCTTGGCATCTCTGGAAGAAGAATGCTTCTCTTCTCCAAATGAAGAATTCCGCTGCAGAGCTACGAAATGCATCACACCTTATGTAAAAGATGATGAATACAATAAAGAGCATTGTTGCAGTTCACCACAGGAAGCTGAAACCTCAATTTCTTCTGAGGTAATAAATTTTGGGTCATTTGATTTACTAAACCTAACTTTAGAAATATTTTTGAAAATCTATGTTTAGATAATCATAAATATGAAAGAAGGATTAAGTTTATCCTAATAGAAAACTCACATCTCTCACTGTGCAATTCTAAATTGTATAAGAAGCTTGCATCTCAAGCTTCAACAAAAGTCATTAATCATGACTCCTGGGAAGATAAAAGAAAGATCAGGAAGAAGAATTAAGAATTTTTTTTGAAAAAAAAAGAGACTAATAACATTAATTGTAAGAACTCGGGAAGAGCATGACTACACCAATGGAAGGAGTGGCAAACTGAAAGTCTCGAGTGAAAAATCTTCAGGCGAGATTTCATAAATGGGAATTAGGTGCTGACCCCTCCATGGATACAACTCAAAGACCTCTTCTCCTGGGGAAGGCTCCTCCCACCTCTGTATATGAAGGAACTGAGGATGAAAAGGGCAACGCCTGCTGGTCTAAAACCTCTCAGGAGAGAAAAAAAATCTTCTAAACCCATAAGGAAAAAGAAGCAGCATGCACATCACTCTTCTCATTCTCTCCCCAATAGTGTCTATCATTACGGTCCTCCTCTATCATCAAAGTTAAGGAAACTTTCTCAGAAGGATAAAAGAAAAATTAAGGCTGGAGAAATAAGCCTGCCAAAGACAGTGGTCAATGCTTGAAGACCAAATTCTTTCTACCGATCAATGATCGTAGATCGCCGTCTGAAGGATCACCCTATGATTTCTAACTAACTCTTTTCTACTGTGGTCAATGATTATCAACCATCGCTCTACGATCACTGGGCGCCTCTCTCTCCAATGATCGACTAATTGTTTTTCAATCAGTAGACCACATATTGCTCAATTTGTGAGAATCCCTAAATCCTTCTCTTTTCCTAAACTACCTAAAAGAAAAAGTAGTTATAATAAGTTTAAATGCTTTTGTTGTGGGAAGGTTGGTCATTTCATGGCTGACTATTGGTTTAACCAAACAAACACCTATTCAAAAGGTAATGGTTACACAAGGAGACCAAGGGTTTGGGTGAACTTTTCTACTAATATAATTATTCTAAATCTATTTTGGGACCCCGTCCTTTCTATTTTTAACTCTCCAGTCTCATGCATGACATCGAAGCAAACAAACGATAAATGGGTGGAAGAGATACTACAAGGCGCTCCTGTTAGATTTCAAAATTCTTTCAGGATGTTGCAGCGAATCTTTCTTGATCATTTGCAATCACTGCAAGCAAACTATGTATTAAAGGATCAAGACATACCACAACTAGAGAGGTACTTGCAATTACACTGTCCACATTGTCACATAATGAATCAATTAGAGAAGCGTGTGAGTGTTTTCAACACTCAACAGAGACTGTTATCAGATGCTTTACTCAGGGTGTTTGTGCTCTTTTGCTTCTATCTGAAGATGTTATAAAGCCACAAGGTAGTTACTACACTAGTACTCTGCTAAAAATATTGTAGGATGATTGCTCCATGCCCTTCTTCAAAGATTGCATCGGTGGAATTGATGGAGCTCATGTTAATGCTAGCATATCGATTGAAGATCATTCATGGAGCTCATGTTATGGTTGCTTGTGACTTCAACATGTGCTTACCTTTGTTATGGACGACTGGGAGGGATCAACACACGATAGTCGCATTTTTTACTTCAGTAATTAGTAATTCTAGTCACAATTTCCCGCACCCCACTCGAGGTAACTTCTGTATTAATTTTTGTTATTTACACTTATAAAATTTTAGTTACATATCATTTATTAGTTGCACAGGAAAATATTACTAAGTAGAACACTGGTTAACCACTACAACACAGTTATTTGAAACTGTACCCAAAATTTGGGTATCATCCAGTCGAAGGACAAATAGAGATCTTTAATCAAGCATATTCATCACTGCGAAGCGTGATAAAACAAACATTCGGTGTGTGGAAAAAAGGTCAATACTAAGGGGCAAGCCACCATATAATTTTGCAAAATAGGCAAATATTGTGATGACAACGATGACATTGTATAATTATATTCGAAGGCATCTTTCACACGCGGATCCTAATTTCAGTGCATGCGATGATGATAATTTTATTTACCCAGAGCGACAATACACACAATGACATCGAGATACATGCACTGATACAACATGCGGTGTAAACGAGATGATTGTATTGCGTGAGTCTATAACACAACATTTTGTGAAGCGAGATGGTGATATTCATTGTTAATGATTTATAATTTATGCTCACAACGAATCTAATATTTATGAGTTCACTCTTTTAGGGGATGCGCTCTACACAGATCGCAAGTAGTGGAGCTGGTACCGAGAAATAACGAGAAGATTTGTCTATCTCATAATTACTTAAAAACTATGCTATTTCATTTTATATATCAAGTAACTGTTGATCCGTCAGAGCTGTCCCAAACTGACTTTATATCGAACCAACATGAATTATCGTGCATTCATCAATCACAAACCAAGGCAAATTATATATCAATCATATCGATCCTATATATGTTAGAAATTTATCATCGAATTTATTTTACTCTTTCAATTCTTTTTTATCAAATAGTGTGAGTACACATCTATTATTATAATTACCAAAACTTCCCTGGAAGTTAGCATAATTACAGATTGCAACCATCTTATTATTGAAATTACAAAAAAACCTGAATATTACAAAACATAGCATTTACCTCAGTTCACATTTCATAACATCCATACCCCTGAAAATATACTCCGAGAGAGATATTTTTGTGCATGATGTTACGAAATGTGAACTTCATGGGAGGTAAATGTTGTTAGAAGTGACAAACCATCAGCAGAGGTCGTGGCCGGCGGTGGAATAGAAACAAAAATGAAGTTAATTTGGTTTGCATGCATGATGGCGTTGACCAGTCAATGACAAAAATTGTTCTACTTTATATATTTATATATAGGCAAAGAGGTGAAATCAGTCCCTAACTTTTACTCCTTATAAGTTTTCAGTCCCAAAAGAGTTTTTTCGCAGAAATCAGTCCCCAACATTTACCTTCTTTAAATTTTAGTCCTAAAGTTAAGGTTTTTTACTTTTTCATCCATCCCACCGTTAATTCAGAAAAACAACCATTATTATTTAATTTTTTTTTGAGTCATTTCTTCTTCCTTCCACGCAACCACACTTCTTCTTCCTTCCACGCAACCACAGCAAGATATCCACGGGCGCCCCCCACGGCTAGTCCTCCAGGGAGATTACTCCGGCGACAACTCCACGCTGACTACTCTGTGCGACGATTCCAAGGGGGGCGAGATATCCGCGGCTAGTCCTCCAGGGCGATTTATCCGGCCACAACTCCACGCCATTACTCCACGACGACTACTCCGGGCCGGCGCTTCCAAGGGGTAAATTCCAGATTTTGTTCCAAATTTTGTTCCAGATTTAATTTCTGTTGAATTTGGGAACTCTATAGATGTGCCTGTTGAATGTTATGTGAATGTTTAAATTATATTACAAATTTTATACGCCACTTATGCATCTCCTCATTGCTTTGTTTGAATGAATGTCAGCTATTTTTCTTAATAAAACATTATATTTAAAAATACAACTACCGTTATATAGGTGTTAAATGGGACTGAAATAATAAAGTTGGTAAAAGTTAGGGACTGAAATCCTAAAGTAAAAAGGTTTGGGACTGATTTCTTAAAGAGACTTAAAGTTAGGGACTGAAATCAACATTCAGCCTTATATATATATATATACATATATAGATAGAGAGAGAGAGAAATAATTACCGCTACCTTCCCCTGTAAGTTAGCATAATTATTGAGAGCGCCCCTCTTATTTTCGAAATTACAAATGAAGTTGTACACCGATGAGGTTTTTTTGTAATGAAATTTAAACTTCAAGGGAAGTTTTTGTAATTATGCTAATTTATAGGGGAGTTTTTATAATTTTAAAAATAAGAGAGGTGCTCTCAGTAATTTAGCAAAATTAGAGCGGTGGTCCGGCCATATATATATATATATATTATGAAAAGATGGGAGTGAAGATTTTTGGCGTTACTTGTGGGGTTTTGACCGAAGTTAAATATTAAATCTCTCTCTCTCTCTATATACACACACACACGAGCAGCTCCGCACGGGCTTCGCCCGTGCTCGCTGACTCTTAGCGGGTTACGCCCGCATTCGAGCGGGTTGTGCCTGCATACGACAGTACTCGACCGGCGATGACGGGCTACCCCCGCAACTTATACATATGAGTACTCAAAATGACAGTAAAAAAAATATATATCAATATTTTATAATTATTTTTTTCAAAAACATTTATATTTTAACAAAAAATCATTTTAAAGTAAGTATTATATTTCAAAATTAATTTTTGAAGACATAATAATTACCTATCATAGCAGATGTACTACTAAAAAGTTTTTGAATTGTATGAATATTCATCGTTATTTTTATTATAGAGATATGGTATAATTACACAAGCAGTCATTATATTTATGAATTTTCATTTTTTTAGTAATATATGTTAAATTATTTGAATAAAAAAATGAGGTCATATTTGTCACTTTTGAATATTGCACCAAAGACAACTTCATGTATATGGCAGTTAAAGATAGAGCAATGTTAAATTCAGGCCGGTTTTGGCTATATGCAGGCAGCGGATTGCGGATATATGCAGGCCAAAAAATTATTCATGCAGGCCAAATTTCATATTTACATAACATATTAAAAAATCAAATTAATATTTTCCTAAATAAATCACCAAGCAAAATAGCATTCATAAAATATGTAAATAAATTATCATGGTGCAAGGTTACGTTGAATGTTATTGTTTCGTTAGCAAATCTTGAAGAGCTATTGATGGAGCATCCCTAAAGGTGCTAACCGCACTCCGTTCATTGGGGTGCGGTTATCCAAAAAAAATCCACTAGCGACGTAACTACCCGAAGTATAACTATCGCCGCCACCATCGCCGCCATGCCCGCGATGGCCGCCATCGCCGACGACGCCGACAACGTCGCCATCGCCGCCATTGCCGACGACGTCGCGATCGTCGCCGCCATCGCCGTCATCGCCGTCATCGCCGCCATCGCCGCCATCGCCGCCATCGCCGCCATCGCCGCCATCGCCGCCATCGCCGCCATTGCCGCCAACGCCGTCATCGCCGCCATCGCCGACGACGTCGCGATCGTCGCCATCGCCGTCATCGCCATCGCCTGCGTCGCCATCACCGTAGCAAATACCCATGAATAGCTTTAGGCCAGTTGTAATTTAAAAACACATCGGACTCGGACAAACGAGTAAACTCCTTGGGGACAAGATTGCATGGAAGGAAAAAACACATAATATATGAAGTATTAAACTACTCAAATCATTTTTCTTGAAGTTTTAAAAAGAAAAATGATATTTTTTTGTAAATAATTGTAGCTTGCATATAACTAAAATTGGTCTGCGTTTAACATCGCTCTTTTTAAAAAACTGTGGCCTGCATATAGCCAAAACTGGCCTGCGTTTAACATCGCTCTTAAAGATATTGTTTATATATAGCATGTGGAAAACTTTAATGGCTACACGTGGCTTGTCATTATTGGCTGATAATGCCTATATAAAGGCTGGTTTTGCTTTAGGCGGAATGTGAGAAATTGTACGCGTGAATAGGAGCGGTCTCCTATTGGCGAAGAGTTCTTTTCCGGCTCCCTTGCGATCTGAAAACAATACCACTCGTGAGAAGGCGATCTCTTCCTCGCAAGAAGTGCGGCGGACAGCAGCTCCGGCGAACTCGCAAGAGTGGCGATCTCTCCCCCGCGACCTCCAAGAATTTGCGATCTCTTAAAGTTGGCAAGCTGGGTGTGTGTGCGAGTTCTTGAGTGGTGTGCTTGTAAAGTGCTGTGTTGAGTTGTAACTTGTGAAGTCATGTGTTTATAGCTTCTCTGTAACCTCTTGTTGAGTATAATACAGAAGTTGTTTGCCTCTCCACCTCTCTTGAATTGTGTTGTGTGCCCACTACTTACGCTTCCAACAAATGTTATATGTTTTGTAACATTCAGGAGAGATTTTTATAATTTCAATAATAATAAGAGAGATTTGCATCTGTAATTTTTCAAACTTAGAGGGGAGGCGCCGGTAAATGCCTCTAATAATTTATACCAATAGACAAAAATAATAGTATAGTTGAATAGAGAAGAGCTTATCTGAATATGCAAACTTCCAGGGAAAGTTTTAGTTTTATACCCATAGACAAAATAATAGTAGGGCGATGTTATTAGCAGTCCTACGACAGCTATTCATAGTCCTAAGAATACATAAAATGGCTATTCACAGTCCTAAAAATACTAAAATTTATTGACCTGCATGCGAGTATCAATGAACTGTGTTTAACCGTTATTGGACTGCTTATAATTAACATTGCCCTAATAGTATTGTTGGATAGAGGAGAGATGGTCTAAAGTGTGAAATGGATCCCTCATTTAAGAGAAATGAAGAGGACCTCAAATTCAATCCAAAGAAACAAGAGTTTCACGAGTTGATATTAGCGCGCAGTTCAAAACAGGCTATTCGTAGTCCATCGCTATTCGTAGTCTATAATTTTTATTTGTAGTCCAAAATTATATTTGCACCCCACTCCCAACCCAAATAAGCGAAACACTTTGCTGATTTATTAAGTACTAGAAGCATAAAAAAACATCTTAAAGACAAACAATTTAAAAATCTAGCAGAAAAACAAGCTAAATGTCATGCATAGAGAAATTAACTCTAAACCAAGTTAAATGGCATGCAAACCATTCTCTAACCAGAAAATTGACTATTTTTTTTTTGAGATTTTCGCTGGATAATTTTCTTCTTTTTTGAAGGTGAATCTAAGAGGGGGGGAAACGACGCGACCGATAGAACAACCGCTAGAGTTAGAGATGAAGTTATTTGATGGGGTGCGATTAGCGAGAATTGGACTGCGAATATAGTTAGTATTTTTACAATTTTTGAGGTACGAATAGCGAGAATTGTACTTCTAATATCAACTATCAAACTAAGCAAAAAACACCTCCTTCCTCTTCTTGATGAACGAGCCAGATTTCTCATCAATGCTGGACTCCAACCTCAGTTCCTCCATGGATGGTTTCTTCCTCATCACACCCTTCTCTCGACCGCGCGCTTCAGTACTCTTCGTCTTCTCCTCATCCTGCATATTTCTGAGCAGGACAGGCTCGATTTCTACCTCATAATCCTCTTCACCACAAGCTGATTTACTGCCGCTTTCAGATTTTCTACTCCCTGAGGTGACCGTTTTGGACGCATAGAATGAGAAATGCTTTGCAAAAAAACGGAAGAGTGTGTGGCAGAAGCCGGGTGAGGTTGTGATCAGTTTCCCATCAGCTTCCCCTGGCATTTCTGACAAGTAATTCTTCTCTCAATTCGTTGAACAATGCGTGGAGAACAAAGTAATATATGATGCATGCTCCACTGGAACTAAATATAGCGTGGAGATAAAGCAAGTGATGGGTGCAAGCAAGAGCGCATGCAGATATCTTCTTTTTTTCTTTCTTTCCCTTTCTATCGCGGTGCTTTGAAGCTGGGACAAGTGATTCTGATCAGGGGCATGAAAATTTATAGATTCTTGGAAGTGAAGTTTACACGCAAGGAACAGTATATATTCGATCTCAATACCTGGTGGCAATGTGAGTATTATGGCTCCGGTTGGCGCGCTGGTGCGAGCGAAGGCGGTGGTTATGAACCGTCATTCGTGAACGCCCGACCACACCCAAGTGTCTTCATCCACTTCTATGTTTTAAACTAGTTATCTTTTCTTGGCGGCGGTCATAACCATTATATTGTCTTGCCAAACATGCATTCCATGACGGTTGTTTGCCCGGAATTCCCGCGACCTCTTTTCTAGTCAAAAAAGACCCTTCCCAGTGGTCTCAAGTTTGGGAGACCGCCCAGATCGCCAGTTGCCCCTCCTGGATTTCGTTCAAGTCCCAGCGGTCAGGCATTGGAGGCAGCCAAGACCGGGCAGTCTGCTTCATTTTCCTCTTACCTTTGCCCTGGCTCTCCTGTATCCTGGGCATCCCGTAATTTTCAGATCTGCCCATTTGGACAACCTCCGCATCTATAAATAGAGAGGTAGGAGTACCTGAAAAAAGACTTTTGCTTCGAGGCTCCAGCTTACAACCTGTGTAAGCCGTCTCGAAATCTGTCGTTTTTCTACCTCTCCCCCTGGCCAGATTTTGACCCCTCTCTGTAACTCTTTTTTGAAATCAATCAAAGAAGTTTTCCTCAGAGTTCCCTTTCTTAAAATCCTTCGTCCTAAGTAACCTACACTCCACAGTTCTTTTCTCTCTTCTTTTAAGTGTGAGTCTTGGAGTTATATTTTTTGAACCAACAAAACGAACACGCGACCTTCAGATCGGAGTGTTTATGTGAAGTTAGCGAACCTTCAAGATGTCAGATCGCAGACATCGTTTTCGTCGGTCTCCAAGCGGTCTCCCCTCGAACAATCCGACCTCCATAGAAGATTTGGAGCGTCGTTTTGAGCTTCGCGTCGAGCAAGCTAGCTCTTCGAGAGGCCGCCCTAGCTCGCCAAGAGACCGCCTGGGCTCAACAAGAGTCTGCAAGATATTTTGAAGTCTTGAGTCAGACTCTAGCTGCGATATCTCAAAAGCTCCTCCCCCAACCGAGTCAGGTCGCCACTCCAGATCGCTTGGCTGGCGGTCACCCCTTCGATCAGGCGACCTCCCAGCCCGCAGCTCCTGCGCGACCTCAAGCTGAAGAGTTTGCAGCTCGTCAAAATTTCTTTAGGGAAGCAACTCAGGGACCCCCTGCTCAGGCCCTGAATTTCCAGGAGGATTATGCTTATCCTCCAGCTCCTGCTTTTGCCTTTCCTGCCTCTTTTGATGTTGTTGAAGCAGAGGATCCTTCTCCTTTCACTGATAGAGTTCGTTGGGAGTCAATTCCCAGTGGCTTCAGAGAGCCCCATTTACCCATGTTTACAGGAGAGAGTGACCCAGTTTCCCATCTCCAAGCTTTTGAGTCTGATGTTGCTCTAAGGACTCTCTAATGCCGTGAAGTGCAAATTGTTGATCACTTCTTTCGACGGGCAAGCCCGGGAGTGATTTTATAAATTACCTTCCCAATCCATCCCGAGCTTTGCCGTCTTAAGGCATGAGCTTCTTCTGAGGTTTGCAACCTCTAAGAAGAGGAAGAGTGGCCCTGCGGCCCTCTTCAAGATCAAGCAGGGGGAAGGCAAGACTTTAGCTCGCTTTATTGATCGGTTCCAAAGAGAGATTCTTGGAATAAGAGATGTACATCCCTCTCTCTACATGGTAGTCCTAATCAACATCTTGCAAGAAGGACCTCTCAAGTTTGAGGTCACGACAAGGGAGCCCAGCTCATATCAAGAGCTGATTAGTATTGCAAACGTCACATAGAGGGGGAGATCAATAACCCCGTCTATGTCTCCAACCTGACGAGTAAAGCCGTCCAAAAAGGTTCGACAGGTTTCTATCCCTGCCCGCCATCTTCCAAACCACCTCGTCAAGAATTTCAGCCTTCTTATCAAAAGGGGAAGAACTCCGGTCACTATCGATCTCAGCAAGGGAATCGGCAGTTCCAACCTGAAGGGTCTTCTCTGCCAACCCTAGCTGCCCCAGTTCAACAATACACCCCAGTTCACCAGATCCAGTACTCTCAGCCATCTTTGTCAACTCCTCAGCCACTCTTCAATGATTCCCAAGAATCCTTCACCAACCTTTGTATCTCCATGAGTGAAGTGGTTCAGGTTCTTCAAAAGTAGCCTTTCTACAAAAGGCCTGCCCCGATCAGCTCTGATCCAAGAACCAGGAATCAAGCTCTTTACTGTGAACGCCACAGGGAAAGATGTCATGTGACTGAGAATTGCAGAGCTCTCCGCTTGCTGGTGAAGAAGCTCCTAAAGGAAGGGAAATTCAAAGATTTATTCCAGAAGGAAGATCCCTCCAAAGCCTCGACCTCCAAAAGCAAGGAGGTAGTAGTTCTTTGGGAATGTGAAGAGGTGGATGATGTTGGTCTTCTAGGCAATATCAGATACCCAGGTGAATGCGTAGATGCGAACGACGAAGGTACGTTAGGTAATCTTTTTTGCATTCATGGAGGTGCAGGACTTGAATCTTCCCGGAAAGCTAGCCTCGCAAGAGTCTATCAATCTGAGGTTGCATCTACCTCCTCCTCAGCTCCAGTTAGGCAAACGGTCACCTTTGGGCAGGAAGACCTTTCCCCGACCGCCAATCCTTTCAACGACGCAGTCGTTATCAAGGCGGTGGTAGAAAATTATACCGTTGATAAAATCTTGGTGGATACCGGAAGCTAGGTTAATGTCCTTTTCAAACCTGCCTTCGAGGCGTTGAAAATCAGAAAAGTTCTTCTCTCAACTGAAGGGCCGCTTTATTGTTTCTCAGGGAAGAAGAAGGAGGTAGAAGGAGTCGTCACCCTTTCAGCGACATTTGCCGGAATAGTAAAATTGGTAAAATTTATAGTCGTTGAAGCTCTAAGCAGCTACAACGCAATTTTTGGAAGGCCGATCCTGAACGAATACCAAGCGATAATCTCGACCTCTCATCAAGCTGTGAAGTTTGCCTTAAATGGTAAACAATACCGGATTAGGAATGATCCAAGAAAGGCCAGAGAATTCCACGTCAGGATGGTCAATATGATCGAATCATCTCCTCCTCGGAATATATATATGCAATACTGGCAGCAAGATGGAGCATATGATTTTCTGGAGGCTTGTCCTATCCAATCTTATGATTCAAGAACACTTGAATTCAAAAGCTTTCCAGAAAAATATATCTGACTTGGTAGATCCTTGAAAGAAGCCCTTGGAAGATGCTTTTCGTGATTTCTTCTCAGCAAGGAATAATGATAAAATAAAATGTCATTCATTTTTTGTTTTAAGCATCTCCCATTTATTTGGAGTTTCCTGCATCTTTTCTTTTTAGCTTCATTTGTAATAGCTAAAAGAGATTGACTGAGAACTTCGAAAAAGTATCAGAGTCAAAGAATTTACTGTTGGCAATATAATCTTCAAGAAGACGGATGCAACAACGGGATTTGACAATTGATAAGCATGAATCATAGCTGGACAGAGTCATTTATTATGAAAAATATAAAGAATGACATATCATCTCCAGGCTTATGAAGGAAAGTGGCTATCTCGCACTTGGATTGGAGATGATCTCAAGAGTTTCTTTTCCTAAAACTTGTATTTTTCTGTCTTTATTTTTCCTTTCTTTCTTTTTGCAAATGTTGTGACGAAGTGGATGTAAATTCTTACCTCATACATATTAGAAAGAAAATTTTGAGTTATTTTGTTTAACTTTTGAAGGCTAAGATCCTACCAAGAGAGGTATCGACAGATCCTACTTCATTCTCCCTCGACTTGAAGTTCGAGTTGTAAATCAGCGAGGACCACAGATAGCGGGGAGATTTCGCATTTGTGTAGCAGTAGCTCGCCAAGCTCGTGTGGAGGAGCTTTAGGATGCCGGGTGCTGCTGATATCTGACACACCTCTGCATCAAGGGAAGTCTAGGTGAATGTCTATCTCTGTCATGCATTATAGGACATCGTTACAGTCTTGATGATCTTTCCGGGAAAAGAAATGTCAGTGTAACCTCCGCAGTATGACCGCATCTGCCATATGGATCATCTTGTTCTGTGACCCTCGAACGCTCATTGGTGAAGGGATAGCCAAGAGGATGTTGGTTGTATGATTTTAAATGATCTTTCAAGGAAAGCAATGTCGGTATAGCCTTCGCGGCATAACCACACCTGCCTTTTTGATCATCTTGAGATACTATTCTCTATGTCTCTTTGAAAGTGTTGGAGTTATGATGGTCTTTTGAGGAAAGCAATGCTGGCATGGCCACACCTGCCCTTTAGATCATCACAAATTATATTCATCAAGCTTTTATTATAAAGGGGCGGTCTGAGGTTTTTGAAGACCGCCGATTTTCTGTATTGGATCACGTTGAGCATGGGGCGGTCTGGAGTAATCGAGACCGCCACCTACAAGTCTTCAAGACCTTATTGAATTTTCAAATGACCGGTCTTTATAACATGATTGTGGTTTCAAGCCAAGAGATGATTTGAATCATTGGAAGATCGTCATTCCAGCTCTCATTAAAAGCTATTCAGGAATCACGTGGATTATGACTTTTTATCTCTAAAGATCTTGCAGACTCAAGATAACCAGTTTTAAAGGCAGCCAATGAAATGTTCAAGATCATATTCTATATTTATTTATTTGAGAATCAGCATCAATGAATTGTCACTTTTTATCCTGACATGCTCAAAGTCAAAGATCACAAAAGTAACGAGCGGCCTTGTGAAAGCATATTATAGCCAGAGATCGATAGCCGTAAGTGATCTTGTTCATCCTCAGCGATCCCACAATCTCATTCTTGTGTATGCAGAATTGTTATCTACCTTCATATCAACCGGTCTGGGAAAATAAAGATCGAGGATTTCAGCTCATTTATTTTATAAATATGGGAGGTCGCTGGTTATCATGAAAGATTCTTTCTGAAATATCCAAGGAATGGCTTGAAGAATTAAAGATCGTGGATTATCTCTTAAAAACTATTTTTCAAAGAGCGGTCTCAATCATAGAGGATCATATCTTATGCTGTTCAAAGTTATCTGGGATTGATATCTACGAATTAACATTACCTTATCAAATCTTAAAAACCGCAGTTCGCAAGTATGATAAGCGGTCTTATATAGACATATTATATCTAGAGATCGCCAGTGTCAAAAGATCTTGCCCTTCTTTAGCTCTCGCAATTTCATTGCTTAATTGGAACTGATATTTCACCGTCCGGCAATGCGATCTGAAAGATATGAGATCGCCGTTATTGAATCGCTCAGTATGAAATATACAAGGTAATTGTCCCGAGCTAGGTAACATCTGGGGGCATTGAGATCGAATGCCAGATCTATATTATTACAATGAGATCGCGAATAGTATAATCAACATTTAAACGAAAGGTACAAAAAAGACATTCATCCGCAGAGGAGACAAAAGTATGTCAAATTTCTATTTTTTCGTTTTAATATTCGTTACATCAGATCGCGCGGTCATAAAATCCGCAGACGCAAAAGGTAAAAATTAAAAGTTTATCTATTGGCTTCGTGATCTTTTGGGAGACCTCTCGTCATTTGAAGAAGAGCCGGTCTCATCTGAGGATTTTTCTGAATCTCGGGCAGGAAATTTAGATCCCGAGCTTGAGTCCGCAGTAGAGCTTGTATCATTACCAACAACATACTGGCTTCCGCTCGCTTCGCCAGTATTGTTGGAACAACCCTATTACTGATTTGGGCTAGGATCACTGTCTTTGACTAGGACTCAAGTTAACCCCATTGTATAGTCTAAGGGTCAAGGTCTAAGTGTGTCTGAGTAGCTAGAACTTAGGAAAAATTCCAAGTTTCTGGGTTCGACGAAATCCATTCTGCGTTCGACGAACGTCAAGCTTCAGTTCGACGAATTTGCTCTTCAGCTCGACGAATTCAGTTCTCCAGCCAGTTCAAAAGATTTTGTCTTTAGTTAGACGAACTCTAGTTTGAGATCGACGAACTCAGCTCTGTGTTCGACGTAATAAGTAACAAGATGTTCAGTTCGACGAACTCAGCTTTCAGTTCGACGAACTCAACTTTGTGTTCGACGAATTAATTCAGTTCGACGAACTCAGCTTTCAGTTCAACGAACTCCGCTATCAGCTCGACGAATTTTCTTCTCCAGCTTGACAAATTTCTGAAGGATCAGTTATCAATCTTCTCTGAACTCAGATCGACTATTCAGCAACGGATCTATTCTATTATTTGGACTTATTCATTATCAGATAAGTCAAGATTTGATCTTTCCTTTTAATCCTTTCTATTCTCTTCTTTCGAGAATATAGACGTTTGATATATTGGAAAATGATACTTATATGGAAAAGAAAAAAGAATTAATTATTATTGCTGAATCAGATTGCAGTTCCAAGAAATATCTTTTCAAAATATTATATTCCTTAACCAGAAGATTTGAATTTCATATCAGTGATATATTGTCTAAGGAAAAGAAAGATCAGTAAGAACATAGTGAAAGAAATAATAGAGAAGTATCAGTCGAGAGAAAAAAAAACAAAATGTCAAAAAGAATAACAGAGTTCATCCTCAACAGTAGTATTTTCATTCTCTGAGAACATCAACAATCATTCTCTCAGTTTTCAGCTGCTAGTTCTTAATCTTCAAAAAGAAATAATAATCTGAGGAACTCTTTGTCTCTCAGATTTATCTGCTATCAAGGAAGATATTCTACATTCAAGAGAAAGCTTCATCCTTCAACTGCCTTGAATTTCTATCAGACAGTGGGAGCTTTACAACACAATAATCCACTAGTCTTCTCTCAGCTTGTTGACAGAGAAGAATTTCATAAACCTTTTTGTTTACTCTTTTTATCCCATCTTGTACAGGGTTCTAACTCCCTTCAAAAGTTAAACCTTTGGTGGCAGGGCACCTGATCAAAAACCTGTGTTTTGGTTTAAGCACCTGATCAAAAGCTCAGTGGTGTTTGGGCACCTGATCAAAAATCTCAGTGGTGATAAGGCACCTGATCAAAAACCTAGTGGATTCTTACCAAGGGTGATAGAAGAGTAGATGTACCCAGTTTGATTGGGGAACTACTATAGATCCTTGTGTCTTCTGTGATTGTGTCTTTATTTCTGTACTGTGCTGTGATTTGTGTTTATTTTGCTTTTACACTCACTCTGTTACACATATATATATCACAATTTTAATTCTGCTATAAAATAAGCTAAAACTTTTTAATACTCTATTCACCCCTCTCTAGAGTAAAGCTAAGATCTAATATCTCGCTTTCAATTGGTATCAGAGGTTGGTTGATTGATTACACAGGCTAACACCTGAATCAAAAGATCAATTAGATCTTAACTTTTTCTAGAGTTTTCTTTTTCTAAAAACTCATGGCACAAAACAAAGATTACTCAAGCACATGACCTCCTATGTGCAATCTCAATAAGTTTGCATTATGGATGACAAAGATCAAGTTATACATGAATTCTATTGATGGGGATATTTTCAATTCCATTTTAACAGGACCCCCTACTCCTTCAACATCAACAAGTACTGAGACAGCAACTAACTCTAATGTTGTTCCACCTCCTGAGTGGACAGAAGCTCAAAAGAAGCAAAGAAATGCAGATGCCAAAGCAATGAACATATTGGCACAGACTATGTCTGATGATATTTTCCAGAAGGTTGCGGACTGCACCTCAGCCAGGGACATCTGGATCTCTCTCAACAACATGGTTGAAGGATCTGAAGATGAAAATGATGCAAATGAAAAGGATCAATGCTTGATGGCTGTTTATGAGGCAATAATTCAGAACTTGCATCATCATCCAACTCCAGTGATGATGAAGATGATGAAGATGAAAGAAACTTCTGCATGATGGCTATCAATGTCTCAGGAAGTAATTCAGATGAATCAGAATCTGATAATGACAGTGATCAAGTAATCTCTACCTTTGACTTTAATTCAAATGATTTCAAAAATGAATTTAAAACTCTTTATTTGGATTTAATTAAATCCGAGAAAGAAATAATTTCCCTCAGAAATAAGTTGGTTGAAATGAATCATTTGGCTGAAGATAATGCCAATCTTAAGAAAGAACTGGCTGCCTCCAAAGAACATATTGTTCTCATTGAGAACAAATTATCTGAGGCTAAAAAGTTTGAAGAATCCCTCAATGGGAGAAGCATCAAACTGATGGACATCACAAGCACTGTGAATGCCAGACTAAATGGCAAACTAGGTTTGGGTGCATCATCAAGTCAGCCACATCTCCTTAAGAAAAACATTTTATCTACACCAGTAAAGTTCATCTCTGCCAAGAGCAAAGAGGCAATAGTTGTAGGTAAGAATATCTCAAGTAAGGATGTTAAGAATAAAGGAATTCAAAAGAATTCGCCGAACGGCGCTCGACGAAATCACACAAATTCGTCGAACGAAGATCGACGAACGCTGAATACAGACTTTCAGTACAACTATTCTTCGAACGACGCTCGACAAAATCACTTCAATTCATCGAACGACGATCGACGAACTCAGCCAAGTTCGTCGAATAGAAATTGTACTGAATTTCAAAAGAATTCTAATTCTCAACATACTAAGAATCTCTTTACTGAGTGGATCATTCCTACAAGGAAATATCATCCACAAGGCTATAATGATCAGCCTGAGATTTCTTACATTTCAGAATTTTGTGGTAAGACAAAAGGACCAAAGGTAGTCTGGGTCAAGAACAACTAGTTTATTTTCTGTTGTGCAGGTACAAGGCTATCCAAGCATAAAAGAACAGTGGTATTTGGATAGTGGGTGCTCCAAGCACATGACAGGAAACAAGGCCAACCTAAGCAACTACAAGGCAAAACTTGGACCCAAAGTGATTTTTGGAGACTCCAACTGTGGACGAACCAAAGGATATGGAAAAATCAAAGTTGGAGCAGTTACCTTCAAAGAGGTAGCATATGTCAATGGTCTCAAGCATAACCTCATTAGCATAAGCCAGCTATGTAATGAAGGTTATCAGGTAACTTTTAACCATTCCTTATGTCTTATTACCAATAATAAAAACATTAATGTGTTATCTGGTATTAGACATGGAAATATTTATTTAGTCAATTTGGACTCTGTCAATTCAGTCATTTGTTTATTTAATTCAATAAGTAAAACAAATGAATTATGACATAAAAGGCTAGGACATATTAACCTTAGAACTATCTCTAAGCTCTCCAAGGGTAGTCTAGTAAGAGGACTGCCTTCTGGTTCATACAAGAAGGAAGGACTCTGCAGGGCTTGTCAACTAGGAAAGCAAACCAAGAGTAGTTTTAAATCTTTATCCAATAGTGATTCACCTAGGATTCTGTACTTACTGTATTTGGATCTCTTTGGACCCACTACAATACAGAGCTTAGGAGGGAAGCATTACACTTTAGTTATTGTAGATGACTTCTCAAGATTCACTTGGGTGTTCTTTCTTAGGAACAAGTCTGACACCTTCAGTATTCTGACAGACTTTCTCAGGTCCATCAAGATTGAGTACTCTTCTCTAGTTGCATTGATCAGAAGTGATCATGACACTGAGTTTGAATCTCTGCTGATGAGAGAATTCTGTGGAAAAGAAGGGACCAGACAATGTTTCTTTACTCCTAGAACTCCTCAACAAAATGGGGTAGCTGAAAGGAAAAATAGAACATTAATTGAATCAGTAACTACATTGCTTGCTGATGCTCACTTGCCACTCTCTTTTTGGGCAGAGGCAGTGAACACATCAAATTATGTGTTGAACAAAAGTCTGATACATAAACTTAAGGGTAAAAAACCCTATGAATTACTTAAGAATAAAAAGCCCAAGGTTAACTATTTTAAGATTTTTGGCTGTAAATGCTATGTGCATAACAATAATAAGAAATATCTAAGGAAATTTGAAGCAAAGTCTGCTGAAGGTATATTCCTTGGATACTCTCTTTCTAGTAAAGCATATAGAGTTTATAACAAATCAACTATTAAGATATAAGAGTCCATGCATGTATCTTTTGATGAAACTAAAATATTAAATGAGGAGAGGAACACCACCTCTACCAGAGACATTTTGCAGGTACCAGCTCTATGTGAAGAGCTCAATGGATTAAATCTACAGAATGAAGATTCTCTACTTCCATCATCTCAAACTATTGAAGACAGTGAAGAAGAAGATATTCCAGAAGATCTCGCTGATAATTCAAATCAAGTGACAGCTGAACAAATCTCTCAAGAGGAAACTCTTGCTGAACCCACTCCAACTATTGATCACTTCACAGTTAGAGATCATCCAATATCTCAAATTATTGGAGACATCTCAGCAGGTGTTCAAATAAGGCATCAACTCAACCAAAATCAGATGCATACTTATTTCCTATCATAGATTGAACCTCAATCCATAAAAGATGCAGAACAAGATCCAAACTGGATTCTTGCAATGCAAGAGGAACTCAATCAATTTGAAATGAACAAGGTTTGGGATTTGGTTCCAAGACCAAAGGGCCATCCAGTCATTGACACTAAATGGGTCTTCAAGAACAAGCTAGATGATCAAGGCTTCATAATCAGAAATAAAGCAAGATTGGTAGCCCAAGGATACTCTCAGGAAGAAGGAATTGATTATGATCAAACCTTTGCTCCTGTTGCTAGACTTGAAGCTATCAGGATATTTCTTGCCTTTGCTGCTTTCAAGAAATTTAAATTTTATCAGATGGATGTGAAGAGTGCATTCTTAAATGGGGATATCAAAGAAGAAGTTTATGTGAAACAACCACCATGTTTTATCTATCCAACTCACTCTTCTTATATCTTTAAGCTTAATAAAGCTCTTTATGGTCTCAAGCAAGCTCCCAGAGCATGGTATGAGACCCTAGCTAATTTTCTTTTAGAGAACAAGTTCTGTAGAGGCATTGTTGATAAAACTTTATTTTTCAGGATACATAAAAATCAAACTTTACTAGTTCAAATTTATGTAGATGACATTATTTTTGGCTCTACAAATTCAAATCTATGCAAAAGGTTTTCTGACCTAATGCAATCTAAATTTGAAATGAGTAGTATGGGTGAGTTATCTTACTTCCTTAGTATTCAAGTGGAGCAAACTCCAAATGGCATATTCATATCACAATCCAAGTATGCTAAGGAATTAGTGAAAAGATTTGGTATGTCTGATGCTTCTACTATGAAAACACCCATGCCCTCCAATGCCGTTGTAGACAATGATGAATCAGGGAAACCTGTGGATCAAAAAGTATATAGAGCAATTGTTGACTCCTTACTTTACTTAACAACTAGTAGACCAGACATAATGTTTGCTACATGCATTTGTTCTAGGTTCCAAGTTAACCTCAAAGAATCTCACCTTATTTTACTAAAAAGAATTTTGAGATATATAAAGGGTTGTCCAAATCTAGGACTATGGTATCCAACTGTATCAGAATTTGAATTAGCTGGATTCTCAGATTCTGATTATGCTGGATGCAGAGTAGACATGAAAAGCACATCAGGAACTTGCCAGTTCCTTGGTGATAAGCTTGTGTCTTGGTTTTGTAAAAAACAGACATCTGTGTCTACATCAACAGCTGAAGCAGAATATATTGCTGCTGGCAGTTGCTGCTCATAAATTTTGTGGATACAAAATCAACTTCTAGATTATGGTATCAACTTAAATAAGTCAATTATATTTTGTGACAATACTAGTGCAATATTTATAGAATAAAATCCAGTACTCCATAGTAGGACTAAACACATAGAAATTAGGCACAACTTTATCAGAGATAATGTGGATAAAAATAAAATTTGCCTACAATTTATTCCTACTGACTTACAAAGGGCTGATATTTTCACCAAACCCTTGGATGAAAAGAAGAATATCTTCTTTATAAATCAGCTAGGAATGATAGATGGAGATTCAATCAATTAAAATTTATATTTTCTACGCATTCCCTCATTTTGTCGAACGGAGAACGACAAAATCTAGTCGTTCGTTGAACGGAGATCGACGAAGCCTATTAGCTTCAGAGATCGATGAAGTTAGCTCGATCGTCGAACCGAGATCAACAAAAATTTACTTTTTGTCGAACGCAGTTTGATGAAGCCTAAGACTCTTCGACTTCTGATTTTATTAGGTTTAGCCGACCTCAGTTCCACGAGTTTTTGCGCCTTCTCCGATCTCTTTCCTTATAATCAAATTTTAATTCTTTTTCATTTTTGCGCCAACAGAAATTGCTCTTACATTTCCCTACAGTTCCCTTGCACTTGATCTCTCGTTTTCTCTTGCAGGTACAATGTCAATCTCCCAAGCTAACTGCTCTCCTTGATGAGAAGCTAGCTCCTGTTCTGCAAGGTATCTCTGATCTCTCTTCCAAGCTTGTATCCTTCCCTACCTCCTATACATCTGTCCCTTCTTCTAGGGGCCTAGCTTCAGGTCTCCCTAAAACTAGGCAGGAGGAGATGCTTGATGAAGAAGTTCCAGATCATGCAGATGCAGATTCAGTTATGGCATTTGATCCAGTAACTCCAGTTTGTGATAGAAGCAGCTCTAGCTATTGATTCTCATATGACAGATTTAGTTCCAATTATTGCTACAGCTCAGATAAACAAAGCCAAAGTAGAAGGCAAGGATTTCTCTCAGTTCACTACAATGTCTGATTTCAGAAGACAAGAATTTGAAAAATACAGCTCAAGGCACCTATTTAATGCTGAAGATTATTTAAGGTTACACCCAGCAACAGTGGTTCCTCATGCATCATCTCAAACCCTGCTGAGAGCTCATGACCTCTATATGAGCAAAAGGGAATCAGAAAATCCAAATAGAGAAATCATATTCAAGCCATCCTCAAAGTGAAAGAGTAAGGCTTCAATTCATTTGGTTTTGATTAATTCTATTTTCAGTGTAAATTTTCCTAAACCCAGAGTTCTATATATTTTCTATCTGCTGAAATGATTTAAAATTCTGTCAGATATATATATGCTCTATGTTTGTTGTTTGTTTTATTTATTATTTGTCAAATAGTGTCCTAACCCAAATATGGGGAGATTGTTGGAACAACCCTATTACTGATTTGGGCTAAGATCACTGTCTTTGACTAGGACTCAAGTTGACCCCATTGTATAGTCTAAGGGTCAAGGTCTAAGTGTGTCTGAGTAGCTAGAACTTAGGAAAAATTCCAAGTTTCTGTGTTCGACGAAATCCATTCTGCGTTTGACGAACGTCAGGCTTCAGTTCGATGAATATGCTCTTCAGCTCGACGAATTCAGTTCTCCAACCAGTTCAACAGATTTTGTCTTCAGTTCGACGAACTCCAATTTGAGATCGCCGAACTCAGCTCTGTGTTCGACATATAAGTAACAAGATGTTCAGTTCGACGAACTCAGCTTTCAGTTCGACGAACTCAGCTTTGTGTTCGATGAATTAATTCAGTTCGACGAACTCAGCTTTCAGTTCGAAGAACTCAGCTCTCATCTCGATGAATTTTCTTCTCCAGCTTGACAAATTTCTGAAGGATCAGTTATCAATCTTCTCTGAACTCAGATCAACTATTCAGCAACGGATCTATTCTATTATTTGGACTTATTCATTATCAGATAAGTCAAAATTTGATCTTTCCTTTTAATATTCCTTTCTATTCTCTTCTTTCGAGAATATAGCTGTTTGATATATTGGAAAAGGATACTGATATGGAAAAGGAAAAGGAATTAATTATTATTGTTGAATCAGATTGCAGTTCCAAGAAATATCTTTTCAATATATTATATTCCTTAACCAGAAGATTTGAATTTCAAATCAGTGATATATTGTCTAAGGAAAAGAAAGATCAGTAAGAAGATAGTGAAAGAAATAATAGAGAAGTATCAATTGAGAAAAAAACAAAATGTCAAAAAGAATTACAGAGTTCATCCTGAACAACAGCATTTTCATTCTCTGAGAACATCAACAATCATTCTCTCAGTTTTCAGCTGCTAGTTCTTAATCTTCAAAGAGCAACAATAATCTGAGGAACTCTTTGTCTCTCAGATTCATCTGCTATCAAGGAAGATATTCTACATTCAAGAGAAAGCTCCATCCTTCAACTGCCAAGAATTTCTATCAGACGGGGGGGGGGGGGGGGGGGGGGGAGCTTTACAACACAACAATCCACTAGTCTTCTCTCAGCTTATTGACAGAGAAGAATTTCATAAACCTTTTTGTTTACCCTTTTTTATCCCATCTTGTACAGGGTTCTAACTCCCTTCAAAAGTTAAACCTTTAGTGGCAGGGCACCTGATCAACAACCCGTGATTTGGTTTGAGCACCTGATCAAAAGTTCAGTGGTGTTTGGGCACCTGATCAAAAATCCCAGTGGTGATAGGGAACCTGATCAAAAACCTAGTGGATTCCTACCAAGGGTGGTAGAAGAGTAGATGTACCCAGTTTGATTGGGGAACTACTATAGATCCTTGTGTCTTCTGTGATTGCGTCTTTCTTTCTGTACTGTGTTGTGATTTGTGTTTATTTTGCTTTTACACTCACTCTGTTACACATATATATATCACTATTTTAATTTCGCTATAAAATAAGTTAAAACTTTTTAATACTCTATTCACCCCCTCTAGAGTAAAACTAAGATCTAATACCTCACTTTCAAGTATTTCTTTCAATATCAACATCAACTTCCTCTTCTTCTCCTTTAGCGGCGTCCTCACCAGTCGTGATCGACTGTTCGTTTATTACCCTCACAGCGTCAGGGAAAAGATCATTAAATTTGATATCTTTAAACTCTTCAGTAAGACCGCCGCAGTCGCGAAGTTCTGAATTCACTTGCTCCGCGGTCTCCTTTATATGATTCATCAACGCGCTTTGGAATTCAGGATTGTCCGGGTCATATGCTACTTCTTTTGATTGCTACAAAAGAAAATTATTAGACCGCGCGATCACACAAAAGAAGCTAGATATCTCAAGTAAAAGTTTGTACTCTTCGTTCCACATGCAAGATTTTGATATCTTTCAGGGCTCTTCGTAGAGACCGCCCCATATGATGATTTAAGACCGTGCTCCTAGCGGTCGCTTGAGCGCAGACGCCAGGAAGCAATTCGGTCTCAAAGTTGAAAGTGCACAGTTAACCTCACTAGAATTCTCTAGAGGGGGGGGGGGGTGAATAGAGATTAAAAATATTGTGTGCAATTATATATATATATATGTGTGTGTAGTGATCACAGATTAAGGCTTCCCACACACCAACAAGAATTAAGCAAGTAAAGAAAGTAAATGCAAGAAAAGAAATCACAGCACAACACAAGGAAAAATAGTGGTTCCCCAAACTTTGGGTAGTCCACTCTTCTACCCCCTTTGGTAGGAATTCACTATCTTGCACTGAGTCTTTTGATAAGGAGACTCTTAGAACCACCCTGAGTCTTTTGATAAGGAGACTCTTAGAACCAGTACAACTGAATTTTTTGAAGAGAGATTCTAAAAACTCTTTTACAGTATTTGAGAGTGAAATGAATGTAAAGAAGAAAGAGAAATAATATAAAGACAAGAAGGAATCTTCTTCCTAGCAAGAAGATTGTAAGCACAAGAAGTAGTGAATGAAATCTCTTCTATAGTGAGAAGAAGATTTGTAGCTTTTCTCTCTTTTAGTGAGAGCTATCAAAGTTTGCAGCAGAATGACTTCAGAAGCAGGAGAAGATGGAAGCTTGATGGTTGCTGCAGGACTATTTCACAATTCTCTCTCTTTTTCACTTGGGAGCTTTTCCTCTTTTTCAATATGTATATGGTGGATCACTTCTTGTTGTTCTCTGTCGAACTTCTCCTTATTTATAGCTCCGTGTATTAAGATAACACTATAGGAGAGAAATCAATTAGTAGACAGAGTATTAGAAAGAGAGAAATATTTCCATAACAATTATATCTATAGAAGGAAAGAATTCATTCTGATTTCAAATAATGTCCATAATGGATTTAATCAAATTAGCCAAGAATCTATTAGAGGAAAAGAATGATTCAGAACGGCTATAAAGAATAAATTGATTCTATATAAATCAGATCTATAAAAAAAGGAAAGAGATCTGGCGATTTTTGAATTAAACATAGAAATTGACGTGCGTCGATTGCTATTCGACGTAAGCGTCGAATTCGTCCTGGCTGGACGTCGAGAGGAGAATAAGGAAGGTGCGTCGACTAAGGTGCGTCGACTTCTCACGATGTGTCGTCTAGAAGTCAGAGCTACGTCGACATAGGATACGTCGAATTCTTCTTAAAGTTACTTTGACTCATTCTGAAAGGAACGTCGACACCACTTCGACGTTGCGTCGAATACTATTCGGCGCATATTTACTTAACCTTGACTTTTCTTTCTTAGAAAACATATTCAACTCATTTTCAGGGGTTAAGAGAAATCATTTTCCCAAACAATCTCCCCTATTTGTCTTAACCCTATTGGAGAGAAATTGTATCAGCATATTGATCAA
Source organism: Dactylorhiza incarnata (assembly GCA_033032865.1). Lineage (NCBI taxonomy): Eukaryota > Viridiplantae > Streptophyta > Magnoliopsida > Asparagales > Orchidaceae > Dactylorhiza > Dactylorhiza incarnata. The sequence continues at coordinate 1,516,950 of JAWHQI010000338.1, forward strand.
TCACAGCAAAGAATTTAAGCAAGTGGAAGAAAAATTAGAAAAGGAAATCTTATAAACAAACTTCATGTTCAGATCAATCAGTATTCAACCATAAATATATCAGTCATTGTTTTTAAGGCATTTTAGGAGGGGTAGGAGGAGTCTTCCTTTTTCTAGTGAATACGACTATTTTAAGAGAGGGGGGTTGCTCCTTCTCAGCACCAGGTAGTTCACTCAGCTCCCCCTGAGTTACATCAGTTTGCTCCCCCTGGGATGGAACTTCCTTGGTCGCTTCTACTTCTGCCTCTTCAGTTTCTTTTTCAGTTCCAGCTTCAGTCATAGCAGTACCTGGCCCCTGAGCTCCTATTTCACCTATCACAGTATCTAGCTCCCCCTGAGTTTCAGCTTCTTTATTTTTCTCACCATCTGCCACATCTTCCTTTTCAACTTCATTTTCTGCTCTGCTTACCTCCCCTTGTAACAGTACCACTTGATTTGCAGCTTCTCTTGCTATATTGAGTACCTCTATTATTTGTTCTTCAGAATGTAGCTCAGGTACTAACTCATTTCCAATTGTCTTGAGCAGTGCAAGACTATCAGTTTTTGAGGTAGGAGGTGACTTGTGGGAGAGAGATTTAGGAGTGGAGGGCTTCTCTTCATCTAGCTTCTCCCCCTTCTTGACCTTCTTGGCCAAGGAGGTTAAGAAAGACCTGGTTACTTTAGAGGAAGAGAGAGAGGTATTTAGACTTTGCAAAGAGGCACTAACCCCATCTATTTGGGTGTGCATGTGTAGGATAGAGGAATGAATCTGGGAGCAGTGCTCATCCAGCATTGCTTGGAATGTTTGAGCTGCTGATGCAATGCACTGAGTGAGGAGAGCTTCAGTGGATGTAGATGGTTCATGTTGTGGTTGGTGATGAGGAGAGAGTGGTGGAGGTGGTGATGAAGCTGGAGAGAAGTTAGTTGATACATGAGGTATGGGTGATAAAGGAGGTGGAGAGGATGAGAAAGTATGAGGAGGAAGAGATGGAGAAACTGCTGTTTGAGCAGGTGTTTGAGAAGATGTAGGTAGAGGAGGGGTTATGAGAGTGGTAGAGACTAGTGGAGTAGATGATGGTGGTAGCTAGAGAAAGATTGTCTCTTTGAGGAGGAGGAGGAGGAGGAGGAGGAGATGGATGAACAGGAGAGTTAGGAGGAGATGGAGTCTTTTCAGTAATGGAACCAGGCTTAGGGATTTGCCTGGTCCATTTGGAGAATAGAGCTATTGACATCCTTTTCCCTGGAGGAATAGGAATTCCTTTTGACCTACATAGGTCAGGGAAGGAGTGGAAGAGTACTTGACTCATAATCCTCATATATGCATTTTCTTTGTGTGAGTATTTAGAGCTTATCATCTTGAGCAAGCATGTGGCCCAGTCCACCTTCTTCTTCAGCACCAGGGCCCCCATGATATTCAATTGCTGCTTGGGCACTGCATCATGGGCTGAGGTCTTGCATAGCAGGATTTTTCCTACTATATCTGCTAGCAGTCTGTACTCCTCAGAAAAGTCTATTTTCTTTAGATGGATTGGTCTATCTTTTGAAGACTTCATGGTGGTTAGCAGATGCTTGATTTCATCAGATGTGAGGTCTATAGATTCATCACCTAATAAGGGAGTGATGAAGACTTATTTAGTTATTCTTTAGAAGCTGATTTTCTTTCCCTATTTGCTTTGAACAAAGATAATATTAGGGTGTACCTGATTGAAGATCAAAGGTTGTCCTAATGTGTTCTGCAGATATTGAGACAGGTGTCTCATGGATTGTTCCTTGGATTTCTCCTTGTTCAGATATCTGAACATGAGTCATCAGCTCTGTGAGCTCTATTTCTAGGAGCTTGCATCTTGTGGAGATGAGCTTATCTAGTCCAGCTTCAGTGAACATAGCAATGATGCTCTTGTAGTTTTCTGCGGCGGCTTGGAAAGATTCAAGGTCAATGACGAAACCAGAGTTGGTCTTGGGAGCCATTTTAGGTCTGTGAGAGAGAGAGAGAGGAAGAAATCGGCTGGACTGAGGAGCAAGAAGGATGAAGGATGCAGAGTAGTGAAGGTTTCTAACTGAAGAGTCTTTTTAAGTCAGGTGAAACGTCGAAATGCGACACTATTCGAGGCTTATTCGGTACATCAGTGGATGTGACCGAAAATATTTTAGTATTGCCGCTCGTTTTCATGAAATCAACGTTACGTCGAGTGGAATTCGACGTAAGCGTCGATACAGCCCGCGTTAAGATGCTAGGGTTTCGTATCGACGTATGTGTCGATTGTAATCGACGCATGCGTCGATTTCACTTATTGAGTTGAGTCATCGATGGTGCGTCGATTAGAAGTCGACATGACTTTTAATTTTCCAAAAAAAATTCTAGGTGTTGATTTCTTTTTATCTCTTCCTAATCCTAAAGGTTTCTAAGTTAGTCTTGGACTAATTTTCACAGATAGTTTGATTGATTATGCCAACATTGTTTGGCAAGGTGGCCAATTTTGTTATATATGTAGCCCTTGATTATCTTAGTATTGTGAGAATTTGAGTTTAGAGAGGGATAGAAGTGTTGATTAAGATAGAAAGTTTGATTTAGATGGGAATTTTGGTTAGGATAGAAAGTTTGGTTAGGATAGAGGTGTTGATTAGGATAGAAATCATGATTAGGATGAATGGGTCCTGAATAGGGGTTAAGATGGAAGGTTTTTGGAGGATAGGCATTTAAGTTGCTCTGAGTTTTTATGCGTCGATATCTATTCGACGTATGTTGATAGTTGCGTTGATTTATATTCGGCGCTTTCTCGAGATAGCGTTGATCTGGTATCGATGCATGATCAAAGTTGCGTCGATTTGATGTCGACGTACTTTTATTCAAGCGTCGAGCTGAGGTCGAGGCATCTGAGAGATTGCGTCGAGTAGAATTCGACGCACTATCATTCATATGTTGATATGAAGTCGACGCAATTGTATCTTTATAAATTTTTTTTCCCTTTTTCCGATTTGGCTCTTTTATGTATTATTTCTTTTGGCTTAGTTGCTTCTTCAGATGAAGTTTGAGAGTCATCAGCTGAATAATATGATGTTTCATCAAATTGTTTTATTTCCTTGAGGGAGTCTTCTTCCTTATTTAGTGAGCCTTTTTCTTGGTTTGATTTGATAGTTTTGGTGAATTTTACAGGGATCATCCAAACAGGTTTGTTGGATGGAATTTGGCTGGTTGAGGGATCAGCCCCTAGACCAAGATTTTTGTGTCTCCTTGTTTGTTTTTCAGTGATTTCCTTGAGAGTTTGGCTTCTCATTTTTATTGATTCTTCAAAAGCTTTTGCCTGAAATACCTTATCCTTAAGGAGCTGGTTTTCTATTCTAGCCTTTTCTACCTCCTTTTCTATGATGTTAGCCCTTAATTCATAATTTTTAGGGCATTTAACTTCTCTATTTCTCTGGTTTTTAGCCATATTAATTTGTTCTTTTAGATCCTTAATTTCTTGTTTAGCTTTTAGTTGATCTAGACACATTCCCATAAAATCATTTCTGAAATTATCACTTTGAAAATCTATTTCCTCAAAAATGCTTACCTCATCCTTATCCTCAGATTCTTCTATGAGAATAAGGCTATTTTCTCTTTCATCTTCAGAAGATATGCTTTCTTCTGATCCTGTCTCACTCCATGATTTGGCACCATCATCTTTCTTTGAGCCTTCAAGTGCCATTAAGCATAGGTCTTCTTGCTTAGGCTCTTCATTGTCACTCTTAGAAGAGGAGATGTCCTCAGAGTCTGTTTCACTCCAGGCTTCTGCAATAAAGCCTCTTTCTTTCTTCTTCCCCTTTTTCTTGAGATCTTTCTTTTTCAGATCTTTCTTTGTCTCACCATTTTCTGGACATTCTGGAGCAATATGTCCAGGTTTCCTGCAAGAATAACAAATAATTTCTTTAGTAGGAGTTTTGTCATACCTTGGTTTTGACTCTCTCCTTCTTGATCCATCTGTCCTGACCCATTTCTTGAATTTTCTGGCCAGGAAACTGAATAGTTCTTCTTCAGTGACAGAGCTTCCTTCTTCTGTTGTTTTTAATGCAATGTTCCTATCTTTTGAAGAAGTTGGGGTGTTTTCTCTTCTCTTCTTCTCTTCTCTGGTTTTCAGCAGTTGCTCATAGGATCTGAGTTTTCCTAAGAGAGCATCTGTTGAAATTTCCCTTTGTCCTATTGTGTCTCTTATTTCCCATATCCTTGAGTCCCATGAACTTGGGAGACTCATCAGCAATTTGTCATTGATCTCTGTGAGAGAGATTTCTCTATCCAAGTCTCTTAGTTGATTGATGATCAGACTGAATTTGTCATACATCTCAGAGATGCTTTCTTCATTCTTCTTTTGAAAGTTATCATATTGAGAGATCAATAGAGCCTTCCAATCTTTCCTTTCATCAGCACTTCCTTCTACCATCTTTATGAGAGCCTCCCAAATTTCTTTGGCTGATACACAATCAACAACCCTTTGAAAGATTTCATCAGAGAGGGTTGAGACCAGAATATTTACAGCTTTTGCATCACATGTTCCTGCCTTCTTCTCTTCAACTGTCCACTCAGCCTTTGGGACAAGAGTTTGAGTCACTTCACCACTTGAGTCTTTTCTGTAAGGCTTGGGAGGACCTGTCAAGATAACATTAAATAATTCTTCATCAATAGAATTCATATAAATCCCAATTCTTGTTTTCCAAACTGCAAACTTTTCAAGATTGCACATTGGTGGTCTGGTGGAAGCATAATCTTTGATTTGTGCCATGTGAAAAATAATTTTTATTAGAAATATATATATATATATAAATAAGAGGTAGGATCTTTTTGATCAAGGAGTTAACCTTTTTAGATCAACCTCCCTCTGGTACCAATTGAAAGTGCACAGTTAACCTCACTAGAATTCTCTAGATGGGGGGGGGGGGGTGAATAGAGATTAAAAATATTTTGTGCAATTATATATATATATATGTGTAGTGATCACAGATTAAGGCTTCCCACACACCAACAAGAATTAAGCAAGTAAAGAAAGTAAATGCAAGAAAAGAAATCACAGCACAACACAAGGAAATATAGTGGTTCCCCAAACTTTGGGTAGTCCACTCTTCTACCCCCTTTGGTAGGAATTCACTATCTTGCACTGAGTCTTTTGATAAGGAGACTCTTAGAACCACCCTGAGTCTTTTGATAAGGAGACTCTTAGAACCAGTACAACTGAATTTTTTGAAGAGAGATTCTAAAAACTCTTTTACAGTATTTGAGAGTGAAATGAATGTAAAGAAGAAAGAGAAATAATATAAAGACAAGAAGGAATCTTCTTCCTAGCAAGAAGATTAGATGCACAAGAAGTAGTGAATGAAATCTCTTCTATAGTGAGAAGAAGATTTGTAGCTTTTCTCTCTTTTAGTGAGAGCTATCAGAGTTTGCAGCAGAATGGCTTCAGAAGCAGGAGAAGATGGAAGCTTGATGGTTGTTGCAGGACTATTTCTCAATTCTCTCTCTTTTTCACTTGGGAGCTTTTCCTCTTTTTCAATATGTATATGCTGGATCACTTCTTGTTGTTCTCTGTCGAACTTGTCCTTATTTATAGCCCTGTGTATTAAGATAACACTATAGGAGAGAAATCAATTAGTAGACAGAGTATTAGAAAGAGAGAAATATTTCCATAACTATTATATCTATATAAGGAAATAATTCATTCTTGTACAACCCCGATGTTCGCCAGGAAGGGTCCCTGGTTCGCACAACCTAGGGAGCGAGCTAAGGAGCGGTTCGGCAGGCGAGCCCTAGAGGCAGGCGAGCCAGCCGGTCAGAGGAGTTCGCTAGGTGGCTTTGGCGAGCCTGCCGGTCGGAGGAGCTCGCTAGGCAGGTCCGGAACCTTGGGGTACAAATAGCCATTTTTGGGGTACAGTTAGCCATTTTGGCGAGCTCGGCCCACTAAGGAGCGGTTCGGCAGGCGAGCCCTAGAGGCAGGCGAGCCAGCCGGTCGGAGGAGTTCGCTAGGTGGCTTTGGCGAGCCTGCCGGTCGGAGGAGCTCGCTAGGCAGGTCCGGGACCTTGGGGTACAAATAGCCATTTCTGGGGTACAGTTAGCCATTTTGGCGAGCTCGGCCCGCTAAGGAGCGGTTCGGCAGGCGAGCCGTAGAGGTAGGCGAGCCAGCCGGTCGGAGGAGTTTGCTAGGCGGCTTTGGCGAGCCAGCCAGATCTTTCGGCGAGCCCCGTGTTCGCTGAACAGGTCAGGGGTCTCTGGTTCGCCGGCGCCTGGGGTGGTCCTTTACCAAAAAACCCCTGGTGGTCTGCGGGTAGCCCCTCCGAACAGCGGAGTTTGGCTGTTAGCAGACCAATTTGGGGTGCGGATAGTAAGAAGGGACAGCGGGAGTTGGCTATTGACAGACCACAAAACCAAAATCTATAAAGAGACCTTAAGGGGAACCTTGGAAGAAGACCGGTTTCAGAATCTTTGAGCCTTCTTCTCTCCATAGGTCGCTTTGGTTTGGGCTCTCTAGCTCTCCAAGGTGCCCGAGTCTTAGCTTTGGCTTGGGAGGGGAAGCGCTCAACGATCTTCCGGGTTAGTGGAGGGACCTCCTTGCTGAGACCAGGGTCTTTGTTCTTTGTCCGGGTTATCTGCCTATCTCTTCCGAGGGACCGGTAAGGGCTAGTCGCCCCTCAATCCGTTGAGGGCCCCGAGCTCCACAAGAGACCGAGAAATCGGTTTCAACATTTTGGTGCGGTGAGCGTGGAGCGTGGCTTGTTCAAGAAAGTTCCAGAGAAGGGTTATGGCGAGAGATGATGAGAAGGGCGAGGAGTTCGGCGAGACTCCTCAGGAGGCGATGGCCAGGATGCTCGCGGATTTCAGAAAGGAGGTGCTCGACACTTTGGGGTTCACGGTCACAGCTCTGCAAAGTGAGTTTGCGACCCCAGCACCTCAGGCGACCCCTCCCCCAACAGCAGTCGGCGAGAAGGCACCAGGAGGAAGGGCTGGAAAGGAAGTTGCCATTGGTTTAGGTCAGAGCCAGGAAGGGCGAGTGCTGTTCGCCAGTCCGGCGAGCTCCGTGCCTGCAAGCTCAGTGCTGGCGAGCTCCGTCCCAGCGAGCACGACACTGGCGAGTGCGCGCCAAGAGGAAGCGGCGACTGTCGGGGTGGTTCAGGCGAGCACCGCCCTCGCGAGCACAGTCCCGGCGAGCTCAAGTTTGGCGAGCAAGCTTGGGGGACGAGTGGAGCCAGGAAGAGTGACAGGAGGGGGGAAGCCCCTTTTGTGAGTTGGTGCTTTCTGCACCCGTCCCGGGGGGATTTGGAGAATGGGACCGGGTGTACTACAACGGTAGAGATGACCCTGTCCAGCACCTGCAGAGTTTCGAAGACTCGGTCTCCATCAGGCCGATGTCAGATGCCTTCAAGTGTCGGCTCTTTGCCGTCACCCTCAAGGAGAAGGCCAGGGACTGGTTCCATCATCTCCCTGCAGGGTCAATCTACTCGTTCGAGGATTTGCGCCGAAGTTTTTTGCTGAGGTTCTCGACCTCAAAAAAGAGGAAGAAGGCGCTGATTCCCTCTTCGCAGTGAAGCAGGGACCCAGGGAGTCGCTGGCTCAGTATGCCGATCGGTTCCAGGAGGAAGTGCAGCTCACTCAGGAGATGCCTGGGTTTGCACTCCAACTCGCCTTCACGGTCGGGTTGAAAGAGAGTTTCTTCAAGATGGCGTTGAAGAGAAAAGACCCCGTCTCCTTTGAAGAGCTGATGGAGAGGGTGTCGGAGGAAGTCGCGAGTGAGGAAGCCAACCCGGAGCTCACCAAGAGGCTAGCAAATCTCAGTGAGCCGGAGGTGAGGCAGCAGGAGGTCAGGAGAAGGGAAGAGCCCCGGGCCCCGGAGGGGGAATGGAGGCCGCAAGGTGGAGGAATGCATGGGCAGGGAAGGGGTTACGGCCCAGGAAGGGGTAACCACGTCGGAGGTCAATGGAGGCCCCCCAGTTAGGGTGGAGGCAAGGTCCGATGCAAATGCCTCCCCCTCCCCAACAGGCCATGGCGATTGGACGAGGAAGAGGAAGAGGAAGAGGAAGGGGAGGAGAGGCGGAAACGACAGCCGCTAGGAGGAGAAGGAATAGGGTGGCAGAGGCCGAGGCAAGGGAAGTGGCGTTGCCATATTGTATCTTCCATGATGTGGAAGGTCACTCGACAGACACCTGTCTGGAGTTCCTAGAAGTGAAGAGGGGCAGAGCGCCCGCGCCACCACAGCAGCAGCCAGTAAGGATCGTGGAGGTTGAACCTTGAGAGGAGGATGAGGAAAGGTGTGAGGATAGAACCGATATGGGAAGTAGACGAGGGATCGGGGTGATCCATGGGGGGGGGGGGGGGTAGGGGTGGAGGCGACCCGCAAGGCTAGCCTCCATACCATCTACCGCCGAAGCGTGGCTTCGACATCCACCGCTCCGCCCCCGGCCGAAAAAATCATTTTCACCCAGAAAGACATGTCGGGCTATGAGGACCCGTTCTGCGACGCGCTGGTTATTCAGACGGCGATCGAGAACTTCACCGTCTCCCGGATCCTAGTGGACAACGGAAGTTCGGTCAACGTCATCTTCAAGAAGGCGTTCGACAAGATGGAGGTGGAGCCCATGAGGGTGTTGGCCTCAGATGGCCCTCTGTTCGGATTCTCGGGAGAGAGGAAGGAAGTAGAAGGGGGAGTAGGGATTCATGTGACCCTAGGTGGGCAATCCCGAAACTGTCGTTTTGTCATAGTGGACGCCCCAAGCAGTTACAGCGCTATCTTCGGACGGTCACTCATCAGCGCGTTTCGCTGTGTCCCTTCCACTTTTCATCAATGCCTTAAATTCAACGACGGAGGGGTTCAGGTGCGGATCAGGGGGGATCCCAAGGTGGCGAGATAGTGCTACGTAATGGCTGTCAACACTATCTCCTGGATGGGAGAAGCTGAGGAGTGGGATAGGATGATGGAGGAGGCGGCTGAAGCCGGAAGTATGGAGGTAGCCGAGGAGAAGATGGAGGGAGATGAAGTCCATGCCCAGAAAGGGGTAGCTGAGGTACCCCGGGCGGAAGGAAAGGAAGAAGAAGTGAAGGCCCAGGAGGGAAGGGCGGAAGAGCTGATGGTGGTAGAGAAGGAAGTCGAGGAGGAAACCCAGGATCCCACTTGTGCCGAAGAGGAGAGGGCTTGGGGAGAGCAGTCCCGGTTGGAGGCTGTGGACGAGGTCGTAGAGCTCGAGGTCACCACCCGGCTGGGGGTGGTGGAAAAAGTCCGGGTCAGCGGAGAACTCAGCCCGGAAGATCAAGCGCAGATTCTGGCTTGCGTACAGAAGAACGTGGACGTCTTCGCTTGGAGCGCCACGGAAATGCCCGGGATCGACGCGGATGTGGCTTGCCATCGCCTCAACCTCGACCCCGGCGCCCGCCCCATCCGCCAGAAGAGGAGGGCCATCGCAGACAAGCTGGAAGGGCCCATCCGCGAGGAGGTGGGCAAGCTCCTGCAGGCAGGCTTTGTATCGGAGATCCAGTATCCAGGCTGGGTCTCCAACGTCGTTATGGTGAAAAAGGGGGAGGTAAGTGGAGGATGTGTATCGACTTTTCCTTGCTTAATAAATCATGCCCTAAGGATTGTTACCCCCTGCCTAGAATCGACGCGCTGGTTGACTCAGCCGTCGGTTTTCCTGTGATGTCTTTCTTAGATGCTTTTTCAGGTTACCATCAAATCCGCATGCATCCCCAGACATCAAAGATGTCTCCTTCATCATGGGGGATGGATGCTACTGTTATAAAATGATGCCATTCGGGCTCAAGAATGCAGGTGCCACATACCAAAGGATGATGGACAGAGTCTTCCGCGAGCAGAAGGGAAGAAACTTAGAGGTTTATGTAGATGACCTCATGGTGAAGAGCCGGGACCTCGGGTCTCACCTCCGAGACCTCGAAGAGACATTCGGGACCCTGCGGCGGTACAAGATGAAACTCAATCCCTTGAAGTGTGTCTTCGGGGCGAGCCGAGGGAAGTTCCTGGGCCACTTGCTCACCCCCGCGGGAGTGGAACCTAACCCGGACAAAGTTAAAGCGGTGATGGAGTTGGGGTCGCCGAGAAATCCGAAGGAGGTTCAGAGCCTTACAGGGAAGTTGGCTGGGCTCAGCAGGTTCCTCTCCAAGGCGGGAGAAAAGTGTGCGCCTTTCTTCAAGGTGCTGCGGGGCAACAAGAAGTTTGAATGGACCCCGGAGTGCGAGAAGGCCTTCCAGGCTCTGAAAGAACAGCTCACCCAAACCCCTCTGCTCCAGGGACCGAGGCCAGTAGAAGACCTATCCCTGTACCTGGGGGTAGGGTGCAAAGCAGTAAGTTCCGTGTTGATCCGGGAGGAGGGGAAGAAACAGTTCCCAATCTACTACGTCAGCCGAGTGCTGAAGAAGGCAGAGCTCTGGTACCCGATCTTGGAAAAGTTGGCCTTCGCATTGGTGGTGTCAGCCCGGAGGCTCCGGCCTTACTTTCAATCCCATTCAATCAGGGTAGTGACGGACCACCCGCTCCGTAAAATCGTGGAAGGGGTGGAGCACTCAGGAAGGTTGGCAAAGTGGTCCGTGGAGTTAAGTGAATTCAATATCACGTTCGTGCCCAGGACGTCCATCAGGGCTCAGGCGGTGGCAGACTTCATGGCCGACTATGCGGCCGAAGTGGGGGAGCACGAGCCACCTCCCCCAGAGGCATGGAAGATGGTGGACGGAGCGTCGGGAAAATACTCCTATGGAGGGGGAATAGTCCTGGTAAGTCCTCAGGGGGCTCGGATTGAGCAAGCCTTAAACATCCATTTCCCAATTACCAACAACCAGGCTGAGTACGAAGCGGTGATAGCGGGCCTTCGGCTGGCCCGAGAACTGGGAGTGCAGGGCGTGGAGGTCTCCACGGACTCCATGGTGGTAGCATGCCAGATCAAGGGAGAGTTTGAAGCAAAGGACCTGACCCTCCTGCTATACCTGGAGAAGGTTAAGGGAGTCATCAGGCAGTTCCGCACCTTCTCCATCAAGCACGTGCCGAGGGAGGAGAACGCCCAGGTGGACCTCTTAGCCAAGTTCGGTCCCCGAGCGGGAGGGACGACTTCAGAACTCTTCCGGCCCTCCATCGAGGAAGGAGAATTGATGGAAGTGGATCAACAAGCCTCGTGGATGGATCCGTTCATCACCTTCCTATCCTCCGGGCAGTTCCCTGGAGAGGACGTGGACAAGAGACGCTTCAGGTATAAGTCCGCCTATTACTCCTTGCATGCAGGGGGGCTATATAGAAAGACCCTCTAGGGACTCCTGGCCCGTTGTGTCTCCGAGGAGGAGGTCCCGAGAGTGCTGGAAGAAATCCACTCCGGGGAGTGCGGCAGTCACTCCGGGAGTCGGACCCTGGAAGGGAGGGTGTTGAGGCAAGGCTAATTCTGGCCCACTCTCAGCAAGGATGCGGCAGAGTTCACAAGAAAGTGTCCGAAATGCCAGCTCTATGCTCCGCTCCAGCTCCTCCCAGCTCAAAGACTCCGGACCATCACGGCTACCTGGCCCTTCGCCATATGGGGGTTGGACCTGGTCGGTCCCTTTCCCCAAGCCAGCGGCCAGAGGAAGTTACTGCTGGTCATGATCGACTACTTCTCCAAGTGGGTAGAGGTGAAAGCACTTGCTAAGGTAACCTCTCAGGTTGTAAGGAATTTTGTGTGGGGGGAAATAATTTGCAGGCATGGACTCCCCCTAGATATAGTGATGGACAATGGGCCGCAGTTTGCGAGTGAAGAGTTTGTTGGCTTCTGCACTCAGCTCGACATTGACCTCAGGTTCGCTTAGGTCCACCACCCGAGGAGCAATGGGCAGGTGGAGGCGGCAAACAAGATAATCGTTAACCTACTAAAAAAGAAAGTGGAGAACCTTCGAGGAAATTGGGTGGAACAGCTATCCTCCGTCCTCTGGGCCATGAGGACTACTCCGAATACCGCCACCGGGGAGACCCCATTCAAGCTCTCTCACGGGTCCGAGGCCATTCTCCCCATAGAGTTTGAGGTAAAGAACCCCCGGGTGATCGCTGCAAGCGAGGGGGATGAAGAGTGGCTAGAAGATAACAATGCCGAGCAAAGGCTATCTTAGGACCTGGTGGAAGAACTCCGAGACTTGGCCACCATTAGACAGGAAGAGGTCAAACGACGGATGGCTCGATATTTTGACAAATATATCCGGATCAGGCACTTTCAGAAAGGGGACCTGGTCTTGAAGAAGGTCGATGCGGCCGGCAGAGGGGCCGCGGTGGGTAAACTTAACCCCAACTGGGAGGGTCCATATATTGTAAGCGGGGTGCTCAAGTCGGGGGGATATCACCTCCAGGATGTGGAGGGGGCGCCCCTCGACCGAGCCAGGAGTGGGGATGATTTGAAATGATTTTACCCTTAAGAGCTTTGCTATATTGTTTACTGAATGTCTTACTCCTTTTTTATAATGCTTATAACTACTGTCGTGCCGACATGACAAAGTCTGGATATGATGGTGCTGGAATGCCCCAGATCGATTCCGCTCCCGGGCTCTCACCTAGACGGGGGGTTCAGGTTGATCTCTGGAGAGGCTGGCAAGGTTGGATATCATGGTGCTGGAATGCCCCAGATCGATTCCGCTCCCGGGCTCTCACCTAGACGGGGGGTTCAGGTTGATCACTGGAGAGGTTGGCAAGGTTGGATATGTTGGTGCTGGAATGCCCCAGATCGATTCCGCTCCCGGGCTCTCACCTAGACGGGGGGTTCATGTTGATCTCTGGAGAGGCTGGGAAGGTTGGATATGTTGGTGCTGGAATGCCCCAGATCGATTCCGCTCCCGGGCTCTCACCTAGATGGGGGGTTCAGGTTGATCTCTGGAGAGGCTGGCAAGGTTGGATATGATGGTGCTGGAATGCCCCAGATCGATTCTGCTCCCGGGCTCTCACCTAGACGGGGGGTTCAGGTTGATCTCTGGAGAGGCTGGCAAGGTTGGATATGTTGGTGCTGGAATGCCCCAGATCGATTCCGCTCCCGGGCTCTCACCTAGACGGGGGGTTCAGGTTGATCTCTGGAGAGGCTGGCATGGTTGGATATGTTGGTGCTGGAATGCCCCAGATCGATTTCTCTCCCGGGCTCTCACCTAGACAGGGGGGTTTAGGTTGATCTCTGGAGAGGCTAGCAAGGTTGGATATGATGGTGCTGGAATGCCCCAGATCGATTCCGCTCCCGTGCTCTCACCTAGACGGGGGGTTCAGGTTGATCTCTGGAGAGGCTGGCAAGGTTGGATATGTTGGTGCTGGAATGCCCCAGATTGATTCCGCTCCCGGGCTCTCACCTAGACGGGGGGTTCAGGTTGATCTCTGGAGAGGCTGGCAAGGTTGCATATGTTGGTGCTGGAATGCCCAGATCAATTCCGCTACCGGGCTCTCACCTAGACGGGGGGTTCAGGTTGATCTCTGGAGAGGCTGGCAAGGTTGGATATGTTGGTGCTGGAATGCCCCAGATCGATTCCGCTCCCGGGCTCTCACCTAGACGGGGGGTTCAGGTTGATCTCTGGAGAGGCTGGCAAGGTTGGATATGTTGGTGCTGGAATGCCCCAGATCGATTCCGCTCCCGGGCTCTCACCTAGACGGGGGGTTCAGGTTGATCTCTGGAGAGGCTGGCAAGGTTGGATATGTTGGTGCTGGAATGCCCCAAATTGATTCCGCTTCCGGGCTCTCACCTAGACGGGGGGTTCAGGTTGATCTCTAGAGAGGCTGGCGAGGTTGGATATGTTGGAGCTGGAATGCCCCAGATCGATTTCGCTCCCGGGCTCTCACCTAGACGGAGGGTTCAGGTGGATCTCTGGAGAGGCTGGCAATAGGGGTCAAGGTCCTAAGATAACAGGTTGAGGTGTTAGAGCCAGAAGGGCTTGGTTCGCAAAATTGGAAAGGTTGAGGCTGATGAGGCCTAAGGTAACAGGTTGAGGTGTTAGAGCCAGAAGGGCTTTGTTCGCAAAATTGGAAAGGTTGAGGCTGATGAGGCCTAAGGTAACAGGTTGAGGTGTTAGAGCCAGAAGGGCTTGGTTCGCAAAATTAGAAAGGTTGAGGCTGATGAGGCCTAAGGTAACAGGTTGAGATGTTAGAGCCAGAAGGGCTTGGTTCGCAAAATCGGAAAGGTTGAGGCTGATAAGGCCTAAGGTAACAGGTTGAGGTGTTAGAGCCAGAAGGGCTCGGTTCGCAAAATCGGAAAGGTTGAGGCGGATAAGGCCTAAGGTAACAGGTTGAGGTGTTAGAGCCAGAAGGGCTCGGTTCGCAAAATTGAAAGGGTCGAGGCTGATAAGGCCTAAGGTAGCGGGTTGAGATACTAAAGTCAGGGAGGTTTAGTTCGCGGGATGCCTATGTCTGAGTTCGCCAAGGTTGGGTTCGCCGGGCAGTATCCGCGGGCGGCGACGGCCCGGGTTAGCGAAATCCATAAGAGGAGAACCTTGGCGAGGCGAGCCCAGACACACGCATTCGCGAGCCCCCCGGAAGCATTACCGCATAACAACTGGTCATGAGAATTCAAAAGAAAGAGCAAGTGCGAGAGAAAAAAGAAACGCGAGCATGCGCATAAATACTAACGAAAAAATTATAACTATCATTCCCCAAGATTTTTCTATGTTCGGCGGCGATCTCGCCAGCCCAAAAAGAATAATATACATTCAAAATAATGAGAGAAGAGAGGCTAAGGGGGTTCATTCTGGGGGGCCCTCGCCATTCTTGCGAGCCCCCAACCATGGCGCCAAGTCGAAGAGGTCCGGGCAGACGTCTTCGGCTGTAAACTCCATCGCGTCTTCCGCAAGCAGACTCGCACCCTTAAGTGTCGTGAAGACGAGGTTAGCGACCTCCTGTGCATCTCGCCGCCTCTGTTCCTCGCTTTCGGCAGCCCTCTGTTGAGAACCGGCTCGCCCAGGAGAAGGAGGTAGCACGCTGCGAACCAGCTCGTCCACCCGAGCCTTCAGCATGGTATTCTCCAACTCCAGCTCGCCGTTGCGAGCGAGGAGCTTGGTTGCTACGTCGGCATCCTGAGTTAGCATCAAATGAGTTAGGCAAAGGTCAGAGGTCGCAAACAACAAAGAAAAGAGGCCCAAGGGCCACTTACCATCTTGCCCTGCATCCCGGCGAGAAGTCTTTCCGACACCTCCTCTCTCTCCTTAAGACCTTTGATCTCCTCGCGAGCTCTCTTAAGCTCCTCCCTGTACGCGCGGATATCCCTATCCGCCTGCAGATAGCGGCGCCCCGCCATATGTGCGAGCTCCGTCGAGCGGAACTGGGCTCGCATTTCTTCATAGACCAGTTGCCTTGGCCCCATCTCTTTATAGGCGGCGGCGTCCTCGCGGCCATATAAGCCGAAGGAGAGAGAGAACGCCTCCTCCCCGGCCTTACCAAGCTCCACCCAGGAGGGGTGAAGGGTGGAGCAAGAAATCCGGTTGGCGTCGGGATCCCAAGCGAGCAGGGGCTCGCCAAGGATATCAGAAACCTTCTCACCCAGACCAAAGTTCTTGTGGCTCTTGGGTTGGGGGGTTGTGGAAGAGCTCCCGGTGCCCTGGCTCGCCAACGGGTCCGGCTGTTTCGCAGGAGAAGGGGGCGAGCCGTCGATCTCGCTCAGATCGACGACCGCTCTCTTGTCTTTGACGGCGAGGGTTTTCCCTTTCGACTTCTTAGAGGAGGGTTGCGAACCAGGCTGGCTCGCAGACGGAGGCCGCTTCTTGCCGGACCCGGTGATAGGAAGATCGAGGCAAGCCTCTGCCGTCGCGGTCGCGAGAGTGTCCGCCGTGAGAGCGGTGCCTTGCGCGTGCGGAGGATTAACGGGGATCTCGCGCTCGCCTGAAAAGTGAAAGCGTTACACAGCGAAGGAAAAGGA
Source organism: Dactylorhiza incarnata (assembly GCA_033032865.1). NCBI lineage: Eukaryota > Viridiplantae > Streptophyta > Magnoliopsida > Asparagales > Orchidaceae > Dactylorhiza > Dactylorhiza incarnata. The sequence continues at coordinate 1,532,811 of JAWHQI010000338.1, forward strand.
AAGGAGAGTAGGGCGAAAGCGAGCCATACCTTCCCCTTGAGGAACTACGAGTAGCGAGTCGACGTTGCGCCGCAGATGGGCGACTTCGAAGTTTTTTCCGGAGAGGTATTGGAGGAGTTTGGCGTCGGCACCGCCCAGCGAGCTCGGAGGGCGGTAGGTGGCGTCATCCCGTTGAAGAGGGGTGAAGTGGAGGTTACCGAAGGGTCCCTTCACCAGGATGAACTTCTGAGTCCAGTAGTGACTCTTGTTCACCGTCTCGCAGACGGTGACGTGCTGACTCGCGAAGTAGGTGGTCCCACCCCGGAAGGCGCGAAAGGAAAACACTTTGCGGAAGACGAGGAGGCTGAACTCGATCCTCTCCTCCCGCATGTAACTGGCGAACGCGACAATGTCCGCGATCGCATTCGGGGTCAGCTGGCTCGGCAGCACCCCATAATACCGTAGGACCTGCAAAGAATGGTGAAAAAGTCGCGATGGCGAACAAGGAACGGCGAGAAGGCTAAGCGAAGTGCCTGACGGATTTCAGGCCATAAAGGGAGTCGCAACCCATTCTCGAAGTGAGCAATGGGAATCGCGAGTTCGTCGGCCTCGGTCTCGTTCAATGTAGATCTCTCGCTTGGACAGCGAGCCGAATAACCCTCAGGAAGATAACGATCCACGGCATGTTTGTACTCCTCTGCCGTGATGTTCACGCAGTAGAATTCATGGGCTTGAAACGCTGAGGCGCATCTTGACCGCCCCTCGCTCTCGCCATCCACCCCACTAACTGATTTGTTCGCATCGAGTTAGGAAGAGGCAGCCTGCAAGCAGCGAACGCGAGCACGAATTTGCGAGAACAGAGATGAGCGTAAACGCGAGAGGACTTGAGAAATAAATGCGACGGATGGAAAAGTGAATCCGAACGATTTATAGGAAAATCGGATAGGCACGGGAATCGAAGCGTCGGGAGTGCGGATAGCGAAAATAAAGTAGATTTCTATTCGGTAGGACTGCAGTCTTGCGAGCCCGGGCTCGCCGCTGCGCGGTAATTAAACCCCGCCCAAGGCCGGCCCGCGAGAAAAGGGGGTTTGGGCACAACGTCGCACAGAAGCTCGCGAGCGCTCCATGAGGGCGATCGTATCAAACACAACGAACGAACTAAATGAACCACAGGCACACCACAGAATGAAGGGAAAAATAAAAAACGATAAGAGGCGAGTCACGATGGACTCGCGAATATTACCACACCAGATATTGTTCAACAGAAGCGTCATGAAAGAAATAAAAGCAAGGGGATAGTAGAATTAAAAAACCGCGACAGTCTCAGGGGTAAGGAAGCCATTTCCAGCGACACCGACCCCGCTTCCCCGCACGCGGCGGCACTCTCGATAGTGGTATTCGCGAAGAGCTTTAAACTCGCGCAGGATTAGGTGTGCTTGATCCTCGCCCCGCGAGATGTGCACGCCGGGCGAGGTGACGTCTGCGCGAGTCACCGGCTCCGCCTCGGCGATCAAGCACGCATTCGCGTCTTCCATCGCAGCGAATTTCTCATCGAAGACAGCCCGGTCCGCGTCATATCGCTCATCCAGCTCGCGTAGCATCATACCATGCTTCTGAAGCACCTCTGACACCCGTCTCTTCATTCGCTCGGGGTCGCCCGGGTCGCCCAAGAAGTCTTCCATCTGGCCCGGAGAGGGCGGCGGTGACATCTCCACCCTCCCATGCTCTGACTCAGGCGTGGCTTCCGAAATGTCTGCGAAGGACGAACTAGTAGGATCAGGGGGCGAGCGAAAAGGCGAGCCCGGACAAATGTACTAACCTTGGGAGGAGGATTCGCGACGTTGCTTGTGAGAAGACTCTGGTCGACCCTGGAAGTTTCCGCGGAACCCCGGGACATGGGGTTTCCCCAGACCAGGGGGTGCACCACTCTCTCCGCGACCTGGGCGCCATCGAGAAGCGAGCCGCCTGGACTTCGCCTGCCCACCAAACCGAAGCCGGGGGTCTCCAAGTTGACCTTAGGCGAAATCGGCGAGCGCTCCGGTGTGGAGCCTTTCTTCTTGGGGCTCGGCGGTGGGGTATCTGCATAGGCCACAAACGCATGGATATCGCATGGACTCAAGCAGAAATAAAGGAGGATACGTATGACTTACGGGGTTGCGAGAGAGGCGCCTGTTGGGTCGAAGTCCCGGCCCCAGCGTCTAGCGATCCCAGCTTCGCGGGGGACGGAGCATGAGAAGAGGTCAGCGTGAGGCCCGCCATGCGTTCCTCAGGCGGAGGGTTCTGCGAGAAGAGAAGGAGTAAGTGGGTAGTCGGTATAAAAAGCCTAGACGAAGAATACCTGTTGGGCGAGCCCGGTATCCGGCGGCGGAGGCGAGGCAGGAGGTGACGACACGTCCTCCCCTTGCGACCTCTGAACCGTCTTGGCCTTTTTAGGCTGGGGGGAAGGGGGGGGTGGCGGGGTTGAGCATCCAGGCGTTGCGCTCGGCGGCCTGGGCCTTCGCCATCTCTCTGGAAGCTTTCAGTCGATCTCGCGCGCTCGGCTTGGAGGACATTCTGAGAGGTTGTTTTCTGCGAGGAAGAAGGGGAAGGAAAAGCTTGATCACTAGCCACGGTGGGCGGTATTGATAGTTTTAGGCGCAGGACCCACCACAAGATTCCTGCCACGTCAGCCGAATCGGCGAACACCAGGGGTTGGACGTTTCTTCGCGAGCTCGAAGCAACCTCGCGAAGAGCGGGGATTGTGTACAACCCCGATGTTCGCCAGGAAGGGTCCCTGGTTCGCACAACCTAGGGAGCGAGCTAAGGAGCGGTTCGGCAGGAGAGCCCTAGAGGCAGGCGAGCCAGCCGGTCGGAGGAGTTCGCTAGGTGGCTTTGGCGAGCCTGCCGGTCGGAGGAGCTCGCTAGGCAGGTCCGGGACCTTGGGGTACAAATAGCCATTTCTGGGGTACAGTTAGCCATTTTGGCGAGCTCGGCCCGCTAAGGAGCGGTTCGGCAGGCGAGCCCTAGAGGCAGGCGAGCGAGCCGATCAGAGGAGTTCGCTAGGTGGCTTTGGCGAGCCTGCCGGTCGGAGGAGCTCGCTAGGCAGGTCCGGGACCTTGGGGTACAAATAGCCATTTCTGGGCTACAATTAGCCATTTTGGCGAGCTCGGCCCGCTAAGGAGCGGTTCGGCAGGCGAGCCGTAGAGGTAGGCGAGCCAGCCGGTCGGAGGAGTTCGCTAGGCGGCTTTGGCGAGCCAGCCAGATCTTTCGGCGAGCCCCGTGTTCGCTGAACAGGTCAGGGGTCTCTGGTTCGCCGGCGCCTGGGGTGGTCCTTTACCAAAAAACCCCTGGTGGTCTGCGGGTAGCCCCTCCGAACAGCGGAGTTTGGATGTTAGCAGACCAATTTGGGGTGCAGATAGTAAGAAGGGACAGCGGGAGTTGGCTATTGACAGACCACAAAACCAAAATCTATAAATAGACCTTAAGGGGCACCTTGGAAGAAGACCGGTTTCAGAATCTTTGAGCCTTCTTCTCTCCATAGGTCGCTTTGGTTTGGGCTCTCTAGCTCTCCAAGGTGCCCGAGTCTTAGCTTTGGCTTGGGAGGGGAAGCACTCAACGATCTTCCGGGTTAGTGGAGGGACCTCCTTGCTGAGACCAGGGTCTTTGTTCTTTGTCCGGGTTATCTGCCTCTCTTCCGAGGGACCGGTAAGGGCTAGTCGCCCCTCAATCCGTTGAGGTCCCCGAGCTCCACAAGAGACCGAGAAATCGGTTTCAACAATTTTGATTTCAAATAATGTCCATAATGGATTTAATCAAATTAGCCAAAAATCTATTAGAGGAAAAGAATGATTCAGAACGACTATAAAGAATAAATTGATTCCATATAAATCAGATCTATAAAAGAAGGAAAGAGATCTGGCGATTTTTGAATTAAACATAGAAATCGACGTTCGTCGATTGCTATTCGACGTAAGTGTCGAATTCGTCCTGGCTGGACGTCGAGAGGAGAATAAGGAAGGTGCGTCGACTAAGGTGCGTCGACTTCTCAAGATGCGTCGTCTAGAAGTCAGAGCTACGTCGACATAGGATACGTCGAATTCTTCTTAATGTTACTTTGACTCATTCTGAAAGGAACATCGACACCACTTCGACGTTGCGTCGAATACTATTCGACGCATATTTACTTAACCTTGACTTTTCTTTCTTAGAAAACATATTCAACTCATTTTCAGGGGTTAAGAGAAATCATTTTCCCAACAAAAGTTATAGGCCTCTTCAAGGTTTTTCTTTCCATATAGAGCCGAGGTGACCGCAAAGGCGTGGCGAGATAGTTTTCTGCTCCAAAGTGGGAGATCAGTGGATACCTTCACGACCTTCCCTTTTCACTCCATCTAAGAAGGGGTTTTCCCTTGATATCTTTTTATTTCTTCATGAAACCTGCTAAGGGGAACTGATCGCTGGCGGTCTCAGACGTATAGCCAACGCCAGCGGCCTCGCGCTTTTCTTCCCTTCTCTTCCCTTTTTCTCTTTGAGTGAGCACCTCTTCAGCTGGTGCCACCGGGTCGACTATAGGGATCGCAAAGGACGCTGAAAAGGAAAAAGTTAGGAAAATCAAGGATTTATAAAAAGGACATATGAGACCGCAGGAGAAATACTCACTTTCTCCCCGAGGAACCTCAGTGATCTCAGGCCAGATCGCTAGATAGTGGAGGAGGTCCAGCCGTTTGCCCGCAAGGAATTCCAGAATGTCCAGCTCCTCTTTTAAGATCGTCTTGCTCTTCCTAAAGACGCCTTCAGCTCTGGGAGATGGTCGGCTACTCAAACCTTTCCGTCCAGAAAGGAAACTTATTTGGAAGATTCAAAACATTTACTCCTTCACATGAAAAATAGACTAACCCTTTAAATTCCTCTTTCTTTTGCCCTTCTTTCAGTATTTTCGAAGTAAAGGTCGCATGGAAGAGCGTCATCGTAAACTTAATTCTTTATGACCGCAAATAATTGATGAATGCATTGATGAGACTGATCGAGTTCAGAGGCAGCTGAGCGAGCACGAACCCGTAGTACTCCATTACTTCAAGAATTTCCCAAGGAAGGGGAATTTTCAGCCCATAATCAAAGTGATCGATGGGAATCACGAATTTGTCTTCCCCTCCAAAATTTAATCCTTCTTCTTTCTTAGGCGGTCTCACCACGATATGGTTTTGAACCATATGCTTTTCTAAAAAAGACAAGTATTCATCCTTGGATAGACGGTTGGGTTTGTGAACAACCCCCATGAAGACTTCAGCAGAGGAAGCTCGCGCGGACACCATAATTACAGCTCGCTGAGACCGGTGCTTGGGGAACATTCGAAGAGTGAAAAGAAAAATTCCAAGGCCAGCTATTTATAGAAATCCAAAGATATTTTCGTAATGATGACTCCTTCGGAAACATCCCAGTAAAATGGCTCAGACCGATGGTATACCTGCATAAGTTCAGAAATATCGCTATATTTTCGGTCTCATTAAAGAGAGACCGTGGAGCCCAGAAGCATGACAAACATAAAAACAGAAGCAAAATGAGCAGCACTCAATAATAAGAGATCGGTATCATGATATCACAAAGATCGCACAAATAAAAATTATTGTCAACATTCATATTACAACACGTTCAAATTGTTCAGGTATTTTCAAAAAATCAAGACCGCTTGGAGAAATAATCTATCTCCTATTTGGACGCTTTCTCCCTACAAAAGCCGGAACGTCCTGCATTTCATTCACGGCGGTCAGAACGGATGCCAAACTATGATTGGCAGACATTGCAGCTCGATGCTTTTTTGAAATTTCTCTGACCACCTGCTCCATAGGGATGACCGTTATTTCTGAAGCCGGTCTCTCCTCTGCGTAATCGCCAGAAGTCCCCGACCTCATTGACATTTTTGCAGGACCACTTCTCAAGATGGCGACCTCAACGGACAGTGCTGCAGCTTTGCCTTTGTAGTACTCAACGTCTTTCTCTGCTTTTCGAAGTGCCTGAACGAGCTCAGCATTCTTCTGATCGTACTCCTCGTGGACTTGTTTCTCATTAGCTTGCATCCTTTCTTCAAAGTCGGCGGTCTGGGTCCGAAGCTGATCGTCCCGAGCACGGAGTTGATCATTTACGATCGCTCCCGAATTAGCATGGAGCGGACATCCTCAAACATAATTTAAGAATGACAGCGAGCTGAGCTGGAGCCATCATCTCTCGCGGAAGGAGCTCTCCTTCCTCGGAAATCTCCGCGATCTCATCACCCGCGATCAGGAAAGTTCAACGGTTAGCTCAATTACAAACAATTCAAAATTAGAAGAGTTCGCGTAAAGATAATACTTAGAAAGAAATCAAGACCGCAGTGATACAAGGTACTTTCGATATCTTTTATGACCGCGGGTTCTGCGGTCAGCAAAAGGCAGTATGATCCCCTTAAGCGCTCAAGGTTCATTCTTTCCAATTCCCTCTTTTGCGATTTCTATCCTTCTTTTCTCCTCCTTTTAAACTTCGCGTTGCTAACAAGAATGTCATCTTTTTCAATAATGACAATCCCATGCCTTCTCTCTGGAGATCTAGGTCGAACAGCAGGCAAAGGAAGAAATTCCAACGATTTTGTAACCATTGTTGCCTTACCAGACCGCAACGCAGAGACCGTCGCTGCGCGATCTACCGCCGCTTTGCTTACTTTTCCAACCTGAACATCAGATGGGTTCGCCAGACCGCCAGAAAGAGCAGCTTTCTTTTCTTCCTCCCTCTTCTTCTCTACAGCAAGCAGAGCAGCGGTCTTCTTCTCCTCTTCCTTATTCTTCTCTGCAAGCAGAGCAGCTTTATTCTTCTCTTCTTATTTCTTCTTCGCGGTGAGCAGAGCATCTTTTTCCCTCTCTTCTTTCTCGGCTTTCGCCTTTAATCTGGCCGTCTTTGTGGCGTCCTCCTCCTTTTCGACAATCTCCTTCTCTGCAACAGCCACCGAAGATGTTCAGATTCAAAAGGGTCTAGCACCTGCAAGATCGACCAAGAGAGGACGTTAGAAGAATCTTCATCAAGATAGGCAATCAGATCGGAGTCTGCTTCTCTTGAAAAAGCTAAGATCGCAGAAGGGAGATAGAGACCGACCTCGCTACTTGTCTTCCCAGAAGCATCCTCGAGATGCTTAAGACCGTTGTTTTTAGGAAGAGTGATCGCCTCAGGAGCGATCACATCTTTGCTTCCTTCATTCTTCTTTTTCTTGGCAGGTTTAATAGGGGAACTTAAGCTCTTTCTCTTTTTCGTCTTCGCAGCTTCTTCAGAATCAGCGATTTTTTGCTTAATTTTCTCAGCCTCAACCTTTTTCCAACACATGCCAGATAGAATGGCTTCGGTTGAAGCGGTCTCGCCAGACGGGACAGCTGTCTGATCAAGAACCTCAGCGATTTTCTGGCAATCAAAAGAAATAGAGAGGTATGGAAAGTTCAGAACGGGAGAACCCGAAGAACTACTCGACAAATCGACAACGGTCGAGATCGGCTAAACCATGTCCTCTGACAAGTCAGGCTTTTTCCTTGGAGATTGAGTAGTCTCTCTTGATGAGCCCACCTCAGCAATAATCTGAGGAGCCTTATTCTTCTTCTTCTTCTTCTGGCCGACGGTCTCCTTTTTCTTCGAAGAAGCTGCTCCGGGCGATTTCTTACCCAACCGAGATAGCACAGATACCATTGCGAAGACCGCTTTCGTGGGATTTTTGGTGATCGCTTGAAGTTCATGTTCGGTGTTCTTTTCAGAAAATTATAATTTCTAAAATTCTAAAGCCGTATTTATAGAGCCCAGCGCATTTATGGCGGTCGTGGTCTTAGTGGTCAAAAAACATTTCCGAAGTTCCAGAGCAACTTGAAAATGTGCGGGGATAATGTTTGCCCGGAATTCCCCCGACCTCTTTTCTTGTCAGAAAGGACCCTTCCCAGCGGTCTCAAGTTTGGGAGACCGCCCAGATCGCTAGTTTCCCCTCCTGGATTTCGTTCAAGTCCCAGCGGTCAGGCATTGGAGACCGCCAAGACCGGGTGGTCTGCTTCATTTTCCTCTTACCTCTGCCCTGGCTCTCCTGTATCCTGGGCAGCCCGTAATTTTTGGATCTGCCCATTTGGGCAGCCTCCGCGTCTATAAATAGAGGGGTAGGTGTACCTGAAAAAAGACATTTGCTTCGAGCCTCCAGATTACAACCTGTGTAAGCGGTCTCGAAATCTGTCGCTTTTCTACCTCTCCCCCTGGCCAGTTTTTGACGCCTCTCTGCAACTACTTTTTGAAATCAATCAAAGAAGTTTTCCTCAGAGTTCCCTTTTTTGACATCCTTCGTCCTAAGTAACCTACACTCCACAGTTCCTTTCTCTCTTCTTTTAAGTGTGAGTCTTGGAGGTACATTTTTTGTACCAACAACGGTGGCATTTTTGTCCAAACTCACCGGAGCAAAAAAGTTGCGCTAAACAGAGCCTATATCATATGTGTCAGGTTTCAGAAAGAAGAAGACAAGACACATTCAATATTGAACCAGGCTTGATTAAATTGAAGGAGTTGTATGAAAGAGAGCATGGCAATTTCAGAATGCATGCGCCTTGATTTTTCAGATCACAGTTGTATTATATTTATCGATGATAATGGTGTTGTTGCAGATTGATTTTTGTCTACGGATTCGGTAGATTAGGTTCATGTTAACTCGATGTTCAATTGAATGTACAAGTGGTCAAAGTAGACTCGACATCATAGTTTCTACAAGGAAAATTCAAAAAGAGAAAAAACCAATGGGTCTATCCTAGTTTGAGAAAATCCAGCGGTAATTTTTTGAGTACAAGGATGGTCCAGCGAGGGCGACATGTCATCATTTTACAATGATTGTAGGGAAATAATAACGTGTCTTTCATTATTATGCGTGTTGAGTGCGCATTCTAGAGAGCAGTGCACGAAGCACATTCTAGATATCGATGCGCGAGGAGCATTCTAAAGATCGGAGGGCGGGGGCGCGCTGTAATATCCACCTCTTTTTGGGTACCCTAAAAGTTTTTTGGCACCCCTTGGTGTCCTAGTGAACCTTAGGTGGAGCCAGTGGACACTGAGTGGGGCCCTAGAGACTCCAGGAGGCCCTAGTGCTTATGGTGACCTAGAAGTGACCCCAGGCTCACCCTAGGAGATTGTTAATGACCTAATTACCCATGTAGGTCCCACATTTTGTCCATATAAACCTAGTAGGAACCAACAGAGCCTAGTGGTCACATCAGGCTAGTCCTAGGGGTCTGACTAGCTGAGACTCAACCCTAAGAGACCCCTGTTTCCCGAAGAGGTTGAGACAAGCCGTTGTGGACCCAAGTTGGACACAGAGTGACCCAAGGGGTGGGGGGGGGGGGGGTCCACCTCACCATATTAACTACTCAAGTCAACCCTAAGGTTAACTTGGTCAACCATAGCACTGAATTGACCTTTAGATGCCCACAGACCTCAATTGACCTAGCATTGACCTCAATTAACTTATTGGAGGACTCAACCACCATCCTTGACCCCCACATCCGCATGATGACTAGACATAGTCAACCCTAAAGGTTGACTTGGCCATACCTAAGGATTTAGGTGTTTTTGAGCTAGTGTTAGAGTTCTTGAGCTCTATATTGACCAACCCAAGCCTCAATTGTCCATGGATGACTTCTTTAGTCCTTCCCCCTCTTCCACATGCCATGCCAATTCATCAAGAGGGTTAAACTCGACTTTGATGGTCATCCCTAGCTTATTTCAAGTGATAACCGACCATGTACGTTAAATCCATGGAGGATTAATGGCCTTGAGTCCATGGAACGTCTGATACAATGAATTAACTTCATTTTAGAGGTAAAGGAAGAGGCATGGCTGGCTTTGAGAGCAGTTAATGGCCATGAAATGAATAGGAGGGTCAACCAAGCTAAAACATGTCTTCACTTTTATTTCATGGCATGGAAAAGCCTCAGGTAGTATCCTTAGTTCCTTGCGAAGCAAAAAGAATCGAGAGGCATGAAAATAGAGCAGCCAACAGAGACTTGCAAGTTTCCTGACCACCACTGCCGTCGTGAAGGATATTTCGAGCTCTAGCCCATGCCAGACCACCATTGGTGAGTACACTGAACTCCCTTCATTGCTAGACCTCATATGATCTCTTAGATTCCTCCTACGTACACCAGAGGGAGGTTTCCTGACCAACAGTCAACCTTAGTCCACCAGTGGTTCAGTGGACGCTTCAGGCCCTTAGGGACTCAATAAAGAGCTTTGCGTGTCCGGGGAGTACTATAAGGTCCTCCCCATAGGTCCTGGAGGAGGAAATTATTCTTGATGTTATGGATTTTCTAGCAAGGGTTGGTGGCAGACGGCCACCAGACCACTTCACAGTGGACTGCCATTTTGGAAAGTGTTGGATTGTCGGGAAGCCTTAGAGGGGGAGGGGGGGGGGGGGTGAATAAGGTTATTATAAAAATTCTTTTGTAAACAATTATCTCATAAAAATATTAAATTACATTGTAACAAAGTTTAAAAATAATGGTTAGATAATCGAAAACAAAGAGACATGATTTTTATTTCATCAAAAACAATTACATAATTGTGATTTCAATATCAATAGAAATCAAGGCCATGATTTTTACTCTTGGGTTTTCTATACCGACCCTTTTTCCTAAGGACCAGTTGGTCGTATCCTATCTATCCCTAAATAGAACTAGGGCTGCCCCTAGACCTACTCTCTAGATCTAGTCGGCTACTCACAAGAAAAATTTCTCCCTACGCCCCACCTGGGCCTAGTCGCCAACACGGGCGAATTCCACTGCCGTTACACAAAACTAGTAACAAAAAAACAAAAATACAAGATAGGAGAAATATAATTTCTGTAGTAAAACTACCTATAGAGAAAATTTGAAGGCAATGACGAAGGCACGCGAAAGATCAGAGTTGTAGTAGAGTTTGTGCTTAATGTAGATTGAGCGTTGGTGATCTCCGCCTTAAAGTTCACCTTTGGATCTTCAATATTTCTTTAGGGAGGGCTCTGAATGTCTGGGATGAGGGCTCACACAAATAGTTTGGATTTATGGCTTGATTGTTCTCCAATTGATTGAGCGGAGTGGCCTTTTAAATAGAACTGTGAGCTAGCACCAGTGGTAGGTGTTACCTCCCTACGTTACCTGTAATCGTAAGAGATTAACTCGCTAGACGTCCAAAAATGGTAGTCGTGTTTCATATTTTAGGCAACCGCTACCACGCCTATAGAGTTACCGCGCCGCGTTAGCATAATATATGCTCCTGCCGTTAGATGGATCACATGCTCTATTTGGCTCCTCAATAATCCTGGTGATCTCTAGGCTTGCCTTTCAGTTACCTCCGCGCGTTAGGGTTAACGTCGCACGTTAGGGTTAACTCGCGTGTTAGCCTCTTTACAAATTAGCTCCGCTGCTCCAGCTAATGAATTTTTGAATGTCTTGCGCCAGCTGTCCCACTATCACAACCGGTACCGCCATCGGTAGATTTTATCGCCCCGCGGTAGGACATAATTTAGATCACCATGTACAATTTTTGCACGCATTTAATTGTATGCATTCAGTATGGTATTGCGCATATATTTCCTTCACACTATAAACACAAAATATGCTTGATCAAATAAATAATGAATGCATACATTCTCAAACTAAGAGATGCGGAACGCATGTTCCGACAAACTCCCTCTTTTGATAATAACAAATCCTCCAATGAGAAATCAGTCATTTTAAATCAGAGTTGTGTTTATAGAATAGGTTTTAAAGTGATGTAGTTGAGTACATAACAATGTTCGTATTCTAGAAATATGTACTCCCCCTATATGAATACTCCTCCTACATAGATGTTTCCCTTACACATATTGGTGTTATATTTTACTCTCCCTAAAGTATTAGATTTCTCAATTTATTCTCCCCCTTTTGCTATTATCAAAAGAGGGTTGAGGTGAGTATAGTGGTAAATTTTAGTTTCCTCATTTATTTATGAAATAAGAGACCTACTTTCGTCAAAGATAATTATGATTGAGCGTAAGAGTAAACAAAGTGGAAAAAGTCAAGAAAATAATACATAAAGCATATAGAAGATAGGCATGTAGAAGTAGAATTTTTTTTGAAAAAAGTTGAATTTTAGAGATAATCATAAATTATAAAGTGAGAGATATACCAATGAAAGATTGCATAGTAGTGAAAATGATATATATAAATTATCATCCAAACCATAAGATCACAAAACATAAAGAGTTGTGAGCTTGACAAAATGAGATGATTTGTTCAATATATATATATATATATATATGAGTTATAACACAAGAGATGTATTCTATTGATTGTTTTAAGATATATAAGGGAGGTTCATTTACTTATTGAAAGATACCAAGCATGATGGAAATTTCAAGAAGAGATAACAATCTACAATGTAAAGTGATTTGCAATTCAAATATTAGAAAATATTATAGCGATCATGCTTAGCTATCTAGTACACTTACTTAATGGTTGTAGAGAACAGTGTATTTGTTGGATCTTAAGGCGCCCTTAGAGGTGAGGGGGGGGGCATGAATAGTGGTTTTAGAAATCTTTATAATTTAACAGATTTTTTTTGATATTTTATAAGAAATAGATTGGATCAAAAGTAAATAACTAGAATAGAAAACCAATTTTATTGAACAAAATGAAACATGATTATCATTGAAAAAAATGATTACAAAACAGGATTTCTATAATGCTAGAAATTGAGGCGAAAATATGAAAAACACTTTTTGTTTTCTATACCAACTCTTCTTCCTAAGAACTGGTTGGCTTTAGCTGATCTATCCCTAAATACAGCCTCAAGCCGCTCTAGCCTCTCTATCCCCATAAAGGCCTCATGCACCCCTAGATCTAAGCTCAAGACCTAGTCGCCAACACACGCGGTGAATTCCCCCTTAGCCGCACACAGGCCTAGTCGCCAACAACCACATTAAATTCACAAAATGATCACAAAGATAAAAGGTATTACAAAATATGAAAGACAAATTGAAAACTCCCTATGAAGAAATCTGAAGGAGATGACGAAGAACTGCCGAAGATCGTTGAAGTCGAAGAGTGCATTATTCACGTTGAGTTAGCGTTGATACAATCCTCCTTTGAGTCTTTCTCTTGAATTTGAATGGGAGAACTTTTGAGGTCTGGATATACGGCCCTCATAGAGATTTCAGAGAGGTGGATTAGGGCTCCTTGAGTTGTAAAGTTGAATAGAATGAATGCCACCTTTTTATAGGGGAGGAAGCTAATGCTGGTGTTAGGGCCAACGTCAGGCATTGAATCAGTTTAGAAATGTTTTGATGACACGTATCCTCATTCCAGGAAGGACATATTGCATGTTTGGAAACATTTCATTTTAGGCAACCCTAACACTGGCGTTAAGGCTAACACCTGTCGTTAAGCCAAATCATTCCCAAAATGCTCCTATAATCACGACACCTTCCGTCCATACTGTTTTTTATATTGGTGAGATCGAGGGTCAATGTCGGCGTTGGTTCTAACGCCTGGCATTAGACCTCATCCTTTCCTTTCAGCATATTGATCTAGTCCAGACCAACATATAACATCCTAGTATCATCCTTGTTCAATCCTGCATACTAAAAACACAATGGCAAACTTGATCAAATACAAGTAAGATTTGTTATTCTCAAACCAAAGGGATATGGAAAACCATGTTCCAACAATCTCTAACTTTTGATAATAACAAATCCAATTAAGATAAATCAGAATTCAAAAGCAAATGATGTATTTTTATAAAGATATATGTCATTATGCTACTTAGAGAGTTTTTTGAGAAATATTATATTTAGAGATATGTGCTCCCCCTATTTAAGTGCTTCCCCTTAGTGTATGCTCCCGTAGAAAAGATTTATGCTCCACTTAATCTAGTGAATCCTACTCCTTAATCATTAAGATTTATTATTTTATTCTCCTCCTTTTATTATTAACAAAAGTGGGTGGAGTGAAGCAAAACAAGGCTATAATAAGGTTAAAAGGTGAAATTAAGGACTACCAAGAGAGTGTTAAGAGTTTTGTTGTAAAATAGTGGAAGTCATGATCGAGCTTAGAGGGACTAGTGTAGCAGAAAAGTATATGATAAGCATGTACGAAATAAAATCGCTTGTAATTTACCAAGCAATTAGTCTACCACTTGTTGAAAAAAGTGAAAAAGAGTTTTGAAAACACAAGTAATGAAAAAGAAAGACTTGAGATAAGCATGATAAAGCATGGTAAAAATACATGATCATATTAATATTGCTGAAAACAAAGTAACCAAGATAATCATTTCAATTTGTAGAGAAAGTGTTTTGATTTTGAGGTTTGAGTTAAAAAAATGCAAACAATTTTTCTAGAATTTTCACATATAAGGAGTATTTAAATAAAATGTTCAACAACTAGAGGCAAGCATGATTTGACATATTCAACGACATAATACCTACAATGTAACTAATTCACATTCCAAGTAAAGAAACATTATAGAGATCATGCATTGCAATCTAGTGCTTTTACTTAAGCTTTTTAGAGAATTATATAGATATACATTAGGATCCAATTATCATGAGTAGAAGCTTTATGAAAGATAATAATGTGTGCAAATAGTGTTTTGATAAGAGTATACAAGTGATATAATCAAAAACATGACATATGTAATGAAGTAGTAACACAATATTAAGAGTATAGTCTTAGAATTACTTCCACACATCAATTCTAGATTGTTTATTTCAAAGCACATAAAAGAGCACAACTACTAAGGTGTTTTGCCCACACAATGCTCATTAAGACTTATTAGGGAGCGAAGTATTGCTTGGGGGATCACATAAGCATTTTATGATTTTTATTTTGGGTGATCCGGTGTACAAATAAAAGTGATAAAAAGATGTGTTTGCACAAGACACTTTACAATTCTTTCTAAGGTGCTCAACCTCATAATGCCCATTAAGACTTATCAGGAGGGTAAGTAGTGTTTGGTGGAGTTATCTTTGTCATGTTATTCATATATTTTTTTTATTTATGACAAAGGTCTCCGAATTCACTTATTTTTTTTTCAAACAACAAATATTTGAAATCACACTTCTATATAAGCAAAAAAATTGATGTTTGAAAAGAAGGTGTAGGTACTCTAGACATACAATTTAACATGTTAAATTATTATACTACATAATCATGCAAGACTAAGATTATGATCACATGTTGATTACCAAAAGAGTGAGTGAATGAATCATTATTTAACATAAAAATATTACTCATGCTTAGAGGCATGCTAGGCAATCTTACACAATTTTCTATAGTCTATTTTATTGCACAAAACAAGAATAAGGTCAAGGCATGACAAGACAAAATAACGTTTAGGAAACTTGAAATAAAAATTAAACATTGAAGAGAATCTTTAAGAGTATGCCTAAACACTTTTAACCATTTATGAAGAAAATAACAGGATTTTTGCTTATGTGAAATCCTATAGTCAAGAAATAAAACAAAACATATTTTTTTTTGAAAATTTTAAACAAAAGCATGACAACACATATTTTTGAAAATTATGGATTATGTGAATTTTTTGTGGATTTTTGAGTAAAGAAACAAAGATGAATAGGAGAAAAACAACTTTTTGGATAAAGAAAATATATGCTTAAATTTTTGAAAATTTAAGACAAAAACTTATTTTTGATCTTCCAAATTTTTTGTGGATTTTGGAATAAAGAAAAACATGAAAATATTTGGAATAAAGAAAAACAAAGATAAATAGAAAATAAACTTTTTCAAAACTGAGAAACAAACATGAAAATATGCATGATAGAATATCAAAGATTTTTCAATTACAAAAAAATGGAAATTGGAGCACAAATGGCAAATGCCAGTCATTGAGATCTAACGCTAGCGTTGAAGCCAAACGCTGGCGCTGACTCTTGACGCCGAAATAGCAGACGATTTCATGTATTTTGGAAAAAAAAACTTTAATTTAGAGTTATTATATAGATGTCTTCTTAGTGTAAAAATTTCAGACATTATAGAGAAGATTAGAAGGCTCTTTAAGCATGTTTTTGTTTGTTTAAATATGGTCTTTACATTTTTATTGTGGTTTGATTTTTTGAGAAATTAATATAAAAATAAGATGCAAGCATGACAGAATAATAGAAAATTTTATTTTTAGGAGTAGTTTTTATAGGTTTTAATGGGATATATCTAAGACACCCAATTCTAACCTAAGCATGTAGAAATGAGCATCGGGGAGAGGTTTGGTAAAGATGTCTGCAAGTTGGTATTCCATGCCTATGAAGCTAACTCTCACAAGTTCTTTCTTAATGTGAGCCCTAATAAGGTGATGACACACATCTATGTGTTTAGACCTTGAATGATGAACGCGATTGTTGGTTAGATCGATTGCACTTTTGTTGTCCAAAGGGCTTGTGCATAATAACTTCCTAGTGCGATATATTTAGCCTCGCTTGTGGAGAGGGCAACAGAATTCTGTTTCCTACTCGACCATGCTACAAGTGACGGGCCTAAGAAGTGACGTGTGCCACTTATGCTCTTACGATCTAGTGAACACCCTACAAAATCGGAGTCGGGAAATCCATATATACAATATAAAGGAATCATTATAAGGATACTATAAGCCTAGACTAGATGATCTGATTAAATATCTAAAAATTTGTTTAACCGCTTTTAATTGTGATTCTTTAGGATTAGCTCGAAATCTAGCATATAAGTAAACAGTAAACATAATATCGGGTCTAGATGCACTTAGATACAATAATGAACCTATCATTCCTCTATATAACATTTGATCAATAGAAATTCCGGCTTCATCTTTTCCTAATTTTAGAGATGCACTCATAGGAGTAGAGGCTCATTTTAAGAATTCAAATCCAAATCGTTTCAACATATCACGAACATATTTAGATTGGCTAATAAATATTCTATCATTTCTTTGTTTGATTTGAAAACCTAGAAAATATGCGAGTTCTCCTACCAAGCTCATTTCAAATTCTTTTTGCATTACTAGTACAACTATATTACACAACTCTTCATTAGTGTCTCCAAAAATTATGTTATCTACATAAATTTGTAATATGATCAAATCATTATTAACATGCTTAATGAAGCGTGTGTTATCGACACTTCCAACTACATAACCGTGCTTTAATAAAAATGAAGTTAATCCTTCATACCAAGCACGTGGCGTTTGTTTTAAACCATAAAACACTTTATCTAGTTTGAATACATGATTTGGAAATTTTTTATTTATGAAACCGAGGGTTGTTCAACATAGGCCTCGTCTTCCTTAATAATCCTATTTAGAAAAGCAATTTTAACATCCTTTTGAAACTGTTTAAATCTTTTGAAACTCTTAAATGCAAGAAAAATTCTAATGGATTCTAAGTGAGCAACGAGTGCAAATGTTTCATCAAAGTTTACCTCCTCGATTTGAGAATACCCTTGTGCTACCAAGTAAGCTTTGTTCCTAGTAATCCTAGATTCACCATCTAATTTATTTTTGAAAATCCATTTTACTCATAACACCGGGTGATTAAATGGTCATTCTACAAGATTTCAAACCTTATTGCGTTCAAATTGTTCTAATTCTTCATTCATAGCTAAATACCAAAATCCATCATGTAAAGCGGTTGAAATATTTTTTGGTTCGATTTCGTAAACAAAACAATGGTTTGAAAAAAATTCATGTAGGGAAAAGATTCATGTAGGGAAGCAATGGCTCTCCAATGACAAGCTCCTTTGGATGATGTTTTGTGAAATTTAGCATTCTAGGAGGCACAAACTCCTCTTCCTTATTCTCCTCCTCCTTGTTCTCCTCTTTCGTTGACTTGTCATCCTTATGCTCTAATGGGGAGAGGGGTTCTTCTTCATTTCCTGCAATAATTTTCTCTACACATGGAACAAACACATCAAATCTAACATGAATAGATTCAACTATTTTTGTTCTTTTGTTATATACTCTATAGGCTCTACTAGTTGAAGAATACCCAAGAAAAATTCCTTCATCACATTTTTCATCAAATTTTCCTAATGAATCCTTTGTGTTTACAAAAATCATTTGCAACCAAATAAACAAAAATATGATACATTAGGATTTTCTTGAAAGTACAATTCATAAGGGGTTAATTTCAAGAAGGGTCGAAGTATGACACGATTAATAACATAATATGATGCGCTAATGGCTTCGGCCCAAAATGATCTAGGCAAGCCAAATTTAGAAAGCATGGTGCCTGCTAATTCTTGAAGAGTTCTATTTTTCCTCTCCACAACACCATTTTGTTGTGGGGTGCGTCGATCGAAAAATTCGTGCTTAATTCCTAGATCACTACAAAAAGTGGCA
Source organism: Dactylorhiza incarnata (assembly GCA_033032865.1). Classification (NCBI taxonomy): domain Eukaryota; kingdom Viridiplantae; phylum Streptophyta; class Magnoliopsida; order Asparagales; family Orchidaceae; genus Dactylorhiza; species Dactylorhiza incarnata. The sequence goes on from JAWHQI010000338.1 coordinate 1,551,135, forward strand.
AATTTTTCATTTTCAAATTCTCCTCCATGATTTGAGCGAATGCATTGAATTTTTAGATCAAGTTTATTTTGAATACGTGTACATAATTTTGAGAATTCACAAAAAGCATAAGATTTTGTGGTATGAAAGATTGTCCAACAATATCTAAAAAAATCATCAATCAAAACATAAGTATATTTTCTACCACTTATACTTGCGGTGCTCACTTGACCAAAAAGATTCATATGAATTAATTGTAAGGGTCTAGTAGTAGAAATTTCATTTTTTACTTTTAAAAGATGCTTTAGAAAATTTTCCTTTTTGGCAAGGTGGGCAAAGTAAAGATAATTTCCATTAAGCAAAGGTAATCCTCTAATTAATTTATCTTTGGCTAATTTTAAAATGAGTTTAGTGCTAGTGTGACCAAGACACTAATGCAATAATTCTAATTCATCTTTTTTTGAAATAAGACATTTGATAGATGAATGTGAAAGATCATGAAAAGCAATCATGTAAACATTATGAGTTCTTGGTGCGGTGAGTACAACTTCATTTGTTTTGGGATTTATAATTTTGCAAAGGTTTGTAGATGATTCAAATAGGACATTTAGACCCTTATCACATATGTTCGCCCGGAAGATCGTTATACCCATTATGCAAGGGAGTTCACGCGGTCTCATTCATCAGACCGATTTTATCTGGCTGACCGGATTTCATTGGCAAGACCGCCCAGTAATCTCATCAGTTCGGGTTGCCAGCCATCCCCAAGTTTGCGCAATCTGGATCTCCTTTTCTATCTTGGCAAAAGCATGACAGGTAACCTTTTATCCCATCATAACTTCTCCTGAATCCCGGGCAACCCGTAATTTCAGAAGCTACCCATTTGGGCAGCCTCCGCGTCTATAAATAAAGGGGTAGGGGTCCCAAGAAAAGGTTTTTTTTTGGAGGGGGGGGGGGGGGGGGGGGGGGGGGGGGGGGGGGGGGGGGGGAGGAGGAAGTTTTGAGCTAATTGTGGAGCCAAGCGGTCTTGATTTTTAGCTCGCCCCTTTCTCCCTAGTCTGGTCTGTTTCGAGCCTTCTCTAACCTCCAATCTCTAGTCTTTTCCTTATAAGATCTTCTTGCAGCTAAGAATAACGACGATCTCTTCTTGTCGCTCACTGACACCGTATTTGACGCTCTCAGTAACCTAGTAGCTGGCAGTCCAAAATTCCTCTTCCAATTCTCAAGTGCAAGTCGTGGAGGTGCAATTTTTGCATCAACAGAACGAACATGCGACCTTCAGATTGGATTTGCTGGTGAAGTGCAGCGGTCTGAGATGTCAAATCGAGAGCTGCGTAGTCAGTTTAGTGGGGGTCATCCAGATGCAAGTCGCGCGACCTCTGAAGATCTGGAAGCGCGCTTCAAGCGAGCACTTGAGCAAACTCGTCAAGAGTTTGCTTGAGCGCAGCGCGAGAACGCCCAATAGATGGAAGCAATGGGAAAAGATCTAGAAGTTATTTCCCAGCGGTTAGCTCCTCATGCTATTGAGGTCGCTACACCAACAGCTGCCCAACCTACCTGCGGTCAGATTTCTGACCGCGCCGTCCTCGAGCCTAACATGCCTTTGCGGTCCCAGGGGGTCGAGTTTGCTGCTCGATAGGAGTTTTACCTGACCGCTGCCCGGGGAAGTCCTGCCCGAGCTCTGATTTTTTAGGAGGGCGTTACTCCTCTCCCCCTTGACTTGTGGGAGGAGCCTTCCCCATTCGTGGATTGAGTTAGGTGGAAACCTATTCCCACTGGCTTTCGAGAGCCACGGCTTCCAGTGTATACTACGAGGGATGATCTGATCTCTCACCTGCAAGCTTTCAAAGCTGCAGTGTCGATGATGACCTAGTCTCAGGCTCTCCGTTGTAAGCTGTTTGTGACCTCCCTTGGAGGTGAAGCCAGGGAGTGGTTCTTTAGCCTCCCTGCCAGATCTGTTACCAGTTTTGCAGACCTGAGAAGAGAGTTTCTCTTGAGGTTTGCCACCTCAAGGAAACGGAAGAGTGTCCCTGCAGCCCTTTTAAAGATCAGACAAGGTGAAAGTGAGACTATAACTCACTTTGTCGCCCATTTTCAGGAAGAAATCCTGAGTATCCGTGATGTCGGCCCCATCCTCCACTAAGTTGCATTCATCAATGCCCTCCGAGAAGGCCCTCTGAAGCTAAAAGTCACTACCAAGGAACCTCATTCTTACCAAGAACTAATTTCAATTGTGAACAGGTTCATCGAGGGTGAGATCTGCAATCCAGAGTATGTATCATACCTCTCCAGCATGGCTTATCAGGGTGGTAGCAACTCCTCTTCTTCAACCCCTCAACATCATCATAAGCTAGCTCGCCAAGAGTATCAACCTCATGCCCCCAGATGCAAAAATTTTCGTCATCATCGCCCAGTCATCAACCCTCAACAACTCACTCAATGGCAGCAGCCTGCTCAGGCTCAGCCGTTAGCTTGTCTTCCTCTCCTACCTCTTCCTACTAACCAACCTAAGCAGCCCTTTAACAACTCACAAGAATGTTTTGCAGATCTGCCCTTCCTATTTCATAGATTTTGGAAATTATCGAAAGACAGCCCTTCTTCAAGAGGCCAGCTCCGATGAAGTCCAATGTCAATTTCAGAAATCAAAGTCTCTATTGCGAATTTCTTACAGTGAGGGAGCATTAGACTGAAAATTTCAGATCACTCAGGTTCTTGATTGAGAAGCTCCTCAAGGAAGGCAAACTCCAAGATCTGATCAATAAGAAAGTTGAAGATCAGTCAAAGAAGGCAAAGATCGTCACTGAAGTTGGCTGGGAGTGCGAGGAGGTGGAGGATGCCGACCTCTTTGGCAGCCTCCACATCGATTATGAGTGCGTGGAGGCGGACAATGAGGGGGAAAATGGTTTGATCTTTTGCATCCATGGAGGGGCTGGACTCACGTCTTCCAAGAAGTCCAGCATGGCCAGAGTCTTCAGGGATGAAGTCTTTGTTGCCTCTACCTCAGCCCCTGCTTCGGAGGTGGTTGTCTTCAGCAAAGAAGATCTTCCACCCCACAGGAATCCCTTTAATGATGCCCTTGTCATTAAGGTTGTGATAGAGAATTTCACAGTTGAAAGGATTCTAGTGGATACTGGAAGCTCGGTAAACTTATTGTTCAAGCATACCTTCGAAGCCCTGAAGACTGGGAAGCAAATGCTTTCCACCGAAGGACCTCTTTATGGCTTCTTAGGAGAGAAGAAGGAGGTCGAAGGGAGAGTTTCTCTAACTATGATGATGGGTGGGATCATCAAGAAGGCTGAATTCGTCATAGTAGACGCTCCTAGAAGCTACTACGCAATTTTTGGTCGACCCATCCTCAACCAGTATAGAGCTATAGTCTCTACGTTCCATCTTGCCCTCAAATTCTCTGCCCAAGGGAAGCAGTTTAGGGTTAGGGGCGACCCTAGGCTGTCCTGAAAATGCTATGTCAAGACTGTTGGCTTTGTCGACATAGGCTCCCAGTTGGGGGTCAAAGATGAAGTACTGATACCTCTGAGTTTTGAATGAGGGGATCTCAGTACCCAAATCTGAGTTCATTTTTAGCTGATGATTGTCCTTTTATTTTTCATCTATTAAGCTCCCCTAAGTTTCTTCAAGGTTGTTGCTTATAAATGAATCTGTTTCAATAAAATGTGTCTTTTCTCCATCACTTATTCAGCTGCTTTTATCTCATTCAATTTGAACTGATTTCTGGTCATTTATCCTTTATCTTATTAACCGCCCTTCTTAAACCACTTTTTTGTTCTCTTCTGCTTATTTTTAAGATCGACATGCTCAGGTCAAAAAATGGAAGCCTCAGGAGAATCAGTTTTAGAAGATCAGGAGGTTGAGATTAAAAGTAGAGCTGAGGGAACTCATTTAGAATCTGCACAGGGTATCTAGGTTATTCCGATTAAGGGAGATGAGGGCAAGATGCTTTCAATTAACGCAGAACTTTCCGAAATTGAAAAGAAGGAGTTAATAACTTGCTTGTTTAGAAATCTAGATGTGTTTGCTTGGTCAACAAATGACATGCCAGGGATGGATCCTGATATAGCTTGCCATCATTTAAATATAGATCCAGCCTTCAAACCAGTTGTTCAGAAGAAACGAGCAGTAACAGTTACTTTAGTCGAGCCTATTAGAGAAGAAGTTCAAAAGCTTCTCAAAGCTAGTTTTATTCAGGAGGTTCAATATCCTGATTGGGTCTCAAATGTGGTTATTGTGAAAAAGCCCAGTGGAAAGTGGAGAATGTGTGTAGACTTTACTAAACTCAATAAGGCTTGTCCGAAGGATTGTTATCCCTTGCCTCAGATAGACTCTTTGGTTGATTCAGCAGTCGGATTTCCATACATGAGCTTCCTAGATGCCTTTTCAGGATATCATCAAATCAGAATGCATAAGCCAGATATTCCTCATACCTCTTTTATAACAAACGATGGGTGTTTTTGTTATAAGGTAATGCCTTTTGGTTTGAAGAATGCAGGTGCAACCTATCAGAGAATTATGGATTTTGTATTCAAGAAGCAGAAGAGTAGAAATCTTGAGGAGTATTTAGATGATCTTCTTATCAAGAGCAAGCAGTTTCCAGCTCACTTAAGAGATCTTGAAGAAATTTTCTCAATGCTCCGAGTGTTTAATATGAGGCTGAATCCATTAAAGTGTGTATTTGGAGCTAGCAAGGGTAAATTCTTAGGTCATCTTCTGACTCCAGATGGCCTTGAGCCTAATCCAGATATGGTGTAGGCAATTCTTGAAATGGTACCTCCGAGGTTGCCAAAAGAAGTTCAGCAGCTGGGAGGAAGAATGGCAGGGTTGAGCTGATTTATATCTCGATCAGGAGATAAAAGTGCTCCCTTCATCAGGATTCTCAGAAAAGCTTCCAAGTTCAAATAGACCAAGGAGTGTGATTCAACATTTGATCAGCTGAAGAGACAGTTAACTTCAACTCCTCTTCTCCAGATCCCTCATGAGGGTGAAGACTTATTTTTATATTTAGGTGTTGGAGCTGATGCGGTTAGCTCAGTTTTAGTCAGAGAAGAAAAGAAGTAACAATTTCTAGTTTATTATGTCAGTAGGATCAGAAGGATGCGGAAACCAGATATCCGATATTAGAAAAACTTGCTTTAGCTCTTATCATCTCATCTAGAAATCTCAGACCTTATTTTCAAGCTCATTCTATTCAAGTGGTCACAGATTTACCTCTAAAGAGTGTGCTAGAAAAACCAAAGCACTCTGGTAGATTGGCTAAATGGGCTATCGAGTTAAGTGAATTCAGCATCTCGTATGTTCCTCGAATAGCAATTAAAGTGCAGGTATTAGCGAACTTCTTAATTGATACAACAGGCAACAAATCTGAGAATGATATCAGAAGGCCTCTTCCTTAGACAAATTATGTTGTTGGAGCTTCAGGAAAAAGTTCTTTAGGCGCAGGAGTAGTCCTGATTAATCCAAATGGGGTTAGATTAAATCAAGCTCTGAGGTTTCATTTCCCAGTCACCAACAACCAGGCAGAATATGAAGCTCTCTTAGCAGGACTTCATTTTGCCAGGGAATTGGGTATTGAGGATATTGAGGTGAAAATAGATTCACTGGTTATGGCGTCTCAGGTAAACAACACCTATGAAACCAAGGAACCAGTCTTAATGAGATATCAGAAGATAGTGAAGCAAGAGATTGGGAAGTTCATGAGTTTTACTATTCAGCACATCCCAAGATCAGAAAATTCAGACACTTATCAGCTAGCTAAATTTGGCTTATTGTCAGGTGGAACCATTTCAGATCTGTTCCATCCAGCGATTGAGGAAGATTCAGTGATGCAGATCGATCATAAATCTTCCTGGATGGATCCTTTTATCTTATATCTCTCATCAGGGGAATTTCACGCTAGTGTCAAAGACAAGAAAAGGTTCAGATTAAAGACAACTTATTATTATTTGATTTCAGGTATATTGTATCGGAAAACTTTTTTAACTCCCTTATACAGGTGTATTTCAGAAGAAGAAGTTCTGGTTGTTCTTCGAGAAGTACATTCAGGCGAGTGTGGCAGTCATTCAGGTGTAAGGACTCTGGAAAAAAGAATTCCGAGGCAGGGTTATTTTTGGCCCAAGATGAGAAAAGATGCAGCTGATTATGCTAAGAAGTGTATTCAATGTCAGAAATTTGCTCAGCTTCAACATCAACCTGCTCAGCAGTTGAAGTCCATTATGACTCCTTGGCCGTTTGTAGTATGGGGAATGGATCTTCTTGGACCTTTTCCCACTGCAAGTGGACAAAGACATTTCATTCTTGTTATGATAGATTACTTCAACAAATGAATTGATGCAAAAGATTTAGCAAAAACAACTACTCAGATAGTAAAGAGTTTTATTTGGGGAGAAATTATCTGCAGGCATGGGATTCCTATGGCTATAGTAACGGACAATGGGCCTCAGTTTAATAATTCAGAAATGATCAACTTCTGTGATGGAGTAGGAATTGAGCTTCGATTCACGTCAGTTCATCATCCTAGAAGTAATGGACAGGTGGAAGCAGCTAATAAATGTATCCTAAATCTCCTCAAGAAAAAGGTAGAAAATATCAGAGACAATTGGGCAGAATAGCTCCCGACAGTTCTTTGGACTCTTAGAACTACCCCAACAGGTGCAACTGGTGAGACCCCCTTTAAATTATTTCATGGTTCAGAAGCCCTGATCCCAGTCGAGTTTGAGGTAAAAAGTCTCAGGGTCTTACTAGCTCAACAAGGTAAAGACACCTAGATAGAAGATAATAATGAAGATCACAGATATAGTCTCGATCTAATTGAAGAATTAAGAGATGAAGCCGTAATAAGGCAAGAGGAGATAAAAAGAAGAATGACAAGATATTTCGATAAAAATATAAGGGTCAAAGAATTCATTATTGGAGACCTGGTTTTAAAGAAGGTCGATGCAGCAACTAGATCCGGCTCAGTTGGCAAGTTAAACCCAAATCAGGCAGGTCCTTATATCATAAAAGAAGTGCTGAAAATGGGGCTTATCGCCTCAATACTTATGATGGAAGTGAGATCGCCAACACCTGGAGTGGAGACGACTTGAAGCGCTTTTACTCTTAATAAGTTTCTCATTTCTCCCTCTCTCCCCTTTAAAATAATGTATTCATCTCCACGGAACATTTATTCAATATAAATTACTGACACTATTTTCCTATGTGTTTTGAGAGGACACCTTGAGGTACAAATACGATGCAAACTTAAGTCACACCAAGGCAGATATCGCGGGATCACATATGAACCCCCATGAATTGACGCTGAGCGTAACACCTATATTGACCATGGATTGCGGGGAGATTTCTCTTCCGTGTAGCAGTAGCTCACCAATCTCATTTGAGAGGGTTCTATGTGATATCCCGGATCTTGGATGATATATGAGCACACCAATGCATCAAGGGAGGTCTTGGTGAATGCCACCTATGCCGTGCTTTCAGATAGTGGCATCAGGACGTCATAGCCTGTTACACTTGAATACTACTTGGTTGTTTCTTCTTAAGATGAGTTCTACCTGAGATAGGAGTAGTCTTACTCTGAGACTACCACTTGTGTAAGGAGGGAGGTACCCATCTCCTTGAGAGTTAAAGATCACTATAGTCAACTCTCCCCTGAACCCTGACCAAAAGAGTCACTTCGTCTGTTTCTCATCTTATGATCGCGCCTAGATCATCTCATCTGTTCTTCCATATATGACCATAGGGTCATTTCCTCCTCCTCTCTCTCTCATCCTCACGACCTTCAGGGTTGTTTCTCGGAGGTGGTATGACTTTAAAGATCTCTCTAAGGAAAAAATAATGTGGTCGCTTCTTAGTACACATCCACCAGAGGTGGTCATCTCAGATTATGATTCTTTTCCTTCTCTAAGATCGAGCGGTCTCCGTTTTAGACCGCCGCTTCAGGAAAATATTGGCATTATGAAAAAACATTCCAAGTCGTTCCAATAAAGCAGCCTTCAGGATTCTCCGGGTCTCAATATTCTGAAGATTATCATATAAAAGCACGAAGCCTGAGTGATCAGAATATCGAGATTGCCGATACCTAAATTTAATGTTTCTACATATTTATTTATGTTAATAATAGAGCAGGAGCGATCTGCAGATTAGAAGCCGCTATATCTTACCCTGTATTCAGTGTTCTTTACTGTGAAAATATGGTCAGCCGGCTCCAGGGCATGATTCAGAACGCTCGAATACAAGAAGGATGGGGCGCGTAAAGTAAGCAAGCAGAATGGCTAAATTAATCTTAAGATCGCTCGGTCTCGATTCCAGTTCGGTTAGTCATTATAAAAATAATTTGTGAGATTATTCCACCTTACATAAAACAGCACAGAATCAAATAAATACAAAATCAGATGCTGCGAACAAACAAAGGTATGCAAAAAATTCTCTTCCATTTCTATTTCATTCAAAATATAGTTACAGATAGAACAGATTAAAACCTGACCGCTACATCTAAATATAAGTACATCACAAAAAGAAAATATATCCTTCTATTTTTTCTTCTTCTTGGAGGGGGGTCTTCATCCTCAGATGAGCTGGAATCAGCGCTAGATTCGCTCGAGCTGGAGGATTTCTCCTGGGAGCCAATATCTGACCTTGCCGTCAAACTCAGCTCCTCATCTGGGTCGAACTGGCTCCCACTCGGCTCATCTCCACCTCTATCCATCGGCAGGTCTATATTAGCATTAAGGAAATCATCCAGGGAATCAAAATTGGCCTGCGTAATCGCTCGGCCTTCTCCAAGATCACCCTGCCTCCTCTCATCCTCCCCTTCATGCTCAACTCTAGGCTCATCCTTGTCTTCTTCTCCTTCCTTTCCCTCTGCCTCTCTTTCTTCATCAAAATTTTCTTGTTCTTCCACCCCCTCTTCCTCTTCCTCCTGGAAGCAGCGGCCTCAGGAAATAGGGATGAGAAGCTGGCATCCTATGGAATCTGAGCACCATTATCTCGCAATTTAGAGATGGTCATTTCAATGCTTCACTTATTTCTTTCAGCATCACCTTTCGGTAAGCTGGATTATTTTCATCATACATTTCATTCTTCATTTTCTGCAAAGAAAATTACAGGTTAGATCGCTCAAACAAAACAAAACAATGAGGAAGAGATCGTCGTTATCAGACCGCGTGATCTAAATACCTCCAGCTCGGCCTTAATGGACTTATTCTCCTGCATATGCCTCCGCAGTAACCTTCCCATGTGATGGCAGAAGACCTGATGCCTAAGGCCAGCCTGCGAGCACATATTTGGGATAAGGCTGTCTTCCCAGCTATAAACTTCCTTGAAGTTTTGTTCGCCATACAAAGCGGCCGAGACCGTGCCAACATTGTGGGAAAGCTCGCTGCCCTAGTTTGGAAGACACGTGGAAACCCCCACACGTCTCCCTTTGACATCCCACTTTATGAGCGGTCTACCCAGGGTGTCCGTCATGGAGCGTCTATATCCATATAAGTCAAAGGACTTCTCAGAATAGCCCGAAGGGCCAGCGGTCTGGGATTGATATCTATCTTGATCTCTCTTCAGCCTCTTCTCCCTCTGGGTAAGACACCCTCTGGAACATAAGGAAAGGTGAGGGGGACTTGTAAGATTGCTGCAGGAAAAAGTTTTTCTTCAGTTAAAATATTTCTTATAATAAGCGGTCAGGACATGAAGATCACGGGAGCTCACTGTCTTTTCGTTTGATGCGGAAACCTGAGCCCAAAGGCCAATATAATGCTCCAGATCGGTCTTATGATCCTTGAGCATCTCTTTTATCTGATCTTCATCTCCAGAGAGGGCTTTTGGTTTTCGGAAGATCGATTCATCTCGGAGCTTGGGGTAAGTCCGGAGATCGCCTAACCTCCCCTGGAAGATCAGAAATCTCTCCGCCCAATTTGGGACCTTGTTGGGGAGATTAACTATCTTCAGACCGCTGCAGATGAAATACAGCAGGCCTTTGAAGTACTCTCTTCTCGGACCTTCCTTCAAAACTTTCAGGGTGAAAAGAGATCTGAATAGATCCAGAGTGAACCTTACTCTGATCGATTTCAAATAACAGATGTAAGTAAAAATTAGCGCAATAGAATTAGGAGGAAGTTGTCCGGGCACGAGACCGAAAAATCTAAAAATCTTCCTCATCTCCCATAATAAGGGGAAGCGGAAGACATGATAGAAATGATCAATAGTATCACGATCTTATTCTCCTCACATTGGTTGAGGCGTTCACCTGTGGCAGGTAGGCAGATCATTATTTGCGAGCTCATCGGGTAGTAACTCTGAAAATCAAGAAATTCATCCTGAGAAAGTCGGCAAGGCCGCTGCTCAGACTCAAGAAAAACCTTGCAGGCACCAGCTCGCGCGGACATCATTCTTCGAGGATTTTAGACCGCTTGAGTGAAGAATTCCAGAAGAGCATATTTAATAAGGCCACCAACCGGATATTTATAGTTTCAGAGACAATCAAGGTACAATCATTACAAAATCTTGAACTGGAGATCGCCGATCCAGATCGCGCGAGTTAATAAGTTAAAAACTTTTTTAGAACACCCAACATCAGGAATCTTAAATTATGCAGAAAGCGATCTCAAAACAGAGATCGCAGCAGATAATAAACATAATGAAAAGAAATTAGGCCGAGCGATCTCATAACAAACTTTCTAGGACATGAAAAATAGCAGGTGAAAGCATGAGATAGAGCAGTATGTACTTATCAAAGCGATAAATCTCAAAATCATCAAACAAATTCCTTAGTTTTTCCTTACAAAACCACAAAGATATATAAATTTTAAACTATTTCAGAGGATCTTTTTTTCTTCCCTAAAAAAGCCACCCTATTCTGAAGTTTGTTGACCACAGTAAGTGTCATACAAATGCCCGAATTAGGGTCAACAACATATCGCTGGAGATCGCCGGCATCTCGCTTCAGCTCCTCCCAGCTAATAATTTCCTCCTGGTCCGCGCGATCATCAGGAGCAGCGTTTGACGACCCTGCAAGCAAAGGAGCATAAAAGTCTGTCCTCAATTGAGAAAATGCGGTATGCAAGGCATCAGCCTTTCCCCTGAAGAAAATTGTCTGCTCCTTAGACTCACGAAGTCTTCTTCGGAGATCAACCATATCCTCTTCCAGCTTCTTCTTGCCATCTCTTTCTCGCAGTTTGAGCAACTTCCGTTGATCTTTCAATTTTTGCTCACTTTGAGCTGAGGCCGCTCAGAGTGCTTTGACAACATCCTCCTCCTTGAATTTAGCAGCTAGAAGCACCTCATCTTTCTCCAGCAACCTCCTCTCAAGCTCTCTCTCCCAGATCTAGAAAGCATGAACCACCTGCATAAAAGGGGATGCAAGTACTGGAGGTGGAGGTAGATCGGTCTGAGGGATGGCCAACCTAGTTTCTTCCAGCAACCTCTGTGCCTCCACATCTTCTCCTACGGTTAGGAAAGAAGTTCAATTAGTAATGGTCAGAAAATAAGATCAACAAGCATAACATCCATACTTGGAGAAACAAAAACTGTGCGGACAGAAACGTGATCACGAGTGGCCTCAAAAACCGCAGGAGCAGAGTTTAGAATCAGACGATTCGGACGCCTTCGACGCTCAAGGTCTATCTTTTCTAACTGTTTTTTCTGTGACCGATCTCCTTCTTTTCTTCGTCGTTTCAGCTCTTTAAAGCTAATGAGAATGTCGTCGGTCTCATTGAGAACGACCTCGCGTCGTCGAATTGGAGATTGTGGCCTAATATAGATAGGCAGAGAGATATCAAGAGGAGCAGTCAAGTGAGGCTTACCATCCCGGATTGCAGAAATGGCAACCGCGCGGTCTGCCGCTTGCCTCGCCATCAGACTCATTATGCAAGGGAGTTCGTGCGGTCTCATCCATCAGACTGGTTTTATCTGGCTGTCCGCACGATTTCATTGGCAAGACCGCCCAGTAATCTCATCAGTTCGGGTTGCCATCCATCCCCGAGTTCGCGCGGTCTGGATCTCCTTTTCTATCTTGGCAAAAGCATGACCGGTAACCATTTATCCCAGCATAACTTCTCCTGAATCCCGGGCAGCCCGTAATTTCAGAAGCTACCCATTTGGGCAGCCTCCGCGTCTATAAATAGAGGGGTAGGGGTCCCCAGAAAAGGGCTTTTTTTTGGGGGGGGAGGGGGGAGGAGGAAGTTTTGAGCTAATTGTGGAGCCAAGCGTTCTTGATTTTTAGCTCGCCCCTTTCTCCATAGTCTGGTCTATTTCGAGCCTTCTCTAACCTCCATTCTCTAGTCTTTTCCTTATAAGATCTTCTCGCAGCTAAGAATTATCAGAACGACGATCTCTTCTTGTCGCTCACCGACACTGTATTTGATGCTCTTAGTAACCTAGTAGCTGGTGTTTACCCGGAAAACCGCTTCTCGGGTTGGATCACTCTCGGACCGGGCGAACCGCTGGGTCAGGCCGCTGGGTTCCAGGATCGGTAGCTCTCAGCTCAAGGTAAACCAGGCCGGGTGGTCTGATGTCAGTTTCGGACCGCTCCCAAGAGTGAAGATCGTCAAGGGCCAAAGCAAGAGGGCTATCCGCGGTCTCAGGAAGGAGGCCGCGCGGGTACTGCCATAAGAGATTCAAGATTCAAACCCGGAAGGACAAGCCGCAGTTTCAGATCAGAGACTACCCGGGTTACCTTCTGAAGATCAGCCAAGCCATGTCCAGAAGACAGACCGCGGTCTCAAGCCAGAGACCGCCCGGTCTGAATCATTGACTTGGTCCCGGTATCTCCAGCCTCAAGTCCGACAGGTCGGAAGAGCAAGCCGCCAAGCCGCGCGGCTTCTTTCTTTTTTCTTCTTTGTGCATCTCGTCACCGCCTGCCCGTTTCTCCTGTACCCGGGCAGGCGGTTATTTTATCCCTGCCCATTCGGGTAGGCCCCCAAGCCTATAAATAGGGGGTGGCACTGTTCACAAAGGACGCACTCTCGAATCCAGGAGCTCGCTTGTTTGGGCTGCGGTCTCGAGTTTCACGTCTTGCGGACTGTCTGACCGGCCGGCTTCTCTTTTTCTGCACTTGCAGCCCGCTGTAACCACTTTTTTCTAATCAAAGGAAAGCCCGTCGCAGGAGTGGCATTTGCCGCGGCGGGCGAAGTCTGGCCTTGACCGCTGCTAGCGGTCTCATTCTTCTACACAAAAAGTAACCGGCAACCCGCAGCCTCCGGTTTCCCTCGGAGGTGCGATCTCGGACTCAACAGAAAACACGCGACCTTCAGATCGCGGAGTGTCGGTGAAATCCCTTTTCGCCATAATGTCAGACCGTCAGTTCCCCCTTGGAGACCGCTCCGATCATAGCGAGGACTCTCTGTGGGAAGCCCTGGAGCAGTCAAAGAGAGAAGCCGAGCGGGCTCAGAGGACCACTGATCAGCGACTTGAAGAGATCAGTCGGACTTTAGCAATACTAACTGAGCGACTAGTTCCGCAACAAGCCGCGACTAATCGGGCGGTGACCCCGGTCCTTCCTCCACCTCCTCCTTACTCGCTACCGCAGGCCGCTAATTTCCAGCTCCATCAAGAAGACCCTGCGGCTAGGGAAAACTTCTATCACGAAGCCGCGCACAACATGCCAGCTCGAGTCCTCGACTTCCAGGGGGCGACTTCTCACGCTGCCCATCTCTCCTACCCGCAGGAGGGCGCGGCCCGTCTCTCCTACCCGCCAGAAGCAGCCGCCCGGTCTTCTTATCAGGCGGCTTGTCCGCGAATAGCCGCAGCTCCAGCGGCTTATTACTCTACTCCTCTATATGAAGACATGGAAGAGACCTCTCCCTTTGTGGACGAAGTCAGAGGGGAGCCTGCCCCTAATAATTTCAGGGAACCTCGCCTGCCAGCGTTCAATGGAGAGACTGATCCCACGGTTCATTTACAAGCTTTCGAGTCAGCCGTTGCTCTCAGAACCTTGACTGATGCAACCAAGTGCAAGCTTCTTGTAACCTCCTTTGAAGGACAAGCGAGGGAATGGTTTTACGATTTGCACCCCAGGTCGATCCGTTGTTTCACGGAGCTGCGAAGAGAATTCCTGCTGAGATTCTCCACCTCAAAGAAAAGAAAGAGCGGCCCGGCGGCCCTTTTCGATATTAAACAACGGGAAGGCGAGACATGGGCTCGTTTTGTGGATCGATTCCAGAGAGAGATCATGGAAGTCCAAAATGTGGACCCGGAGTTGTATAGGGTTGCCCTCATCCATGGCCTAAGAGAGGGCCCTCTAAAGTTCGAAGCAAATATAAGGGAGCCTAAGACTTATCAGGAGATGATAAGTTTGGCAAATATGTTTATCAGAGGAGAGAAGAGCAATCCAGACTACGTCGCGAAGCTGGTAAGCGACAAGGAGCCATCGAATCAGTCCCACTTCGAACCCCGCTCCCAAAGGGGGAGGAACTACAAAAATAAGCAACCATTTATGGGCCATCAGCGGTTTCAAGATCAGAAACCACCATTGGCCATCACTCCCGCTCCATCCGCTCCCCTTCCACAAATCATGCCGGTATATTTACAATAGTATGCCGCGCAGCCACCTCCAGTCATTCCATCAACCCAATACGATGATTCGCAAGACTCATTCACTCCCCTAAACGTCACCATGGACGAGGTAGTCCAGATTCTGCAAAAGAGGCCAGATTTCAAAAGGCCCGCTCCTCTGAAGTCGGATATTCGTAATCGGAATCCGAGCCTTTATTGTGAATATCATAAAGAGGGGGGACATCTAACTGAAGACTGTCGGGCCCTTCGTCTGCTCATAGAAAGACTCCTGGGAGAAGGAAAGCTCCGGGGTCTAATTCGGAAAGATAAAACTGCTGAGCCAATTACCGAGAAGAAAAAGGAGAAGGAAACAGTAGAAGTAACCTGGGAATGCGCCAACGTCGAGGACGCCGACTATTATGGTGACATTCATCCTTCTACCGAATGCATCGAAGCCAATGATGTGGGCCCCTTAGGGGACATCTATTGTATCCATGGGGGAGCTGGAGCGGAATCATCTCGCAAATCCAGCATTGCGAGAGTTCTAAAGCAGGAAGTGGCAGCCACTACAAGTTCTCCTCCCGAAAGCACTATTGTCACGTTTGGTCAGGATGACCTTCCCCCCAATGCTAATCCTTTCGATGATGCGGTGGTTATCAGGGCCGTTATCGAAAACTATACCGTCCACAAGATTTTGATTGATACTGGCAGCTCCGTCAATCTCCTTTTCCGCCCAACTTTCGAGGCCCTGAAGACTGGAAAGCATTTGCTTCCCACCGATGGGCCCCTCTACGGTTTTTCTGGGGAGAAAAAGGAAGTAGAAGGTTCAGTGAAGCTCCTGGTCTCTCTTGGAGGAGTGATAAAATTGATCAATTTTGTGGTAGTAGATGCCACAAGCAACTACTGTGCCATCTTCGGGAGGCCGATTCTCAATGCGTATAGGGCGGTAGTGTCCACCTTTCACCTTGCCCTCAAGTTCGCTGCTGAAGGAAAACAATATCGGGTTAGAAGCAACCCCAAAGTAGCTCGGGAGTGCTACGTCCGAACTGTCAACATGATCACTGACGTTCCGCTTCCCAAGATCATGGATGAGGTGCTGGAGGTTGCTGAGTCTCCAGAGGCCGTCAAGGAGGGAAAAGATCGAGAAGGGGCTCACTTGGAACCTGCCCAAGTGACCCAAGAAGTTCCTATCGCTGAGGGGGCAGAAAAGAAGCTGGTCATCAACGCTGAGTTGTTAGAGGAGGAGAAAGTGGAGCTAATCTCTTGTCTGTTGGGGAATCTGGATATCTTCGCTTGGTCAGCGGAGGATATGCCTGGAGTGGATCCAGGCGTGGCTTGTCATCATCTAAACGTATCTCCTGAGTTCAAGCCCGTCCAGCAAAAGAAGAGAGAAGTGGCGACCAAGCTGGCGTTGCCCATCAGAGAGGAGGTTTCCAAACTCCTAAAAGCGGGTTTCATTTCTGAGATTCAATATCCCATGTGGATGTCGAATGTTGTAATGGTTAAGAAATCTGGTGGGAAGTGGCGCATGTGCGTGGACTTCACCAAACTTAATAAAGCGTGCCCTAAAGATTGTTACCCTTTGCCTCAGATAGATGTTTTAGTTGATTCCGCGGTTGGGTATGGTTTTATGAGTTTCCTCGATGCCTTCTCCGGGTATCATCAAATTAAAATGCATAAACCCGACATCCCGCATACCTCATTTATCACAAACGATGGGTGTTACTGCTATCTCGTAATGCCCTTCGGTCTTAAGAATGCGGGTGCAACATACCAAAGAATGATGGATACCGTCTTTAAACATCAAAAAGGCAGGAATCTCGAAGTTTACGTTGATGACCTTCTTCTCAAAAGTAAAACATTCTCATTGCACTTGGAAGACCTCGTAGAGACGTTCGCTACTCTACGGAGGTTCAAGTTAAAATTAAACCCATTGAAATGTGTGTTCGGGGCAAACAAAGGAAAATTTCTTGGGCATCTCTTAACTCCTGATGGCCTTACACCAAATCCAGATAAGGTGAAGGCCATCCTTGATATGACCCCTCCTCGAAATACTAAAGAAGTTCAACAACTTGGGGGGAGATTGGCAGGATTGAGCAGGTTTATCTCTAAATCCGGAGATAAAAGTGCCCCATTCTTTAAAACATTGCGAAAGGGATCAAAGTTCGAATGGAGCGAGGAATGTAACAAGGCTTTCGAGCAGCTGAAGGGACAGTTAACTTCGACTCCACTACTCCAAAGTCCCCGTGAGGGGGGAAAACTATTCTTATATCTGGGAGTCGGACCAGAAGCGGTGAGTTCTGTCCTCGTTCGGGAAGAGAAGAGGAGGCAGTTTCCAATATACTATGTCAGCCACATCCTTAAGGATGCCGGAACCAGATATTCGATCCTGGAGAAACTGGCCTTGGCTTTGGTTATGTCTGCGCGAAGGCTTCGCCCTTATTTTCAGGCTCATTCCATCCAAGTTGTTACAGATCATCCTCTAAAAAATATTCTTGAAAAGCCAGATCATTCAGGGAGGTTGGCAAAATGGGCTATTGAACTAAGTGAATTTGAGATATCGTACATCCCCCGAACAGCAATCAAAGCACAAATCTTGGCAGACTTCCTGGTAGATACAACAGAGCTTAGTCCAGAACAGGTGGTACGATCTCCTCTGGCTTGGATCATTTATGTGGATGGGGCTTCTGGCAAAAACTCCGTGGGAGCCGGAGTAGTGTTGATCAGCCCAAATGGCATCAGGCTGGAGCAAGCTATCAAGTTCTTCTTCCCAGTTACAAATAACCAGGCAAAATATGAGGCACTTCTGGCTGGGCTAAGGCTCGCGAGAGAGTTGGGCATAGAATATGTACACGTTAGAACTGATTCATTGGTGATGGCTTCCCAGATCTTGGGAAATTATGAGACAAGAGAGCCGATTCTGCAAAAATATCTGCTATTAGCCAAAAAGGAAATCGGAAGATTCAAGTCATTTATTATCGAGCACATCCCAAGAACGCAAAACGAGGAGGCAGATGAATTGTCGAAGTTTGGTCTTCCATCAGGGGGAGTGACCTTTGAACTTTTTCATCCGGCAATAGATGAGGCAGAACTCATGCAAATTGATCATAATCCTTCATGGAAGGATCCTTACGAGCTATTCCTGTCAAAGGGAGAGTTCCACCATTCCATCAAAGATCGGAGAAGATTCAAAAGGAAGGCGGCATATTATTATCTAATAGCAGGAGTACTCTACAGAAAAACTTTAATTTCCCCCTCAACACGATGTGTTTCAGAAGAAGAGATTCCTATCATACTTCAGGAAGTTCATTCTGGGGAATGTGGTAGCCATTCAGGGGCAAAAACCTTAGAAAAAAGGATCCTGCGGCAAGGATATGTTTGGCCGACTATGAGAAAGGATGCTGAAGCATTCGCCAAGCAGTGTGTGCAGTGCCAAAAATTCGCCCCTCTTCAGCATTTGCCTGCTCAGTCACTCAGATCAATAACTGCGCCGTGGCCTTTTGCAGTTTGGGGGATGGATCTCATCGGACCCTTTCCAATGGCTAGCGGTCAGCGCCGCTTTATCATAGTTATGATTGACTACTTCAGCAAGTGGATCGAGGCTAAGGCACTAGCAAGAACTACTACCCAAATCATCAGAAACTTCATCTGGGGAGAAATAGTCTGTCGACACGGAATTCCGCTGGCAATTGTCACTGATAATGGTCCTCAATTTAATAATCCCGAGATGATAAAATTTTGCGATCAGGTTGGAATTGACCTGCGGTTCTCCTCAGTACATCATCCAAGGACCAACGGTCAGGTAGAAGCAGCCAACAAGCGAATCCAGCAGCTCCTGATGAAAAGGGTTTGGAATCAGAAAGGAAACTGGGCGGATCAACTTCCCTCCATCCTTTGGACTCTTCGTACTACTCCATCTTCAGCTACATGGGAGACACCATTCAAACTGTCTCATGGCTCGGAGGCTGTTGTTCCTGTGGAGTTTGAGGTGGTCACTCCAAGAGTTGTGTACGGGAAAGAAGGAGGAGAAGCATGGGTAGACCACAATGACGAGGCTATCAAGTATAGTCTGGATCTAATCGAAGAACTTCAGGATGAGGCAACAATCAGGCAAGAAGAAGTTAAAAGGAGGATGGCAAAGTACTTCGACAAAAATGTCAGGGTAAAACATTTCGCGGTCGGCGACGTCGTACTAAAAAAGGTTGATGCAGCAGCCCGAACAGGTAATGTCGGGAAGCTAAATCCTAATTGGGCTGGACCTTTCATCGTCAAGGAAGCATTAAAAGGTGGGGCTTATCGCCTCCAAACAAGTGAAGGAGAAGACATCCCGCGCACCTGGAGTGGCGACGATCTCAAACGGTTCTATCCTTGAAATGTCTTCCTTACTTTTCTGCAGCTTTTTGAGATATTTTAATAAGAAGCTCCATACTGACACTTCTCCATGTCTGATTTTTCTTTTCTGCATTTTCTCATATATCAAACTCACTGAACCACGGAGACATCGCCAAGTTCTGCTCGAACCCCCTCGGATTGTAGTCATTAGCGTAAAACCATGAAGATCATGTGTAGCGGGGAGTTTTCGCACACGTGTAGTGGTAGCTTGCCAATTCCCGTGCGGTGGTCCTCGGAACCTTGGATCCCAGCTGATATCCGACACACCCCTGCATCAAGGGAGGTCTAGGTGAATGTTGGCTCTATCATGCCCCGAGGGGGATATAATTACAGCTTTGATGATCCTTCTGAGGAAAGCAATGTCGGTATAGCCCCCGCGGCGTAACCACACCTGCCCAACTGATCATCTTAGTCTGTGACTATCGAATACTCTAAGGTACTCTCGAGCGATGCCTAAGCGGGACCCACAACTGAGTTGATCTCTCTGAGGAAAGCAATGTTCGCCGCCTAGGCCCACCTGCCCAATTGATCAACTCGGCTTGTAGCCCTAGGCAAGAGAGCAGTCGAGTCGCTTACAACCCTTATGACCACTTGAGGAAAGCAATGTTCGCCGCCTAGGCCCACCTGCTCACTTGGTCATCTGGGTCTGTACTTGTTTCTCTTTATTTCTACAGCTCTTATGACCACTTGAGGAAAGCAATGTTCGCCGCCGAGGCCCACCTGCCCACTTGGTCATCTGAGCCTGTAGATTATCCTTTTTCCCTACAGGAAGGTATTCACCTCTTGTGGTTTTTTGTATAAAACCATTCGGGGAAGATATTATTAAAACAGGTACAGGTGTTCTTCTACCCTAATAAAGGGTTGTGATATCAAGATCGGGCGGTCTGAACTTTTAAACCGAACGGTCTGATTGTGTATAAGTTGGGGTATTTCTGGATAATTACATGGTTGCCCGGGTTGTATTCTGACCGGGAGGTCCTGTCAATTTTTTATGATCTGGGTATTTCTTGGACAATTATATGACTGCCCGGATTATATTCTAACCGGGCGAGTTTATCCGTCCATTATAAATTGGATATTTATGGAGCTAATTATTTGATTGCCCGGATTATTTTCTGACCGGTCGGGTTTGTCTATCCCTCCATCCTGTTGAAATTGGGTATTTCTGGATCTGAATATATTGCTCAGGTTGTATTCTAATCGGGCGGGCATTACCTATCTTTTACAATCAATTAAGTTTGATATCTCAAGATCTAAATATCTGATCGCCCGGATTATTCTTCAATCGATCGAGTTGAGTTATTTCTTAAAGCAAAAAAGTTATCTCTAAGATGCAGCGTATTACTTGCCGGGATAGAATTCAAACCGCGCAAAGTTATGATTCGTTATTTACATCGGCAAGGATAAAATATCTCTGAATGATAAGAAGCCGCCCGGTCTAAATTATAGTCGCATGAGTCTATATGTTATGGTTCATATTATCAGAAATCAGACGTCCTGAGACCTAAATGAGTAATCGCACGGTTCGAACATAGATCGTCCAAGATCATCAAATCATCACTTATGCTCAGATCAGGATAACCGCACGGCTAGATCATAAAAAGCAAAAGGTGAAAAGAAAGAAAAGAAACAAGACATCAGCCACAAGTAAGTAATACTAAAAGGTCGATCAAACAGGTAAAATTTCTATTCATTTCTTTAAATATTTTGACAAAAAGTTAACCGCCCGGCTAACAAATAAAGACCGGCGATTATACAAAAATGAAGCTAAAAACAAAGGCATTATTCTGCCGACTTCTTCTTCTTCTTCTTGACAGGAGAAATCGAGTCCGCATCAACGTCGTGTGAATAACCTTCACTTGACGTGGAAGAATAGTCCGATGAATCGCTACCACTGGACCGCCCGGTCTTGCTAGCAGAGCCAGTTGTTCCAGAGGACAAGCTGTCCTCCTCATCATCATCATCAGCAGCATCATCCGCGTCGACCTCC
The DNA here is from genome assembly GCA_033032865.1 of Dactylorhiza incarnata. Classification (NCBI taxonomy): domain Eukaryota; kingdom Viridiplantae; phylum Streptophyta; class Magnoliopsida; order Asparagales; family Orchidaceae; genus Dactylorhiza; species Dactylorhiza incarnata. The sequence continues at coordinate 1,571,986 of JAWHQI010000338.1, forward strand.
TCAGCGGCTTCACCACTTCTATCACCTCCTTGATGGAGTACGATCTCCCTGCCCGCATCGGCTTCAGCCTCATCGCCTACCTTGGCTTTTCCCTTCTGCCTTCGGCTGATCTCATCGAGCTGAACCTTCAGGGCAGGGAAGAGGTCGGAGAAGGTAGTACCCCCGAATCCTTCGCACAGACCGCCCCGGTCTTCCATAAGGCCCAAAGCTTTGTTGATCCCTTGGGCCACATGAGGCAACACCTCGTCTTGGAAGGCCGGGTTGGTCATCTCATATTGTTTCTGCAAGAAAGGAAAAATAAGTTAGGTCGCTCGGTCTGAATAAAAGAAGCCGCGTCATCGTTTGTCAAACTCACCGCCACGACTTCTTGAAGCCGCGCATTCTCTTCTTGAAGCCGCGCATTCTTCGCGACCTGCTCCTCGTACTTCTTCTCCAGAAATTTCTGGACAGAAAGCAGCCGCCTGTGCGACAAGGCCATGAAGTGATTGGTCGCGAACCCCCATGCGCCGGCTTGCACCGCTAGCCGGGGAAGCTCTTCTTCTGGGGTCTTCTTCAGCTTCTTCAAAGTCTTTCGGCCATACATAGCGGCCCCGGCGGCTAGCGCATGGCGGTTAATCTTGTCACTTCCCCATGGGGGAAGTGCAGTGGACACCCGGATACGGCTCCCATCCCTGTGCCAGAGGACAGTCGGGTTGCCCTGCAGGTCGGGCGGGTTTCCGCAGGAACGAAGAAGCTCATATTCATCGGGGGACGCCGGGCCCTCTTCCTCTGAAGATGGCGATCTGTTTCGCCGCTGCCTTTTCTCCCTCTGGGTCAAAACTGGGCCGGCCGGAGTGACCGGCTTGTTCGCAGGGACGATGCGGGCAGCTGCAAGGTAAGATAAGAAGTTTAAACAAAGCAGTCCGCGCGGTCATATGCAAGCGGTCTAGAAGAACTCACTGTGCTCGGGGAGGACATCCTCTAGCTCTGAGAACAGCGGGATGTAATGATTGATGTCCAACCGCTCGTTCTCAAGGAACGTGAAGGTGTCCTTCTCGATCTGTCCAACCTGGGGGATCTGGAAGGCCTCTTCCCCCCGAACTTGCGGGTTGGTTTGCAACAGCCCGAAGTTGCCTTCGAGCATCACGAACCGCTCCGACCAGTCTGAGACCTTGTTCGCCAGGTTGACAATTTTCAGTCCGTGGCATTCAAAGTAGAGATGCCCCCTGAAAGTTGAAGTCCCCACGACGGAGACATCCCGCACCGAGAAGAACTTCCTGAAAAGGTCAAGAGAAAAACTGGTTCGCTCGAACCGGAGGTAGGATATGAAACTGTATATGGAGGCGATGGAGTTCGGTGGAAGTTGGCCGGGTACAACCCCGTAATGGTCGAAGATGGCTATGACTTCAAGTGGCAGCGGAAATTTGAAGCCATATTCGAAGTGGTCGACCGGGACGGCTATTTGGTGCGGATTGGAAGAGTTAATCCGCTCGTCGCGCAAAGGGAGCCGCGCGAGCAGGTTACTCCCTGCCATGTGTTTTGCAATGAATTCATCCAGTTCGCTCTGGGTGAGTCGGCACTCTGGGTGGTCCGCCGAATGAAAGGCTAAGGCCGCATCCGCTCGAACGGCTTTAACCTTAACAGGCCGCTGCTACATGTTCTTAGATCGCGCCATCTGGAAACCGTAAAAATGACTTCGAAGAGTCCCTACTTATAGATTTTTTACGATCTGCGAATAGTAAAATTATGCCGCAGCTATACATTTCTAACTGTGCGGTCAATTGCCTGCATGGTTAGATTCACCAGAAAAACAAAAGAAGCAAAGGAAATAGAAGCAAGCACACATCACAGATCGTGCGACCTGAAATCAGTTCGGATAAGGCACAAAAGAAACAGAACACAAACACAGCGACTAAAACAAAAACCCGCACGGGTTATTCAAATAAAAGATAAAATAAAAAGAAGCATTGTTCAAACAAAGGCCGAATCAACAAGCCGCATTTATAATACAAATTGTTCTCAAAAGCCGGTCACGGCTGACGGTGCTCGGGGGAGACATCTTCTCTGTGAAGTCGCGCGACCTGGTCGCTGGTGGTGTTCAGAAGGGAATAAATCTGGCTGGTATGATAATGGAGATGGTTGATTGTGCTATGAAGCCGCCCGGCATCCCTTTCAACCCGCGTAGCGGCAATCATGCGGGGGGTTGCGGTGGCCTCATCAATCATAGGATCAGCCGCCCGAACCGGGGGAGGATTTGAGCCCGCCCCAACAGTCGGGCGGCTAACAACCTGCATCCCATCATTCATACTTCGCCGGCCCGCATCGACTTCCCTGGTTAACCGCAGGAATTTATCCTGGTAGTATTTCGAGTCTTCCTCGAACTTAGCCGATGTTTTCTTCTCCTTCTCGAGCTGAGCGGTCAGAGTGGCGACTTGCGCCACCCTGGCTCTCTTCTCGGCCTCCACCGTAGCTCGCGCGGCTTCAAGCTGAGCCTTCAGCGTCTCTTCAGCCTTCCCCCTCGCCATTCGCTCGGCCTCCAGAGCAATCCGAGTACCGGCCTCCCGGTCTTCCACCTCCTTCAAGCGGGCCCTCAGATTTACCAGATCCTCCTCGAGACGCTCGAACAGTTGCGGCCCTTCTTGCGAAGTCGTCGCACAGATTGATATCAGGGGGACTAATGGAGGCAGGCTGGCCTCAAGGTCGCCCGGCTTCACGATCTGCTCCTCGCTATCTGCAAGAGGCCGCTCGGGTTATAAGGAGCAAGAGCATACAACGCCATAAACATACAAAATGAACATAAATATAAGATCAATGCCTGGGCGCACAGGTCGCTTAGACCGTTCCGGGTCCATCTTCCGACGTTGCTCACGCCAGAGTCTCTCCATTTTCTGCCTAGCGGAAGGGGACCAGGCCGCTAAGGGAAAAAAGCTCGGCGGCGGGTTCAGTAATTTATTACGGCGAGGCCGCGGGATGAAGAAGCGGACAGCTTTATAATCCGTGGGACGCTTACCTGGTGCGAAAGGATCAGGCCGCAGCGGCTTGTCCAAAACCCGCTCCGCTCCTTCCTTCTTTGCCATCATTATCTCCTCACCGGTCATCACCGAGGGGACCTCCGCCTGCACTTTCAATACTTCTCCGAGTTCCCTCGCTCTTTTTTCGACCTCCAGGGCGGTCCGGGCAGCAGCTTCTCGCTCTTCGACCTCCAGGGCGGTCCGGGCAGCAGCTTCCCGCTCTTCGACCTCCGTCCGAGCGGTCTCCTCAAGATGGGCTGTGTTATCTATAGTGGAAACAATTCGCTTCGAAGACATCGGGCTGTCAAGAAGTTTATCTCGCCCCATCAGCTCATCCATATCCTGAAAGATCCCATTAAGTGATAAGCTACTCGCCGAGTCCGGAGGCAGGTCGCCCGGTTTCGCATCAGGGGTAGCAGGCGAGTCATTTACCTTAGCGGGTGGAGGAGTCGCTAGGCCAAGCTCTTCTTTTAACCGCGAATTGGCTGGAGGAGGGATTCGGCCGGTTTCTTAAAGGCCGCCCTTTCCTTGGAGGCTAGTTTCTTGACCCTCTTGGTTATTCGCTCGGTCACTGACCCGGTCTTCTTCCTTTTCCTCTCTTTCTTACCCGGAGCTGGGCTAACCTCTTTGGGGGGACTGGGGTAGTCATCCACGGACAAAGGGGCACTCAGTTCGCCCGGCCTTGGAGAATTAACCGCCTCCTCCCCCAAGTCTTTGACTAGCAAATGGGGATTCCCGGATGGGGTGATTTCCATGTCAAACGAGTCGGCCTCGCCGACCTTCTTCGAAGGGCTATTGGAGTCAACTTTACCAGAAGGGGCGGCCTCCCCTTTGTTCAGCGGGCTAGCAGCCGGTTGGCCAAGATCGCTGGGGGGAGGTCCCGAACTGTCCGCTGCGGGCTCCGTAGGAGTCTTGGGAATTGTTGAGCCTACTACGGACTTGGAATTATCCGCCGCGGCTTTCTCAGCCCGCTTCCTCTTTTTCCGGTCTTTCCTGTCCTGCTGTTCTTTTTCCTTCTGTGACCTCTCAGTCGATTCGCGCCTTTTATCTTCCACCTTCTTCTGATCTCCGGCGGGATCCACGCGGTCTAACACGGCGTCTAGGAAATCCATGATCGAAGAATTACCGGTCTTAAAAGTTCCAATCGCAGCTGGCAAGCAATATCCCGTGATTTCGGAAAAAACTCTGCAGAATGAGTTCTCTGGCTCTCTTATAGAATTCAGGGCAAGTCAGAGCGGTCCCCCGGCTAAAGTTTATATTTTCGAAATCCTCTTGAGATTTGAAAATATGCGGGGATTATGTTTACCCGGAAAACCGCTTCTCGGGTTGGATCACTCTCGGACCGGGCGAACCGCTGGGTCAGGCCGCTGGGTTCCAGGATCGGTAGCTCTCAGCTCAAGGTAAACCAGGTCGGGTGGTCTGATGTCAGTTTCGGACCGCTCCCAAGAGTGAAGATCGTCAAGGGCCAAAGCAAGAGGGCTATCCGCGGTCTCAGGAAGGAGGCCGCGCGGGTACTGCCATAAGAGATTCAAGATTCAAACCCGGAAGGACAAGCCGCAGTTTCAGATCAGAGACTACCCGGGTTACCTTCTGAAGATCAGCCAAGCCATGTCCATAAGACAGACCGCGGTCTCAAGCCAGAGACCGCCCGGTCTGAATCATTGACTTGGTCTCGGTATCTCCAGCCTCAAGTCAGACAGGTCGGAAGAGCAAGCCGCCAAGCCGCGCGACTTCTTTCTTTTTTCTTCTTTGTGCATCTCGTCACCGCCTGCCCGTTTCTCCTGTACCCGGGCAGGCGGTTATTTTATCCCTGCCCATTCGGGCAGGCCCCCAAGCCTATAAATAGGGGGCGGCACTGTTCACAAAGGACGCACTCTCGAATCCAGGAGCTCGCTTGTTTGGGCTGCGGTCTCGAGTTTCACGTCTTGCGGACTGTCTGACCGGCCGGCTTCTCTTTTTCTGCACTTGCAGCCCGCTGTAACCACTTTTTTCTAATCAAAGGAAAGCCCGTCGCAGGAGTGGCATTTGCCGCGGCGGGCGAAGTCTGGCCTTGACCGCTGCTAGCGGTCTCATTCTTCTACACAAAAAGTAACCGGCAACCCGCAGCCTCCGGTTTCCCTCGGAGGTGCGATCTCGTACTCAACAGCTGGCAGTCCAAAGTTCCTCTTCCAATTCTCAAGTGCAAGTCGTGGAGGTACAATTTTTGCATCAACAACATAATTGACTAATAGATATGAGATTGTGTTTCAAACTTTCAACATATAAAACATTTGAAATAGAGAATGAATCGTTACGCACTATACCAATGCCCATGATCCTTCCCTTGCCATTAACACCAAAAGTCACCATTCCTCCTTTTTCATCATGAGGCTATGAAAATTTGCTTTATCGCCCGTCATGTGCTTAGAGCATCCTGAGTCCAAATACCACATGTCTTCCTTGTACTTAGCCTACCAACACACCTAATAAGAGAATGGGAGTAAAGATCTGGATACCTAAGAGGTTGCTCCCATAGTATAAGTGGAGACCTTAGGTACTCAGATTTGCTTTGAAGTGTGTTTTCCCTTCTTCCTACAATAGTCCATGGTGTGACCAAAAATCAAACAATTGGTACACGCAATAGAAGGGGTTGAGACCTTTCTCCGAGAATTTTGTTGACACTTGCTGGTAGACAGGGATGTAGTAGGATTGATAGATGAACTTTTTAGAGAAAATTTTTGTTTTCTATAAATGGGGTTAACACAAGCATTAGGAGTTAACGCTGGGCGGTAGCCTCCCGAACTATATCCCAGACCAAACTTTGCAGAACCATGGCACTGGTTGGCCAAAATCATGTCCAGTGATTTTTGGTCAACACCAAATTTTTCTATAGCCATATTTAGATCATGAATTCGGGCTTTCAAAGGGGTGTTTTTGGTAACTAGCATCACACATCGATTTGCAAATCATTTCTTTCCTTCTTCTGTTTGGAGAAGAGAGGGTTTTAGCTTTCTCTCTAAGTCCCCCTTTTCTTTCACAAAGAAATTTTTGTTCGGAGAGAGTCTTAGAGAGAGTTTCTCCAAGTTCTTGAATTTTTGCCAATGAAGGATCACTATCTTGGCAGTCTACCTTTTCTTTTCCAAAAACTTTTATTTCCTTAGTTAGACTTTTATTTTCTTTTAATAAAATCTTATTTTTAGTTTTTAAGAGACCAATATCCTTAAGACTTTTTTCAAAATATTTGCAAGTTTGAAGAAATTCATCGTAAAGATCATCATAAGTAGGAGGGGGTACCTCAATGTCGCTTTGGACATTGGTTTCATCGTTGATGAAATATTTGCTCGTACCCATGAGGCACATGTTTTCCTCTTCATCGTCGCTTGAAGAAGATCCACTTGAATCCTCGGAGGAAGAGTCATCCCATGTAACCGCCTTTAGAACTTTCTTCTTTTCTTTTCCTTTGTGCCTACTTTTCTTTCGCTCGTTCAAATATTTTGGGCACTGGCTCTGGATGTGTCCGGTATTTTGGCAGTGGTAGCACTCTGGCGGTGGCCGCTCGTCATCGTCGTCGTTACCTTTTCCTTTAGTACAGGATGATAACTTTCTTTTTGCATCTTTCACGAAGTATTTTTGAAAAGAGTTTCTTCTCTCCGGATTCTTCATGAATTTCTTGAAATTCTTTACAAAGAGGCTTTCTTCGTGCTCTTCATCATCATTGGCCTCCTTCTTGGATTGTAGCACCAAGGCCTTCTTCTTTGGCTCCGCATGGTACTCCCCATGTTGAATTTTGAGTTCCACCTCATGGGTTTTTAGATTCCCAATGAGGCTCTCAATTTGGAGTTGCCTTAGATCATGAGACTCTGATATGTCCATCACCTTTGGATTGAATTTTGGTGGGAGAGATCTGAGAATATTCCTCATAAGGTCTCCATCCGAGAAGGTCTTTCCGAGGATTTTTGATGCGTTTACGATCTTTGTAAATCTTATGTACATGACGTCGATATACTCGTCTGGTTCCATGCGGAACTTTTCGAACTCCGATTCCAGTTGGAAAGCTTTGAATCCTTCACCTGCGAAGTACTTTCATGAGTAATTTCTAATAAATTTTATATATCATATGCAGTCTCACAAGCACAAACATTATTAAATTCCGTTCTATCTAAAACAAAAAATAATGCGTTCATTGCTTTTGCATTATTTTTACATTTAAGTTTATCTTGATCATCCCACTTATCTTTGGGTTTTTCAACCATAGTATTGGGGATTATGCCATCAATGTTTCTAGATTTGAAGAAGGAACACAAGTACAGATAAGCTAAGTTGTTTTTGATGTTATGTTTAAGTTCATGGTGTGACAGATGCATCAAAGCTACATCACTAGTATCAAAACTATAAAAGTAATGAAAATTCACTAAGTAAAATATCATCTCAAGACTCAGCAGATGAATAGTTGAGAAAGGTATCATACCGTCGAGTCAGTCTCGGCGATATTTTCTTGAAGAAAGCTTATCATTGATAAAGCTAAGTTTAGATGTCTTGATGATATCATCTTGAAGAAGATGTATATTATTGAAGATTAAAGACATATCGAAGAGATAACTCATTAAGTCATGAAGAAAGGATCATGTAGACAACATCGGTTTGAAGACCTTATATCATCTAGAAGATCAAGATGACATCATCTTGAAGAAAGATTATCAACTTGAAGAATTAGTCTAAGTCATATAAAAGAAACACCTCGACGATATCCTCTAGAAGAAGCAGTATCGTTGAGATATCAAGTAAAGTATTGAAGAAGGAAGTATGTCGACGATATCATCGTAAATAATATTTATCATTTACATTGATCAAGACGATATCGGCTTGAAGGAATCTTATCGTCTTGACAGTTGTAGAGCTGCATTTAATGTATAGACTTTCTTGGAAATTAGTATTAAGGGAATGTTCATGCCGCCTATCTTGTGCACCATTCAAGGAGTAATAAATGGTATATTCTCTACAGAATATAGCCATTGCAAAGTATTTAATGAAGAATATTATTACTTCTATATTCTACAAGTTCCAAGAACGGTAAGTCATTTATGAAAAGATATTAAGCCAATTCTGTCAAACTTTTCAAACTGGCAAATTGATTATGGAATAATCAATATGGACTTTCATGCAAAATTGCAGAGCAGTATAAAAGAGACACTTTTTATTTACAGAACACCGATTACTTAGTATTCTCTCTCACGATTATTCTCAAAGCTACTTACAGAAAAGAGAGAAAAGAATTAAAAAGAAGAAGTCTTCATTGTTGTGCTGTGAAGGTCAAGAGAAGATTCATAAGAAAGGTTCAGTGATTCACAAGATCTCTGGGCTTACAGTTGCAAGAAGAAGAAGAAGTTTGATCAGTCAAAGCTTTTATCTTGAAGCCTTCTCTTCTACAACAACAAACTATTCTATATTATTCTGTAGGGTTCTTTGTGAACCTGAGCTGGTAGGATCTTATAAACAAATCTGAGTTGGTATGGTTCTTTGTGAGCCTGAGTCCTGTAGGGTTCTGTGCGAGCCTGAGATTGGTAGGGTTCTTTGTGAACCTGAGCTGGTAGGATCTTGTAAACAGATCTGAGTTGGCAGGGTTCTTTGTGAGCCTGAGTGTAAGCTTTTCTATGTGAGGGCTGAGGTAGGATCCTTTGTGATCTTAGTTGTAAGATCTGCTATATAGTGAAAAAGATCTGAGATTTGGAGAAGTTGCCTAGTCTAGCACATTGCTAGATAGGTGGGAGGGACAGTGGAATACCTCTTGACCCATTGCCTTGAAGGGAACCACTATAAATCTCTGTGTGTTTTCTGTGTTGCTTGTGTGCCTTGTTGAATACTTTTAAAAGTCAAAATAACCTTGAAAACACCTAATCACCCCCTCTAGGTGTAGATTTAATCAAACTCATATCTTCAATTGGTATCAGAGGTAGGTTTAGTTCAAAGGCTTAACAACTTAGAACAAGATCTACAAGTTTAGTGGGTTGTGATAACTCAAAGGCCGGAGAGCATCATAAGGAAATGAGCTCAATGAAGCTACCCATCTACACCAAAGAGAACTTCATTATCTGGAAATAAAGAATCAAATTGTACATGTAAGCTTCAGACCCTAGAGTTTATTTGGTAGTGGAAGAGGGACCCTATGTTTCCACGAATATCCCTGTAGATCCAACAACAACTCCTACACTTAAAACCTTATCCCAGTTCACCAAGGATGAAGTTGCCTTGGTCACCATGGACAAAAGGGCTAAGAACATCATTGTAAATGCAATTGATGATTCAACATTTTAGAATCTGATTCATTGTAAAACAACAAAGGAAATGTGGGATTCCTTGGTTGTTTACATGGAAGGAACTGAAGAGGTTAGGGATGACAGGAAATCCCTTCTGAATCAGGAATATAAATCCTTCAGGCAAGACAAGAAGGATGGCATAGTTACCTGCTATGAAAAGTTTTTCAGGATTGTTAATGTGCTCAGAATCTCTGAAAGAGAGATCACTAACTATGAGCTAAATGATAAAATCATGAGATCTCTGAACAAAGAATGGGACATGAAGCTGTGTGCAATAAGGGAAGTTGGCAATCTGGGAGCAATGGAGCCTAGACAGCTATATGGCAAGCTTCTATCATATGAGCTGCAGCTGAATACTAGAAAGGATGAAGAGGAAAACTCCAAGGCTTACAACAGAGAATAAGCAGTGGCCTGTAAAGTTGAAGCTTCCAAAAAGCACAAGACAGTGCAGCCTGATTATGTCTCAGAGGAGGAGACCTCAAGCAACTCCAGCTCAGAACTCTTTGATGAAGATCTCTCACTGTTCACCAAGCAGTTTAAGAAACTGCTGAGAAACAGAAGAAGAGGGAAAAGAAGATATGAAGCTTCACCCTCTAGCTCCAGGAGAGAAGACAAGTCTGGGAGGAAACACAGATCAGACAAGCATGACTCCAAATCTAGCAAACTTATTTATTCTAACATTGTTTATTACAGCTGCAAAAAGCCTAGACATGTCATTGATGTATGTCCATTCAAGAGACAAGAGAAGAGTGAAGAAAGAAAGCACTCAAAAAGCAGGAAGTCAGAGAAAAGCTTTGTGGCAAAGAAAGTGAAAACACTCAGTGACAGTGACACTGAGTGCTCTTCATCAGAATCGGATAGCCATTTAGCAGTCATGGCCTTCTTAGATGAAGAATGTTATGATGAAATTCATAATAAACAGGTAACTCCTAAAGCCTCTCCTACCATATTTGATACAGATTCAAATGCCAGCTCCTCTTCAACAGTAAGAGAAGTTGACACTGATTATATTGAGAAATTTAGTGCCATGCTTGGTGCTCTTAAGAAAGCAAAAGCTCTCTGTAAAGCACAAGCTGCAGAGATCATCTCCTTGAGTGGTAAGAGAGATGAACTGCTTGAGAAAGTAACTGAGCTAGCTCAAGACAAGACCAAATTATCAATCTCTCCACTGAGCACTAGCACTTTGACTGAAGTTATTAAGCATAATAACATTAAAATCAAAGAGCTAAAGGATAAGCTCTTAGAGGAAAGGATAATTGTGGCTAGTTTTTCCAAGCCACACACTATTCTTCCTTTGATAGATTGCTTTTCACAAACAAATAAGAAAGGTTTGGGCTACTCTCAAAGTGAAAATAGTGAGAAATCTGCTCAAGGAAAGACAGTCTTTAGAAAGGTGATCATACCCACAAATTCATATGATTACAGTAGCATCTATGGATGCAAAGAGTGCAAGGAGACAGAAAGTGGTCTTAAGCTTCCTTTCACTTGGATCAGCAAAAGACAAACTTTCCTTGGGAAGAGTGCACTATCTGCACTCCAAAAGAATCCTCCTAAGAAGGCTTTCAAAAACACTCATGCTGGGGATAGTTCCTCAATTTACAAAAAGGGAGGGGTAGCTGCCAAGCAATAACTTAACCCAATTAGACCAAGCTCCTCAAGAAAATTTAGATACAATATATTTGAATGTTGGTGTTGTGGTAAAGTAGGGCATTTTGCCTTAGACTGTTGGTTTATTCCAACTGTACAGAATTCTCCCCACATGAGAATTAGTAAGAAAGCAGTTAATATTCCATTTAGTTTCCCTCCTAACAAGCACCTAGGACCCAAGAAAGCATGGGTTCCTAAGGAAGTGTAGTTATTTTGCAGGTATGTCCAAAATCCACCAAGACTCCTTGTGGTATTTGGACAGTGGGTGTTACAGGCACATGACTGGAACTTAAAGCCTCTTGAAGGAGTTTACACATGTAGAAGATGTACCCAAAGTCAAATTTGGAGGATCTGATAGAGGTGTAGTCAAAGGCTATGGTAAGATTACTAATGGTAATATCACTATCACAAGAGTAACTTATGTTGAAGGGTTACAACATAACCTCATTAGCACAAGTCAACTATGTGACTTGAGATATACTACTATTTTCCACAAGGATGAGTGTCTGATCAAAGATTCTCAGAATTCTAAATCTATATTAACAGGCACTAGGAGTGGTAATATTTATTGCTTGAATTTCATTTGCATTAGAAAGAATGAACCTGTATGTCTTGTGGCAAATGATGGAATGTCTTCTTGTGTAAAGTGGCACAAGAGACTAGCCCACATTAATTATAAGCCTCTTAAGAAATTAATGACAGAAAACTTGGTAAGGGATGCTCCTAAGTTGAATTGTTTAGAGATGAGTCCTTGTCATGCATGCCAAATGGGCAAACAAACAAAAACCTTATTCAAAAGCATACAGGACAAACAATCAACTAGGTACTTATACCTCCTGCACATGGATTTATTTGGTCCTATGACAGTGCAGAACTTATGAGGAATGGCTTATACACTAGTTATTATTGATGATCACTCTAGATTTGTCTGGGTGTTCTTTTTAAAACACAAGTCTGATACCCTAAGTACATTCAAGAATTTTGTCAAACAAATTCAGAATGAAATAAACAGTTCTGTGGTCAAAATCAGAAGTGACCATGGAACTGAATTTCAGTCTGGGTCAATGACTAAATTTTGTGAAGAAGAAGGTATCCTACAAGAGTTCGCTTCTCCCAGAACTCCCCAACAGAATGGGGTGGCTGAGAGGAAAAATAGAACACTTATTGAAGCTAGCAGGACCATGCTAAGTGACTCCTCTCTTCCTGAATATCAGTGGGCTGAGGCAGTCAATACTGCATGTCATATACAAAATAGAGCACTCATCAATAAGAACCATAATAATACTCCTTATGAGCTGATTAAGGTTAAGAAGCCAACACTAGCTTACTTCAAGATCTTTGGAAGTAAATGTTATGTGCTGAAAAATAATAGGCATTACATTAACAAGTTCTCTGCAAAGAGCTATAATGGTATCTTTGTAGGATATAACAAAACTAGCAAAGCCTACAAAGTTTTTAATAGGAATGCTCTTACAATTGAGGAATCTGTACATATTATTTTTTATGAGAGCAGCATGCTGCATAATCCTTCTTCTATTTCATCCAGTGCAGGAATTGAAGAAAGATTAAAGACCCTCAAAATCAGAGAAGAAGAAATAATTGAGAAGAATGAGCCTTCCACACTGGAATCTATTCCAGAAACAGTAGAAGAGCCTACTGAAGAAGCAAATCTCCAAAATGAGAATCATGAAGCAGGAGCCGAAGAAGTTACTGAAATAGGAGAACCATCAAGAGTGATGCCTACAGCTATGAGACATCTTAGAAGTCATCCAACAAATCAGATAATTGGTGAGCTCACTCATGGAGTTAGAACTAGAAGAAATACTTTAAATGAGAACTTGCACCTCAGTTTTCTATCACAACTAGAGCCCAAGAAATTTGAGGAGGCCAACAAAGACCAATTCTGGGTTATGGCTATGCAAGAATAGCTCAATCAATTCAAAAGATGCAAAGTGTGGAATCTTGTCCCAAGGCCACAAAGACATAATATTATTGGGACAAAGTGGGTCTGCAGAAACAAGATGGATGAAGATGGTGTGATTATAAAGAATATGGCAAGGCCGGTAGCTCAAGGATATAGGCAGGAGGAAGGCATAGATTTTGATCAGACATTTGCACATGTTGCTAGATTGGAAGCCATCCGACTCTTTCTATATCATGCTGCATACAAGGGAGTCTATCAAATGGATGTAAAATCAACATTCCTAAATAGAGATCTAAAAGAAGAAGTCTATGTAGATCAACCACCAGGTTTTATCTCTCATACACTTCCTGACCATGTTTATATTCTAAAGAAAGCCTTGTATGGGTTGAAGCAAGCTCCAAGGGCTTGGTATGAGACATTGTCTACCTTTCTCCTTGAAAATAAGTTCTCAAGAGGGAAAATAGATAAGACTCTTTTCTTGAGAGAGTTGAAGGGCCAGATCCTATTGGTCCAAATATATGTTGATGACATTATTTTTTGATCAACAGATGGGAGCCTTTGCAAAAAGTTTGCTAAACTTATGCAAATTAAATTTGAAATGAGCAGTATCGGAGAGCTTAAGTATTTCTTAGGTCTCCAAGTAAAGCAATCTAAGGAAGGAATCTTCATTTCTCAGACCAAATTTACCTTGGATATCATAAAGAATTTTGGTATGGAGAACTCTACCCCTATGAGAACTCCTATGAGTTCAAATGTGTCTCTAGACAAGGAAGAAAAGGGGAAACTCTATAATGAGTCCATGTATAGAAGCATAATTAGTTCATTGCTCTACCTCACTGCTAGTAGGCCAGACATTATGTTTGTTATATATGTATGTGCAAGGTATCAAGCCAACCCCAAAGAATCTCATTACTCAGCTGTGAAAAGAATTTTGAGATATCTGAAGGGTACTCCAAATCTAGGGCTCTGGTATCCTAAGTTAGATGACTTTGAGTTGTGTGGCTATTCTGATGCAGACTTTGCTGGGTGCAAAGAAGACAGAAAAACCACCTCAGGAACTTGTCAGTTCTTGGGGAGAAGGCTTGTGTCCTGGAGTAGTAAAAAGTAAAACAACATTGCTATCTCCACAGTTGAATTAGAATATATTTTAGCAGGTAGTTGTTGTGCACAACTCCTTTGGATTCAACACCAACTAGAGGATTACAATGCGCACATAAATAGAACACCTCTCTTCTGTGATTCCTCAAGTGCCATCTCTATTGCTAAAAATCCTGTGGCACATAGTAGAACAAAACATATTGAAATTAGATATCCTTTTATTAGGGAGTATGTAGAAAAGAAGTACATCTGTCTTGAGTGTGTTAATACAGAGAGGCAGATAGCTGACATTTTTACTAAGCCCCTTGATTCGTCAAAGTTCAATCAAATCAAAATTTAATTGGGGATGTTTAGTTCTTAAATTGGGCATGCTAAATTCCTTATATCTTCTGTTAGAAGATGTGAAATATTTTGATAATGGGTTGGATCTCACACAAGGTCCACTCTAAAGTAATCTGATAACTTTAGTTTTGAAGATAGGAAAACTAGAAAGCTGGAATAAGGCATAACTTAATGTCGTCTAGAGGAAAATAGCTTACACAAAGAATATCGTCTTGATGGTCAATATGACATTGATGGAGTCTCGACGACAAAATCTAAGTCTCGACGGCATTACTAGAGTCTCGACGACAAAGCTGAAGTGATTCTGACGACTAGGTTGAAATGAATTTGGCGACAAGGATAAAGAAGTCTCGACGACACTCTCGATGACAAAACTCAATCAGGCTGACAAAATGATATCATAGGACACGTCACCGTCATTATTGCACAGTTATTCCGAGATTCTCAAAATGATACGGGAGGATTTAAAAAGGTACGCGCCTCTTTATCTTCCCAATGCATAATTGTATATATTAGACATTGTGTAAGCATAGAAATTACGCACACACACAAAACCTTAGAATCCCTTTTTCATCTTCTTCCTTCCGACGACTCTCTGCTAAAAAAATAGCGCCGAAAAAGACTGAAGAGAAAATTCCCTCTGGTGGAGAACTTTTGAAGGATGGTTTTGAAAAGACTGAATCGGATTTGGATATGGTAATAACCCTTCTGCATGCTTCTGAGTTAGAGTACATCCTAACTGAGCCAACCTGTCTCTACAACTTTGCCATCTCTGCATTTTATGAGAATGCCGACTTCAATAAATCTGAAAGAGTTATACACACTATTGTGGCTGCACAACATATTAAAGCGACTGCAGTAAGTTTATCCAAAGTCCTACAACTCACTGACTTTAAAAAGGATGAAAAAGAAGAAGAAGTAATTGAGGTAGATATCTCTGAAGAACTGAGATGGTGTGGTTTTGAAAACAAACCATATGGAAGCTTACAAAGAATGCATATGAACAGACAAGGAAAATTACTCACAGTCATTATTGGGAAAGTGCTGCTGTGTAAAACAGGCTCACATGATAGAGTATCTAAAGGGATGTTTGAAGTAATGGTCAAAGTGATCCTGAACAAGAGGACTGACTGGGGGAAGCTTGTGTTTGAAAAGATTAAAGAACACATAAGATCTCCAAACCTTGGCAGAATCTTATCATTGTATCTCAAAAATTGCATCCCTGGTCACCTCAATGATTTAGAATCTACCCCTCTCCACTATCTCAAAAAGATATATGTAAAGATAGTAAGTAGGTGGGAGAAGAAGTTCACCAAGAAGGAAGTAGGTGAGTCTTCACTTCAAAGTGCTAAAGGTTCAAAAATCCCTGCCCTAGTTCCTGTAGCTGCTCAGGAACCCCCGACTCTTATTGAGGGGGAGCCTCTGAGAGAAGATAAAACTATGATGGACAGTGCTCTAGCACCTAAGGAGGAGGTGAATCCAGAACATATACTGCTACCTGATCAAGAAGCTATTTTGAATGTGAAATTTGAAGAATCTGAGAAAGATCCAAGTGGTGGAAATGAAGTTATTGAAGAGCTAGATGAGTCTGACAGATCCCTGAATGAATTTCTCAATGATGACTTGCATATAAATTTAGAAGAAGAAGAATATGAGCACCCCTCTGAAATCCCTGCAACAATGGAGGGGGAGTCTACTTTTAATTTACTGTGCTTCCCTCACATCAAAGGATAGACGATGATCAACATCCTCCAACCAACACAGTTCCCACAGTCCCATCAACTGAATTTTGAAGCATATGTAAATCATGTTGTTACAAGTTGCAAGAATGAACTATCTTCCAGGATAGATGTATTGCAAGAAGACATCCAACATCTCAATCATCTAAACACAAATGTGTATCACACTGCTGCCAATGCTGTGGCTATTATAGGAACTGAAATAGCCAATATCAATCAAGCTACTTATCTAATTGGACATCAACTGAACATTGTGCTTGATAGACTGTCTACTCGAAGAGAAAATCAGCAGGCCATCATACAAAAACAAGATGTGGCCTTTAATGACTTTGAAGATGCAATCAATACCTTACTTTAAAGAATATCATCTTCTACTCAGGTCTCTCAAGAGCTAGTGGACAATGTTGGTGAAACTTTACTTCATCAATTTCAAGTAACCCAAGATCAACTTTCAAATTCTTTCAATTAATCTGTCAGAGCATCTCAAGGCACTCTTATGGATGTTATTGGTAATCTGAATAATCTTCTAGCCAGACAACTTCAGGCCTCTCGGACAGCTCTCTCTAATGATATATTTTCAGAAGCCAGAAAGGGGGAGATCATGTCAAGCCATTATTCCATGTAGCTAGCCAATGAAGTAAGATTCTCTATGGATCTTGAGCCTATTGACTATGGGATTACCTATCAACATCCAATTCCAGAAGGCAATCTCCCTGAAGAACCCTCCCATAGTACAATGCCAGAAATCCCTCCAGAGCAATATCAAGAGCTTGATAGCTATCAAGGGTACTTTGTTGATAAGCCTGTCAGTGGGAGTAGGCAAGCTAGGAAAAGCAAAAGACATATTGTTGATTCTAAAGAGCAAGAAGGAAAAATGAAGAGAATGGAGGAAGTAAAGAAAAATCCAAAATTTGAAGAATGGAGCCCTTGCTCAAGGGATATCATCTTAAATACTTAAGACTATATTCCAGCAGGGAAAACAGGACAGGGGTACATTCTACGGTTCAGAAGAATGGCATAAATATGAGATGTGTGAAGCTGGCAGAAGAGACTATTGGAACAAAGTCAAGATGGGAGATACTTTAGTGCCTGCCCATGCTCCTCTCAGATATCACTCTAAGCCTTATAACTATTTTGAAAGGCAAAAGCAAAAGCTGGCTGAAGTTGAGCAATCCAAGAAAGCTGGACCATCTGGGAAAGGAAAAGCTGTTCAGAAGGATTGGAGAAGAAGGATTCTAGAAACATGCACATTTTTATGTTCTACATTTTGCATCTAATATATTGTTAATGCATCCGACTATAGTTAATCAATATATGCAGTGATTAAATGCTTAATCAATTGTTATTGATTATATTTGTTAGTCAGGCCTATCTTTACTTGTAAGTTTTGGCTTCTTCAAATAGGGGGAAATTGTTGGGCATTATGCCCTAGACCTAGTCGTCAAGACACGCGGCCAATTCCCCTTATGCCGCATACGGATCTAGTCGCCAACAACCACGACGAATTCACGAAACGATCATAAAGATAAAAAGGTATTACAAAATATAAAAGACAAATTGAAAACTCCCTATAAAGAAATCTAAAGGAGACGACGAAGAACCGCCGAAGATCGTTTAAGTTGAAGTGTGTGTTCTTCACATTGAGTTAACATTGATCCAATCCTCCTTTGATTCCTTCTCTTGAATTTGAATGGGAGAACTTTTGTGGTCTGGAAATACGGCCCTCACAGAAATTTTAGAGAGGTGAATTAGGTCTCCTTGAGTTATAAAGTCGAGTAGAACGAATATCACCTTTTTATATGAGAGGAAGCTAACGCTGGCGTTAGGGCTAAACCCTATGGGTTGACTCAGTTTAGAAATGTTTTGATGGCACGTATCCTTATTCCATGAAGGAGATATTGCTTGTTTGGAAACATCTCATTTTAGGCAACCCTAACACTGGTGATAAGGCTAATGCCTAGCATTAAGCCAAATCATTCCTAAATTGCTCTTGCAATCATGATAACTTCCCTCCATACCATTTCCATACTGGTGAGATCGAGGGTAATGCCGGCGTTGGCTCTAACGCTTGGCATTAGACCACATCCTTTCAGCACATTGGGATAGTCCATACCAGCATATATCATCCTAGTGTCATCCTTGTTCAATCCTGCATACTAAAAACATAATGACAAATTTAATCAAATACAAGTAAGATTTGTTATTCTCAAACCAAATAGATGCGAAAAACCATGTTCCAATAGTATTTGTGCATTAGCGTCTAATTCTCATGAGTGGAAGCTTTATGTAAGATGATGATGTGTATAAATAATGTTTTGATAAAGTATACAAGTGCAATAATCAAGACACATGAGATATGTGTTGGAATAAACACAATATCATATAAATGCAAAGTAAAATTACTTCCATTAAGTTCAATATGATAGTTTATAGGTTAGTAGTCTAATTCACCTCGAGGGGGAGGGGGTGAATAGGTCTCTTTGATATTTACTTAATTGTTGCTAGCAGTTAAAGATTAAACTCAAGAAACACAAAAAGCACACAATTGTTTATAGTGGTTCCCCAAGACAGTGTGTCTATGGGTAGTCCACTATCCCTCTACACCTTTCTAATAGTGTGTTAGACAAGGCAAACTCCTCCAATCTCAGCTTCTAGAGCTTACAACACAGATCCCTCAAGATCTCTCAGGCTTGCTCTAAGCCCTACCTCAGGCTAACCAACCTTACCAACTCAGAGTGCTCCCACTCATACAGCACAGAGATCACCTTGATCTCCTACCTCAGGCCTATCAAGAAGCCCACCTTCTCAGGCAAAATGCCCTACAGCCCAGGCTCAACAACTTTACCAAACTCAGGCTTAACAACCCTACATCTCAGGTTTAGTAACCCTACAAACTCAGGCAATGTGCCTTACAAGCTCAGAACTACACAGTTCCTACAGTGAGTAAATGTTTAGCTTACAATAGTTGATAACAGTAGTATAATGTCTTCTGTTGTTCCTGCACAGCTGGTGCTACTTTAAAGCTGGGTTGAATGAAATCTTTAGACCTTGCTTCTTTCAGATCCTTCTCTTCAGTAGAGGAGTAAAGATCTTCTTTCTCTTCTGGATAGAAGAGCTATCTTCTCTCCTTGTATCTTCTTGCTGGTTCAGTTAGCAGAAGGAGAGAAAGCTTGAAAGCCGTCAATGGAACAATGATAATGGCTCTCTACATTTCAGCACAATAACATGTGGTTCTGAAAGTGCCCTAGGTTGTTCTTTTATACTTCATTTATCTTCAACGTCTCTTAGAAAGGGCCCTGACACTTTGGAAGAGGATATAAAACTTTTTCTTCCCTTTATAGCTGTTTGCGCTAAAAGCAAATCCCGCTAGTGTCGACTTCCTGATTTGAATCTGTCTCAGCGGTTTGGCTGAGATAGTCTTTCATCTCAGCAGTTTAGCTGTCTTGGTCTCAGCGGATCCACTGAGACAGATAGTCTTCTCAGCAAATTTTGTTTATCTGCAGCTCAGCAGAGGCAAACCTCTTCTTAGTGGATCCTGGCCCCGTCTCAGCGGTTCAGCTAAGACCATAAGCTCGTCTCAGCGGTTTTGACAGCAAACCACTGACCTTATTCCAATGCTTGGAATATCTTAACCCTGCATATTCCTGATGCAAAATATGGTTTATCAAATACAATATGTACTTAGCATTGTGAGTGATGCCTCTTCAAATCAAGGGAACATTGAGGGTAATATTCCCAACAATATCCCCCTATTTTAAGAAGGAAGAACATCCCCAATGCTAAGATACATCAACTTAAAAAGAACTTATGAAAATGTAATACATAACATTCATGATATCATAACATGTAAATGTTAACATTACTATGACATTTCAGATAATGTCATGACAAATTATATTCATGTTAACATAGTAACAATATTGTTTATCAGCATAATAATATTGTTAACTGATATATGTCAAGGCATCACAGAATATTTAAAACATTAATATGAATTATCAATAAGCTTGAATAAAATAGGCCTATAACACAAACAAAATTATATTCATTAGAATTATCACTTTCATTGCAGTCATAGTGTTGATACATTGTTCAATTACAATTTTGATTTAGTGAAAATCTAAGTACATAGTTCTAATCCTTTCTCCGCTTGGAACTTTCAGCTTTGTCATCAGCAATCTCCTTTCCTTTGCAGCAGCAACTATCTCAGCTAGCTTCTTCTTGTTTTCTTTTCTCTTGAAATACAAGTATGGCTTTGGAATGTATTTTGAGAGCATCTTTCTTGGGTTATTCTTCCTCACTAGATTTTCCTTGAAGATTCTTTCTCTCTGAGTGTTTCTCTCCAGATGCTTAATCCACTCTTCAGCTGGATAGATCTTGTCAATATCCTTGCACACTTGACCATGGCTGAGCCAGGCATTAAGGATAATGACTTGTAGTCCTCACTCCAATATTCATAGTCTGGGTCATTGCCCTGCTCTTCCCTTTACTTAGCCATGAATTCTTCATCTAGCATCACTTGTTCTCTTTTTCTTTTCTTTGCCAATTGAACATTCTGAGTAATTTTGGCCCGCCCCTCAAAGTCAAAATCTTCTTTCCTGTAATTATCCAGCAGGGGCAGATTTAGGGCAATCCTAGTTCCTTGTAGCACTTGGAGAGCCAATTCAGAATTGGTCTCAGCATTGGCCACCTCCCCCTTTCTGGCTTCTTCAATTATTTTAGCTTCTAGGGACTAGGAGGCAGTTGCTATTGAACCTGAGATGGTCTGGAAAGCATTTTCCAAATCAGATTTCATTTCATCCTTCATTTTCTCTGCCTCACTAATCATTGTGGTGGCAGTATTCTAGACATACTCTTCTATATGGTTGGAGGCTTTTTTTATAACTTCATCTGTCTTGCTTACTTAGTTCTTTACATAGGACATATCTTGCTCAGACAGATGGAGGTGTTTGTCCATTGATCTCAGGATTGTATTCTGAGCAACCACTGACTTTTCTACCAGATCAAACCATTTAGTCATCTGTTTATTAAGGAAGGCAGTCTCTTCCTTAATCTCTTTTACTTCAGTCATGACTTCTTCCTTTATAGACAAGATTGACCTGTCAATATAATTCTTCATAGAAATCATCTGACCTTCAATCAATGTATTGATGGAGCTGAGCAGCTTTTCATGTGATATTGCTGATGTGGAGGGGACATCAGATACTATATCAACCTCCCCCACAACCTGAGCAGAGTTTTGCTTCCCCTCAGCTGGATCACTAGGCTGAGCAGCAACCTTATAGTCTGCAGCCTTTTTCCTTGCCTCTTCAGCATTTCTGGCTTACTCCCCCTCACTTGGAGCATCTTCATTTTCCTTATCAGGAGTGGTCTTCTGTTGCTCCCCCTCAGATGAGGGATCACCATTATCCTGATCATCTCCCTAGAAGTCTGCTGGTTCAGGAGGGATTATTTTAGTTCTTTGCTCTAGATTGTAAGTAAATAAGTCAATCTCACCTTGATAGTTTATATAGTATGTAGTCTTAAACACCTAGAGGGGGGTGAATAGGTTTCTTTATTTTAGGCTTAGTATTTTCTGAATTTAGGTTAGCAAATTATCAAGCACAGAAAGAACAAAGATATTTATGGAGGTTCCTCAAGACAGGGTGTCTTGAGTAGTCCCCTTTCCCCCTTCACCTTTCTAACAATGAGTTAGACAAGGCCAACTTCTCCAAACTCAGCTCCAAGAGCCTACAGCACAGATCCCATGGGATCTCCCAGGTTTTCCCAAACCCTACCTCAGGCACAACAACCCTACCTCAGAGGAATCCACCTCCTACAACTCAGACCATCTCCTGGTCCTACCTCAAGCTGGCCTCTCAGCTCTACAACTCAGGCCAATCAGCCTTACACACTCAGGCAATAAATCCCTACAGTCTCAGAACCCAAAGGCTCCTACAAATGATATAATAAGGTTTACAGATTGAAGGAAGAAGAGATCAAGCCTTGTTCTTCTTCTTCTTCTTCTTAACAGTTGTTGTTACAGACTTGAACCAGGGGGGAGAAGTGCAGCTCCAACTTGATTCTTCTTGATCAGCCCTTCAGATGATGGACTTGATCTACTTGCTCTATCTTGAGATGAATCAAGATAAGCAATCTCTTTTCTCCTTGTAGCCGTGTGTAAGCTCAGTTCTTGGCTGCCGACAATGGAACAGTATTGTTCTTGAGTTTGTGTGCTGGAGAGTAATATCAAAAGTTCTTTGCTCAACCCTAACTTATTTCTTTTATACACCACTGACCCTCAACGACTCTTAGTTGTCCTCCTGACAGGTATGGGAGTGATTGGTGTACCCCAATATGCATTTCTGCAGCTTGCGCCAAAAGCAGAACCTGCCAGTTCACTTTTGAATCTTTCTCAGCGGTTGGGCTGAGATGGTCAGCCGTCTCAGCGGTTGCTTCTGTCCCGTCTCAGCGGATCCGCTGAGACAGACAGTTGTCTCAGCGGTTTTCTTCTATCTACAGCCCAGCTTGCCCAGACACCAGCTAAGACAGAGAGCTCGTCTCAGCTGATCATACAGTACACCATGGTGTGCCCTAGTCACTACTAGAAATTTGACTTTTAGCCAAGTCAATTTACCGTGGCCAAAAGTCCAAAATCGTGGCAAAAGACTTTTAGCCACGGACTGCAGTGGCAAATGAGCGTGGGCAATACGAGCGTGGCAAAAAAGTATTTGCCATGCTCTTTCTGTGGTAAATACCCTTTTTCTATGACTTTTAGCCACGATTTTAGACTTTTAGCCACGATAATTTGACTGTTTGCCACGAAAAATGGCCGTGGGCAATACGAGCGTGGCTAAAAGTCAATTTTCTAGTAGTGAGTCATCCATACTTATGAGATAGAAACAGGGTTTATCAAATACAACTTGTACTTTGCATTGAATGTGAGGTCTCTTCAAATCAAGGGAACATTGATGGTCATTTTCCCAACAATCTCCCCCTATTTGAAGAAGGCAGAACACCCTCAAATGCTAGAGTACATTACTCATAAATTCTTGATATGTGTTATTGCAATAATGAGTTCAACATATCATGCTTAGTGCATCAGTTATTTTAAAACATATGGTTGTTATGAAAAGATTCTACCACAGAGTTTAATCAATCCATTAGTAAGATTTGATAAACATAACAATGCAACATAGATTGAATTAACAAATCAAAACAGGTTAAGGTTTAGATATAACTCAGATTTAGCTATGATGCAAGCTGATTACACTCTGGTTTATGAATTAACCAATCATAAAGCTGAGTTCGTTGAACACAAACTGAGTTCGTCGAACATAAAGCTGATTAACAATCCATCAATTTGAATCCAGATAGAATAGTAATTCAAAGCTCAGTTTGCATTCATATAATCATAAGTCATTATAGTTCAATATTAATTGAATACGTAAACTGTTTCAATAGTCATTCAAAGCTTTCTTTTCTTATTAGAAGAACATTCAGGAAAATCAGCAACTGTTTCTTTTCCTTTAGCTGAGGCCAGTTGGTCTGCTGCAGCATCCATGTTTTCAGCAACCATTTCTTCTTGGACTGGAGGCTCATTATCTTCAGCAGGTATAACCATGTCTTCAGGCAGATTTGTGGTTGTGTCCTTTTCATCATTTGCTGCTTCAATCTCAGTTATCTTCCTCTTATTCTCTTTCCTTTTAAAATACATGAATGGATTTGGGATGTATTTAGATGGCATCCTTCTTGGGTTATCTTTTCTTACAAGGTTTGCTTTCAATCCTTTATCTCTTTTTGTGTTCCTCTTTAAATGCTTTATCCATTCCTCAGATGGATATAGCTTATCAATGTCTTTGCTTATTTGTCCATGGCTTAGCCAGGCATTTAGGATTATCTCTTTGGAGTCATCACTCCAATATTCAAAATCAGGGTATCTACTGTTTTCATCCCTTTGTTTGGCCATGAATTCCTCAGTGAGCAACACATGCTCTCTTTCTCTTTTCTTTTTCAATCTCTCATTTTGTG
This sequence comes from Dactylorhiza incarnata, assembly GCA_033032865.1. NCBI lineage: Eukaryota > Viridiplantae > Streptophyta > Magnoliopsida > Asparagales > Orchidaceae > Dactylorhiza > Dactylorhiza incarnata. Next base: position 1,596,029 of record JAWHQI010000338.1, read on the forward strand.
CTATTGCCTCTTGATGAGGGAAATCCCAGTCTTCTGCCCTATTAAAATCTAATATAGGAAGATTTAGAGCTATCCTTGTACCTTGTAGGACTTTCAGTGTGAGGTCAGAATTGATGACTGCATTTGTATCCTCCCCCTTTCTGGCTTCTTCATAGATCTGTTGATGGAGGTCTTGCTTAGCTGTTGTTATTGTGCCAGAGAGAGTTTGGAATACATTCTCAAGGTCAGCTTGAAGTACATCTTTTAACTTGCCTACTTCTTCATTCAGATGGGAAGAGGTGGCTCTAGCAGCAATGGATTGAGAGACAGTTGCAATTTCTGCTCTCAGCTCTTCCTTGTACCTGTCAGCTTCTTCATTTAACTGCATAGCAATTGAATAGACATACTCTTGAAGATGATTGGTTGACTTCTCTATCACCTCATATATCTTACTTACATAATTCTTGACATATCCCATTTCTTGTTCAGAAAGCTGGAGATGTTTGTCCATGGATCTTAGAATGGTATTCTGAGAAATTACTGATTTTTCAGCAAGTTCAAACCACATGGTCATCTGTTTGGTGAGCATGTTAGTGTTTTCCTTTATTTCGTTGACCTCAATCATGATCCCAGCTTTCACATTCAAGATGGACTGATCAATGTATCCCCTGATAAATGTAATTGATTGATCTACATGTGACTGCATGGTGGTGAGATGTGACTGTAGTAGCAAGTTTATGGCACTGAGAAGAGCCTCATTGGGTGAGGTGGAGGAAGAGGCTTGCTGAATGTTGATAACAACAGCTGGGGCATCATCCTGCTCATCTTCAGTGTCATCATCTTGATGATCACTCAGATTGACATCACCAACATTATCATCCTCCTCCCCCTCAGAGAGAGCATTCTTTTCTGTTGAGTCCAAGAATGCTGGGACAATGAGTTGGAGTTAGATTGAACTACTTAGAGGTTCTAAGGATAATAATGTAAGATTTACCTAGAACTTCATCTTTATCTGTAGGAGGAGCATTCTGCACCTCCTCCTCCGATAAATCAACTTGAATGGATGAATCTGGAATTCTAGAACAAGAGTTGTAAAGTTAGATTTTATGATTCTGAATGTTTAGGCTGGGTTTTTAGGGCTTACCAATAACCTGATCTTTATCAGCTGATGGCTCTTGTGGCTGCTCCCCCTCAGATGGGGCATCAGATAGACCTTGTGAAGATAATGACCACAGGGCTGGTGCATTTTCAGGAATGTTTCTTATTCTTTCTTCAAGATTGAGGATAATTGTGTCAATCTGACCTTGTAAATTTTGAGGTGATGGTCTTGTGTTCACATCATCATTATTGATTTTTGTAATATTAATGGGTGATGGTTCTTGTTGATACTCCCCCTCAGATGAAGCACACACTAGTTGTTGAGGATCTGGGTTCCACATTAATTAAATGTCATATTTGACTAACTATTGTTATTAGCTATGATTAATGAGTTAGGAGGAGTTGAATTAGTTACCAGAAGTTATGACTTTGACCAGCTGCTGTGGATGGACAGGTTCAGTTGGCAGGTCATTTGGTGTAGCCTCTTTGTCAAGAATGCTGTGTGACCCAATGTCAGCACCAGCTTCTTCATCTTTGTCTGAATGATCAGACTCAGAACTAGACATGATCAGCCTTGTTTTCTTAGAAGATGAGGGGGTTGTCTTCTCTTTTCCTTTAGTTTCAGAGGGCTGACTCATAGGCAATACCCTGATGAATCTTTCTAAAGTCTTGATGTCCATTCTCTTGAGATAGTGAAGATTTGCTCCTTTGGATGTGTTGAACTTGTCAGGGTGGGTTCGCAGGAGGTATAAGGAGAGAATTCTTCTCATATTGGGTGCCTGAAGGCATTCCTTTATTCTTTGAAAGATGACCTCTCCCCAAGAGGTTTTCTTTTTCAGAATTATTCTTGTCATGAGGTCAAACATGTACTGAGATTGTATCATGGGACCCTGGTTTGCAAAGAATGGCTTTTCCCACAATATCTGATAAAAGTTTTCCTTTTTGGTTGAAAAATTTCCTCTTCAATGAGCCAATTTTGGCATCATTGTACTAAGTCCATTTTAGAGCCTTTTTCTTATCTTCTTCAGAGATGTCATCCTCCTCACTTGGACTCCAGGATGGAAGATGTAATGCTTTTTGTAGTTTTGTTGGGGTTATCTTGATTCTATCTTCTCCAATCTTTGACTTGAGGGAATATTTGGAGGTGGATAACTTGACATTACAAAACCATTCCAGAACTTCAGTTCTGAGAATGACACAGGGTTCAGATAGTAGAAATTCCAGGCCTTGGTCTTCTAGGAGTTGAATCACTCCGTAAATTCTTCTAGAGCATGGGCAAACCCATGCCTTACTATCTCATATCCTTCAAGAAGATCTTTAGAGATTTTGGGAGCCATTGCAGTGGAGGAGGAATGCGTTGGGATGGAAGAGTAGGTGATTCGTCTCAGCGGATGGAAGAGAAGGGTCGTGTGCTTTTCACTAATCAGATTGACTATTTTATGGCTTAAGACTTAGGTAAAATTAAACCTAGTAATTGGATTTGATTGCTCTTATAATTGCAAGTCTAAATGGAACTACATCATAAAGCTGAGTTTGTCGAACACAAACTGAGTTCGTCGAACACAAATCTGAGTTCGTCAAACTCAAACTAGAGTTCGTCGAACACAAAGCTGAGTTCATCTGAAACTACATCATAAAGCTGAGTTCGTCAAACACAAAGCTGAGTTCGTCGAACTCAAACTAGAGTTCATCAAACACAAAGCTGAGTTCATCGAACTGAAGATAAAATCTGCTGAACTGACTGGAAGACTGAATTCGTCGAGCCGAGGAGCAATTTCGTCGAACTGAAACACGACGTTCGTCGAACCCTGGAAAGAGTTCATCGAACAGAAGTGCAACCTGAAGCTCAGCTGAAACAGATTGTTCTGGTTAAGCTGATCATACTACTTTAAAATCATTAGAGATTGGATTACTTGAATGCCTAATCATGTCTCTCACAGGGTTGATGTGTTAATATTTTAAGTTATATCAAATCAAGATTGGAAGAATGAAGTGTTTTACACTATTCTTCATTTAACATTCATATTTCAATCTTGAAGGCATTAACCTTAGCCTCATCCAATGACTTAGTGAAGATATCAGCCACTTGACTGTCAGTGGGGACAAATTCAAGGCAGATATCTTGAGATTCTACATGTTCTCTTATAAAATGATATCTTATTTCTATATGCTTAGTCCTGATGTGAGAGACAGGATTCTTAGCAATAGAGATAGCACTGGATGAGTCACAATAAAGAGGAGAGTTACTTACCTTGAGGTTGTAGTCCTCTAGTTGGTGTTGAATCCACAATAGTTGTGCACAACAACTCCCTGCAACAATGTATTCAGACTCAGCAGTGGAGATAGCCGCACTTGTCTGCTTTTTGCTGCTCCATGATATCAATCTTCTTCCTAGGAATTGACAAGTACAACTTGTGTTTTTCCTGTCTTCTTTGCAGCCTGCAAAATCTGCATCTAAAAATCCAGTTAGTTCAAAATCATTGTTCTTAGGGTACCAAAGGCCAAGATGTAGGCTGTCTTTAAGGTATCTCAGAATCCTCTTTGCAGCTGAGTAGTGAGATTCCTTAGGACATGCCTGGTACCTAGCACATACACACATGTAGCATACATAATATCTGGTCTAGTAGCAGTTAAATAAAACAGGGATCCAATGATGCACCTGTACATGGATTCATCAAAGGCCTTGCCCTTTTCATCCTTGTCCAGGGAAATGTTGGATCCCATGGGAGTTTTCATGGTGGAAGCTGATTCCATCCCAAACTTCTTGATAAGCTCCCTAGTGTACTTGGTCTGAGAAATGAATATACCTTCATCAGACTATTTTACTTAGAGGCCTAAAAAGTACTTGAGCTCTCCCATGCTGCTCATCTCAAACTCCCCCTGCATTAGGTTGGCAAACCTTTTGTAGAGGTTGTCATCAGTAGACCCAAATATTATGTCATCAACATATATTTTGACTAGGAGACACTTTCCCCTTATTTACCTAAGAAACAATGTGATATCTATCTTTCCCCTCAAGAACTTGTTCTTGATAAGAAAGCTAGACAATGTCTCATACCAAGCCCTGGGGCTTGCTTAAGACCATAAAGAGCTTTCTTAAGTAAGTAAACATGACTAGAGAGGGTAGGATGTACAAAACCTGATGGTTGCTCAACATATACCTCTTCCTTCAAGTCACCATTGAGGAAGGCTGATTTGACATCCATATGATACACTTTGAACCCCTTGTGGGCAGCATAGGCAAGGAATAGCCTAATTGCTTCCAACCTTGCAACAGGGGCAAAAGTTTGATCAAAGTCTATCTCTTCTTCCTGTCTATACCCCTTGGCTACCAACCTTTCCTTGTTCTTTATGATTGTGCCATTTTCATCTAACTTGTTCCTACAAATCCATTTGGTACCTATGATATTGTGTCCTTGAGGTTGTGGCACCAATTTCCATACCTTGCATCTCTTGAATTGTAGAAGTTCTTCTTGCATAGCTTGAATCCAAAAGGTGTCTTGGTTGGCTTCTTCAAACTTCTTGGGCTCCATTTGTGATAGGAAGCTCAAGAATAGGGCTTCATTATGAGCCCTGCTTCTGGTTAATACACCTTGATTCTGATCTCCAATTATTTGTTCTCTTGGATGATCCCTTAGATGTCTTACAGCTGTAGGCAGTTTGTTCTCAGCTTGATGTGTTGTTTCTGCTGGTTTAGTAGTGTCTTCATCAGCATTGACTTCTTCCTTTTCAGGGATGGCAGCATCAGAATAAGCTTTGCCTCTGCTGGGTGTGTCTTGTATAGACATCCTTTCCAAATCCTGTTCATTTCCTGCCAAGACAGAAGATCTAGACCAGCCCTTATATATTAGGCTGGTCTCATCAAATATTACATGCATAGACTCCTCTACAACACGAGTTTTCTTGTTATACACTCTATAAGCTCTACTATGTGAGTTGTAGCCAACAAGAACACCCATATTGCATTTCTCGGCAAACTTTGTTAATTGAGATTTTCCATTATTTAAAATGTAGCATTTGGAGCCAAAGATTCTAAAGTATGAAATTGTAGGTTGTTTGCCTTTCAGAATCTCATAGGGAGTTATTCCATGAACCTTATTGATGGAAGCTCTATTGAGAACATGACATGCAGTATTTACTGCCTCAGCCCAGAAGTATTCTGGGAGTGAGGAGTCACTAAGCAGTGTTCTCCCAGCTTCTATCAAGGTACTATTCCTCCTCTCAGCCACACCATTTTGTTGTGGAGTCCTTGGGGAGGAGAACTCTTGGGTGATATCATATTCTTGACAAAACCTTGTCATAGCTTCAGATTGAAATTATGTGCCATGGTCAGTTCTAGTCCTGACCACAACACATTGCAGGTCATTCTGAATTGCTTTGACATGAGTTATAAAGATATTTAGAGTATCAGACTTCTTCTTTAGGAAGAATACCCATGTATATTTTGAGTGATCATCAACAATCACCAAAGTATACAACTTCCCACCTAGGCCTGAATTGGCAAAGGACCAAACAAGTCCATATGCAAGAGATAAAGACATCTTTCAGTGTCTTTGGAGCCAATACTTTTAAAGGTGGCCCTTGTTTGCTTACCCATTTGGCAAGCATGACAGGGACCACTTTTAATACATTTTATATTAGGACTATTCCTAACAAGGTTTTTAGAGAATATTCTATACATTGTCTTGTAGTTAATGTGAGCAAGTCTTTTGTGCCATTGAACACAAAGGGACTCATTCTCATTAGCTACTAGACAAACAGATGTAAGATAATTACTACATATAAAGTCTAAGCAATAAACATTTCCACTCCTAGTGCCTGAGAGAATGGTCTCTAAGTCTTTAGACTTTTTAATCAAGCACTTGTCATTATAGAAGTCAATGACATATCCTAGATCACATAGTTGACTTATGCTTACAAGGTTGTGTTGCAACCCTTTAACATAAGCTACCCTTGTAATTGAGACTATGCTATTGGAGATCATACCATATCCTTTGGTGATTCCCTTTTTTGACCCCCCAAAGATAACTTTGGGTCCATTCTTCACAGCCTTGTAGTCCTGTAGAAGATTTCTTATTCCTGCCATGTGCCTTGAGCACCCACTGTCCAAGTACCAAATTTGGTTAAGGTTGGTACTTGAACTATCCTGCAAGAAGAAGTTTAGTCATCCTTAGGAGCCCAAATAGCTTTGGGTCCTAGGTACTTGTTAGCATGATGAAATGACCTTACACTAGCTGCACCCTTTGCAGGAAGACTCATCTTTGCACATGGCACATTAGGATTGTGCCAACAGTCTATGGCAAAGTGTCCTACTTTACCACAACACCAACATTCATGAATGTTATATCTCCTCTTCTGAACATTTCTTGAGGGGTGTGCAGCACAGTCCACATGTTCAAGAGGAGAGACAACAACTTTTCTCTTATTTCTTTCAGCAAGGATTTGGCTGAAAGTTAATCTGTGGACAGTCTTAGTGGTCTTTGTATTAATGGCATCAACTTGCTTTGGCTTTTGGGCAATGCAAGTTTTGATGGCATTAGACATTGAGCAATTAGACATGTCCACTGATTTAAGAGCAGTCATGTTCTTGGCTGAATCAACCTTAGAAGGGCTTGCTTTCTTATTCTTGAATGAAGGGGCTGATGTACTAAATACAAATGGTCCAGGTTGGGCCATTTGAATTTCCTCATGGGGAGCCTTCATAGCACTCAATCCCATTCCCTTTCTTCCACTATGGGAAGAAGTGTTTTCCTTCCTATAGGTACTTCCATTCTTCTAGTGACCCTACATGCTTTCATGGTCATACCTGTTGGAAGGGAGTAATACATTTTGAAAGGTGGTTTGAGGCTTAGCCTTACCCCTGTTCTTTTCTCCACTCCCTTCTCCTGCTTCCATTTTATTGAATCCTAGTCCTCTTCCATTGGATTGAGAAGAGAAGGAGTTAATAATAGGGAGCACAGATTTTGGCTTGGAGAATTGAGCCACTAGGCTTCTTTCTTTCATAAGCTTCTCCTCAAGATCCTTGATGACCTTGTTCTTCAGGGATATGGTGCTCAGATGGGTGATAGTTATCCCCTTCAGATGGCTAATTTCCATATACATCTGACTTATCTTGGTAAAAGATTCAGTGCATTCTTATTTTTCCATCTTAAGGGAATCAATCTCTTGGGCTTGCCTCTTGGCTAGCTTTTTGCTCCTTTTTAGAGCTTCCAAGAGAGCATCATACTTGTCAATCAATTGATTTACATCTACCTCAGCTTCTGAATCACTTCCACCAATTGATGAAGGTGCTCTGGATTCTGGGCCAGTCTCATAATCAGAAGAGGATATGGAATGAATAAATACCTATTCATTTTCAGAGATGTTCTGACTGTCCTCCTCATCAGTGATGGCCATGAGGCCTAGCTGAACATTGTCCTCTTCATCCTCCTCTATATCACTATCTGAGTGTGATAGAGGGGCCCTGACTCCAACATTGGCAGCAGGATAATCTTCATCCTCTTCTGTTGCAAAGAGCCCTATGTAGGCCTCTTCTTCATTCTTTGAATCTGAAGTTGAGGATTCAGATTCACTCCAGCTTTTTCCTTTCTTTGCTAGGAAGGATTTTTCACCCTTCCTATCCTTTTGGTGATGATGCTTCTTATCACTCTTCTCCTTTCTTTTGGTTGGACAGTCAGCTATGACATGTCCAGGTTTGCTGCAGCAATATCAAATAATGTTATTTGAAACATGTTTACTAGATTTGGAATCATACCTGTCACCCTTTGGGTGCTGTCTTTCAGGTTTCCTGTGCTCTTTCTTGGAGTGTGATGAGGAGGAGGGCTTTTTCTTCCATTGCTTCCTCCTCGTCATCTTCTTGAACTGCCTTGAGAAGGCAGCAAACTCTTCATCCGAGGAAGAGCTATCTGAGGTGTTGATTTCAGATTTTTCAGATTCAGCACCTCTCCTTGGAGGAGACACCATCCTGCCCTTGCTTTTCTCGGAGCTGTCAGCTTTGAGATCTACAGATTTCTCCCTTGTCTGAGCCCTTATTGAGGTGTCCTCTTCCTTTCTTACAGACAGCTGCATCTCATAAGAGAGCAGCTTTCCATACAGTGTATGAATGGGGGTCTCACCAAGCCTAGCCACTTCCCTGATAGCACAGATTTTTGTGTCCCAATCCCTTGTTAGAGATCTAAGGAACTTATCATTCAGCTCATAATTAGTGAACACTCTCTCATAGGTTCTCAGCTCATTGACTATTCTGAAGAACCTCTCATAGCACATAGAGATGCTCTCCTGGCTGAGCTGCCTGAAGGCTTCATACTCTTAGTTAAGGAGTAACTTTCTATCATCCCTCACTTCAGATGTGCCTTCCATATATACTACTAATGTTTCCCACATTTCCTTGGCAGTAGTGCAGTGTACTAAGTTTTGAAATGTGGAATCATCAATAGCATTAACTATGATGTTCTGGGCTCTTTTGTCCATGATGAACAATGTAAGTTCATCCTTGGTCAAGTCATTGAAGGTCTTGGGCACTCTTCTTGTTAGATCTATGGTGGAGGCAGTTTGAAAGGTGAATGGCCCTTGCTTTACAGTTATGTAGATCCTTGGATCAGATGCTTCCATAAACAATCTAACCCTTTGCTTCCATATGCCAAAATTTTCTTTGTTGCATATGGGAAACTTCATGGATCCCATCTCCTTCTGCAATCCAGAGGAATCCATTGGATTGATAAGACTATTCCTTTATAGGATCTGGTCAGACAGTTATGTCCTTCTTGACCAACCTCGCTTTGATTCCAATTGATATTTTATATAGGATGTAGTCTTAAACACCTAGAGGGGGGAATAAGTTTCTTTTATTTTAGGCTTAGTGTTTTCTGAATTTAGGTTAGCAAATTACCAAGCACAGAAAGCATAAAGAGATTTATAGTGGTTCCTCAAGACAGGGTGTCTTGAGTAGTCCTCTTTCCCCCCTTCACCTTTCTAACCATGAGTTAGACAAGGCCAACTTCTCCAAACTAAGCTCCAAGATCCTACAGCACAGATCCCACAGGATCTCTCAGGTTTTCCCAAACCCTACCTCAGGCACAACAGCCCTACCTCAGAGGAATCCACCTCCTACAACTCAGACCACCTCCTGGTCCTACCTCAACCTGACCTCTCAGCTCTACAACTCAGGCCAATCAGCCTTACACACTCAGGAAATAAAGCCTTACAGTCTCAGAACCCAAAGGCTCCTACAAATGATATAATAAGGTTTACAGTTTGAAGGAAGAAGATATCAAGCCTTGTTCTTCTTCTTCTTAACAACTGTTGTTGCAGACTTGAACCAGGGAGGAGAAGTGCAGCTCCAACTTGATTCTTCTTGATCAGCCCTTCAGATGATGGACTTGATCTACTTGCTCTATCTTGAGATGAATCAAGATAATCAATCTCTTTTCTCCTTGCAGCCTTGTGTAAGCTCAGTTCTTGGCTGCCGACAATGGAACAGTATTGTTCTTGAGTTTGTGTGCTGGAGAGTAATAGCAAAAGTTCTTTGCTCAACCCTAACTTATTCCTTTTATACACCACTGACCCTCAACTGCTCTTAGCTATCCTCCTGATAGGTATGAGAGTGATTGGTGGACCCCAATATGTATTTCTGCAGCTTGCGCCAAAAGCAGAACCCGCCAGCTCACTTTTGAATCTTTCTCAGCGGTTGGGCTGAGATGGTCAGCCGTCTCAGCGGCTGCTTCTGTCCCATCTCAGCGTATCCGCTGAGACAGACAGTTGTCTTAGTGGTTTTCTTCTATCTGCAGCTCGGCTTGCCCAGACACCTTCTCAGTGGCTCCTGGTCTTGTCTCAGCAGTTCAGCTGAGACAGAGAGCTCGTCTCAGCTGATCATACAGTACAACATGGTGTGCCCTAGTCATGCATACTTATGAGATAGAAATAGGGTTTATCAAATACAACTTGTACTTAGCATTGAGTGTGAGGTCTCTTCAAATCAAGAGAACATTGAGGGTCATTTTCCCAACAAACATCACTGTCTTCAGCATCCGTATTATCTTCCGAGGAGGAGTGTATAATCTGCACACTTTTATCAGCAGTGGCAGGATTGGAGGAATCACAAGTAGTGTTGGATCTTACAGCGCCCTTAGAGGGGGGGGGGTGAATAAGGGTTTTATGGAATTTAGATCTTAATTAAATTTATCAGAGTTTGAGACTGAAGTTTCAGAATATTTTATAAAAAAATATATTTTAATATTCCAGATAGGATTGTAATGAATATTCCTTTTTAAATACAAAACTTTTTGTTGACTGTTGCTAACGCTTGGCGTTATGTCCTAACGCTGGGCGTTAGCTCTCCAGAGAATATTCCTCAGAATAAAAAGATTGCCACAGTGATTTTACTTATGAAATCTCAAATGAAATACAATTTTAGAAAATCAGAGATAATGAAAATAATTATTGTATTTCAAATATAATTATACAAATGTTAATTTTAATACTTTGATGAAAATAGAAATTAAAACATTCTTGAAGAGGAAATAAAATCAATTGAATAGAGCATTAAAAGACATGATTTTATTTCATAATAAATTGAATACACAAATGTTTAATTTCTATAACGCTAGAAATCAAGGCGAAAATATGTAAAAACACTTTTTAATGTTTCACCGGTCCTTCTCCCAAGGACCAGTTGGCTATAGCCTATCTATCCCCAGATAAGGCCTCTAGCCACCCCCTAGATTTACCCTCGACCTAGTCGCCACGCACAAGGCGGCGAATTACCCCATAAGCCTCACAAGGACCTAATCGCAACACAAGGCGAATTTACCCACGGAATCCTTCCCAGAATTCGACGTTCTCACCGAACAATTTCTCCACACAAAATACAAAAGGAAAAATAAAATATTACAAGATAAGTAAAGAGAAACTCCCCAAGAAATTCTGAAGGTGAAGACGAAGTCGATGTAGATGTTGGCGTTCTTGAAACGATCATCCTTCGTATGGAATATGCGTTGTAGACCTTCTCCTTCAAAATCTTCTTTAGATCTTCATGTTAGCCCAAGGGAGATCTCTTAATTGCTGTACAAGAACCTCTCTCCAAAGTATCAGAATTCTGGAATCTTCTCTTCTTTTTGAGAATGAGAGGGGTTGTACATTAAGTAGCCTCGGAAGCTAACGCGCGTGTTAAGGATACCGCCCGGCATTAGTGAATCGTGTACGGCAGTTGCTGACATCGTTCATAAAGTCGGGAGTGTGACAGAACCAATTTCATCGAACGGGATTGATTTCGTCGAACATTCCTTCGTCGAACGCACCCTTTGTCGAACGGAAAAACTGCAACCGTCAGGATCGTGCAAACCGTCGGGATCGTGGCAGAACAAACTTTCGTCGAACGGAATCAATTTCGTCGAACGGAACTTCAAGTTCGTCGAACGCAGTTGTCGGGCGCAATGTCGTTGAGCGTAGGCTCAGTTCATCGAACGGAACTCCTCGTTCGTCGAACGCAGCTTGTCGAGCGCAGGTTCGTCGAGCGCAGGAAATTTCGTCGAACGGAACTCCTCGTTCGTCGAACGCAGCTTGTCGAGCGCAAGTTCGTCGAGGGCAGGAAATTTCGTCGAACGGAACTCCTCATTCGTCGAACGCAGCTTCCTTCAGGTTTCGTCGAGCACCTTCAGAGTTCGTCGAACGCAGGTTCAATTCATCGAACGCAGTTTCCTTCTCAGTAGTTTTCGTCTCAGCGGTTTTCTTCTCAGCGGTTGTTAACGCTGGGCGTTAACTACTAACGCGAGCGTTAGCTATCTTTCCAGAGAGTCATTTCCAATCAACAAACTATTCATAGGGATGTGTAGCAATAGTTCCTGTACAACCTGCATACTATAAAATCCCAAAATACAAGATCAAATACAACACGGTATTTGTTATTCTCAAACCAAGAGATGCGGAACATAGGCTCCAACAATCTCCCCCTTTTGATAATAACAAATACCTGTATGAGAAATTAGTGAACTTAAAACCATTTGTGTTTATAGATAAGTGCGGTAATAAGATATGCATGAATAACAGGTTAAAAGCACAATAGATTTGACAGCGATAATGCATACTCTTTCTATATGAAGTCCTCCTCCTCCTACATAAGTGTTCTCTTATAATTTACTCCCCCTAAATATCTATTTTACTAGATTTCTCAATTTCTTCTCCCCCTTTGTTATTAACAAAAGTGGGTAGGGATGAGTGTATATCTTTTAAGATAGATAAGGAATCACTTATTGTAGGATTTTCATGATCGAGCATATGATAGTGTATGCACCTCCTATATGGTTACTCCCCCTACAAATATACCCCTTTTTTAGTTGAATATTATTATAATGCACTCCCCCTAAATATTAGATTTATGCAATTTAATCTCCCCTTTTGGTAGAATCAAAAGAGGGTTTAGGAGTGAGTATGAATAATAAGGAGTAATATATTTTATGTCGAGAAGAAAAATAAGATGCAATCAAAAGTTTGTTAAATACTACTTGTTAAGAAAAAAATATAAGCATGATGTAACATAAAGTAGTAAGCAACATAACAGAAATGATAAAGTAAACATTCTTATATTAAGATACCACTTGTTGAAACCATGGTGTTAAAAATAATAGACATGAATGAGCATAAGTGGTAAACTTAACAGAAGAATAAGCATTCTTAAACATAAACATCATTTTTAGAAGATAAAATCATACAAAGGATAATGAGTTTTAAATTTGAAAAATTGATGTTTGAGTTAAAGATTGAAGAGATGCTATTCCATTAAGATAATATTGCAAGCATGATTTCATAATATCAAGAAAAGATACACAAACTATAATGTAATAAAATTTGCATTTCAAGTAAACATAAACATTGTAGCGACCATGCTTTGTTATCTAGTGCATTTACTTAAGTTTATAGAGATTTGAGTAGATGAGCATTAGGATCCAATTCTCATGAGTAGAAGTTTTATGAAAGATAATGATGTGTACAAAGTAGTGTTTTGATAAAGTATACAAGTGAATCAATCAAAAACACATGAGATATATAATGAAATAACACAACATTAAAATACACAAATACTATTACTTCCATAATATTTCAATGCACATGAATAAATAGTACAACTACCAAGGTGCTCTGCACACACAATGCTTATTAAGACTTATCAGGGTGCAAAGTAGTACTTGGGGGATCACTTTTATACTTTTTAGCTTTATTTTCAATTTTTTTTAAAGATCCGGTGTACTAAGAGAAGTGGTGTATAAATTGTTTGCTACAAGACACTTTACAATTCTTAGCCAAAGTGCTCAACCTCACAATGCTCATTAAGACTTATCCGGAGGGTGAGTAGTGCTTGGTGGAGTTTTCCTTATCATTCATTATTTGCTTTTTAGTTTAGTGACTAAGGACTCCGAATTCACTTGTTTTGCAAACATAGCATTTTAAACCACATTTCTCTAATGAATAAGTGCATGAAAGACAAAGAATTGTAATATCCAATTCAATGTTCTGTAGGTAATGTATTTAAGCATTTTAATTATTTATGTTATTACACTACACAATCATGTAAGAATAAGATTGTAAACACATGTAGGTTATCAGAATTAAGTGAGTGAATGAATCATTATCAAACATAATACATTACTCATACTTAGAGGCATGCTAAGCGTTTCTACACATGTTTATCTACAATCAATTTCATTGCACATAACTAGATAATATTCAAGGCATGATAAATACAAAACAATGTCTCTTAAGAAACTTGAAATTAAATTAAACATTGTATTTAATCTTTAATTGATATAATTAATCATCCTTGACAATGACAATGAATAACAATCAGTTTTTATAAATTTTTAGAATTTTTTTATATATGCACAAAATAATAAACACACATAAAGAAAAACATATTTTTGTTCTTTGAAATTGTTTTGTATTTTTGTATTTGATTTTTTTATATATTCTCTGGAAAACATAGAAATATTTAATAGCCCTTTCAGTAAATGATATTTTATGCCAGAGAAATAAACAAAAATAATGCATGAGAAAATACATATATATATTTTTAAAAGAAATAAAATTTTGTTTTAAAGGAAATAAAAAGATAGAAAACTTTTTACAAACAGAGAAATAAAATACACACAAAATATTAAAATAATGCCAGAAATAATTCAAAACAAAAAAAAATATTTTGGAGCAAAAGGAGCTAACGCCAGGCGTTAACTTCTTAACGCCAAAACAGAACACTTAATTTTGATGTTTTGAAAAATCTTTTTTATGATTCATTTGTATTATAAAGAGATTTTCCTTCAGATGAAATTTCAGAGTATATTGATCAGATTTGAAGGCTCTTTTAGCATGATTTTAGTGATTTTTCAAGTACTTTGTTTGATAAAATCATTAAAGCTCAAAATAATAAAATATGCAAACACAAGATGCAATGTTAGGACAAAGATAAATATGCATGATTTATGTATAAAGAGTGAGATAAATTTCATGCAATGAATATAATATAAGTATATCTAAGATCAAGATACCTTAACTACATGACAACACTCTAGCCCCGTACTAAGTGACAGATGGGCATGAGGAGCTGCACACATTCCATAGGTTGGGGTGTTAATCCCATATGCATATAAAAGACGACGCTCAACCTAGCACTCTTTCCCCCCAGTGCCTCGCAAGGCCCCACTGGAACCCTCCCCGATTAAGGACAAGACATGACTTAGAGGTTAGGTCTCTAATGCACACAATCCTACGCCCTCACTATTGTGAGACACAAGTCATAGGTTTAATGATTATGGATATACTAAGCGTGTAAGCCTTAAATATATAAACTATGGTATAATTGCATGATTAGTTTTGGATTTACACTTATATCGAAGATTGTTGATTTTAAATCCATTTAGAATACATTTTATTCATGCAAATAAGTATAAAAGAAATTATGATTTTTCTATTTTAGAAATATAATTTACTCTAGCATTGCAAGATATTTAACTAGCATGGACATTGATTTCTACCAATGGTAAGTGATGATGCTAGTATTATGACTTATGACAACAAGGTGCAAAGCTAAGTAAAATTGGACAAATATATAATTGAATTGCATGTATTCAAACATAGAGTTTTAAATTTTCATAGACCTAGAAATAAGTGACAATTCTATTTGATTTCATCTTGTTGATATCAAGTTAATTCATAGGTCTAAAGATAATGAGATACATGCAAACAATAAAGATGCACATTACACACACAAAATAAGATATGGAACTATAATACCAATTGCAATCATATATTTCATAATTCCTAAGGTTGATAGAATTAGTTGATTTTAAGATAGGTCTTGATGGATCATGAATTATGATATATGATTATAGTGAATTTTAGCATAAGATATTAATAGATCATGGTGGTGATTGTGAAATCTTTTTTTTTTGTAAATTTTTTGATTTTAATTATAGGGGCTATCATATGCAACAAAGAAAGTAGACAAATATGCAATTAGTTGCGCATTTAATATTTTAGCCTAAGACCCCTAAAAATCTATTTAAATCCAATTTTGAAAGTAATTTCATTAGTCTTGATAATACCATTTAGCAAATTTAGCATTCAATTTATAATGATAATATAAGATATTTATAGGCTATGGATTTAAAAAGGATAAAACATATATAAAAAAGGAAAGATAGATCAGTTAAAAATTATGACTTTATGTTCAATTTAATTCAATTTGATTTGTTAAACATTAGGCTTAAAATGAAAGTCATATCTCATGATACATAAAGTGATTATAAACAAGTTGGCTCAAAAATAAAAAATAAACAAAAGAAGAAGCAATTAAGCATATCATGAAGTAAAGTAATGATATTTCATTTATAATTAAGTCTACTTCATGCAATACAAAATGATTCCTAGTGAATGAGAGATTTAGGTATCCAAAGGGGACCAAGTGTGATGGTTCCTTTGGGTACCCAAATACATCGTGTAGGCTTTTGGAGAGATAGTGATGAATGGGCCTTCACAAGTGGAGTTAGTGTTTCGTTTTTAATTTTGGGCCTCCATTCATACTTTGGTTGTTTATCTTTTAAATTCATATTATGATTATTTGACATCTTTTTGGAATGATAGTTGTTTGAAAAATAATTCATTTGGGATTTATGTTTATTCAAATTATTTTTCAAAATACATTGATGTTGATAATCATAATGAATTTTATTATATTGATTTTTTGAGAGTTTATAAGAGTGATGGTCTTTCTTAAGAATTGAATGTTGAAAGAGTGGGTTACAATATGTTTTAAATGATTGGTTCTTATTTTGATGATTTTCATTTCCACTCTTTCTTATAGACATACTCTTATAATATGAACTTAAGCTTTTAGACTTTTGATAATTTGATAAACTAGAAATAAAAGATTTTTATTATATGAAAAAATTTGAATAAACATTTTTAATGATTCTAGTTTATCTCTTAAATTATCATTTTCTTTTATCAATTTTTCATTATGCTCTTTTGAATTTAAAAGACCCTTTTTTAAAACCTTGAGTTCTTCTTTAAAAGAATTATAATCAAAACAAGGTTTAGCATTTTCAATTAAAGAGCATGAACAAGAATTTGAAACATCAATATAAGATTCTACTTTAGCGTTTGCTTTTAAAGTTTTATTTTCTAAACGTAATTTGGAATTAGCATGTTTCAACTTTGAAATTTTACGTTTAGCAAATTTAAGCACACAAAATGTAGAAATAGAATTAGTTACTAAAAGAGAAGATTTAGATTTTCTTACCTTGCTATAGTTTCCGTCTTCTCTTTTGCTTGATGTTTTGCCATCAACTGAGTTCAATATTGTTTCTCTCTTAGATTAATCTTCCTCCAAGAATGAGTCCTCGTCGATTTCTTCTCTTGGATCCATAGGGAATTCCTCTTGTTCATCATCTATGGAAGGAAGACTGTAAGTATTCTCAAGAAATTTCCAAACTTCAAAAGCAGTAGGAAGCGTATAAATAAGTTTGAAAATATTTTGATCTAGAGCACAATATAGACTATTCATAGATTTGGCATTTAAAAACATTTCATTTTTATTTAAAATATTTGGGGGCATTTTAATTGTAATATTCAAAACTTCAATATCCAAGGATTTAAGAAATTTTTCCATAAGTATTCTCCACCCATTATAATTTTCACCCATAAATAATGGTGGACATAATAATTTTTCATTTTCATAAAAATTATCCCCTCTAGAAGATGCGAGATCATGAAGCGCCATTATTCCTGGTTGTGAAGCCGTATTGGAATAACCTACCTCTGATACCACGTGTTGGATCTTACAGCGCCCTTAGAGGGGGGGGGGGGGGGGGGTGAATAAGGGTTTTATGGAATTTAGATCTTAATTAAATTTATCAGAGTTTGAGACTGAAGTTTAAGAATATTTTATAGAAAAATATAGTTTAATATTCCAGATAGGATTGTAATGAAGATTCCTTTTTAAATAATTGAAACAAAACTTTTTGTTGACTGTTGCTAACGCTTGGCGTTAAGTCCTAACGCTGGGCGTTAGCTCTCCAGAGAATATTCCTCAGAACAAAAAAATTGCCACGGTGATTTTACTTATGAAATCTCAAATGAAATACAATTTCAGAAAATTAGAGATAATGAAAATAATTATTGTATTTCAAAGATAATTATACAAATGTTAATTTTAATACTTTGATGAAAATAGAAATTAAAACATTCTTGAAGAGGAAATATAATCAATTGAATAGAGCATTAAAAGACATGATTTTATTTCATAATAAATTGAATACACAAATGTTTAATTTCTATAACGCTAGAAATCAAGGCGAAAATATGTAAAAACACTTTTTGATGTTTCACCGGTCCTTCTCCCAAGGACCGGTTGGCTATAGCCTATCTATCCCCAGATAAGGCCTCTAGCCACCCCCTAGATCTACCCTCGACCTAGTCACCACGCACAAGGAGGCGAATTACCCCCTAAGCCTCACAAGGACCTAGTCGCCAACACAAGGCGAATTTAGCCACGGAATCCTTCCCGGAATCCGACGTTCTCACCGAACAATTTCTCCACACAAATTACAAAAGGAAAAATAAAAGATTACAAGATAAGTAAAGAGAAACTCCCCAAGAAATTCTGAAGGTGAAGACGAAGTCGATGTAGATGTTGGCGTTCTTGAAACGATCGTCCTTCGTATGGAATATGCGTTGTAGACCTTCTCCTTCAAAATCTTCTTTAGATCTTCATGTTAGCCCAAGGGAGATCTCTTAATTGCTGTACACGAACCTCTCTCCAAAGTATCAGAATTCTGGAATCATCTCTTCTTTTTGAGAATGAGAGGGGTTGTATATTAAGTAGCCTCGAAAGCTAACGCACGCGTTAAGGATACCGCCCGGCATTAGTGAATTGTGTACGGCAGTTGCTGACATCGTGCATAAAGTCGGGAGTGTGACAGAACCAATTTCATCGAACGGGACTGATTTCATCGAACATGCCTTCGTCGAACGCACCCTTTGTCGAACGGAAAAACTGCAACTGTCAGGATCGTGCAAACCGTCGAGATCGTGGCAGAACAAACTTTCGTCGAACGGAATCAATTTCGTCGAACGGAACTTCAAGTTCATCGAACGCAGTTGTCGGGCGCAATGTCGTCGAGCGTAGGCTCAGTTCATCGAACGGAACTCCTCGTTCGTCGAACGCAGCCTGTCGAGCGCAGGTTTGTTGAGCGCAGGAAATTTCGTCGAACGGAACTCCTCGTTCATCGAACGCAGCTTGTCGAGCGCAAGTTTGTCGAGCACAGGAAATTTCGTCGAACGGAACTCCTCGTTCGTCGAATGCAGCTTCCTTCAGGTTTCGTCGAGCGCCTTCAGAGTTCGTCGAACGCAGGTTCAATTCGTCGAACACAGTTTCCTTCTCAATGGTTTTCGTCTCAGCGGTTTTCTTCTCAGCGGTTGTTAACGCTGGGCGTTAACTACTAACACGAGCGTTAGCTATCTTTCAAGAGAGTCATTTCCAATCAGCAAACTATTCATAGGGATGTGTAGCAATAGTTCCTGTACAACCTGCATACTATAAACACACAAAATACAAGATCAAATACAACACGGTATTTGTTATTCTCAAACCAAGAGATGTGGAACATAGGCTCCAATAGTGTGTTCTTCTTCACGTCCTTCTGACATGACCTTAGCAGTAGCAGCTGCAGCATCTTCATCCTTTTGATGCTCTATCTTAGCAACATCAACTTTTTCCCTACCATGCTCTTTCTCAGCAGCATAGGCTATATGACCTTCAGTGTTATGTTCTCCTTCTTGATCCTTTGGAGGACTGCTGGTTGGTTCCTGATTGTCCACAGCTGGGACATTGCCTTCTGCCTTTAACTCAGTATCAGAGCAGACCATCCTGCCTTTTCTCAGCCCTTTGGCTAAGCTCTTCTTTTTCTCCTTGGGCTCTGATGGTTGGCTCATGGAGAGGACCCTTGAAAATCTGTCCAGGGTCTTTTTGTCCATTCTCTTCAAGTAATGGAGGCTTGTTCCTTCTGACTTGTAAAATTTTTCTGGATAGGTGTTTAAGAGGTAGAGGGAGAGAATTCTGTCTAGGTTGGGGGCCTGCAGACATTCCCTTATCCTTCGAAAGATCACCTCAGCCCAAGATGTCTTCTTCTTCGGAATAATTCTTGACATCAACTCAAACATGTGTTTGGATATGGTGTCATGTGATCCTGGCTTACACAATATGGCTTTTCCAACTATATTAGAGAGCAGTTTGCCTCTCTGGTTAAAGAACTTCCTCTCTAGTGAGCCAATTTTGGCATCACTATATTCACACCATTGTAAGGCTTGGTCTTTATCCTTTTCAGAAATTGCATCTTCCTCTTCTTCACTGTAAGAGGTCAGCTGAAGGGCCTTATCCATTTTCTTATGAGAGATTTTTATCTTGTCACTCCCTATCCTTCCCTTGATTGAGGAGTTTGATGAGGACATCTTGGCACTGGAGAAGAATTCCAGAACTTCAGTTCTGAGAATCATTGTTGACTCAGATAGCATATAGTCCAGTCCTTGGTCTGATAGAAGTTGAATCACTTCTCTTATCTCTGCAGGGGAATGCATGAATCCATTTTGAACTATCTCATAGCCTTCATGGAGATCTTTTGCTATCTTTGGCGCCATTTGTTCTAAAGGATAGGTCGCTGAGACGGGAGGTTGAAGGGTTCGTCTCGTCGGCTAGGTTAATGGAAAATGTAATAAATTTATCAACATTTTGAATTTTATAGGTGCTCGATTTAGGTTTAGATTTTCCCTAAGTGTATATGTTGATTAGACTTAATCAATTTGATTGATTTTAGATTGCTAACGTGTCAATTAGGGCATGTTTTCATTTTGCCAGCTCGTCACAGCGGAACTGCTGAGACGGAGTTGTTATCCGCTGGGACAAAACATTGTCAACCACTGAGACAGTTCTAGTCGTCTCAACGGTTCAGCTGAAACCTTTTCAGCTGTTTCAGCTGATTTCACTGCCTATCAGTGAATTATATAATTTGGCTTATTTCAAAACCTAAACATGCTACCAATCATTTAGATAGCAACTTGTCCTATCAAAGCTTGTTATACATGATTACATGTTTTATTAAAGCTAAGGAATAACAAAATAAGCAAGGTAGATAATTGACAGTATAATATCTATTCTAAATTTAACATGGCAAGCTCAATTTTAAAAGCATTAAACTTTGCCTCATCCAAAGGCTTTGTAAAGATGCCAGCAACTTGTTTGTCAGTGGGGATAAATTCAAGGCATATATCTTTACTTTCTACAAGCTCTCTAATGAAATGATACCTGATAGTTTGTTAGGATGTAGTCTTAATCACTTAGAGGGGGGAGGGTGAATAGGTCTCTTTTTCTTTAGGCTAATCTCTAGCTATTTTCTGAATTAATGTAAGTAAGAAATCAAGCACATAGAAAACACACAAGCATTTATAAAGGTTCCTCAAGATAGGGTGTCTTGAGTAGTCCTCTTTCCCCCTTCACTTTTCTAACAATGAGTTAGACAAGGCCAACTCCTCTAATCTCAGCTCCAAGAGCTTACAACTCAGATCACTCAAGATCTCTCAGGTTTTTCCCAAACCATACCTCAGGCTCAACAACCCTACCTCAGGCACATCAGCCCTACCAACTCAGACCTATCAAGAACTCCTACCTCAGATATCCACAGAGATCCTACACTCAAGCTGAACTCTCAGCTCTACACTCAGGCCCAATAGCCCTACTCCCTCAGGCAAAATGCCCTACAAACTCAGAACAAATAATGTTCCTATAGAAGATAATAAAAGTGATGCATACAACACAAGATAAAATAGTAACTCTTTCAAGCCTTGATCTTCTGTTGCTTTCTTGAAGCTGGGAAGAGAACAACAGCTTCAATCCTGCCTCTCTCTGATCCTTCTCTTCAGTAAATGAATAAGGATCAACTTGCTCTTCTTCAATCACACAGGAAGAACAATCTTTCTCTCCTTTGTAGCTTCAGGAAGCAAGTCGAGAGAACTTCTTGACAGCCGTCAATGCAACAGTAGATGTGAGTTGTTAATCAAACAAACTTCTTTCTTAAAAGCCCTAAGTTGTTCTTTTATACTGCACCAGTCTTCAACAACTATCAGATGGCCCCTGACAAGGTATGGAGGTGACTAGACCACCTTATCTTGCTTTTTTGCAACTTGCACCAAAAGAAAAACCCGCCAGCATATTTGAATCTATCTCAGCGGTTGGGCTGAGATAGCTTCCAGTCTCAGCGGCTACTTCTGTCTCCGTCTCAGTGAATCCGCTGAGACAGATAGTTGTCTCAGCGGCTTTCCTCTATCTGCAGCTCAGCTGTCCCAAACACCTTCTCAGCGGATCCTGGCCTTGTCAAAGCTGTTCATCTGAGACTGAGAACTTGTCTCAGCAGTTTTAGCAGTGAACCACTGAACTCACTCCACATCTTGGAATAACTTAACCATGCACAGTCATGAGATAAAATAGGGTTTATCAAATACAACTTGTACTTAGCATTGAGTGTGATGCTTCTTCAAATCAAGGGAACATTGAAGGTAATATTCCCAACAATCTCCCCCTATTTGAAGAAGACAGAACACCCCCAATGCTAAGGTACATAACACATAAATACTAACCATGTAACTTCACTGCATAGCATTTAGCATAACATAATTATGTTAACATTAATATGGCATTAAATATTATATCATAACAGATAATATTCATGATAGGCATAATACCAACATGGTTTATTAATCCAATAATGTGATTAAGTAATCAATTCAAGGCATCACAGATTGGCTTGATCAATAATACAGAGAAATATTAAGCTATGACTAAGATTAGCTTACAACATAAAGTAATAGATTCAACAACTCATTCATTTTCATTTCAGATAAAGTGTTGAAACATTATTCAAATTACATTCAGATATTCATAAACCTTAGATACATTCATTTAAGATTTTCTCTTTTTAGAAGAAGTTGAGCACTCAGCAATGTCAGCAACAACTTCTATCCCTTTGGTTGAGACTTCTTTATCTGCATTTGCTCTTTCTATTTCAGCTATTTTCTTCCTATTTTCGAGCTTTTTGAAGTACAGGAATGGCATTGGAATGTATTTTGATGGCATCCTTCTTGGATTATCCTTTCTTACCAGATTTTCTTTAAATATCCTTTCTCTCTTAGTGTTTCTTTCCATGTGTTTTATCCACTCTTCAGAGGGATAGATCTTATCAATATCTTTGCAGATTTGTCCATGGCTGATCCATGCATTTAGAATGATGCTCTTGAAGTCTTCACTCCAGTATTCAAAGTCCGGATCTTTGGTATGTTCATCCCTCTGCTTGTCCATAAACTCTTCAGCAAGCATTGTGTGTTCTCTTTCTCTTTTCTTTGCCAGTCTTGCATTATGGGTTATTTCTTCTTGTTTAGAGAAATCCCAATCCTCTGATCTTTGCCTATCCAGGAGGGGAAGGTTTAAGGCAAGCCTTGTTCTGTGCAGAACCTTGAGGGCTAGCTCAGAGTTTGTGATAGCATTGTTATCCTCCCCCTTTCTGGCTTCAAATATTTTCTGATTTATATCCTATTGAGCAGCAGTTACTGAGCCAGAAAGTGTTTGAAAAACATTTTCTATATCAACCTTTAGCTCATCCTTGTTCCTGTCAGCCTCACCATTTAGTTGCATGGCAGTGGAGTACACATATTCTTGTATCTGGTTTGAGGATTTTTCTATTACCTCATCTTTCTTGCTGACATAGTTCTTGACATATGTCATATCCTGCTCAGACAATTGGAGGTGTTTGTCCATTGATCTTAGAATTGTATTTTGAGACACCACTGTCTTCTCTGCCAGATCAAACCACTTTGTCATTTGTCTATTAAGGAATTTTGTGTCTTCTTTGATCTCCTTGACCTCAACCATCACTGCATATTTCATAGTGAGTATAGACTGATCCATATATTCTTTTACTGAGGAAGCTAACCTGTCTACATAATCCTTTATGGAAGTTAGATGAGTATCTAACATTATTTGAATGGCATTGAGAATGCTCTCATTAGACTGTGATGAGGTGGAGGTTGAAGCTGGCTATCCAATGACTGAAGGCGATTTATCTTGAATGTCAACTGCTGGAAGCTCCCCCTCAGCATGACGATCCTCTCCTACAATAGATTTTGTTATAAGATCAGTGTTGTCAAGAGCTCCATCATCATCATTATCAGCATCATTCTTATTGTCACCATCATCATTATTATTATCATTCTCATTCTCATTATCAGCATCATCCTCATTGTCTGGAACTGAGGAGTCCAAGAAATTTAGGACATCATCAGGTTGACTGTGACCTGGTGAATCCCAGAGAGCAGGTTCATTATCAGGATTAAGATTAATTCTTCATTCAAGGTTTAAGATGATTGTGTCAATCTTACTTTGCATGTCCTCAGGAAAAGGCACTTTGTCCTTATCAATCCTGTGAGAGATAACTTCACTATCATTATTATCATGAGCAGCATCCATGGAAGATGGTCCTTGTTGTTGCTCCCCCTCAGATAGAGCATCCACTTGGCCTTGAGGAGCTGTGGTCCACATTATTTAAGAGTCATTAGTGATTAACTAGTAGATTGGTTAAGATTAGATTACATTATTAGTAATGTGGAGTTTAAGGATTAATTACCAGGTGTGCTATCTATCTCCAAGTCATGTGGATGGACCGGGTCAACAGACATGTCATCCAGATGAGCATCCTTGTCAGGACTGCTGTGAGATCCAAGATCAGCACCAACATCTTCTACTATGGGAAGGAGTGTTTTCCTTCCTATAGGAACTCCCATTCTTCCAGTGACCATACATGATGTCATGGTCATACTTGTTGGAGGGAAGTAACACCTTTTGAAAGGTGGTATGAGGCTTAGCCTTAGCCTTTCTCTTTTCTCCACTCCCTTCACCCACTTCCATTTTATTGAACCCTACTCCTCTCCATTAGTTTGAGAAGAAAATGTGTCAATGATTGGAAGCACTGAATTGGGCTTGGAGAATTGAGCCACTAGGCTCTTCTCTTTGAGAAGCTTCTCCTCAAGGTCCTTGATGACCTTGTTCTTTTGGGAAATGGTGCTCAATTGGGCAATTGCTATCCCCTTAAGTTGGCTTATTCCTCTACTCATCTGAGCAACCAGGGTAGGTGACTCAGTGCAATCTTGCTTAGCCATCTTAAGGGAAGCAATTTCTTGAGCTTGCCTCTTGGCCAGCTTCTTGCTCATTTTTAGAGCATCCAATAAATCATCATACTTGTCAATCAATTAATTGACAGCCACTTCAAATTCAGAATCATTTTCATCAATTGATGAGCATGCTTCAGAGTCTGACATTGACTCATACTCAAAGGGGGGGGAGAGTAAGTACCTTGTCAGGAATGTCCTGACTATCTTCATCATCATCTGTTATGGCCATTAAGCCATGATGTTGTCTAACATCTTCATCCTCCTCTATGTCACTGTCTAAATGTGATAGAGGGGTCCTGATGCCCACCTTTGCAGCAGAAAATCCTCATCTTCCTCAGCCGCAAACAACCCAATATATGCTTCTTCTTCATCATCTGAATCTAAGGATGATGACTCAGATTCACTCTAGCTCTTCTCCTTCTTGGCTAGCAAGGACTTTTCACCCATCCTTCCCTTCTGATGATAAGATTTCTTATCACCCTTATCTTTCCTCTTGACTGGACAGTCAGCAATGACATGTCCAGGCTTGCTGCATCAATAGCAAATCACATTATTTGAAACATGTTTAACATGTTTAGAGTCATACATGTCCCCTTTGGGGTGCTACTTGTCTGATCTATTGAGATCATTCCTGAGATGTGAGGAGGAAGGCTTGTTCTTCAACTGCTTCCTTCTCATCATCTTCTTAAACTGCCTTGAGAAGGCAACAAACTCCTCATTAGAAGAGCTGCTATCAGATGAGGGCCATAGTCCTCTCCCTTGCATGAGGCCTGGAGGATGTGTCCTCCTCCTTCCTAGCAGATAGTTGCATCTCATAAGAGAGCAGCTTTCCAAACAGAGTATGGGGAGGAGTCTCTCCCAGCTTTTCCACCTCCCCAATGTCACAGATCTTGGTATCATAGTCTCTAGTTAGAGATCTTAGGAATTTGTCATTTAGCTCATAATAAGTGAAGGTCCTTTCATAGGTCCTCAACTCATTCACTATCCTGAAAAATCTTTCATAGTAATCAGCTATGCATTCCAAGCTTTGCTGCCTGAAGGATTCATATTCCTGATTGAGGAGGGATTTCCTATCATCCCTCACATCTTCAGTCCCTTCCATGTACACTATTAGTGTATCCCACATATCCTTGGCAGTCTCACAGTGTACCAAGTTTTGGAAGGTAGAGTCATCAATTACATTGACTATAATATTTTGAGCTCTTTTGTCCATTGTTGCCAATGCAATCTCATCCCTTGTCATTTCAGTATATGACTTGCCTACCTGTCTAGTATGATCAATATTGGAGGGCTTTGTGATAACAAAGGGACCCTCCTAGACAGTGATAAAGATCCTAGGGTCTGAGGCCTCCATGAAAAGCCTAACCCTTTTCTTCCAAATGCCAAATGTTTTCTTTTTGCATATTGGCAGCTTCATGGACCCCATCTCCTTCTGAACTCCATTGGTAGCCATTGGATTCATATTTTACTACACCTATGTAGAATCTGGTGAGACTGTTAAGTCCTTTTTGACCAACCTCACTTTGATACCACTTGCAGTTTATAGGTTAGTAGTCTAATTCACCTAGAGGAGCGGGGGGGGGGGGGGGGGGGGGGGGGTGAGTAGGTCTCTTTGATATTTACATAATTGTTGCTAGCAGTTAAAGATTAAACTCAAGCAAACATAGAAAGCACACAATTGTTTATAGTGGTTCCCCAAGACACAATGTCTATGGGTAGTCCATTATCCCTCTACACCTTTCTAACAGTGTGTTAGACAAGGCAAACTCCTCCAATCTCCGCTCCTAGAGCTTATAACACAGATTCCTCAGGATCTCTCAGGCTTGCTCCCAGCCCTACCTCAGGCTAACCAGCCTTACCAACTCAGAGTGCTCCCACTCCTACAGCTCAGAGATCACCTTGATCTCCTACCTCAGTCCTATCAAGAAGACCTACTTCTCAAGCAAAATTCCCTACAACTCAGGCTCAACAGCCTTACCAAACTCAGGCTTAACAATCCTACAGCTCAGGTTCAGCAACCCTACAAACTCAGGCAATGTGCCTTACAAGCTCAGAACTACACAGTTCCTACAGTGAGTAAATGTTTAGCTTACAACAGTTGACAACAGTAGTATAATGTCTTCTGTTGTTCCTGCACAGCTGGTGCTACTTTGAAGCTGGGTTGAATGAAATCTTCAGACCTTGCTTCTTTCTGATCCTTCTCTTCAGTAGAGGAGTAAAGATCTTCTCGCTCTTCTGGATAGAAGAGTTATCTTCTCTCCTTATATCTTCTTGCTGGTTCAGTTAGCAGAAGGAGAGAAAGCTTGAAAGCCGTCAATGGAACAATGATAATGACTCTATACTTTTCAGCACAACAATAGGTGGTTCTGAAAGTGCCATAGGTTATTCTTTTATACTTCATTTATCTTCAACGGCTCTTAGAAAGGGCCCTGACACTTTGGAAGAGGATAGAAAACTTTATCATCCCTTTACAGCTGTTTGCGCCAAAAGAAAATCCTGTCATAGTCGTCTTCCTGATTTGAATCTTTCTCAGCGGTTGGACTGAGATATTCTTTTGTCTCAACGGTTTAGCTATCTTGGTCTCAGCGGATCCGCTGAGACAGATAGTCTTCTTAGTGGATTTTGTCTATATGCAGCTCAGCAGAGGTAGACCTCTTCTTAGCGGCTCCTAGCCCCGTCTCAGCGGTTCAGCTGAGACCATGAGGTTGTCTCAGCGGTTTTGACAGCAAACCACTAACCTTATTCCAATGCTTGGAATATCTTATCCCTGCACATTCCTGGTGCAAAATAGGGTTTATCAAATACAATGTGTACTTAGCATTGTGAGTGATGCATCTTCAAATCAAGGGAACATTGAGGGCAATATTCCCAACACAATGCACAAGTACAACTACTAAGGTGCTTCA
This sequence comes from Dactylorhiza incarnata, assembly GCA_033032865.1. Classification (NCBI taxonomy): domain Eukaryota; kingdom Viridiplantae; phylum Streptophyta; class Magnoliopsida; order Asparagales; family Orchidaceae; genus Dactylorhiza; species Dactylorhiza incarnata. The sequence continues at coordinate 1,623,766 of JAWHQI010000338.1, forward strand.
CTCACACAATGTTCATTAAGACTTATTAGGGAGAGAAGTCGTGCTTGGGAGATCATATTGCATTAATCTAAATTTTATTGTTGATCCAATGTGCTCAACCTCAATATACTTATTAAGACTTATCGGGAGGAGAAGTAGTATTTGGTGGAGTTTTATTTGCCATTTATTATTTGAAGTTCAATTTTGTGACCAAGGACTCTGAAATCACTTGTTGAGCAAACAATTAAGTTTGATTTTGTAACCACACTTCTCTAAGTAATAAGTGCATGAATATCTATGAATTGCAAGAAGTCAATTCAATAGTGTGTAGGTAATTTATCTGTGCATTTTAATTAGTTATATTATTACACTACACACTCATGCATAAATAAGATTATTTGCATATGTAGGAATCAAAAAGTGAGTGAAAAATAAATCATTATCTAACATTAAGCATCACTCATACTTAGAGACATACTAAGCACTCATACACATGTTTCCTACATTCATTTTTATTGAACATCAAAAGTTAATATGCAAGACATGAATACTCAAGACAATGCTTAAGAAGTTTTGAAAATTAAGTTAAACATTGTAATTAATATTTAACTGGTATATTTAGTCATTCTTGACTATAGCAATGAAAACTAAGCAATTTTTAGAATTTTCATTTTAATAAAAAAAACACAATAATAAAACTTAGAAAAAAACATATTTTTGTGATTTTGTTTTGTTTTGTAAGTTTCTCTTTGGTTTTAGGATCTTAAGAAAATTAAGAAAATAAGATATAATGGAAGGATTTTGCTGAAAACACAGAAGTCATTGTCGAGTAAGTCAGTAGAATAGTCTTCTATGCCAACAAAAATAAAAATGCAAAAAATAATAGCAATAAAAAGAAATTTAGAGCTACCGTCGGCGATAACAGTTACCGCCGAGCAGTATCAAATATAGTTTTTATAGTTCGATTAAAAATCATGGTTTTTGATTTATTTATTCTATTTTTTCTTAATTTCAGCCTAGGGATTTAAAGATCCTTCAATGATCCAATTCATGTATATTCATGTTTGCAACATGATGAAGTTATGTAGTCATGTACTACTACTGATGATTGTCATATTTGATGTGAATGAGGTTATTCAAAATTTTATCAATTTTGAGATTGTAATATGCCTAATGTGAATTTTCGATTTTGAGCTTGCAAATGATTTGTGCTTTAAGCATATGTGAAGTGTCTTTAATTATTAATTACTCATTATAAGTCAAGTCTTAGTACATATTGATTTTTTTTAGAATATTAACCTAATTATCCTGTTAATTATTACTACAGCGCCACATTAAGCAAAGCGCGTTGCGGTAACTCCCGTTCACTTAAACACACAAGCCCAATTTTTTTTAGGTCATTTGGTTTGGGTGTTCGCGGCTTCCACCGCTCGATAACCTAAGGTAAGCTCGATTCTTTTCTTCAAAACTTTATTTTATTGTTTGATTTATGTTTTTTTATGAGATCATAATTGATGTTGTAGGGTAGATTCAATGATCTCATATGCAATGTTCAATTTGTTTGGAATTTTGATTTTGAGTTTAAGTTTTGCGTGCAAGATATTCTTGTCTTTCCACATATATTGAATGTTTGATGACATTGTATGATCATCCTAAGATATATTGATATATGTGTGTGTATTTCATGGGGAGAAAGGAGAAGAATATAATGCCTTCCCGTTAGTTACCGCGCCGCGGTAAAGCTACCACACCGCGGTAACTTGGCAGATTTAATTTTGATTTATTCTTATACATATGTTTTCATGTTTTGAGAGTTTATTCAAATTATCATTTTTTTCAGATAATGGCTTCATCCAGTTCTCATCACTGGCGAAATTATGCCAAGCGTCCTTATGCTACTACCCGGTGTTACCCCACAATTGAGAATGCTTCTATTACTGTGAGCATGGATGTGGACTTGGGTATGGATAAATATGCTCATATTTATAGTTTACTTGCAGAAGCAGGATTGATGTCTGTGATTATATCTGAGGATCGTTTCTCATCCGTGCTTACACGAGCATTTTACATTAACCTCATGGATCCCACTCTTGCTGGTCTAGATGGTGGAGTTAAATCCTTCCTATAGGGTCAAATAGTGACCATTTTACATTCTGATATGCGTGATGAAAATGGCTTACTTGAGAGCAGGAATAAACTGGATATTATGGAGAATTATATAACTCTTCCGGACTAGTCAGAGATCAACAGGTTGCTGCACAATCACGAGGATGTCAGTGATCTCGTTACTTTCATTTCTTCTCTTACTCTAGATGCTCTTATCATTCAAGATATCCACTATCATTATGTTATGTTTAATTCTAGGGGTACGATGAGGTATGGTGGATCTATTCATGAGCCTCGACAAGATATTTATAACATGGTTCATGAGCAAGGAGTGAAGATAAACGAGACTTGGAAGACAGTTAGCGGATTGAAGAAGAAGATGAAGTTTATAATGCGACATCACAACTTAGTTCCTATTTCGACCGATGAGGAAGAGTGGGAGAATCCTCAGGATGACTCACTGCGTATAAGTTCGCTACTCTAGGAGAGAACGTGGAGAGGGCATACAACAAAAATAGCCTTGAATTTTGGTATATGTTACTTTAGAAAACATGTTTAATTATGTGTTTCTAGGAAGACTTTTTCTGTGAGCTATCGCCGCACGTTAGTAACACTAGCGTTAGCGTACATATAACAGCTTTTACATGACTTTTCTTCAGTTTTAATTAGAAATATTTGAATCTCTAGTTTCTCTAATATGAATATGTTTGTCTTGGAGTCGTTCATTTATATTTTAGTGCATTTTTATATTCTTAGTTATGATTCAACACATCGTGAAGTAGATGTTTGGTGTATATTTCCTTTTTATTTAATCCTACTTCACACACTTTTATTGATGATTAATGAGTTATTATTTTGGGTAGCCAAAGAGATCCAAGAGCGATGGTTCCTTTGGGCACACACATAGAGTGAGACATTCTATTATGAAACAAGGATGAATGACCACATACAAGTGAAATTGGTGTGTTATTTTTAACCACGGGTTTCATTCATATTTTGGTTGAATGTAGTTTTTATCTATTAATATTTTATAATTCTCATTCTCAAATTGTGAATTAAAATAGTGATGGTTGTTTGAAAATTGATTAGATTGAAATGTGTGTGTATTCAATTTTTTAATGAAGATTGATGTTGTAAATGATGGTGATGATAGTGACTTGGAATTTGATTTTCATACATTTTGTGTTTTTCACTCCTTTTGGTTTGTTTAGTCATGGTTCGATATTGTGGAGTTATATTTTGAGAATTTTGGTTAACTAGTTGTGTGAGATACTTAATTTTAGCTTCTAACTCATTTTTTCTTAATTTAAGATTATGTCTTGCTTTAGAATAAGTGTGAGAGCTATTTTTGAGAGTAGTGGCAATTGAACTAATATGATTTTTGTAAATAAGTCTTAAGCTTTCAAAAGTATTATTCATTTTTGTAATTTCACGTTTAAGATTTTGAAAAAATCATTATTTAGAGATACATTTTCTAAAACTATTTTTTCATTTTCCTTTTCTAAGGCGGTAATTTTTTGCTTGTGCTACGCTTAGTGTGATAGATATAGAAGTGTAATTTTCTGAACTTATAATGCTTTTAGATTTGGAATTTAGATTTGAACATAAAGTTCCATTATCATACTCTTCCTTGCCTGATGTGCTTGCAGTGTCATCATCTGAGCATGATATTGTGATGTTGAATTCCTCCCTTTTTGATGTGTTTGATAAGTCATCCTCCAAGCATGAATCCTCATTGTTTCTTCTCTTGGATCCATAGGAAATTGCTCTAGCATAATGATTTGATATTGTTTATCATCTGCAGAGGGAATACTATACGTTTTCTCAAGAAATATCCAAATTTCATAAGCAGTAGGAAACAAATAAATTAATTTAAAAAAATCTCTTGAAATTGCGCAATATAAACTGTTCATGGCTTTAGCATTCAAAATGCATTCGTTCCAATTTAATTCATCCGGGGGTTTTGTATGTTCCAAGCATTTATGTCTAACGTAATGAGAAACTTTTTCATTAGTGTTTTCCAAGCATTATAATTTTCTCTGGTGAATAATGGTGGTGCTAAGGAAAATTCAATATTTGAAGATTCCTCCCCTGTTGATGAAGAGAGATCATGATACGCCATTATTCAAGGTGGTGTAACCTTTTTTGAATAACCTAACTCTGAAAGGTAGGGTAGGATGCTAAGAATTACTCTAGAGGGGGGCGGGGGTGATTAGAGTATTTAAATTTTCTTTTTAGATTTAATCATTCACAGCACATGCACATATTACATTGTTTGTTAATTATTATGCAGCAGAAAAGTAATCAAAGGAAATAAACAAAATAACTAAGAACTATGCAATCCAGACAACAAAAAGATTTTATAGAGGTTCCTCAAATTTGGGTGTGTCCCCTCTTCTACCCCTTGGTAGGTTATCCACTATCGACAGTGCTGAGTCTTTTGATAAGGAGACTCTTAGAACTAATTACAATTGAATCTTTTGATAAGGATATTAAAATAACCACAAGATATTTGATAAAGTATCTCAAGACAATAACCTGTAGATAAGGTGGCTGAACCAAATAAGAATTCTTTTGGTAAGGAGGATTAAAACCAATCAGAGAGCCTTTTGATAAGGTCAAATCAAAACCACCAAATGATCATTTTGATAAGGTAGATCAACCACTCAGAGAGCCTTTTGATAAGGTAGACTCAAAACTACAATCAGATCCTTTGGATAAGGAGGATCAAACCAACAATGAATCTTTTATAAAAGAAATTCTATAAACTCTTTCTGAAGGTTTCAGAAGGAGATATAATTAATGGAGTTGTTATTCTACATCGAGTTCCAGAGATCTTGACACTTCTGTCAGTACTGAATAAATAGAGAGAAGTAGCTGTCGATTTCTCTTGAATGGTCAGATTCAATAGGCATAAAGTTGAATCTGTTGTGGAATTATATTCAATAAAGTCTCTTATGATTCCTTCTTGATGATCAATCTTTTGCTTAAGAGAAGATGATCCATGATGACTACTATTTTTCTATCAGATCCTGTAGAGAATAAGAGAAGAGAGAGGAGGGAAAAGCAGAGAGATGAGAGAGAGAGTATTTATTTCTACTACACTAACATCAGCCTGATGTATCATAAATATATATACAAAGATAAAGAATTATTACTTGCTAATTTGGTTTCACCAAGAGATAAAAAGCCTTCCATATTTAGATCTCGATGGTTATTGCTGAGCCTAAGATCTTTCATTAATATGTTCTAGATGTATTCAAAATTTATATGCATAGAAGTCCTCATATGACTTCTTAAACTCTGACATCCCGTCGATGTGAGTTGAGATATATACATATAGTAGGAATATTTCTGTATATGCCTTTATACTTATGCTCTGTGTTGGGAAAATGATTTCTCTTAACCCCTAAAAATAAGTTAAAGAAGAATTCTAAGAATGAAAAATAAGGCTAAGTAAATATGCGTCGAATACTATTCGACGCAACGTCGAAATGAAGTCGATGTTTCCTTCAGATTGAGTCGAAGTAACTTTAGGAAGATTTTTATGTATGTGTTGTCGACGTTACTCTGATTTCTAGTCGACGCATCTAATGTAGTCGACGCACCTTTGTCGACGCACCTTCCTTATTCTCCTCTCGACGTCCAGACAGGATGTATTCGACGCTTGCGTCGAATGGTAATCGATGCACGTCGATTTATGTGACAGATCTAAATATGCGCCAGATCTCTTTCCTTCTTTCAGTAGATCTGATTTGTATGGAATAATGTTAATATTTTATAGCCGTTCTAAATCATTCTTTCCTTCTATTTGATTCTTGGCTAATCTGATTAACTCTATTTTGGATATCATTTGAAATCGGGATTCATTCTTTCCTTCTACTGAAAATGTTATTATGGAAATATTTCTTTCTTTCTAATACTCTGCCTGCTAATTGATTACTCTCCTTTAGTATTATTTGATTGAAACAGAGCTATAAATAAAGAGGAGGTCGGCAGAAGAAGCAGTCAAGTGATTCACCACTTTTACATTTGAAAAGAGGAAAAGCTCCCAAGTGAAAAAGAGAGAATTGAGAAATAGTCCTGCAGCAATATTCAAGCATTCTTCTTCCTCTGCTTCTGAAGTCACCCTGCTGCAAATTCTGATAGCTCTCACATAAGAGAGAAAAGCTACAAATCTTCTTCTCTCTATAGAAGAAAGATTTAATTCACTTCTTGTGCTTCCAATCTTCTTGCTAGGAAGAAGATTCATTCTTGTTCTTATTTCTTTCTTCTTTCTTATTTTTACTTAAACATTGTAAAAGGGTTTTTAGAATCTCTCTTCAAAAAATTCAGTGTACTGGTTCTAAGAGTCTCCTTTTCAAAAGACTCAGTTGGTTCTAAGAGTCTCCTTGTCAAAAGACTCAGGGTGGTTCTAAGAGTCTCCTTATCAAAAGACTCAGTGCAAGATAGTGAATTCCTACCAAGGGGGTAGAAGAGTGGACTACCCAAAGTTTGGGGAACCACTATATTTTCTTGTGTTGTGCTGTGATTTCTTTTCTTGCATTTACTTTCTTTATTTGTTTAATTCTTGTTGGTGTGTGGGAAGCTATAATCTGTGATCATACACATATATATATTAACATTGCACAAAATATTTCTTAATCTCTATTCACCCCCCCCCCCCTCTAGAGAATTCTAGTGAGGTTAACTGTGCACTTTCAATTGGTATCAGAGATAGGTTGATCTAAAAAGGTTAACTCCTTGATCAAAAAGATCCTACCTCTTGTTTTATATATATATATATATTTTAAATTATTTTCATGGCACAAATCAAAGATTATGCTTCCACCAGACCACCAATTTGCAACCTTGAAAAGTTTGCACTTTGGAAAACAAGAATTAGAATCTATTTAAACTCTATTGATGATGAATTATTTAATGTTGTCATGACAGGTCCCCCCAAGCCATTCAAAAAGGATTCAAGTGGAAAAGCAACTGAAACACTTGCTGCAAAGGCTGAATGGACAGAAGAGGAAAAGAAAGCCCAAGCATATGATGCCAAGGCTATGAATATCCTAGTTTCAACTCTCTCAGATGAAATCTTCCAAAAGATTGTTGAGGGAAGTGCTGATGAGAAAAAGGACAGAAAGGCACTACTCATCTCCCAATATGAAAACTTCCAAAAGAAAGAAAGTGAAAGTGTTGCTGACATGTATTCAAGATTCAGCATCATAGTCAATGAATTGAGAACACTTGAGAAGGACATATCTCTTATTGAGATAAATGACAAATTGCTGACTTGCTTCCCTAGCTCTTGGGATTCAAGAATCTGGCCAATCAAAGACTCCAGAAGTCAAAAAGAAATCTCAACAGATGTCCTGTTGGGTAAATTAAAATCCTATGAACAACTGTTGAAAACAAGGGCTGAGAAAGAAGAGAAAGAAAAGGCTCCTCCACTCCCAAAAGAAAAGAGTATTGCTTTGAAGGCTGTTGAAGGAGAACCCTCTACAAGTGATGAGGAGCTGATCAGTCTACTGGCCAGAAGGTTCAAGAAGTGGATCAAAACAGAAGGATCCAGAGGAAGAGACTCAAAAACCAGGTATAATAAAATACCTACTAAAGAGATTATATGCTACTCTTGCAGGAAACCTGGACACATTGCACCTAAATGTCCTAAAGAGATCAACAATAAGAAGGATCTAAAAAGAACAGATCTAAAGAAGAAGAAGAAGAAAGAAAAAGGATTCATTGCTCAATCTTGGAGTGATTCAGAATCTGAAGGAAGTACCTCATCAGATAATGATCAGCAAGAGGTCAAGCAAGAGGAAACCTGTCTGATGGCCACTGAGAAGCCTGATGATACATCTATGGTAAACATACTTGATAATATAGATTTCTCTTCTACTGATTTCAAACAAAGTTTCAAAGAATTCTGTTTAGATCTAATCAAATCTGAAAAAGAAGTAAAAGAATTAAGAATTGAATTAAAAAATCTCAAACAGGTAAATACACATCATAAAAATTATAAGCTCAATCTAGAACTCTCATAAGAGGAATTAGACAAAATCTTTTCAGAAAATCTAACACTAAGGAAGGAGCTTACAAAGGCTAAAGTCTTTGAAGACTCTCTAAATGGAAGAGGTCAGAAGCTCAAAAATATGTCTGAGAATCTCACTAATAGATTTAGACAGATAAATCAGAATACTAATGAAGCATCTAAACCTCAAACATCCAGCAAATCTGTCTGGAAACATCCAATTCACTTCACCAGGGAGAATTATCTAACAGGAGAAATATCACAAGAAAGCCCTGAAATAACCACTGTTTTTAATAAACCTAATCCCATTACAGATAAAGGAATCTTAGGAAAATATCCTCACAAAAAATTTGAACATGCGTCGAATTCTTACCAACGTGCATCAAGTTCTAATCGACGCTTACACCAAAATGCGTCGACTTCTACTCAACGCAACCTCTCTCATGCTTCGACTGAAAATAGACTCAGAATGAAGAAAGCGTCGAATTCATATCGACGCAACCATAAGTCTACGTCGAATCCCTATCGACGCAATAAATCAGACAGAAAATTTTCTGTTTCCAAACAGGCCTCTCAATCCATGTCCTTCTATTATAAACATTATTTCTGTGATATCATCCAAGAAGATTGGTATGATAAGCCAGTACCCCATAAGAAGGAAGGATATCCTGAAAGACCCACTTATTCTTTTATAAATCTTTTACTAATGAGAGGAAGGGACCCCAGCTTAGCAGGGTCCAAACTAATGTTTAAAATTTTATGTGCGGATGTATCACATCTCCAGGATGGTGTGGTACTTGGACAGTGGATTCTCCATGCACATGACAGGATGCAAAAACCTATTAATCAATTTTGAGGATAGACATGGACCATCAGTAACCTTTGGAGATTCTAGCTGTGGCCAAACCAAGGGCTTTGGAGATTTCAAAGAAGGGAAAGTCACCTTCAAGAATGTGGCAGTAGTCAAAGGACTAAAGCACAATCTGATAAGTATAAGTCAGATATGTGAAAATGGTAGGTATGAGGTAAAATTCACCACACTATTCTGCCATATTATTGATATCAAGACTGGTGCTACAGTACTAAATGGAACTAGAAAAGGAAAAGTATATGTAGTGGACTTTAGCTCTTCACCCACATAAGTTTGCTTATTCAACAATATCATAGATAAAAATGAACTATGACATAGGAGACTAGGTCATCTAAACTACAAAACCATTAGTAAACTAGCAAAGAATAACCTAGTCAGAGGTTTACCAAAGGGTAGGTACTCTAAGGATTCTCCATGCAGACCTTGCCAACTTGGAAAACAAACCAAATCATCTTTCAAACCCATTGGTAAGGATGACTCTCCCAGGGCCCTATACTTACTACACATGGATCTCTTTGGTCCCATATCCACTCAGAGCTTAGGTGGAAAATCCTATACCTTGGTTATTGTTGATGATTATTCTAGGTTTAGCTGGGTATTCTTTCTAAGGGTTAAATCTGAAACCCATAAAATTCTCTCAAAATTCATAAAACAGATTCAATCTGAGTTCAACTCCTATGTTTCAATTATAAGAAGTGATCATGGGACTGAATTTGAGAATCAGATGATTTGTAGTTTCTGTGAGGAAAAAGGTATTAAACAAAGCTTCTCAGCACCTAGAACTCCTCAACAAAATGGAGTTGCTGAGAGGAAGAATAGAACCTTAATAGAATCAGGAAGGACCCTGCTTGAAGAATCAGGATTACCAAAAATCTTTTGGGCTAAAGCAGTCAACACTGCAAACTATGTTCTAAATAGAAGCCTCATACACAAAACTAAATCAAAGACTCCATATGAGCTCCTGAAAAATAAAACACCCACTGTTAAATATTTTAAAATTTTTGGATGTGCTTGCTTTATTCTAAACAATGGGAAAGATCATCTTGCCAAATTTGACAAGAAGTCTGATGATGGAATATTTATGGGATACTCATCATCTAGTAAAGCCTATAGGTGCTACAATAGAAGAACTCTTAAAATTGAAGAATCCATGCACATTGTATTTGATGAAACTAACATGCTACTTAAGGGGGAGGAGACTCCCACCAGTTCTTTTCCACAGGAAAACAACAACATAGAAACCCAGCTTGAGCAACTAGCTCTAGAGAACACAGATAATGGAAAGGAAAACTAGTTAGAGGAACCAAGTGAGGAGTCTGAACAAGAAACCTCAGAAAAGAGCATTCAAGACCCATTTCCACAAGAGAACATGGTTCAGGAAGAACAATTGAACAATGATCTCATTGAGAATGAAGAAGAAGAAGAACTGACAAGTTCAAGCAGAACAGGGATCAATTTGAAGGATCATCCACAAACTCAAGTAATTGGAGACCCCAATACAGGAGTAAGAACAAGACACCAGGTCTCCACTGGGATGGTGCTCCAATGCTTCCTATCACAAGTTGAACCAAAGAAGTTTGAGGAAGCAAATTATGATCCTCACTGGATTATGGCCATGCAAGAAGAACTAGGCCAATTTGAAAGAAACAAAGTATGGAATTTAGTGGAAAGACCAAGAAACTACCCAGTGATTGGCACAAAATAGGTATATAGAAACAAATTAGATTCCACTGGAGTAATTGTCAGGAACAAGGTAAGACTTGTAGCACAAGGATATAGACAAGAAGAAGGAATAGACTACAATCAAACCTTTGCTCCAGTAGCCAGACTGGAAGCAATTAGGCTCTTTCTTGCCTATGCAGCTTTCATGAAGATGAAAGTATATCAGATGGATGTCAAGAGTGCTTTTCTGAATGGTGACCTTCAAGAAGAGGTATATGTGGAGCAACCACCAGGTTTTGTTAATCCCTCCTCTCCTAACTTTGTTTATAAACTCAACAAAGCACTATATGGTCTTAAGCAAGCTCCTAGAGCTTGGTATGAAACTCTCTCTAACTTTCTTTTGGAAAATTCCTTTGAAAGAGGAAAAGTAGACAAGACACTCTTTACTAGAACCCATAAAAACCAACTTCTTCTTGTTCAAATATATGTAGATGATATCATCTTTAGCTCAACACATCCTAAACTGTGTAAAAGATTTGCTAATCTCATGCAATCTAAATTTGAAATTAGTAGTATGGGAGAACTCTCATATTTCTTAGGATTACAAGTAAAACAAAGTAGTAAAGGAATCTTTATCTCACAATCAAAGTACACTAAAGAGCTAATCAAAAAGTTTGGTATGGAATCAGCCTCCTCTATGAAAACTCCCATGGCAACAAATGCCATTATAGAAAAAGATGACAAGGGAAAATCAATAGATCAAAAGACATATAGGGCAATCATAGGATCCCTTCTATATCTCACTGCTAGCAGACCTGACATTATGTTTGCAACTTGCACCAAAGGAATCCCATCTCACCTCTGTAAAAAGGATTCTTAGATACCTAAAGGGAACTCCTGAACTAGGTCTATGGTATTCAGCAGAAACCAACTTTGAATTAATAGGTTTCTCAGATGCAGACTATGCTGGATGTAGGGTTGATAGAAAAAGCACATCTGGCACTTGCCAATTCCTAGGTGACAGATTAATCTCATGGTTTAGTAAGAAACAAACCTCAGTCTCAACCTCAACAGCAGAGGCTGAATATATAGCTGCTGGGAGCTGTTGTTCACAAATCTTGTGGATGCAAAATCAGCTTCTTGACTACAAACTGGAAGTCAATAACTCTAAGATTTATTGTGATAGCTCTAGTGCTATATCTATAGCATCTAACCAAGTCCTTCATAGTAGAACCAAACACATAGAGATCAGACATCACTTCCTTAGAGACAATGTTGAAAAAGGTAAGATAACCTTAGAATATATACCCACAGAAAGTCAAAGAGCAGACATTTTTACAAAACCCTTGGATGAAACCAAGCACAACTACTTCATAAACACCTTAGGAATGCTTGATGGAATCTTGTAAACACCATTGTTAGGGAACTCTAAAGGAATCAGACAATCTAAGAAAACTTCTTGCAGATGCGTCGAATACATATCGACGCTCCGTCGAGACAAACTCGACGCTGACACCAATTTCCATCAGACAAAGTTACGTCGATCTTTTATCGACGCACCGTCGAATTCATATCGATGCATTACTATGATCACGTCGATAGAGCTCCAGGCTGGCCAATCTCCACGGAGCACCGACTTTATATCGACGCAAACGTCGACATCCATTCGACGTAACGACGACTTTAGGTTAAAATTAGAATCAAATCCTTACTTCCTCTTCTGACGATTGGATTACCTTGATTTCTGTTTCCTTTCTCGACGTTTCATCTTCTTTAAATAATACTTCTTATTTCATAACATATACCTTTTTGAACCCGCCAAAACTTTGTCTTCCACCTCTCTCTCTTTCTGCATCAATGGAGCCTACTCCTATTCAAACTGCCCTTATCAAAGCGATGAACGATGCTCTGGAAAATCTTCTCACCGACTTCCAGACACGTCTAACCAACTTCTCCAATGAATGTGCCAATATGATCACTACCTATGAAGCCAAATTGGCCACCCTATCTGCCTCTCTTCCTGAGCTTCATGCTCTTCTTCGAGAAGAACCTCTGTCGCCACAAAGGTTTACATCCTTCCTGAAAGATATAAACCAGGGGGAGAGTTGCTCCAGAAACCCCTCTTGCCAGGTCTTTGATCTCACTTAAAGCTCAGGTTTAACTCTCTTCTCTCCAACTCTAAGTATTCTCTCTAACTATTACTCCAATTCCATTATAGGCTCCAAACAACAACAACACTCAAGCCTTTATCCCACCATAGTGGGGTCGGCTATATGGATCCTCTGTCACCATTGCGCCCTATCTTTAATCATAGTCTCATTAATGCCTAAGTATATCATGTCCTTCTTTATAGTTTCATTCCAAGTCTTTTTTGGTCTACCCCTCCCCCGTTTAACATGTCTAGTGACTAAACTCTCACAACGCCTAACAGGTGCCTCTAATGGTCTCCTATGTACATGTCCAAACCATCTTAAACGAGCTTCTCGCATCTTCTCTACAATTGGCGCCACTCCTATCTTACCCCTGATACATTCATTCCTAATTTTATCCAGTCTCGTGTGACCACACATCCACCTAAGCATTCTCATCTCCGCGACTCCCATTTTTTGCTCGTGTACACCATTCACTGCCCAACACTCGGAACCGTAGAGCATTGCAGGCCTAATTGCAGTATGGTAAAACTTGCCTTTAAGTTTTAGTGGTACTTTACGATCACATAGGATCCCAGACGCGCCTCTCCACTTCAACCAACCTGCTTGGATTCTATGAATCACATCTTTATCTACACCTCCATCTTTTTGAATTATCGATCCCAGATATTTAAAGCACTCACTGCGGGAAATATCTTGGTCACCCAATTTAATGACGGAGTCATCTGACCTTCTTGCACTACTAAATTTAAGCTCTATATACTCTGTCTTTGTCCTGCTCAACCTAAAACCCTTCTTTTCTAAAGTGTCTCGCCAAGATTCCAGCTTCGCGTTTACACCCTCGCGCGTCTCATCGACCAAAACAATATCATCTACAAATAATAAACACCAAGGTATTGCTTGCTGGATATGTCCGGTGAGCTCATCTAAGATAAGGGTAAAGAGGTAAGGGCTTAAAGCTGACCCTTGATGTAAGCCAACAGCGATAAGGAATTCCTGTGTTAATCCTCCAGATGTCCTCACCCTGGTCACTGAATTTGTATACATATCTTTGATTACGTCAATGTATAATACATTTACACCTTTCTTTTCTAAGACTCTCCACAAGACCTCTCTTGGAACCCTATCATACGCCTTCTCCAGATCGATAAACAACATATGCAAATCTTTTTGTCTTTCCCGATAGTTGTCAATGAGTCTCCTCAAGAGATGTATAGCTTCCATGGTTGACCTCCCTGGCATGAATCCAAATTGATTCTCTGAGATGCTAGTCTCTCGTCTAACTCGTCTCTCTATTACTCGTTCCCATAGTTTCATAGTATGACTCATTAATTTAATTCCCCTGTAATTGACACAATTTTGTATATCTCCTTTGTTCTTATACAAAGGTACCAAAATACTTTCTCTCCATTGGTCTGACATCCTTTTTGTCTTCAGTATCTTATTGAAGAAACTTGTAAGCCATAAAATTCCTTCCCTCCCTAAGCATTTCCATACTTCAATGGGTATATCGTCTGGTCCAACCGCCTTTCCATTTTTCATCTTCTTCAGAGCGTCATCTATCTCTGATGCTTGAATTTTACGATAAAAAGTTATGTCTCTATACTCCTCCGATTTACTTAACTCTTCCAAGTTCAGTTCATTATCTTTTCCTTCATTGTATAGTTGATAAAAGTATCTTTTCCATCGCTCCTTAATAGCCACATCATCCGTCAAAACCGTATCTATTTCATCTTTTATGCATTTAATTTGGCTTAAATCTCTTGTCTTCCTCTCTCTAGCTCGAGCAATTTTATATATATCGCGCTCTCCATCTTTGGTATCTAGTCGTTTGTAAAATTCTTCATAAGCTTGACTTCTTGCTTTACTTACTGCATTTTTAGCTTCTTTCTTGACGACTTTATACTTTGTCAAGTTTTCATCATTCCTACAAGCATATAATGTTTTGTAGCTGACCATCTTTGCCCTCACTTTGTCTTGCACTTCCTTTTTCCACCACCAAGATTCTTTTTGTGGGGGCGCGCGACCTTTTGACTCTCCAAGTACGTTCTTTCCACTTATCCTTAAATGAGAAGACATAACTTCCCATGCGACACTAGGATCAACATAAGGATCATCAACTAGTCGTTCTATAACCGCTGCCTTGAAAGCAACCTGTTTTTCCTTCATCAAGTTCCACCACCGAATTTTTTGCAACACTTTTGTCTTTCTCTTAAAGTTACTATATTTAATTTGCACATCCAGCACCACTAGCCTATGTTGCGTTGTCAAATTTTCTCCTGGTATGACTTTGCAATCCTTACAAATCTTTTTATCCATTTTGTGAGTCATAAAATAGTCAATTTGTGACTTATTTTGTCCGCTCTTGAACGTAATTAAGTGTTCTTCCCTCTTTATATAGAACGTATTTGTCACAATTAGCTCATGTGCTATGGCAAAGTCTAGAATGGTTCTTCCCTCTTCATTTCTTTCTCCATACCCAAATCCTCCATGAACATCTGTATAATCCGTATTTTGCTTCCCTACATGTCCATTTAAGTTTCCTCCAATGAAAATTTTCTCGCTTTGTGGGATTTTTCTTACCAAATCATCTAAGTCTTCCCAAAATTGTACTTTAATAGCATCATTTAATCCTAGTTGTGGCGCATAAGCACTAATTACATTAATAGTTTCCTTTCCTATGATTAATTTAAGAGCTAAGATTCTATCACCTTTTCTGCTTACCCCAACAACTCCATCCCTCCAAGTAGTATCTACAATAATACCTACTCCATTTCTTGTTTTATTTTTTCCTGTGTACCATAATTTAAAACCTGAATTATCTAGAAATTTTGCTTTCTCACCCACCCATTTAGTCTCTTGCAGACATAAAATATTTATCTTTCTCCTAATCATTGTATCCACTACTTCCATCGCTTTTCCCGTTAGCGTACCTATATTCCAACTTCCAAACCTAAGTAGATCACAAATCCTACGATCAACTTTTCTAGGACGCCTAATATGTGAGGGCTCTTGCATATTTGACACTACACCCAAGTCCTCTTGGAGGTGCAGCGGTCCTTGCCAAGACGCCGCATTCGGACCATACGACAAGGACTCTTGCCTATTTAACACTACCCCCAAGTCCTGGAGATGTAGCGGTCCTTGCCAAGACGCCGCATTCGGACCATACGACGCGTTCCTTAGGGGGAACAACCTAGCTTTAGCACAATTTCTCAAAAGATCCATATTCATAAGGGTGACTAAATTTTACGCTGGCCATCTACCTAACACAACCCTCACCATTTTTCATCCGGGCTTGGGACCAGCATCGGTTGGTTTCCATTATAGGCTCCACTCCTCTCAAATCACTCTGACTACACCTTCATCAAACATTTTGGTGAATCCTCCTCTTACAACACTGAAGGGGAGCATGTTGTGGATTCAGCATTCAGAGTTGATAATCCATATAACCAGGGGAGATTCCTGTAGTAAAGAACCTAGAAATCCAGGGGGAGGAAGAAGCAGTCACCTCTGATGATTGGAATGGACAGATATGGATTGATGCACCCTTATGTGAGGAGGAACTTCAACATCACTCCCCTGGCTTCTCTGCCAGTTACATCAAGCTGAAGACACCTCTACTTGAGGACATCCCTACAAAAGAGCTTGGAGGAGACAATCATCCCTCAGCAGAGATCATTCTACCTGAAGTCATTCTGCCTTCTATTGCAGAACAGACTCCTCTTCTTGATATTGTTCCCTCTCCACCCAAAGAGAAAACTCACTCTCCTTCATCTCCACCTCTACCTCTACCTCCACTTCAACCTTATTCTCTACCTCCTCTGCTACCTCTACCTCCACAAGTGGCAAGCTTCTCCAAACAAATCCTACCTAGGCAAAGTTCAGGAGGACAGATGAAAAGGAAAAGAGAAGCCATTCCCTACTGGCAAAACTTCTCCAAAGAAGAAAGGAGAGAGTATGCAAAAGAAAGGAAGTATAGAAAAGCATGTGAGCAAATAAAAAGATTTGAAAAGATGCCTATTATCACTCCTAACAGCCCTGTGAAGGAGTACCATGACCCTGACATGGAAAAGAGGCATGAAGAGATACGAGAAAGAGAACTGTATGAATATGAAGCAGCTAGGAAAGAAGTGGAAGATAAAAGGAATGCCTGGATGGAAAAGATCAACAAGGGAATGACTAAAGAACAAATTCTTGCTGAATCTTCTATCAGAATTCCAAAGAAGTTGTTTGATATTGAAGCTTATCAAAAGAAAAACCCTCAAGCAGGGATCATCCTAGATAAAGGTCAAAAACACAAGAAGGGTGTAGGGTGTACAGAAGATACTTACATTCCCTACAAGAAGCCCAACAGACCTATAAAATTAGACAAGTGGCATGTCTCACCCTGGAAAGGGAAAGGAAAAATGGCTGACATTCCAGAGAAGCAGCAATCAGAAAAGAAAACAAAATATAGGCCCAAGGTTGATAACAAGGGACCACCTGAGATCAAGCCTACTGAAAAGAAAGTTCAAAACATTACAATTGAGATGATTGATGAAAAGGCAGCAATCATCATCAGCAAAGGCTACTCCTTAAATGACACAATCCCTGATGGTGATAAACTATTGGAAAAACTGCATACAATCATCAGGAATGTCCAGGAACGACCTGATAGAGTCAGGGGATACATTCTTGATGCTATTGAAAACTTATCTAGGAAACTTTATTCTACTTTTGTCAACTTCATGTACAAAAAGAAGTTTCTGGTTTAAATTTTTGTGAAAGACAAATACTTGTCATATGCTTTCTTATTCCAATTTCTCTTCTGATTATTTAATATATTTCTTATCCTTACAAATGCTGTGCTGGGTTAATTATATGCTAGTATAATTTCCCTCTAAATAGGGTTAAGACAAATAGGGGGAGATTGTTGGGAAAATGATTTCTCTTAACCCCTAAAAATAAGTTAAAGAAGAATTCTAAGAATGAAAAATAAGGCTAAGTAAATATGCGTCGAATACTATTCGACGCAACGTCGAAATGAAGTCGACATTTCCTTCAGATTGAGTCGAAGTAACTTTAGGAAGATTTCGACGTATGTGTTGTCGACGTTACTCTGATTTCTAGTCGACGCATCTAATGTAGTCGACGCACCTTTGTCGACGCACCTTCCTTATTCTCCTCTCGACGTCCAGACAGGATGTATTCGACGCATGCGTCGAATGGTAATCGACGCACGTCAATTTATGTGACAGATCTAAATATGCGCCAGATCTATTTCCTTCTTTTAGTAGATCTGATTTGTATGGAATAATGTTAATATTTTATAGCCGTTCTGAATCATTCTTTCCTTCTATTTGATTCTTGGCTAATCTGATTAACTCTATTTTGGATATCATTTGAAATCGGGATTCATTCTTTCCTTCTACTGAAAATGTTATTATGGAAATATTTCTTTCTTTCTAATACTCTGCCTGCTAATTGATTACTCTCCTTTAGTATTATTTGATTGAAACAGAGCTATAAATAAAGAGAAGGTCGGCAGAAGAAGCAGTCAAGTGATTTACCATTTTTACATTTGAAAATAGGAAAAGCTCCCAAGTGAAAAAGAGAGAATTGAGAAATAGTCCTGCAGCAATATTCAAGCATTCTTCTTCCTCTGCTTCTGAAGTCACCCTGCTGCAAATTCTGATAGCTCTCACATAAGAGAGAAAAGCTACAAATCTTCTTCTCTCTATAGAAGAAAGATTTAATTCACTTCTTGTGCTTCCAATCTTCTTGCTAGAAAGAAGATTCATTCTTGTTCTTATTTCTTTCTTCTTTCTTATTTTTACTTAAACATTGTAAAAGAATTTTTAGAATCTCTCTTCAAAAAATTCAGTGTACTGGTTCTAAGAGTCTCCTTTTCAAAAGACTCAGTTGGTTCTAAGAGTCTCCTTGTCAAAAGACTCAGGGTGGTTCTAAGAGTCTCCTTATCAAAAGACTCGGTGCAAGATAGTGAATTCCTACCAAGGGGGTAGAAGAGTGGACTACCCAAAGTTTGGGGAACCACTATATTTTCTTGTGTTGTGCTGTGATTTCTTTTCTTGCATTTACTTTCTTTATTTGTTTAATTCTTGTTGGTGTGTGGGAAGCTATAATCTGTGATCATACACATATATATATATATTAACATTGCACAAAATATTTCTTAATCTCTATTCACCCCCCCCCCCCCCTCTAGAGAATTCTAGTGAGGTTAACTGTGCACTTTCACTCTGATATCTTATTAGAACAACCTCGACACAAGGAGTATAGTTGTAAATATTCATGTGTTGTTTGCTAGTCAAAGAGGAAACAAAACTTCTCGGAGATGAGTAGACGTATATTGAGATTGAATTGAGAAGAGAATGTCCCAATGTATATATGTATGTAATATATATATATATATATATATATATATTTAAACTCTGACCCCTATTTTATAGATCGTGCAGATATTAGTTTATAATCAAAGCATTAAATAAGACTACTCAAAGTACATTAACTTGTCCACTGCATAATACATGACGCGCGTCAACTTCTTCCATTAGTATAACTCGACGTACGTTGACATCTCTTCTTAATTTTTTTGAGTTGTTCATCAATGCTTTGACTACTTCTTAATCATAGTAATCTATCATGAATTCATAGCTACAAAATTTTTCTTTATGCAAATGATAACACATGAATTAATTTATCTATAATAACTTGATATATCAAATCAAGAGGTTTTCCTAAGAATCTCCCACTATTTGGTATAACAAGTTTTGAATAAGAAGAATTGATCAAAGCTTTATCAATCTTTGATAATCTTACTTAAAAAATTGCAAGTATTAAACCACGCAAGCACTTTTTCTATATCATAGCTATATTAACATTTATTTGACCAAACCCTATTTGCACCACTCATTAAGTTCAGAACTCAAAATTTTCATTAGAGGCAGTAAGTAGGGATGGATTTGCCTGACTTAGCATATGTTCAAAAAGAAAATCATCAAATAAGTAGAGAAGAAAACCATCAACCAATACATACAACAGTTCTTAAAAGAATAGTTAGAAAGTGATTAACTTATAGATCCATCAAATAGTTAGAGAGAGTTATCAAATAGTAAAAAAAATAAGAATTAGACTCTAAACTCCGTTGGGAAAAACTCCTTGGATTTAACTTAACAAATTATCTAAAGTGATTATATCTCTTAGGTTTCAATTACCCATTATATAGTGAGGGTAATTTGGTCATTAGATGTCTTAGGGTATCACACACAACTTGGAGTGTAAAGACCAGAGCAAGACAAGCACAAATTGGGTTGAGTTAACAATTACATCGAATGGTATTCGACTCATGTCGACGTAACTTAGACTAGAATTCCAAGCAACTCAACCTCTCTGTCGAAGTAGATCAAGCTGACGCCACGTAGAAAGGATATCAACGTAGATGAAATGAGCATGTCGAAGTATCATTAGAAGACGCAGCTTTGACTTCAACTCAACGCAGAAGGAAGAATCTATCGAAGCCATCTGAAGTCGGCGCAACGTCGACTACAATTCGACGCAGATGATAAAGTTCAGAGCCAAGCCTTCAACTCGACGGCTACATCGATATGTAATCGACGTAACGTTGATATCTGAGTTCAACCAGAGCTTGAAGGAATTTGAAGCTGCTTTTACAAGAACTCGAAGGTGCGCCGATAAGAGAGAAAGAGAAATCGACGCAGCGTCGAATACAGTCTGAAAAAGAAACTTTTTCAGCTGTCATTTTGGAACTCTCTCTCAAGGCCCACAGTACTGAAGACCGTTCTACAATGACTCGTTTATTGCCTAGAATAGAAAGGAGCAATAAAGAAGACAACAAAAGCTTTCTTGGAAAGGATCAAGACAGTTGGCAGACGGGTCGTGAACAAATGAGGAAAAGAAGAGAAATTGTCCAGGCCAATACCTTTTCAGCACACTCTAAAAGATGAAAGGAATTCAAATTAAAGGATGGACAATAAATAAGAAGATTAGAGAGAAGAAATTAGTGCATTCATTACAATTTTCTGTAGTTGTCAATTAGGGCTACCTTCTTCTTCTTCTTCCTCTTAGAACCCTAAAAGACAGTGAATCAAGAACCGCTCTCTCTCAGATCAGATAAACAAAGGGTTGCTTCTCATCAATATTATACAGTAGACAAATTTCAATAGAAGAAAGCAGATAGGATCTTAAGCTCATAACCCCTGCAAATCATCTCTATCAAAAGCAGGGGTTCATCATTTGCAGATCCAGAAAAGAGAAAACTGAAGCAGAAGGCTTCATCAGAATTCTGATAGCAGAATTCTTCTCACTACTTCTTCCTCCTTCTTCCCCCTTCTTTTCTCCTGTAAAATATTTTTTAGAATCCCTCTTTCAAAAGATTCAGTGGTTCAAGATCTCCTTATCAAAAGATCTGTGGTTTAAGATCTCCTTATCAAAAGATCTGTGGTTCAAGATCTCCTTATCAAAAGATCTGTGTTTCAAGATCTCCTTATCAAAAGATCTTTGGTTCTAAGAGTCTCCTTATCAAAAGACTCAGACACAGGTGGTGCATTCCTACCAGGTGGTAGAAGAAAGGAGTACCCACATTTTGGGGAACCTCTATAAAATTCCTTATGTATGTGCTGTCCCATTTACTTTCTCAGCATTTACTTTCAGCAATATTTATTATGCCTGTATTTTATTTGTGAGCATAATTCCTTAATAAGTTTTATTGACTGCACTGTTAGGATAGAAATAATTTGAATCTCTATTCACCCCCCCCCCCTAGAGGATTCTCAGAGGCATACTGTGCACTTTCAATTGGTATCAGAGGGAGGTTGATCATTAAAAGATTAACACCTTGATCAAAAAGACCTTCTACTCTTATTTCCTTACTACAAAAATATTTTATAAAGAAAATGAGTTATAAGGAGTATGCCTCAACTAGACCACCGATGTGTAATCTGAATAAGTTTACACTTTGGAAGGTCAGAATAAAACTTTACATGAATTCTAATGATGAAGACATATTTGAGGTCATTATTTCAAGTCCACCAACTCCATACAAGAAAGATGTCAGTGGGACTTCAACTCAGGAACATGTGCCCAGGGCAGAGTGGACTGAAACAGAGAAAAAGCAGAAGGTATGTGATGCCATAGCTATGAATATTCTGGTCTCCACAATATCAGATGACATTTTCCAGAAAGTTGCTGATTGTCAATCAGCTAAAGAAATCTGGGAGTCACTTTCCAGACTTATAGAAGGAAGTGTTGATGAAAGAAAGGACAAGAAGTCCCTTCTCATATCCCAATATGAGAACTTTCAGAAGAAAGCTGAAGAAACAGTTGCTTATATATATGACAGATTCAGCATTATTATTAATGAGCTCAGAGGCTTGGACAAGGAAATATCCTTGACTGAAATTAATGATAAAATCCTCATGTGCTTCCTTAGCTTATGGTATTCAAGGATCCAGACAATCAGAGAGTCCAGATGCCACAGGGAAATCTCAACTGAGGCTTTGCTAGCAAAGCTTAAGTCACATGAGATGCTTCTGAAGAATATGGCTGAATCAGAGGAAAGGGAGACAACTCCAGCTCCTATCGAAAGGAACCTTGCTCTGAAAGCTACTGAAGGAGAGCCCTCCACTCCCGACGATGAAATGTTCCGTCTCCTAGCAAGGAGATTCTGGAAATGGGTCAAGACAGAAGACTCAAGGAGAAGAGAGAGGAATGTAAAGCCCAGATATGATAAGACTCCAAAGAAGGAGATTATCTGCTTCACTTGCAACAAACTAGGGCACATAGCTCCTGAGTGCCCACAAGAACAAAGGGACAGAAGCAGCAACAAGGATGAGAAGGAGTTTCATTGCTGAAACCTGGAGTGACTCTGAAGCAGAGTTAAGCTCTTCATCATCTGAAAGTGATGATGAAGCAGAAGCAACCTGCATGATGGCACTAGGGATGTCATCAGATGATGAAGAAGAATAGGTATGCATGTTTGATGATTTTTTATTTTAGTTCTGATGATTTTAAAACCTACTTTAAAGAATTCTGTAATGATTTTATTAAAATTCAAAAAGAATTAGAAGCAGATAGGGAAGAATTAGAAAACTTTAAGAAGGATGATCTATATGTAAGAAATCAAGACCTAGTAAAAGAAATGGATAATAAAGAATCAGAATTAATTGAAATTAGAAAAGAAAATCTAAAGTTAAAGGAAGAGCTAGCAAAGGCAAAAGCCTTTGAGGACTCACTCAATGAGAGGAGTCAAAAGCTAAGAGACATCATAGAAAATCTCTCCATGAGATTTAATCACCTAGGGCTAGGAGCAGAGCCATCCACTAGCACAGAAATTCCTAGAAAACCTGCCTGGAAAAATCAAATTAGCTTCATTAGACCTAGTGACTATAAATCATGTATAGACAGTGCAAAAGCTAAAAATCAGGAAACTAGTGAATCAAAGAAAACAACTCAAGGTAATGAATCAAATCTCAACAAAGAAAAGAAATTTCAAGGGAAAAGTAATACAGAGAAATTAACCAATCAAAAGGCTAAAGCCAAACCTAGGGTAATAAAATATTATGCTGATCTTTTATATTTAGATAAATTTTATACTCATTTTAAGCAACAAAATAATAAGCATAGTTTTGGGAAACCCATTCCTTATAATCCAAAAGGATATCATGAAAAACCTTTCTATTCTTTCATTGAAATCTACAATGGTAAAAGCAAAGGGCCCAAGGTAACCTGAGTTCCTTCTAATGTTTGAATTGATTGTGCAGGATTAGGTAAGGTCCCACTCAAGAGAGAATGGGGTGGGAAGAAACATGTGGATCATGAAGAAAGAACTAAATAAAGCCAAGGGAGTGATTCCTTATTTAAAACTCCTTTGTTGTCCTTATAGTTCATAAAATTAATATCATAAATACTATTTTCAATAAACATAATTGCTGGGAAAAACAACAAGAATTTTCTAAGAAAATAGATCTGTTCATTCAGAGGTGCGTCGAATATAAGTCGACGTACCATCGACTTCTACTCGATGCCAGTGTTAAGAAGCACTCAGAGTGGATAATTCGAATAGAATTCGACGCAACGTCAAGTTCATATCGACGCATGCGTCGACTTAATGGCGGCTGATCAAAGTATAAGTTGCGTCGGTTGGAAATCGACGTAACGTCGACATGACTACGTCGAATTAAGGATTGCTGAACAATCTCGCAGCTGCGTCGAATATTAATCGACGCAGAATCGATATAACATCATGCGCAGAGTTGCTTCTAGAAGCAATCTCGACATATTTTTTTGCGCCAAATACTAATTATTATCGACGGTGCTTCGACTTAAACCCTAAGTTGCGACGAATCATCTTCTTTTAAGCAACTTCAGTGTTGAATCATTTACTCTTTCAAATTTTCCTCTCCTTGCTCTCTTGTTCTCCAGTTCTCTCATGCTTTTCTCTCTCTTGTTTTCTTTTTTCTTAGCATGTACACAATCACAGAGATAATGGCCCCTCCCAAGGTCAATTCCAGCTTTGACGTAGATGTGGACTCGTTCAATGCTGCCTCAGAGAACTTCAAGGCCATTCTAGGCCTATTTCACTATGCAGGATTGATAAAGCTGATATCAACAAGGTGAAAAATCCTTGATGTCGAGCTAACTGAACTGAAGGAGAATGTTCAAGTAAGGGAAGATGGATCATTGAAAGGAAAAATCTCAGGAACAGAGATCAATATTACAGAGGAGAAGTTGTCACAAACTTTTGATCTTCCAGTCGGAAGTGAATCTGATGAGATGTCCGGGGAAGAACCTAACAAAGCCTTACAGATTATGAAATTCAAAAAGGAGAAGGCCATAAATCTAAAGAAGAATGATGTTGGAGAAGAATACAAATTTTTGGCTGACATAGTAAGCAAGGTGCTGCTATGCAAAATATCTGCACATGATGCACTCCCAAGACAACAACTGCAGATAATGGGTGTTCTGGTCTTAAGCAATAAGATCAACTGGGGAAAGTGTCTCTTGAAGCTAATAGGTCACAAATATTCAAATAAAGAAAATGCTTACATGAGGATAATGAGCCAAGTGTTGTTGCATCATTATCCAGATGTGTGCAAGTCCAAGGGAGTGCCAATTCCACTAGGCAAAAGAATTAATATAGGAATCTTCTCAAAGTGGACCAGGCAAATTTTGAAGCCTGGTCAAACTCCATCTTCACCTCCTCCCTCTCCAACTCCACAGGATACTGTCCCAGATCTCCCAAGGGATGATATTCCAACACAACCTTCTTCTCAACAACAACAACAACAGCAAAACCTCCAATCCATCTCATATACTATAGTCCCAGAGCCAACACCCCAATCTCCTATCCACCAACAACCACAACAACAACCATCCATCCTACTCCCAGACAGTCAATTTGCTCCTCCACCGCCACCATCATATCATATCCCTCTAGAAACCTACCAAGCCCTTTCTCCACCTCCATCTCCACCTGCCTTTACCTCCCATCGTACACCTCCAGTTAACATTGAGCAAGCAATATATAAGGTTGTATGGATGGCTTCAAGCACCTTTGCATACCTCCTGGCCAGCCAAGCCAGAAGATTTGAGAAGAAATACTCCCAAATGGAGTCTGAACTCCTAGACTCCAAAATATCTCTACAGGGAATCAAAGACTTCATGTCTTCCTCCCTAGTGACTAAGGAGTTCTTAACATTTTTAGCCAGCAAGGTTAAGAAGGGGGAGAATATTCAAGGGGAAGAAGGGCTCCTAGAGTTGAGTGACATCAATAAAGAGAATGATGATGCAGCTCCTGATAAAGTGGCCATCTTCCAAGGTCCAAATATCCATGGGGAGCCAGCTTCAGAACATCAAGAGGAGCAAGGAAAAGAAAAAGAGCTAGAGAATCAAGTGGAAACTGCTGCAGAGATTCAGGGGGAGATCCCATCTACTCAGGGGGAGCCTGTCCCAGATGTTCAAAGGAATCTGGAAGAATAAATGACTGTTATAGGTACATCAGTGGATCAGGGGGAGCTTCAGGATGAAAATCTGCTGGATGAGGTGGCAAAGATTGCCAAGAAAGCTGTTAATATTGCTGAGCTGAATGCACAAATTCAGGGGGAGCTTCCCAAAGACAATGTTTCTGAAGAAGCAGTAATGTCCCATGAAGATGATGAGCCTCTACAAATTTCCCCAAGGAAGATTCCAAAAGTTTTCTCAAAAAAAAAGAAAAACTCCTGAGAAGGAGAAATGAAGCTCAGGTATTCTGTAATCATTATACTTCCTAGAAACAAACAGCTGTGGAGATCAATATAATTTCTTGACAAATGAATGAAATAGCTAGTGACTTCAGTCTGTCATATTCTATTGGATTAAACTTCTTGTTTGTATTTGTGTTTACATAAAAGGAATGTGTAAAATCACTTTAAATAATCTGTAAAATGTGTTAAGATAAATAAGGGGATTGTTGGGAAAAACTCCTTGGATTTAACTTAACAAATTATCTAAAGTGATTTTATCTCTTAGGTTTCAATTACTCATTGTATAGTGAGGGTAATTTGGTAATTAGATGTATTAGGGCATCACACACAACATGGAATGTAAAGACCATAGCAAGACAAGCACAAATTGGGTTGAGTTAACAATTGCGTCGAATGGTATTCGATGCAACTTCGACTTCATGTCGACGTAACTTAGACTAGAAGTCCAAGCAACTCAACCTCTTCGTCGAAGTAGATCAAGTCAATGCTACGTCGAAAGGATATCGACGTAGATGAAATGAGCATGTCGAAGTATCATTAGAAGTCGATGCAGCTTTGACTTCAACTTAACACATAAGGAAGAATCTGTCGAAGCCATCTGAAGTCGACGCAACATCGACTACAATTCGACGCAGATGATAAAGTTCAGATCCAAGCCTTCGACTTGACGGCTAAGTCAATATGTAATCGACGTAACATCGATATTTGAGTTCAACCAGAGCTTGAAGTAATTCGAAGCTTCTTTTACAAGGACTCGAAGGTGCGTCGATAGGAGAGAAAGAGAAATTGACGCAATGTCGAATACAGTCTGAAAAGGAAACCTTTTCAGCTGTCATTTTGGAACTCTCTCTCAAGGCCCACAATACTGAAGACCGTTCTACAACGGCTCATTTATTGCCTAGAATAGAAAGGAGCAATAAAGAAGACAACAAAAGCTTTCTTGGAAAGGATCAAGACAGTTGGCAGATGGGTCGTGAACAAATGAGGAAAGAAAGAGAAATTGTCTAGGCCAATACCTTTTCAGCACACTCTAAAAGTGGAAAGGAATTCAAATTAAATGATGGACAATAAATAAGAAGATTAGAGAGAAGAAATTAGTACATTCATTATAATTTTCTGCAGTTGTTGATTAGGGCTTCCTTCTCCTTCTTCCTCCTGGAACCCTAAACGACAGTGAATCAAGACCTGCTCTCTCTCAAATCAGATAAACAAAGGGCTGCTTCTTATTAATATTATACAGCAGACATATTTCAATAGAAGAAAGCAGATAGGATCTTATGCTCATAACCCCTGCAAATCATCTTTATCAAAAACAAAGGTTCGTCATTTGCAGATCCAGAAAAGGGAAAACTGAAGTAGAAGGCTTCATCAGAATTCTGATAGCAGAATTCTTCTCACTACTTCTTCCTTCTTCTTCCCCCTTCTTTTCACCTGTAAAAGAGTTTTTAGAATCCCTCTTTCAAATGATTTAGTGGTTCAAGATCTCCTTATCGAAAGATCTGTGGTTCAAGATCTCCTTATCAAAAGATCTGTGGTTCTAAGAGACTCTTTATCAAAAGACTCAGGCACAGGCGATGCATTCCTACCAGGTGGTAGAAGAGAGGAGTACCCACATTTTGGGGAACCTCTATAAAATTCCTTGTGTCTGTGCTGTGCTTTTCTGTGCTGTCCCATTTACTTTCTCAGCATTTATTTTCAGCAATATTTATTCTGCCTGTGTTTTGTTTGTGAGCATAATTCCTTAATAAGTTTTATTGACTGCATTGTTAGGATAGAAATAATTTTAAATCTCTATTCACCCCCCCCCCCCTCTAGAGGATTCTCAGAGGCATACTGTGTACTTTCAAACTCCTTACTCTCCTGGATCTAAGGATTAGCTTCCAAGAAAAACACTACTCTCCACCTCAATACTTTATGAATGATGGAAGCATTGACACCCGCTGGGAAGAATCCTTATATTGGAGGATGAGCCATCATTGAAATTTAATTCTTCTTCAGAAACTCCGGTCATCTTTTCAAGATAGTGATCTATTGTTAATATTTGTTCTGGAGGAATGCCAACTTTATTGAGGCAGAGACGAGGATACATTTGATTTACGACCAAACTTATAACCCATCCATGATAAATGGTTGGATGTAACAACCTATATGCAAGATTCTTATATATTAATAGGCCCTAGTTACATCCCTTTTTAACATGACTCTCATCATGAGGAGAAGCAATTCTCCTGAAAACCAGTTGTATGTTATAGACTTTCCTAACACTGTTAAGCCCAAGAGATCTCCTAGAAGTTGAAACTCTGTGCCTATTTCATTTCTTCCAACTCTTTCTGAGTTATCCCCACAAAACCTCATAGCTAATAAGGCCATATCTTTCTCTTCAACTGTTAGATGCTCTTCATTCTCAACAGTCTCAAGGTCAAAAGTACAGTTAATCATCCCAAGATTAAGAATACCATCAACAAAATGAACAATGTCTTTTATATGATTTCCTGAGATCTTAACACTAGCATGAAACTCAACTAGTTCAGAGGGATATATAGAAGCAGGAAGAGACATAAAAGATTCTAACTTACTACTTTTCAGCAGACTTATAACGTTCTTGAAACATTCAATATGATTTTTAAAGCTCTTGAGATCAAGTTCATATCATATGTTAATTCGAACTTGCCCACAAGCCAATAGTCTTGATAGGAGTAGAAAGGAAAATAGGAATGTCGGGTATGAAAAGACTTATATAAAGAAGAAGAAACAAACAAAGCAGAAGATTATTTAACTCAGCTTTTTTCGACACGATTAGAGTTGTTCATTTCTTTCATTATTTAGGCTGATTTGACTTCACGAGATAAATGGAGTACAAGCCTCTAGAACACCATTTTAAGCTATTAATATATAATACTATACTTTCTCTTATTCTTTTTTATTTCCAAGATCACCCGTGTCTTTATTCTAATCAAAAGTTTACAATCATGTTATAAATTAAATAGATGAATTAGATAAGCTTAAACTTTCCTAATTCCCTAAGAAATTTGATAGCATAGGGCAATGACTAATCATTTTGCGATATTCATAATCATAAGAAGTTCTAAATTAGTGATAATGAGCAAAATAACAAATATTGGCTAAGAGCAAAAATTATTATTTACAAACCAAAATAGTGTGTCCAAAATTTGTATCTGTGAAATATTCATTCACAACTTCTAAAAATTATTTTCTCTACTGCCTCCTTTAGATCCCCTTGGATAGATGCACATTTTCTTTCAATTTCTTGCTTCTGAATGCTTCAACTCGTTTCTCCTGTCCTTTTTCCTTCTATTCTTCAACAACTTTCTCTGTATTTTGCCTTCTACATTATTTTTCTTCCCTTCAGCATGTTCCTTCTCACCCATCTCAGATTCAGAGATACATGTATTCTGACACTCTATAGAGTTATGAGAATGAATTGAGTATTTAAGACCATCAATTTTGCTTTGGAGGTCTCTGAAATTTACTTCCACAAACTCCCATAGCTTATTCATTTTATCTAGTAGCTCTCTTAGCAGGGAGCCATTATCTTTCTTCAAAGAGGAGGAGGATTTAGAAGTGAATGGGGCAGTACTCATTGGAGAAGTGTGCTGTGGAGGCTGTTTGTGGGATGTTTCTAGGAGAAGTAGATGTTCTTTCCACGGAGGGTGATGGAGAGGAAATGGTTATCGGAGAAGAAGGTCCTGGAGAGATGAATTTACTTTTTCTATGAGAAACAAGAGGACATGAGAGTTTCTTGCGATCGGGTAGATCTGAGCCATAAGAATAGAGTAAACCTGCAAACGTTTGAGATAGAACCACAGTTAGTATTCTTCCAAAGTAGATTACATTTGACCCAAGTTTTTCTACAATACAGTCTAGTAGTATTCTCCCCCAATCGTGTCCTTTCTTAAGAACAATTGCTACCATCGGTTTCAATTGGTTTATGGTGATGACACTATGAACAACCATCTTACACATAATCACTTTTCCAACAATATCAGCAAGGAATGCGAACTCATCTGATAGCTTAGATTTTGTTACCTCTTGTGGCCTCTTCCCTTTATATCCCATCAAGATTAAAGCTATCTTTAGTTCGTCGTTACTGATCTCAATATTAGTGATATTTTCTAATAATCGAAAAGCATAAAAAATGAGGGGAGCATCAATGATGATTTTCTTACCTCCGACTTCTGCTTTGATGCTTAAATCATCCTTATTGGAACACACATTCCGCATGTCTTGGTTTGAGAATAACAAATCTCATTATGTATTTGTTCACGCTTGACTTATATTTATAGTATGCAGGTAATATAGGTACAACACCTCTCTGAATGCGTACATGAAATAAGAAGCAAGAAAGGAGACGATGCTTTGAAGGATGACCTACCGCGGAGCAGTAGCACCTACCACTGGCAGTAGTTATCGTGTCAATGGGACAACTGACAAAATGCATTTGAACTCAAGGATTGGTCGGAGCAAAGTCCATTTTTATCAATAAGTTAGCGCACGGCGTTACCGCTAACGCGTGGTGGTAACTCAATGTCAAGCTCGACAATCAACAACTGATTGAGGAGCCAAATGGAGTACGAAATTATTCCAACGGTGGGAGCAAATATGGAGCTAACGCGGTGCGGTAGGGGTTGCCTAAAATAAGGAATGCACATTCCATTCATGGATGGATGTGTCGCTGATCTCATTCCATTTAGGCTATCGCCAGGCGGTAGGACTTACGGTCGGCGCTAGCTCCCAGTCCAATAAATAAATCCGCTCCACCTGTTGTTTAATAGATCGACTAAAGCTAGAACTCCGTACCTTTTCGTGAGAGCTCTCATCCCAGACATCCAGAGCACTCCCTACATCAACCTTGAAGATCAAGAGAGGAACTCGAAGGAGAATTCAATCAACGCTCACTCTACACAAAGGACGAATGCATCAACAACGACGACCTCTGGCGTTCCTTCCTCATCTCCTTCAGAGTTTTCTATAGGGAGTTCTATATTCTGAAATCATAGTTGCATCATGTATTCTCTTCTTTATTTGTTTTTATTACATTTGTATTGGTAGTGAAATTCGTCGCGTGTGTTGGCGACTAGGTCATGCGCGGCTTAGGGAGGAATTTGACGCGGGTGTTGGCGACTAGATCTAGGGTTTAGATCTAGGGGCGGCTTAAGGCCTATCTGGGGAGAGATAGGCTAGGGCCAACTGGTCATTGGGGATAATGGTAGGTATAGAAAATAAAAAGAACTTTTACATTGTACCTCCTTGATTTCTAACGTCATAGGAATCTAATTTTGTAAGCACTTTGCTTATGAAATATAATCATGTCTTTTGCTTCATAAATTGATTTTAGTTTTTATTCATAAAAATATTTTAAGTGAAATAATTTTTTATCAAAGTTTTAAAAGGAAAATCTAAATTTCTTAAAACCCTTATTCACCCCCCCCCCTCTTCTAAGGGGGCATGTAGATCCAACAAGTGGTATCAGAGCTAGGTTATTCCAAAATAGTTTCACCACCGTGATTATTGACGCATCATGATTTCACTTTCAATGAAGGGTAAGGGATTAGTATACCACCGTTGTCCACCTGATCCGATTATAACTATTGGAGAAGTAGGATGCAATACTTTTTAATGATCTTAGATCTAGATGTTTGGGCTATGGTATAACAACGCAACTCTCCTTCTACAATGGTAGTTGGAGAAATAACTATGGAGAAACTCAAAGATAAATGAGATGATAATGATAAATTAAAATGCAAAAACAATGCTAAAGCTATGAATTCTTTGTTTTGTGCTTTTGATAGAACTGAATTTAATCGTACTTGTGTGTGCGAAACTTCTTTTGATATTTGGAACTTATTGGAACTAACTAATGAAGGTACTTCGCAGGTTAAGAATTCAAAACTCTTCCAATTGGAATCAGAGTACGAAAAATTCTAGATGGATGAGGACGTTTACACCATTTACACAAGGTTTACAAAAATCGTGAATGCTTCAAGGGTCTTTGGGAAAATTTTTTCCAACGGCGATCTTGTGAGGAAGATACTAAGATCTCTCCCACCACGATTCAACCCAAATGTGACGGCCATCTCCGAATTGCATGATCTAAGGCGCCTCCAAATTGAGATCCTCAATGAGAATCTTAAAACCCATGAGGTTGAACTCAAGTTACAACATGAAGAGTACCATCAAGAGCCAAAGAAGAAAGCACTAGCGCTGGAATCAACGAATGAGATGGACCACGACGATGCAGATGATGAAGAAAGCCTTCTTATGAAGAACTTCAAGCAGTTCATGCGGTATCCAGAAAGAAAAAAACACTTTCCACAAGTACTTCACCAAAGGGACCAATAAGGAGTCATGGTCAAAGAAGAATAAGGCAAGTAGCAACGACGAAAAAGAGCGACCAACACCGGAGTGCTATCATTGCCGAAGGACCGGACATAGCCGGAGCAATTGGCCAAAGTATCTAAAGAAAAGTGGCACAAAGGGAAGGAGAAAAAGGTGTTGAATGCGGCAACATGGGATGACTCCTCATCGGAGGAATCAAGTGACTCTGCCTCAAGCGACGATGAAGAGGCAAACATGTGCCTCATGGGAAAGAACAACGCACCTTCGAATGATGAAAGCAGTGTCCAAAGCGACACCGAGGTACATCCTCCCTCTTATGATGAACTCATTTTCGAATATATGAAAACATGCAAATATTTTGAGACAAATTTAAATGATCTTGACATATTAAAATATAAAAAAAAAATTTAATTAAAGAAAATAAAAAATTATCTATAGAGGTAAAAATATTAGGGAAAGAGAAGATTGCTTGTCAAGAGTGCAATCACTTCTTGATAAGGGTTAAAGAACTTGAAGAAGTGTTATCTAAAATCACCTTTGAATATGAATCTAACTAAAGAAAGAGGGGATTTAGAAAGCAAACTCGAAACTTCTCTTTCACAAATCGAGCAAGGAAAAACAACGTTTGCAAATAGATGTGTAATACTCCAACTGAAAACACAATACTTAAAGCCCGAGTTCATGACTTAAATGTTGCTATTGAAAAAATCAGGATTGGCCAAAAGTCTCTTGACATGCTTTTGGCTAACCAATGTCATGGAAGTGGTAACATATGTTAGTATCATTATCACATAATAGGCATATGTTAGATGTTGAGTTAGCCTCCATAGACTAGATCCGAGCCTTTAGACTATGACAGAGAATGGTAGGTTTCGTGTCACATATGGATATTTATGCTTTGTTTTATGAACTTTAGCTTTTTTATTTGTCTGTAGTAGAGACAAGTTGGGTTGGAGGTCAAAGAAGGGCTATAGTTTATGTATGCACGCACTATCATGGATCATGAGTTTTGGTATGATGCAACATTAAAAGGCCTATATATGAATTTAAATGCTATGTTTGAACCCATACATACTACTAGAATTATAACAAATGCATCTTGGGGTTATGATCTTCACCATAATCGTTGTAGTTGACCATAGGTTATTGTTTATGTATGCACACACTTTAAGGATTCTAATGACATTTTCCCTAATAATCATCATATGACCTATTGCTTAATGTGCACGTTGGAAGACAATTGGTCGATATAAGACACATCTTATGTTGTATTGAGGAGTAATCAGTATACTCATGTGCTTGTTGTGACTATTTGATAGATCCTTCATTTGGATGAGATTGTAGTTATGGGCATGACTATGGCTAGGACTTCAATTATGTTCATGAATTGTATGTGACTATAGGATGATACCAGATATTAAGGTTGATGTAATAGTGATTGAGTGATTATTTTCATTTCATTATTGTATTAATAAATGCTAATGTCTGCCAACTACTAGTTCAGTATCGCTCCTCATGCTGGACTTGCAATGATTCACAATATGGACTCTAACATGTGCTTTGGGTGTTGTGAATGATTCCTTAATAAACTCCATTACAACTTTAGAGTGAGAGATATTACATAACCAGCTTTGAATAACTCTCATTTTAAATGTACATATGAATGCAAGACTTTCACTGCTCACCGGAAGAACAAGTGTACTGCTTCGCGCTCAATAAGTAAATTCTCGTGTCTACTGTACTGATGTGAAATTGTACACATTCATATTTCTACTAAGAAATAATTAATTTATATAAAAACTAGTGAGATTAGTATATATCCTGTGCTTTTGGGCTCTGTAATCACCACTGAAATCATTATATTGTAACTCTAATGTGAGTAATTTTGTTGGTATCAAATTTTATCTGGCAATTCAAAGCCTATAGGGACCAACCAGACATGCATATGATAAATTTGGGACGGGACGTTACAGAAGCCTTGCAACATCGAAATGAAAATTTGTAGCCAATCGAGAATACTTGCCGCCCCATAAGATAGAATTCTAGGCCTAAGCATACACAATAATCCAAATTGAAATACAATAGGAATAGAAGCCAAAACTACACCCTCAAGCTTATTGTTTCTCCCTAGCTCTAAACATTAGTCTAGGAAACCATTCCAAATACATACAAGGATGAATCAAAAATATAATATTGAGAGAAGACAAACTCAATTGAGAAAAACAACAAGTGAATCTAATGCCATGGGTCATCCCACCCTTTGGGTCCCTCCCTCTTCACAAAATCCAGGATAGCCTGCACTGCTTCCTGAACCCTGTTCGAGAGCGAGTGATTTCCATGTTCTATTTCAATCTTCTCCGCACCTCTCATGGCCCTGCAAAGTCTGCAGAAGATGGTGCTAATATTTACTGGCTTGCACTTAAGCATATACAAATGGAGCTCAAATATTTAAATGCAATCCTTTCAATAATGGCTAGCCCTTCATAATGCTCACCGGTCTACCAATGCTTTCTTATCGACGTACTCTGGAACATACTCGTCGGCCATTGAAAATATTACCTGCAACCACATGCAAAAAAAAACAAATGAAAAAAGCAATGATATCATATATGCTCTATTTCGATGGTAGGAATCTATTTTTGGTGTACAAAAGCGCTAATTTTCCATGTTGTGGCTTTGAGGCATGGACAAAAAAGCATGAGATTCAGATCTGACACAAGGCAGACAAAGGAAAATGGCATACCATAAAAATAATGGAGACACATCATGTTATGGGCACTTGATGTTTCAGCAATAAATTTTTAACTATTAGTTACTTCAACCTTCCGAAGGAGAGCCTTGGCGCACCGGTTGAGGTGTTGTTGTGTGACCTTGAGGCACGGGTTCGAGTCCGAGAAGCAGCCTCTTGCAAAAATGCAGGATAAGGTTTGCCAACATTTCACCCTTGTGGTGGGACCCTTCCCCGGACCCTCGCTACGCGGGGATGCTTCGGGCACCGGGCTGCTCTTTTTTTTTAGTTACTCAAACCTTCCCCGTGAGTTTGCATAATTATAGGTTGCACCCCTCTATCTTTTGAAATTAGAAAAATCTCCCCTCCGAGTTTACATTTCATAATAAATACACACAAAAATAACTTTACATGTTATCATATTAAAACCTTTGAGATCAACAAAGATAAAAATTAAATGTAATTATTTACATTTATATTTTAATATTTCATAAAGTATAAACTTGATTGTCAAAAACACTATTATGAGCTATCCAAATGGCCAGATGATCCTTTATATATTTTCCATTAGTAATGTAGGCGCTATTACACATAATGTGGGTTTAGCAATTGATGCATTTCAGGATACATAGATTTTTTTTGGATGCAAGGATAATGACAGAAGGAATGAAGGAAGGCAGAGCATTGCAGTTCATTTCCAGGCGCAAGAGAAGGGTTTCTAGGTGTTGTTTCTAAGCTAAATCAACGCAGTACCGAAGGTTCCCCGGGTCTTTAGTTTGAAAGACAGAAGCCAAATGTTGTTTGATCATATGTATTCCGTGGAGATCATCTCCTGTTATCAAAATATCATCAACATATACCAAGAGAATCACAGAGCCTGACGGTCTATGACGAGTGAATAGAGAGAAGTCAGTCGAGCTTCGAGTGAACCCAACATCACGAACAACCTGACCGAACTTGTCAAACCATGCCCGGGGAGACTGTTTGAGATCATAAAGAGATTTCTTTAGAAGACATACAAGAGACTCCCCCGTGGTCTCAAACCCGGGAGGTTGTTGCATGTAGACAGTTTCCTGCAAATCGTCATTGGGAAAAGAATTCTTGACGTCCAATTGATGCAACGGCCAGTGTCGATGAACAGCAAGAGAGATCATAACACGAACAGTGTTCAGCTTGGCGACAGGGGAGCAAGTTTCATCATAATCCAGACCTTGTTGCTGAGTAAAGCCACGAGCAACAAGACAAGCCTTGAGACGTTGAATTGTCCCGTCAGGGCCATGCTTGATGGCAAAGATCCACTTACATCCCACACAAGTCTGGCCAGGAGGAAGAGGGACAAGATCCCAAGTGTGATTTGCCCAAAGAGCCGACATTTCCTCATCCATGGTTGTCCGCCATCCTGAATGTTGAAGAGTCTCCTGCAAAGAGTTAGGGGTGGAAATAGAGGAGAGAGAAGTTGCAAATTCTCGGAGTTCCGAAGAGAGACGATGTAAGGATACATAGTTTACCAGGAGGTGAGCCGTAGAAGCAGGTGCTAGATCTTCAGGCCGCAAGGTATCATTGGTAGAGGGCACCTGTTTCAGAGCATCCGACGTAGGAGAGCGACAAATGTAGACACGAAGAAGAGGTGGTTTGGTGGTGATGGGAGCCGGTGTTGGAAGTAGTGGTGGTAGTTGAGAAGTAACTGGAACAGTAGGACGAGGAATGGTAGGAGGTGTTGGAGGAGTAGTAGGTGTAGAGTGATAGGGTTGCTCTTCAAGGAAAGTGACATTGGCAGATGTAACAACCATCCGATCAATACGATAATAACAGACATAACCTTTCTGAGTGCGAGAGTAACCGACAAACATATATTTAGTAGCGCGAGGAGCAAGCTTGTCTGTGGATGGACCAAGATTGTGAACATAACAAGTGCAGCCGAAGACGCGAGGTGTGATAGTAAAGAGAGGGGTGGAGGGAAACAGAAGGCTAAAGGGCATTGCAAAGTTGAGAAGAGAGGAGGGCATGTGGTTGATGAGGTAACAAGCTGTGGACACCGTGAAATGCTAATAAACTTTGGGAACCTGCATTTGAAACATCATGGAGTGAGCAACCTCAAAGGAGGTGACGATTTTTCCGTTCAGCTACCCTATTTTGTTGTGGGGCATACGCACATGAGGTTTGGTGGATAATCCCAAACTCAGCACATAGATTGGTAAACATGTTACCGGTGTATTCTTGCGCATTGTCGGTTCATATAGTTTTAACGGTGGTGGAGAATTGGTTGCGGGTTTCAGTAATAAAGGCACGGAATACACGAGTTATTTCAGAACGATCATGAAGTAAATATAACCATGTCATGCGCGAGTAATCATCAATAAACGTAATGAAATAACGATAGTCAGAGCTACTTGTTACTTTATAAGGTCCCCAAATATCAAAATGAACTAACATAAAAGAAGCATCGCTCCGAGACAATGAGAGAAAGAAGAACGATGTTGTTTGACGAAGATACAGGACTCGCGGGTGAAGTCGTTGAGGGTGATATCTGGAAGAGCTTTCTTGAGAATTGGAAGAGGGGCATGTCCAAGTCGCCTATGCAATCAACAGTACTAACGACTGAGAGAATCGTGAGGGGTAATTCCAGAGTGTAGAGCTCATTCGGCAGTTGTCCTTTACCAATGATAGTCTGCGTCCTTCGATCCTGCACAACAAAAGAGGTGGAAAAAAGTTGCATGGCAATCAAGGTCTTGAGTGAAACGACTAATAGAGAGAAGATTAAACAAAGAGCCCAGAACACGTAGAACCGAGCGAAGAGAGATGTATGGAGTAAGAGATAAGTCGGCTGATCCAGAAACCGGAGTGGTGTCCCCATTGGTCACAGTAATGTACTTAGGATGTTCAGCGTTCGAGTAGTGAGAAAGTTGCTTCAGGGTAATATGGTGTGTTGCTCCGGAGTCCATAATCCAGGTTGAACTATGGGAGAGACAGGAGATACCTTCTTCGGAGATAGATGCGACAGAGCTGGAGGAACGGCTGAGCATCCCTTGAATTTGCTGGAGTTGGGTGCGCAAGACATCAATGTCGGTGTGATTGTTGGTGGGAGCATTGGTGGAAATAGAGGCCTGCGGTGGTTGTGGCCTACCGTGCTTACGGTAACACGTGGCCTCGAGATGACCATCCCGGCCACAGTAAGTACACTTAAAGGAAGCACGACTGTTTCGACCCTTACCCCGGGAAGAGGTACGACCTCCACGAGAGGATGGAGGAGTAGAGTGAGGTGGAGAAGACTGTTGGAGCAGAGCCGGAGAGAGATTTCTGGGAGCATCAGGGGGTGGTGTGACCTTCAACAACATAGAACACACATTTGAAAAAGGAGGAATGGTGGAGGAGAGGAATTGAGCCAGGATGCTGTGGAGGTAAGGCGGAACACGTGTCATCATCATGGCAATGCCAACAGGTTCTTTCTGAGTACGTTGTGCAGCGAGATCAGTAGTAGGTGGTTGATGCTGAAGCCGGTCTTCTACTAAAGTTTTGGACCGCACCACAAACAAGGTGAGGTCACCAGTCACCCCTGGGTCAAGAGACTGAAGGTCTGTGATGATGTCAAAGAGATGTTGCAAGCTGTCCTTGCCAGAATAAAGGGAGTGAAGTTCCTCCCACATAGCTTTGGTCGTCTCATGATACATCGTCATATGATATGGTTCACTGTCCATTGAATTTAGAATCCACGATTGGACACGACCGCCATCACGTTGCCATTCCTCTGTGGGCTCAGATGGAGTGGCCTTTGTAAGATGATGGAGGCCTTTTGTTTGGAGAACACGACGAACGGAGTGCACCCATTCAACAAAATTCTTCTTCCCACTAAGAGAGATCGTGGTGATCATAAGCTCATCACGAACTTCAGGAAGAGGAGACGAAGCACGAGCCGGAAGAGACGGAGCATTATTCTCGGCCATAGCAGAAAGCGAGGAAGGCATGCGGCCAAGAAACTTGCGGTATGAGGGAGACCGGCAAGCAGACGCAGTGCGCGGTCAGGACAGGCTGCGGTCTGGAGACAACGGACAGGAGAGCTCACAGGAGAGGTTGCGGTCTGGAGAGCTCACGGCGGTCAGGTGACGGCTGACAGAAGAGCTCGCAGAACCGAAGAGCTCGCAGGAGAACAGGAGAGCTCGCAGGAGAGCTCGCGGTCTCGCCAAGCGAGACAGGGCGATCTTGGCGAGCGAACAGGAGAGATCGCAGGAGAGCTCGCGGTCTTGGCACGCGAGACAGATCGATCTTTGGCGAGCTAACAGGCGAGATCGCAGGAGAGCTCGCGGTCTTGGCAAGCGAGACAGAGCGGTCTCGGACGCAGAACGGAAGACGGAGCCGCGTTCAGAATATCAGACCGCAGGAAAGGTGCGATTATTCTGACCAGCAGTGGGACCCAGCTGACAGAGAAGAGTGTATAAAAGGAGGAGGAAAAAGCCAACTCCATAAGAAGGGAGCACAGGATGTGGTCACAAGAAATTGAGACCGCAGAAGGAAGAAGCACAGGCTGCGGTCACAAGAAATGGAGACCGCAGGAATGGACAACCCGGGAGAGCCAGGAAGGCAGGCTACTCGCGGAAATTTTTAGGACTGGTTTTTGTGCTCTGATGTCATGTGGAAAACAACGAGAGAGAAATAAAAATGATAAAAATTATCAATACTTTTTATTTCTTCATGTATTTTACAACAAGTATTTGTACACTTATATAAAAGAGAGAGGGGAGAGGAAATCCAATTCTAAGATGTGTGACTAATAACTACAAAGAGAGAGCCTAGTTGGGCCTTTGTTAATGGGTCTTTTTACATAATTTTTTTAACATCCTCGATAACTGAAATCCAGATACAAACTCGCAAGGTATGCTCATGCAAACCACTTGGGGGTTGCTCCCCCCTAAGGATCCCTCTCAATGAGAGTTACAAAACCACTTGACAAATTTCCTAAGACTCACTACTCTCCCTTATACAGGAGAGAACTCACTAGTGACTAAAATTACCAAAATGCCCCTCGGAAGGGAAATTTGCATAAGATAAAGGAAATGGATGCTAACGAAAAGGCGTCTCTAAGTCTTCCGTAGTCGCAAGGAGGGTTGAATGCCACGCATATTCGTATCGGAAATAACCATAATCGTTACGTTTGGATAATTCTATTGCCCATATTAGAGAAAAAAAATCTGGTATCAATCAATACAACCTAAAGGGCTTATATATTTTTATATTTTATCTATTCCTAATAAAATTGCATAGATGAGTGCAGTCAATCAGACCTCCTTTCTTATTATTAAAGAAAACAGTGAAGACATGGAAGGCAGAGATAGTAAATGAAATATAATACTAAATAATGTAAATTTCAAATAGGACATAAATCCTACTAATGAAACGAATTGAAAAGATATCAAATTCATACAGATTGTCCCGGGTATTCATGTTTAGAAGGTGTGAAAAAGGTATTCGCCAAATCGAAGAATTTAGTTCAATTTTCTACAATATTCCAAATAAGGATGCAGAAGGGGAGCCTTGGCGCACCGGTTGAGGTGTTGTCGTGTGACCTTGAGGTCATGGGTTCGAGTCCTGGAAGCAGCCTCTTGCAAAAATGCAGGGTAAGGTTTGCCTACATTTCACCCTTGTGGTGGGACCCATCACTTGACCCTTGCTGCGCAGGGATGCTTTGTGCACCGGGCTGCCCTTTATTCCGAATAAGGTTGCATGAATAGAAGAATAAAGAATAATGGCAGACCTGGCAAGGTGTATTTGACATATGTCCAAGTCTTGTCCTAAGTTGATCTTCATTAAGATCTGAACTGAACATATCATCATCGCCCATGTATGCACAAAGGGAGTGGTACCTTAAATAAACA
Source organism: Dactylorhiza incarnata (assembly GCA_033032865.1). Classification (NCBI taxonomy): domain Eukaryota; kingdom Viridiplantae; phylum Streptophyta; class Magnoliopsida; order Asparagales; family Orchidaceae; genus Dactylorhiza; species Dactylorhiza incarnata. The sequence continues at coordinate 1,664,767 of JAWHQI010000338.1, forward strand.
ATTATAGATTAGCAGAAGAAAGAAATTTATGAACACCCACAATGGCATAAGAAATACATAACATAAAGCCGGACCAGTATCAAATTGCAATAATCATTTTGCTCTTGTATATTAGTTTCATGGAGTCAATGTGGTGGTGCAAGTAACATTCAGCAGAGAATGTTAGGGGAAGGTTCCTGATAATAGGTTGGTCAGGCCGTGGACCAACACGCCGTGGTCCCGCGACTCTCTGATAATACTCGTGTTGAAGGGCGAACTGAAATACCAATTCTACAGATTCTTAACGGAGAAAATCAACTCACTACATATCCCAAGACAGAGCCAAGACTGAAATAGGGAAGCAGTCGCAACAGATTTCCTCTAAATGTCGCTCCTCGCTAGTCACTACTAACTTGTCGATTCGATTAAAATAGTTGACAACTGGTAAAGACCCTTGTTGTAGGGCGCATAGCTGACTGAAGAATTGAGTACTGTAGGAGATTGGATGATACTTCTCCTTCCAACTTCCGCTTCATATTTTTCCATCTAGGGAGGACAACACCTAGAGATGGACGAAGACCCTCTTCTCTATCGTACGCATATTAGTCAAATTAATGATCCATACCTGGAATCCAATCAAAAACTGTTTTAGGTCCAGCTGACCGTCAAAGAATGATGCTTCAAACTCTATGCATGATGTCATTCTCAAAGACGACAGCCTCTATGAGGATCCTGGTAATCATCGTAATAATCAACCCTAGCATAATCAAATCATGTTGGAGGGTTAACATGATCCGTACAAATGGGTGGTTGGGGAGGAATGCAATATATATATTGATATGGTAGCCTCTACTGAAGAGCTCTCTAAAGCCAATCATAAGTGAGTTTTGAATCCTCAAATTGATGGTGAGGATGACGAGGATGAAGTACATGGTGGAATAGGGGGACTCTCCTAAGATCTCTACGGTTGATCATAAATAAGCTCAGGATCCTTTAGGGGCGGAGGGTCCCGAGTCGTGAGATTCCTAAGATATTGGTAATCGGTGAATCGAGAACACAAGTCTCACATAACTGCTCAGCAAGGAGTCGGGTAGGGTCTCGCTAATGAGGGGTGGCATGACCCACACTCTCAGGAGCATCTAAATTGTTGACACTAGTGGTCAATGTTCCTAGCTAGGTTTCAAGGTTATCTCAGAGAGAGTTTATGCAGAAAATCTGATATACTAGAGTTTTTGGAAGTTGGCGTTCAATACCTGTATATTATAGTTGGTCTCTTGGGCTATATATTATTATAGTTGGTCTCTTGGGCTGCAAGGTTACTCGAGCATGCCATGAAATTCTTATAGACTCTACCACTGCATAACATGCACAAAGAATTAAACTTTAGGCTCTGATACCATATTTGACGCGGGACAAGACTATATAGGGTTTGATTTGAATTTAATTATATATGAGATTGTAGGTAGGCTCACAATCAATGAACTAAAATATGGACATATGACTAATGTTCACCTAAATTTGTTAACCATTACAGATTCTGACACATAATTAATTAAATAATAAAAATTTAAAAAAAGACGCAAGTTACCACAACTGATTACAAGGAATTCGACAAAGTCCAGCAAATAATAATTGCATGAGAATGAAAAGGGTCCAGCAAATAATAATTGCATGAGAATGAAAAGGGTCCAGCAAATAATAATTGCATGAGAATGAAAAGGGTAGGTATAAAGTACAGAGCGGATACAAACTACATGCTTATGACAGAAATATGAAAATAATATAAACTTGATATTACTAAATATTATGGATAGATCAGTACAATGGAAAGGAATGTAAATAATTGCAGAGCCTCATCGGGTAATCAGGTTAGATGCAGACCGGGAATCAGAGGTGGGTCAAGGCATGGAAGTGGACTCAGAAGATGATGTGGGGTGAGGCTTAAACTAAAAAGGGTGGGAGAGGTCGGGGAAGGGTTTGTTGAGAGTGTGATAACAGAGAGGTATGGTGGAATTGTGGGACTGATGGGAGGGAAGATGAGGTTATGTGGTGGATGGAGGGACTCGAGAAAGTGAGTTGGTGGTGTTCGTGAGGGGGAAGAGGGGTGAATGGTGGACTCTGTAGGGGACTCGGGATGTAGGCATATAATTGCAAGGTGTCTAGGGACAAAGGCGTCGATTCATGTGGTGACAGCGACAGAGAGGAAGCCGTCGTGAGGTGGAGTGAAGACTAGGGAGTTGGTGTGCACTGTTGGAGGCGGAAGTGACGCGGTACACGATTTAAGCACTACGTGAACGTCTTAGCTTTAGCACCTAGGCAATGATAAAGTAGCTTAAAATTTACTGATACCTCTTGTGACCCATCTGATGCTATTTAAGGACACACGTGTCAGGTTAAATGCAATGGACGGTCTAGATAACCCGATCTCGACATTTACCTAAAACAACAAAACCCAATTAAAAAAAATGAAATGCATGAAAAAAATTAGGGGATCACATATGTGAGCTCTAATAGTTAAGACATAATTTTTTATAGCGTGCTCTAACTGATGCAGTTAATCACCATCATTATCTTTCAATCAATCATGCCACAACAATTTATGGTGAAGCCCGTTCAATAAAACTGCAATAGTGGCATCTCCTTACATGTCTTGAGAGTAAATGTCTCATTGAGCTTCTATATATGTTATAACCTTACTTTCATTTCTTCAGGGAACTTAAGTTTCTGTATTTTGTATGTTTTTACTATGTAACTGCTATGTTCCCTAGTTATGGATCTCATTATGCGATGATGGAGGATGAGATAGAATGAGACAACCCTACATTACTCCTTCCTCCTTCTTGAGTCCTTGCTGTTGCCTATGATGATAGAAGAGAGATAGAAGAACGAAAAGAAAGAAGCTAAGGCAAGGAGTACCAAACACCAAAATGGCTCGATTAGGAGCTTGTAAGATAGTTGTCGAGTATGAGGAGAGAGGAAAAGAGGAAACTAAATGATTGGGTTAATTCTTGCTTGCCTTATTTAATTTCTCCATAGGTTAAATACAAGAAAAACCTGTTTTGCAAAAGGGTCCCTTCATAAACTGAAATTGCAAAAATTAAAATGCTGAATTAAAATACAGAAATAAAAATTACAATAACTTAGTATTTCGACCAGAGGTTCCATCCTTCAATATCCTAATTGGGTCGACCAAGCCAGATCATAAGTGAATGAAAATGATTGAGTTGACCAGGACAGACTCAATCATGAGTGAATATAAAATAGAAAACTTACATAGTTGTACCTGCATAAATATTTAGAATCATTTTACCACTTCCCATCAAGTAGTCTTTTTCTAAAAGATGCGTACTCAAAAAGCACCGATAGCATCTTCGTATCTTTCGAATATGACCTTATCCTCAAGCTCGAATGATGGATATGCTTCTAAAAATTCATCAAAGGGCTCCCATGTGTCCTCCAATTCTGATGAGCTTTCCTACTGAATTAGAATATCCTTTGCTCCCCTGTTCAAGCAAACACAGTGCTTTGATGGAAGTAGGAACTAAGCGACTTTTGACCATTGGAGGAAAGCGGGTGATATGCTAAGGCGACTGTCCTTTGTAAGGTTTGAGTAAAGACATGAAATACTATGTATATTGCAATTTGTAGGGAGCTCCAATTTATATGTCTAACACCATACAAGTTTTGTTGAGCATGGACAACTAGTCGCCAGCAGAGAAAATGTTACCATGGTCAGGTGATTGGGAATGTGTGTTAACGGGGGAGCTACAAAATTTTGTAATCCAGAAGGGCATTGGAATCAAATTTACAATGCCTACACGACTCAAACGATATATGTAGCGCTTGCTTCCTCATCCCAGTAAGTGCAAACCGTAGGGGTGATGTCCCTCACAGGGGAATGTTTTCAACGATGCGGTGCTCGTGAGCACATTGATATGCATATGAGAAACCTAAAGGATCTTGGTGTATAATAAGAGTCCGGTGACAGTAAACTTCAAGAAATCCTACGAGACAATGAGGCCGTGTATGGAGCCGTTACAAGACAACGATGACACTTTATACGGATTCTATGGTGAAAGAAGGGGGTTGAAGGTTTGATCATCCTACAAATTTGTTGAGTAAGAGTGAACAAATGATTAGTTTCACAGTATGGAGCCTGATAGCTACAATGCTATCTTCAGCAGACTGTGGTTGAATTCCCATCAGGTTGCGGTGGCTACATGATGGTGAAGTTTTGAGGAAATGGTGAGGAGTCACTATCAATGGAGCACTTCATTTCGCTCAGAAATGTTATCTCCAGACGATGACCCAAATAGCAGAAGACAGCCGACGGAAAATCAGGATGAAGTATGGGAAAACTAAGCAAGGATGGAAGAGGCACAGGAAACCGAAAAAATTACTACAGAAAAAGAATATCATAAGATGGGGGCAGAGGAGAAAAGGAGGTTGTCTGAGTGCCTCCTGGAGAACATGTATGTTTTTGCACGGATGTCCATTCATATCCTCAAGGTGTGCATCAACGTCGCATTCCACCGACTAAACATTAATCCCAACATTAGACCCATAGAAGAACAAGAGGAATATCAATATGAAGTTTGCATGTCGATCTAGGAAAAGATCTCCAAAACTCTAGTCATTGGGTCACCGGGAAATCCAATGCCCAGATTGTATCTCCAGCATGGCAATAATAAAGAAGGCAAATAAGAAGTGGAGGGCATTTGCAGATTTGACAAACATCATACCAACGCATGATGGACCTAGTATTGTTCTTGGCACAAAAGAAAGAAAAGAAGAGCATAGAAGTTTACGTGGATGACCCACTGGTGACGAGCGAGACCTTCAAGGAGCATCGCCGAACATGAGAAACCTTTAGTACCTTGAGGACGAACATGTGGTTGTATCTCAAAGAGGAGGTTCAGCCAGTGCAGTACTCATCCGAGAAGATAGGAAGAAGCAAATACACATCTATTACGTTATTAAAAACGTTGAGGGACATAGAGCTGAGGCACTCCATCTTGGAGAATTTGGCATTGTCCTTGGCCACCTTAGCCATGTGCCTACCGCCATATTTCCAGGCACATCCAATCCAGGTGGTCAGGGACCATCCCCTCAGGGCCATCCTGGAGAAAGAAGATCATGTCAGAAGTGGGTCATTTAGTTGGGTGAGTTATCGATCTCTTATATGATGGGAACCCCTATCAATGCGTAAATGTCGGCAAACTTCTTCACGGACGTCACCTACATAGGCGGGAGAAGGTGGAAAATTCATCTTCGTAGGTATGGTTCATTGACGAGGCCTCATGCGAGAATTCGGATGATATCAGAGTAGTACTAAAGAGCCTTGCAGGAATAAAAGTACAAACAGCGGCGAAGATAAACCGACCACCAATAAACGGGTATAGTACAAAGCCCTACTCCCAAGATTGCGATTAGCCCGCGGTCTTAGTGTGAAGAATATTATCGTCAAGATAAATTCTGAGGTAGTTGCCATGCAAGTTAGGAGAGAGTATGAGGCTAAGGAGCAAATATTATCGCAATATATGTTAGAGGTAAAGGAGTATGACAGGAAAATGAAAGATGTGCGGAATGAATAATAGGTCTGAATATTTAGTTTAACACAAATATTTGATTTAATTAATGTGATTAATTAATATGTTAGTTTGTTAAGAAAGCAAATGAAACAGATGTACATAGAGAAAACAGAGAAGAAACACAGCAAGCAGAGCATCCAGGTGACAAGAAATCATAGAGGTTCCCCAAACCCGGGTACGTCCTCTCTTCCACAGCACGTGGGAATCCACTGTCTAACTAAAGAGACGACGAACCTTTCCAACTGAAGACTCCAACCTAATGTTAGCATTTTCCAACTGAAGGAGACGAAACCCAATGTATCTTGGTTTGAGTAATCCAACAACTACACTATGATGGATCTTGGTTCAGGTGATCCAACCATTGGAATCGCATTTAAAGGGAGAGATATAAAATCCTTAAAAGTGAAAGCTTTAGATCAAATAAATTTATCACAGAAAAAATGTGATTCCTCCAGAAGAAAGGGGATCAGTTACATGAAGAAGAAAAGATACAGAGAAAAGAGTTGTATCCACTTTGCGCTTTTTTTCTTCTTCTTCTTCAGCTTGCGTGAATATATATTCTCCACATGCTTTCTTTTGCCGCTTCTTCTTACTATAACAAGTTCTGAAAGGATTTCCTTGGAACTTGCTATTTCTGAAACCACAACGGCACTGTTCTTGAACATTAATCAACATCGCTAGACGTTGAGCACTCGGTTCACACTTCAGTCGATGATAACTGCTTTTGTGATCGTTGATCGCTGAGCGCAGACCGGATGTAAGGGACAAAAGGTCAATATATGATATTGAGCTCACCAATTTTGTCAGTCTATTCTAGATCAGGAAACTAGGATTGAACATTTATGAGGGTGACACAGTCCATACATCTAGTTTTATCCGGATGTAAGGGACAAAAGAACATGACAACACTGATACATTGGTCAAGACAGGCTTGTTGAGTTATGAACTCTTATTGCTTGGGTAGCAATGATTTATTGCTAGAAGCCGCTCATTGTTTGTGAGACTTTTATTTGATACGTTCAAGATCAAGTGGGAGACTGTTGGTGTTTCCATGGTGATCTGGAAGTGGTCAAATATCTAGTCTCACTGCCAACGCGATATGAGCATATGGGATCACACACAAGAGTGTCTTGAGAAGTTGGAGGAAAAATTGTGTTGGCTTGGGTTTTTCTCGAGAAGTCAATTTTAAGGTTTGATATTTCTCGAGAAGTTCTATTCCTGCATTGGGATTTCTCGAGAAATTAAATCCTTGGGATTTTTCGAGAAATTAATTTCCATGGATTTCTCGAGAAATTAAATCCTTGAGATTTTTCGTGAAATCAGGCCAATCCTGCGCGACTTAGTCGAATGGCTGTTATACTGCGTTCGACGAACGGCTAGCGTAGTGCGTTCGACGAACGGCTAGTATACTGCGTTCGACGAACGGCTAGTATACTGCGTTTGACAAACGGCTAGCGTAGCGCGTTCGTCGAACGGCTAGTATATTGCGTTCGACGAACGGCTAGCATAGCGCGTTCGTCGAACGGCTGTTATGATGCGTTCGACGAAGGCTAGTATACTGCGTTCGACGAACGACTAGCATACTGCGTTCGACGAACGGCTAGCATAGCGCGTTTGTCGAACGGTTCGTCTAAGCGCGTTCGACGAACGCTAGCCAATTCGTCGAACGCTGTATTCGCTGGGGGGGGGGGGGTATAAAAGAATACGATTCTTTTGACCTAAAAAAGATCGATCTATTGGTATGCGATCTGTCTTTGAAAAAGAAAAGCGAGAGCGACGGAAGAGTTCCGCCTGTAGCCCCGGAAGGAAGTGTTCCGATTGGTCGATCCCGCCGCCGTTGTCGCCTCTTCCTGTAATCGGACCTAGCAGTCCGTGGAAGACGTAGAGGACAGTTCTTCTCCGACCTAGCTTTTGTGTGACAAAAGGCTAGGGTTCTCCAGTGCTCGTGTGGACTACTATAGAGGTGCAGATCTATTTCTGTGCAAAGAACTCAGCCGCACCATCTTGAATCTGCCATTGGAGCATCTCGGTTGAGTAGAGACTCAACCCCCTTCAGGTACAATCTCTGCAAATGTTGTGGTTATTATTTTATTTCTTGAATCAGTGAAATCGCAAGTTCCTTGTAACTGTTTAGGGTTGTTCTAGTTATTTATTCCGCTGCGCATATATGATATGTTGTATTATCATTTCTGAAATGGTATGTAGAAAACCCAACAGTTGTATGGTTAAACAAACAGTCAGCCATGAAATGGCTAACCTTCCCACAACCAAAGCAATTAAACCTATTATAACTACTTTTTCTTTTAGGAAGGTGAGGAAGATAGAAGGATTTGGGAATTCTCATAGATTGAGCAATATGTGGCCTAACAATCAAACAGAAATTCGTCGATCTTTGGAGAGGGAAGCGGTCAGTGATCGTAGAGTGATGATCGGCAATCGTTGACCAAGGTAGAGAGAAGTATTTATCAATCGCGAGGCGATGCTTCAGACGGCGATCTGCGATCATTGACCGGTACAAAGAAGCATGTCTCTGATCATTAACCGTTGTCTTTGGTAGAATTTTTTCTCCAGCCTTCATTTTGTCTTTCTCCTTCTGAGAAAGTTTCCTTGTCTTTGAGGATGGAGGAGGACAGTGATGAGAGACACTGTTAAGGAGAGGATGAAAAGAGTGAGGAGCATGCTGCTTCTTTTTCCTCACCGGTTTAGAAGATTTCTTCTTCTCCTGAGAAGATTTATAGCAGCAGGCGTTGCTCTTTTCATTCTCAGTTCCTCCATACACAAAGGCGGGAGGAACTATTCTCAATGAAAGAGATTTGTGAGTTGCATTTATGGAGGGGTCAGCACCTAAACCCCATTTATAAAATCTCACCTGGAGATTTTCAGTTATGGCTTTTAGTTTGACCCTCCTGCCATTGATGCAGTCAAGCTATTCTCGAGCCTTTGTAATTTCAGTTATTAGTCTCTTATTTTTTTCAAGAGATTTTTTAAAATTTTCTTCAAGATTTTTCTTCTTATCTTCCCAGAAGTCATGATTACTGACTTCTGTTGATGCTTGAGATGAAAGCTTCTCATGCAATTCAGAATTGCATTGGGAGAGACATTTATTTTCTAATAGAAGAGACCTAATCCTCCTTTCATATTTAAGATTATCTAAACATAGATTTTCAAAAATATCATAAAGTCAAGGTCAGTAAAGTCAAATGACCCAAAGTCTATTACCTCAAAAGAAGTTGAGGTTTCAGCTTCATGTGGTGAACTGCATCAATGTTCTTTACTGCATTCATCATCTTCTACTTGAGGTGTGCTGCATTCAATAGATCTGCAGCGACTTTGCGACTTTCCTCTTCATTTGGAGAAAAGCAACATTCTTCTTCCAGAGATGTCAAGCAATGGGCATCAAGTTCTTCTTTGCTTTTTGAGAAGAAACCTTCATAAGAGGTTTCACTCCAACTCCTTATGGCTTCTATCTTCTGAGGAGAGAGAGATCCTGGCAAGATAGAGTCAACAATGATTGTATCAAAGGAGTTAATATATACTTCAATCTTAGATTTCCATGAAGCAAACATATCAAGGTTGTTCACGAAGGATACTAAGGTTGAGATAAAATTGCTTAGAAGAGACATCTTGTATTTTTAGAGAGAGTTATTCTCGATTCACCAAGGTTTTATCTCTTAGAGGTGAACTTCCCTCTGATACCAATTGAAAGATGTGCGGAATGAATAATAGATCTAAATATTTAGTTTAACACAAGATGTTTGATTTAATTAATGTGATTAATTAATATGTTAGTTTTTTAAGAAAGTAAATGAAGCATATGTAAATAGAGAAAACAAAGAAGAAACACAGAAAGCAGAACATTCAGATGACAATAGAAATTATAGAAGTTTCCAAACCTGGGTACGTCCTCTCTTCCACAACACGTGGGAATCCATTGTCTCACTAAAAGGACGACGAGATTTTCCAACTGGAGAATCCAACCCAATGTCAGCCTTTTCCAACTGGAGGCGACGAAACCCAATGGATCTGTAACTCCCCGATCTAGTGTGGGTGCGCTACAGGTCTGTAGACCAGCGACCCCAACCCATCTCCACGGATCTTATTGGCCGCAACCGCTAATTCCAATGGCGGGTTGTTGAGGTCGGGGCTTGAACCCCAGACCTCCCTTATAATCAGGAGGTCTGGGGTTCAAGCCCCGGCCTCAACAACCCGCCATTAGAATTAGCGGCTGCGGCCAATCAGATCCGTGGAGATGGGTTGGGGTCACTGGTCTGCAGACCTGTAGCGCACCCACACTAGGCCGGGGCGTTACAGGATCTTGGCTCAGGTGATCCAACCACTTCACCATGATGGATCTTAATTCGGGTAATACAACCACTGGAATTTCTTTTGAAGGGAGAGATAAGAAACCCTTTACAAGTGAAAGTTTTAGATCAAGCAGATTTATTACAGAAAGAATGTGATTCCTGAATCCCAAAAGAAAGGGGATCAGTTACATAGAGAATAAGGGATACTGAGAAAAGAGTTGTATCCACTTTGCGCTTTTTTCCATCTTGGGTGAATATATATTCTCCCCCTTGCTTTCTTCTGGTGCTTCTTCTTACTATAACAAGTTTCAAAATTATTGCCTTGGAACTTGCTATTTCTGAAACCGCAATGACACTGTTCTTCAACGATCATCAGCATCGTTGGACGCTGAGTGCAGGGCCGCGGTTCAAACTTCAGTCGTTGACTGTTGCTTCTGTGATTGTTGATTGCTGAGCGCAAACCAATCTTCAGTCGTTGTTGCATCTGATACGTGTTATTCGTATAGTATTTTCACCATGTTGTTCTTATCATTTTCATCCATTTCTGTGCTAGATGAATATGTTATTGTTCATATTAATTTATATTGCTCATCTGAGTTGTATGAATGATTTCTTTGTACACGTGTTGATTTTTGTGTATGTTTAGAGGAGGTTATGTTCAATTTGGCTTACGCACGCCCGTGCGGAATTTTCGCACATGTGTGCGCTCCTTTCTTCCCTAACATAGTTGTTTTATGTCAATCCAAATTTGTGCGTGCGGTCATTCGCACGCGCGTGCACGCACGTGCAATTGCGCGTGCAATCATCATGTAGCTTTATTGTGTCTGTCTTGCGCGTGCGCGCACATGTAATTGCGCGTGCGCGGTCATTTTGTTGGTTTTCATGCAGATTGGGCCGATCCGAATTTATGCGTGTGGTATTTCCACATGCACGTGCGTGCACATGCAATTGCGCGTGCGCGACCTGGGGGCCCAGATTTTCCAATGCTATTTAACACACGCATGCGCATGCGTCCTGTTTTCCTATATAGCTGATGTTCGTGATTTCAGCTGGGAGTCAGTTCGGGAGCGTCGTTTTTAGGTCAAATTCTTGTCGTGAGCTTAGGGGATTCGCCCCTTTGTCTCCTTCAATCTCCCCAAGCATTTCAAAGGTGTAGAAGGTGATTTCTAAGGTGCCATTGGAGTTCCATGCCGGAGCACTTAGTGTTAAGGAGAACAAAACCCGGGAGAAGTTGCGTTTGGAGAAGGTGACAGCTTCTTCCTTATCGTGGACGAGGCCAAGGAGGAAGAGGAAGAGTTGGCGGACCAAGCCGGGCTCCCCTACAAATCCTTGAAGACTAGACTTTCGTTCCCTCCGTGCTAAGGATTGGTAACTTGTATTTTTTCCCCTCTCCTTTGAAGTATTTGTAATCATATTGCGGTATACTCTAAAGCATCTACACACCATGACCATTTGGTGTAGATGTTCGTAGATATACTTTCTTTTGTGGATGGTTTGGAGCAGACTATGTTCTAGTATTTTCTTCATGTTCTTGGTGATGATATTGTGTGTATGCTTGGATGTTGATGTATTTGTGATTTGAGTTTGCATGGATGTGTTGGGTTGCGCCTTCGTTGAGTTATAAGCGAGCCAGTGAGGGAGTGGTTGGCCGTTGCAATTGCAAGGCGTAACGGTAGAGCGAAGCAGAGGAGTGCGACCCGCGGAGGAGCGAAGCGATGAAGGCGACCCACATAGTTAATTTAGTTTTCTTCTTCTTGAAACCGCAAAACAAACCCCCCGTAAAGAATTCAATCTCAAATCTTTCTCGAAGGATAACCTCATCCCGCCATGTTCCGCGTGAGATCGATACTTGGGATAACTCCATCCCGCCGTGTTCCTAAAGTAGAGTACAAAGCATTCATAAGAGCATAGAGTTCCCATTCAGGCATATTTAGCATCCCACTCTGGATCACACAAGAATTCCCTTTGATGACGCAAACTCGATAGTTAAGCATGCAGCACGGGGACTTCCCAGGAGGTCACCCATCCCGAGACTACTCCCGTTCGAGCAAAGGGAGGTTGTGGCCACCAACAACCCGCCTGTGGATGGAGATGGGTTGGGTGTTTGGGCTGCAACCCGGACGATGCCAGGTGAGGCTACAGTGATCCTTATGTGATCCAGAGTGGGTTGGCCCTTGGTCGCCACAAAAAGTGCACTTTTTTTTGTGATGATACAGGGCCGGCCCACTCTGGATCACACAAGGATCACTGTAGCCTCACCTGGCATCGTCCGGGTTGCAACTCAAGCACCCAACCCTTCTCCATCCATAGGCGGGTTGTTGGTGGCCACAACCTCCCTTTGATGAGGCAAACTCGATAGTTAAGTGTGCAATGCGAGGACTTCCCAGGAGGTCACCCATCCCCGCGCTGCACACTTAACTATCGAGTTTGCCTCATCAAAGGGAGGTTGTGGCCACCAACAACCCGCCTGTGGATGGAGAAGGGTTGGGTGCTTGGGCTGCAGCCCAGACGATGCCAGGTGAGGCCACAATGATCCTTGTGTGACCCAGGGCTGACCCACTCTGGATCACACAAGGATCACTGTGGCCTCACCTGATATCGTCCAGGCTGCAGCCCAAGCACTCAACCCTTCTCCATCTACATGTGGGTTGTTGGTGGCCACAGACTCCCTTTGATGAGGCAAACTCGATAGTTAAGTGTGCAGCACGGGGACTTCCCAGGAGGTCACCCATCTCAATACTACTCCAGCCTGAGCACGCTTAACTATAGAATTTTTCCACTTCTCATCACCAATTGAGTTGGAGTAGTACTGAGATAGGCAACCTCCTGGGAAGTACCCGTGCTGCACACTTAACTATCGAGTTTGCCTCATCAAATGGAGGTTGTGGCCATCAACTCCTCGCATGTGGATGGAGAAGGGTTGGGTGGGCTGCAGCCCGGACGATGCCAGGTGAGGCCACATTGATCCTTGTGTGATCCAGAGTGGGTCGGCCCTGGGTCGTCACAGTATCTCTCTCACTGATCCTGCGACACTTCTTTGTCAGAGTCAAGCTGTAATTCATACTGTTAAAAACTCGGTCATACATGAACACACCAAGCAAATCGAAATTGGTTGTCATTTTATCCAGAAGAAAGTTATGGGCCTACTTTGGGACTCCGTCGGAGGTGGCGGTAGAGGGGGCGATACAAGGGGGAGCCGAACTCAACCCACGGAGAATGAGGGGGGAGTAGGGGGAGTTGTGCTCAACCCTAACCTTAGAAATGAGGAAGAAAAGAGAACAAGAGAGAGAAGAACTTGAGAAAGAGAAATTGATTTCATTCTTTGACATCTCATGCAAGACCTAAGGGGGCCAATATATAGGATCCTGATGGCATGGATGTAAATACCCCATATAAAAAATGCGTAAAATATTAAAACAATAAGATGTTAATAACCGTAACCACGACACGACTCATACAACTCGAATCATAAACTCGACTAATACAACTCGGCACAATACCTAAAGGCGCATAATAATATAACCGATAGATAACGGGCGGCGTGGCATAACATTCCACCCGTTCTTCAAATCGAGCTTGCCCTCAAGCTCGAACAGTTGTCCTGAGCATCTGACCCTTTGATTTCCCGCCAGAACAACTCTTGGTAGCGCGTAGCTATACTGGAAGCGTCGTCAAGCAGCGGGGGATCAACATGCTCCCAGTCATAAACGAGGATGAGGATCTAGCATGGCAGAGGCACTCGCAGAGTGGAGACTACCAAGCAAAGTTTGAGTCGGGGCAAGTGTGCCTGGTGGACGGTCGAGGGCGACGGAAGAACGGACCGTAGTTGTACTGCGATGATAAGAAGTGGCGGTGTCGACTGAGGAACGGTCAATGAAAGGAATAGATCTAGAGGGGCTACCAGAGTAGGTGGCCAAAGGAGAGGATGCTAGATGGAGACCGCGGGGACTGGTGGCGGCAACACACACTAGGACGGCACCACCACGGGGCTTGGATGCGACGATGTAGGTGGTGTCAACTTCAAAGTGAAAACCACTTGCGGCGATGGTGGGGCGAAAAGAACTGCGGAGAGCGGTGGAGCTTCTGCGGTCGTCGATGCGAGCGGCAACTGCTCTAGTAGAATCGGCAGCGGGGAAGGTGGAAGTTGCATCTGGAGACGGATTGTAGGGTCCAACAGTGGCAGGGGTTGCAGTTGCATAATCGGCAGCCTCGGTGGAGCAAATTTAGGCGACGGTGGGACCGGCCAAGCAGGAATGGAAGGGACGGCAATATGTGTCGGTTGCGATGACGACTGCGTTGGGGGAAGTGGAAGCAATCGGTTGATGCTTACAATGACTCGCGACATGGAGGCCTGATATGAAGCCATTATGGAATGGAAGATAGCCTCATCGGGGACACTTAGCTTTATGCCCAACATAATTAGTTAATGCATTAATTAATTAATCCAATTAAGATTTAATTTTAAATTAATTAATCGATGAAACATTTTTTTTGGAGATGCCTTCTGTTGTCGCTACCTCACGGGCTTGATATCTGAACAACAGTAAGAGTCGATGGGATGGCGTTGATTAGGAAGTGCAGACGCAAGGAGGGCAGGCTACAATGTCGCGGGCTCGATAGGGAAGTATAGCGAGATGCGATGCAGCCTGCGTGCGTTGAATGTCTCCCTGTACGCCTGGATCGAACGAGCAAGTCGAGCACTGAACCAGCGAAAGGAGACGAAGCTGCGGTGGTTATCGAACAAGAGGAAGCGCGCGTGCGGTTGGAGGCGTCTAGCTCGATTTGTTACAGGAAGCCAGTGGTAAGCGACATTGTCGCCGGTCCAAAGAAAGGAGTCAAGTAGCGCGCTGCATCCGGCGTGCTGGGGATGAATCTGGAGCGGGAATGTTTGTCGTGGTCAGGTCGACTGGAGACTAATGCTCACGCGGGCAAGTGCACCACGGTCGTATAAGTAATAATAAAACAAGGAGTTATCCCGAGTATCGATCTCACGTGTAACATGGAGGGGTGGAGTAATCTTTCGAGACGAGACTTGAGATAGAAGTCTCTCTATGTCGGTGTTTTGCGGGGGGTTTAATTTGGTACTAACAACTACGTACAATAAAAGAAAACTAATTAACTATGCGGGTTGCCGGAACCGCATCGCTCCTCCGCGGGTCGCCGGCCTCCGCTCCGCACTTCCGAGGGTCGACTTTCTCTGCTTCGCACTTCCGCGGGTCGCCTTCCTCCGCTTCGCACTTCCGCGGGTCGCCTTCCTCCGCTTCGCACTTCCGCGGGTTGCAAGCCTCCTCTTCGCACCTCCGCGGGTCACAAGCCTCCGCTTCGCTCGTTGTCGTAGCAACACACCACCCAACCAATCACAATCACAAATCACAAAATCATAAGAACAAAAGCAATCTAATCCAAACAATTCACAATAGAAAATGTAACTATCAACATCTACACCCAGTGGTCATGCTGTGAAGATGCTTTAGAGTATATGTCAATAAAGATTACAAACATCTCAAATAAGAGAGAAGAAATACAAGTTACCACTCCGAGATACGGAGGAGACGAAAGACTCTTCCTTGGGTTCGTAAGAGAGCTTGGCTTGCTCCACCGACTCTTCAAACTCCGTCGTGGATGTCGTCCACGAATGGGAGAAGTTGTCACCTTCTCCTAGTCATGTCTTCTCTCGGGGTTTGTCACCTCCACGTCAAGGGCTCCGACATTAGAACTACAATGGAATCTTGGAAATTAGCTTCTACACCTTTTGAATGCTTGGCGAGGTTGGCGAAGACCTAGGGGCGAAGCCCCTTGCCAAGGGCGAAAATCAGGTGAAAATTGCGCTCCCCAAAACCTAATTACGGAATGAAAATGGCGCTCAATTCTAACCCTAGAAATGCGGAAGAAGAGAGAAATAAAGAGAGAAAGAACTTGAGAGAGAAAGAGAAATTGATTTCATTCTTTGATATCTCATACAAGACCTAAGGGGGCCAATATATAGGACCGTGATGGAATTGGTGTAAATACCACATACAAAGAAAATGCGTAAAACATTAAAACACTAAGACGCTAATAATCTGTAACCACAACTCGACTCATATGCTCGACTAATACAAGTTGACTCATACACTTGACTCGTTACAACTCGACTCGATACAACTCGAGTCAATATCTAAAGACTCATAATAATATAACGCTAGATAACTAATGGCGTGGGACCCATAACAAAAGCCAAGTTTCAATAAATACATGTATCTTCAAATTTTGTTCAATGATTGACTCATACGACATGTATGATCCAACATGCATGGGTGTAAATTATAACTATGAGCATTCTCTTGCTTTTCTTATTTAGCCCGACAATGGGTACATGACTCTAAGTATCTACATTTCTATGACTAGGCCTTTGGCCATTATGGAATAATAAGTGAGGCAGAAAATCTTTCCATCTTTTTTCTTATACAAATTTCATCGATTTCCATTTATGTTTGGATGAGTTATCTTCCTTGATAGCAACGTTGTAATGAATGTTCCGGGCAATGTTATGCAATTTTAATATTATAACTTTTACCTTTAACAAAGTTTATATGAATGTCGATCTTTATATTCTAATCAACACATTTGATTGGTAACAGAAAACAAAATAACTTTTTCAGCACATCACATTCATTAGTTCTTAAGAAAACAGAGCATATTAAAATTTATAAAATCTAAGCCCAACAAAATCATTGTAAAATTTACAAATTTTGCTCAAATTTCAATCCATGGTGTGTTTACAATACAACATTGAAATATTAAATAACTTCAACAAAAAATGTACATTAAAGAAACTTAAATAAGTTTATCTGTGAAGTATAGATTTCAAAACTGTCTAATAATGATAGGTTATCAGCATAACTGCTACTGAACAATTGAAAATATTAAAACTAGGCTACAATCGGCTATTCATATTTAAGAAATATAAAAAATTAGCAGATATCAAGAGAGAATATAAATTCCGGGAAATCATACTGTATTCCTGGAAATCATACTGTATTCTTGGAAATCATACTGTATTCCACGAAATTAACTTTCAAGTTAGTCACAATTCATTCCTAACAACATACGAATTGGCCAGGTTTCAATTCCACCTTCCAATTCCGTCCAATCGAACCGAGACTAAGAAATAAATAAATAGAAAGTTGGACAAATAATGGAACTCCACACAGAAGCTCATTATGAAATTTCCAACATGGAAGTTGTTGGATGAAACTAACCAAGTAGATATTAGAAATAAATTTACAATCTTAAAATGCAATCAGCCACCCATGATGTACATATTGTTCATATCTAAAGCAAATAAGTTGTGTATAGTTCACCTGTAAGCTGAAATTGGAGCATCTGGATTTGCTTCCCTAGGCATTAATTCCATTGCCTTGCCTTCATTCATCATGCTTAGTGCTAAGTCTATCATTTCCGCAGTTTTAGGAAGTGTTGCACGATATTCCCGGTCACTTACTGGAGCCTAGTTGACAATCTCTTAATTTCAGAAATAAAGCTCCCGAGTCAAATAGAAGTTGTAAGATGTCATAATGCTATAAGGTTGAAGTTATCAGCAGCTTAATTTTAACATAAAATATTGTTAAGTCAAATCACCAATATGAATTTGTACAGGTTTTGGCGGGGAGAATTTCCCGCAGCCATGGATCCGGTAGAATACCATCACGGCTCTACAGTCATTTGGCAGGGCGTGGTCAAAGCATTGTGTCGACCGCACACACAAAATTCGCGGATTTGCAGTTCGGCGTCCGTGGATCTGCGTGGTGTGCACATGCCTCGCCAAACGGGGCCTTAGTCTATTGTAGCTATCTCATTCATCTGGTATTTAAGGTACTTACAGTTCTTTTATTGAGGGTGTCGGATTTGGTGCAACAGTGGTGGGCCGTTGTAACCAAAGATCAATTGTTCAATTGGCAGCTAATATGGTACTAAAATTGTTTGTATATACCCTTTTCAAGATGCAACAAGAGCAAGGAGCCTTGTTGTTGGAAAATCAGAATATTACCTTGATTCAATACCTTTACTCAATATATAGGACGGAAAAAATAATACAAGTTTAATTTACTATCTCCAACACTCCGCCTCATGTTGGGCGTGTGATGTCTGTCATGCCTAATTTAATCATATTTATTTCCAAAAGAACTCTGACTCAATCCCATAGTGGATACATCAGCCAGTTGTTGATCGGAAGGAACGAATGGTGTACTCACAATTCCCCTCACTATGTTTTCTTTGATGAAATGTCTGTCAACTTCCACATGTATAGTGCGGTCATGTTGGACAGGATTGTGCGCAATGTTGATGGTTGTCTTGTTGTCAGAATAAAGCTTGATTGCCACCCTGCTTTCAATGTCAAGGTCCTTCATAATGGACTGAATCCACAGTCCTTAACAGATTCGATGTGACATAGCTCGGAACTCTGCTTCAGCACTTGACCTGGCAACCACGTGTTGTTTTTTGCTTCTCCAGGTCACCAGGTTGCCACCAACAAGAGAGCAATACCCAGATGTGGATCTTCGGTCATCAACGGATCTCGCCCAATCATCATCTGTGTAGACTTCTATTGTCAGCTCTTTACCGGGTGAGAACAGGATACCTCTTCCTGGAGAGGACTTGAGGTATCGTAAGATCCTGTGAGCAGCATCCAAGTGGCGAGATCTTGGTGAATGCACGCATTGACTGATAACCCCAACTGCGTATGAGATGTCGGGACAGGTATAAGATAAATAGATAAGCCTCCCAACCAGTCGTTGGAATCTAGTGATGTCATCAACAACTTCCCCGTCGTCTCTTCCTAGCTTATGGTTGGCCTCAATAAGGATGTCCGCGGTTTTACGCCCACTCATCCATGATGTCTCTAGCAAGTCGAGGATGTACTTTCTTTGAGAAATAAAGATCTCATGCCTAGATCTGGCGACTTCAATACTCAGGAAGTACTTGATATTCCCAAGGTCTTTTATCACGAATTCCCTTGCTAGTCTCACCTTCAGATTTTTTATCTCCTCCATGTCATCCCCTGTTATAACAATATCGTCCACATAGATGATAAGAGCAATCAATTTACCTTGTTGGTGCTTCGAAAATAAGGTGTGGTCGGCATTGCTCGGTGTGTAACCAAATGTCATCATGGTTCTATGGAACCTCCCAAACCAAGCTCGAGAGGACTGTTTCAAACCATATAGAGCTTTCTTCAACCTGCAGACCTTTCCTACCGACCCTTCTGGAGTAAGACCGGGAGGTAGGGACATGTAGACTTCCTCCTCTAAATCTCCATGGAGGAAGACATTCTTCACATCTAACTGATTGAGGTTCCACCCTTTGCACGTTGCACAAGAGAGCAGAATTCTAATTGAGTCCATCTTCGCTATAGAAGCAAATGTCTCTTGATAGTCAATCCCAACTGTCTGAGTAGAGCCTCTAGCCACCAATCTTGCCTTATATCGTTCAACAAGTCCTTGGAAGTTTTGCTTCACAAAAAAGACCCACTTACACCCAACCACAGTCTTCCCTTGAGGAAGGTGCACCAGATCCCACGTACCATTTTTTTCAAGAGCAATCATTTCCTCAGGCATTGCTTCCTTCCACTCATGGTGCCCGAGGGCTTCTTGCCAAGAAAAGAGGATGGATATGGAGGACAGAGAGGTGACAAATTCTCTATGTGAAGGAGACAAGGAGTCAAAAGTCACAAAGTGAGACAGGGTGGGTAGAAGTACGATTACCTCGGACCACCTTTAGTACCCGAAGATGGATCTGGTGCTGGACCAGGTATCATGGGCGAAGCCTGTGTACTTTTTCCCTTCCTTCTCCGAGTATAAACCTGCAAAGGAGAAAGTGATATCACCTGACTAGGAGGAGTAAGACGAGGAGGTTGAAATGAGGGAGAAATAGGTAAAGGAAGGGAAGGGGAGCTCACTTCCATGGTAACGGACTCCCCTGAAGTGAGTCCTTATAGTAAGCTACGGATTCCCTAAACGTAACATCCATAGTAACAAAAGTCCGTTTGGTCACAGGGTGAAAGCATTTATAACCATTTTGGGTTGAAAAATAACCAACAAAGACACACCGCAGAGCAAGGGAGTCAAGTTTGGATTTGTGATGCACATGAACGAAGCACGCATATTCAAATATACGAGGAGAAATTTGAGTGGGAGTAACATGAAGGGTGTCGAGAGGCGTTTTATGTCCAAGGACATGGGTAGACATGTGATTAATGAGATAAGCTGCGGTAGGAACCACATCCCCCAATAATATTTAGGAAGGTGCATCTTAAGTAATAGACACCGAGCTACCTTAAGAAGGTGACAATTCTTGTGCTCAGCTATGCCATTCTGAGCAGGGGTGTAGGCACAGGAGGTTTGGTGAATGATACCCAGGTCATTGAGGTAACTCTCAAATCTAGAGTCAATGTACTCACGACTATTGTCGCTGCGCAAGACTTTAATGGTAGTATTAAACTGGGTAGCAATCATTTTGTGGAAGCGTTGAAAGAGGGGAAACACATCATTTTTTTTTTTTTCATCAAGTAAACTCAAGTGCAACGGGAAAAACAATCTATGAAACTAACAAACCAGTAATAACCAAAAATAGATACAACTGGGGAAGGACACCAAACATCAATATGAATAATGGAAATATATATAGTAATAGGCAAAGAAACATGAGGAAAAGAAGCATGATGATGATGTTTACAAAATTCGCATACATCACAATTGAAAGCATTAAACAAAAGATTTGACACAGTAGGAAGCAAAATTTTCATAATAGAAATAGAAGGATGTCCTAGGCGACAGTGTCAGGAATCCAAATCAAAAGACTGATCCACATGAAGAGCCTTTGGTGGGGAAACAAAGCTGGAGAGAGTAGAGCGGGAGGGGTCAAACACGTAGAGAACTTCACATAGTCTACCAGAGTCTCAGGGGAGGATCCAGGAATTTGAACAAGGGGGGGCCAGGCAAAAGTGTCGGAGAGATGGTATTGGTCGGCAAGTCCGGTAGAACATGGGTCGGTGGAGCTAGAATTGGTCGTTGTGGTGGTGCGTCCGTGAGAAAAAATTGCGGGCCAACTGATGGGTTGACACGATTTCCCAAAAGGGGTTGAGCTCGATGGAACGAGCAGCGGGCGGCTCATGAAGAAATGGCAGGCGTGCAGATGGCCCGGGGCTCGAAAAAGGCCACTCTTCCCCGTGCGGTCAGCAAGGACGACACACGCGAGTGATTGAGCGGATTCGATCAGCAAGGATCTCGTGAGTAGTGAGCAGGAGTCGCTGGGCGGCATAAGGGGAGATTGATGGAGGCTTCAACTGTGGCTGGGGATGACAGGACCACGACAGGATGAAAACAGAATGACGAGCGTTGTTGTTTTCCCTTGACAAGTGATTCGTTTACCAAATGGATGTCTTCGTCGACGACGATAAGGATCATGGCCGCAAGAGACGGCAGATACAGGGAACGGACACGTCGGCCATGTTTGGAGGCGACGACGTACTTGCTGTAGAGGACACAAATATTTGTGTGCTCGTCTACTGGTGTAGATGCCGATGCACGCTTGCGGGAACAGAAGCAGGGTGGATCAAAATGGCAGCGGCTTCGTAGAAGGGGGTCCAAACATCGTCTTCCTTTCGTCAAAAAAAAAATTTGAAATCCTCCAACTTCTCGGAGACATTTCTCCCTCACCCGGACACCGTTTTTAACGTGTAAGTAGTCAAAATTCATTGGCTCGACGAGAGGAACCCAAATCTCCTAATATTTTTGCAAAATTCTTGGGGGGGCCCGGGCCCCCGCCGGCCCCCCCTTAGATCCGCCCCATCTTCAGGTCCTAAAATTCTTGCAAAATTCTTGGGGGGGGGGGGGGGGGGGGGGGGCCAGAGTCAATCACCGTCCCCATCTTCAGGTCCTAAAAGATACAATAAGTGGGAAAAAAGTCACGGAACAGTTCATAGAGTTAGTCAAGTGACTAATAAAGATAAGATTTCGAGTAAACTTTGGAACACGGAGAACTGAAGAGAGAGTAAGGAAGGAGCAGGGTATGGATCCTTTCCCTGCAATAGGGAGCAGGATCCATCGACAATGCTCTCTTTGTCCCTACCAGACAAAGGCGTGTAGGACACAAAACTTGTAGCTGACCCAGTCATATAGTTTGTTGCTCCGAAGTAAATGATCCACTGAGAAGAGGAGCGACTGGTAGCAGAATGTGCACTTGGAAGGCCCTGGTGAGCATAAGAAGATGAGGATGAACTAGATTGCTCCAAAGTAAGAACATGCATCAAGCGGAGGAAGGCCTATATTTCTTCAGCAAAAAAGCAAGAGGAACATATAAATAAGTACTGAACCTCTTCTTGAGGAATTAAGTTTTTCTCATAATTCTTGCCGCATGGTATCAGAGAAAGATATAAAGGTCTCGCATCTCGCCGCAGGGTAGCCATCAAACCCTTCTAGCATTCGATCCAGTGAACAACTTCAAAAAAACAACAGTTACCTTCCAGTAACAGACTTCAAAGATCGATCAACCCCTTCCAACGACCAATCACGTCCAACGTATCAATCGATTACATCCAATCGATGTTTTGCTACCAACTGAGCCTCTGCTAGGGTTGTAGCTATATTTTGTCGGCTTCCTTCAAGCCGTATCTTAAAACCATTATTTAGACTACAACCCCGTCTACTGTACATATTCCTTTGCAGATCCAATCACCTTCTATTGTGAGAATCCTTTATTGATCACATATCTTACGCTACTATGTGTGACTGAATTTGTTCATTACCCATGGCGATAGACACAAATAATTCGCTTCCGGTGCATCATATGTTGATTGCCACAGTCTCTAATGTTGATGAGAAATAAGATTTTAATATTAAATTTATTTGCGATCATTTTAAATTTAAGTAGTGTGTATCAATTCGTCGAGCGATAAACAAAGGGAGTAACTTCAGGTTTCTTATGACTCGCTAATGGTGCCTAACATTTGAGAGCATTCAACATCACGAAATGATTCATCCACAAGTTAGGGTAAACAACAGTATGAAAATAGAAGTGCCAAAGAACTTGAAAATTAATGATAAAAGGGCATCTTGATAATTTTAGACAAGCTCCACAAGTTAGGGTCAACAAAGAGAAAGGTCGAGAAGAGTACCTTGGGTTACAAACACAACAAAAGTGATTCGAGTAGGATAGGGTTCTGCTAGATCACAACAGAAATACTCAGAGAACTGATGGGGGGTAGGAATTGGGGGTGGGCAACTCGTAGTAAGGAGAAACTGGTTCTGGATGTCAGGGGGAGAGGATTATGGGAGGAGTTTGGGAAAGGATTGGTGGTACGTGTAGAGGCAAACAAGAAAGAGTATGACTGGGAGGATGCTGGCTTGGCTGAGGAAAGTTTAGAAATCACCATCTGGGGTGCAAGTGGTCAGATCAAATGTCAAGGAGCGGTGACTACGCAATCACCAACAGTTCACATGGTATATGGTGGGGGATCACGAGAAGATGTGATGGACAAATTACTCATTAATTATCCATATATTTTTCATGAGACTGAAGTGTTTCGACCTCCTAGCCTACATTCTTACCACATCTTTCTACGGTTTAGTATGGCACCAATTGAGGTACACCCTGTGAAGTATGAGATCTTTTCTTATTTCTTAATGTACAAGAAATAATATAACCCATCCTTATATAGATAGAGGGAAATAACTATTACTCTATATACCCAATGTGGGACTAAGATAAATACAAGATAAAGTAAATCTAACACTCTCACTCAAGCTAGAGCATATATATCGTATGCTTCCAACTTGTTACAAATATACAATATCCTCGGGCCTCTGAGAGATTTGGTGAAGATATCCGCAAGTTGATTATTTAAGTTGACGAAGGATGTGGTTATTTCGCCCGATAGAACTTTCTCGTGAATAAAGTGATAGTCAATCTCGATATGCTTTGTCCGTTCATTGAAGACTGGATTAGATGCACTGTGTAAGACTATCTGATTATCACACATAAGAGTCATAGACTTAATATTGTAAAACTTCAATTCGAAGATAAGTTGTTTCAACCACATGAGTTGACAAGTAGTTTATGCAATGACTCGATATTCGGCTTCTGCACTTGATCTAGCGTCCAAGCAATAAGGTTTCCCTCAATTAATACATAATATCCTAAGGTCGATCGTCTATCACTTGGGCTACCATCCCAATCTGCATCGGTATATGCTAAATATCATCTATTTGCATTGACTGTTCATTTTCCTAGGGATCCTTTGATGTATCACAGTGTTCGGACAACTGCATCTCAATGGCTATCGCATGGTGAGTTAAGGAATTTTCCTTAACTCACAACACTGATTGCAAAGGATATGTCGGCCCTCATCATAGTTAAGAAATTCGATTTCCCAGTTAATCGTTGATATCTACTTGAGTCAAAAAAAGGCTCTTCTTGATTTCGCACTAGTTTAGTATTCAGGTCCATGGGCGTATCAATAATCTTGCAGTCTGTCATTCTAGTCTCTTTAAGGATATCAAGAGCATAGTTCCTTTGAGATATGGCTTTTCCGGATATTGATTAAACTACTTCAATTCTGAAAAATAACGTAATCGTCCAATATCCTTGATTTGGAAGTGACAAAACAGATGTTCTTTAAAGTGTTGAATTCCTTTATGATGATCTCTTGTAATGATTATGTCATCGAAATATACCACAAAATAAATGTTGCGTCCATAAGAAGAGTGTTTGAAGAAGACACAGTGATCCGCTCTATTTCGAAGCATTCCAAATTGTTGGACATGGAAGGGGAGACTGTTTTAGTCCATATGAAGCCTTATGTAACTTACAAACTAGGTTATATGACTCCCTCTAAGAAATAAATTCAGGTGGTTGCTCCAGGTATACTTCTTCCATAAGATTACCGTGGAGGAATGAGTTCTTGATATCCAACTGGTGTAGGGGTGATATAACCCAAATTGGTTTTTTATATTAAATTATTTGAAGTGGTTTTAAATTATGCGGCACACGATTTGACTCAATAAGCATTGAAAAATTAAATTATCCTTAGGGTTCGCAGGAGATGCACAAATGTCTAAGAGTCGAGTGTGTTCAATATTATGAAATGATTCATCCACATGCATAATAAACAAACATTAGTATGAAAATTGGAGAAAAAAGGATATAGAAAATAACGTCAAACAAGCTAAGTGAAAATTAAAGCAAGCTCTGAAATTAGAGATAAAGTAAACATTAAGAAAAAATGATACAAATAGTAAACGAGGAATGAGACAAAGGAGAGTTATACTAAAGACTCATGAGTAAAACAATGAAGTCCAATCCATGTTGAATCGTTTGCAGAAAAGCAAGAACGATATATATAAAAGGGTAGCCCTGTGCACAAAGCATCCCCGCGCAGTGAGGATCCGGGGAAGGGTCCCACCACTAGGGTGAGATGTAGGCAAACCTTACCCTGCATTTTTGCAAGAGTCTGTTTCCAGGACTCGAACCCGTGACCTCAAGGGTGAAATGTAGGCAAGCACGATACATACAACAACAACACTCAATTCTTTATCCCACTATAGTGGGGTCGACTATATGGATCCTTTGTCGCCATTGTGCCCTATCTTTAGTCATAATCTCATTAATGCCTAAGTACATCATGTCTTTCCATATAGTTTCATTCCAAGTATTTAATGGTCTAACCCTCCCCCGTTTTACATGCCTGGTGACTAAACTCTCACAAAGCCTAACATGTGCCTCTAATGGCTCCTTTGTATGTGTCCAAACCATCTTAGTCGAGTTTCTCGCATCTTCTTTGCAATTGGTACCACTCCTATCTTATCCCTGATACATTCATTCCTAATTTTATCCAGTCTCGTGTGTCCACACATCCTCCTAAGCATTCTCATCTCCGCAACTCTCATTTTTGCTCATGTACACAATTCACTGCCCAACACTCAGACCCAGAGAGCATCACTGGTCAAATTGCAGTAAGGTAAAACTTGCCTTTAAGTTTTAATGGTACTTTACGATCACATAAGATCCCTGACGCGCCTCTCCACTTCAACCAACCTGCTTGGATTCTATGTATCACATCTTTATCAACACCTCTATCTTTTTGAACTATCTATCCAAGATATTTAAAGCACTCACTGCGGGAAATATCTTGATCACCCAACTTAATAACGAAGTCATCTGTCCTTCTTGCACTGTTAAATTTAAGCTCCATATACTCTGTCTTTGTCCTGCTCAACCTAAAACACTTCTTTTCTAAAGTGTCTCTCCAAGATTCAAGTTTCGTGTTTACACCCACGCGTGTCTTATCGACCAAAACGATATCATCCGCAAACAATAAACACCAAGGTATTGCTTGTTGGATATGTCTGGTGGGCTCATCTAAGATAAGGGTAATGAGATAACGGCTTAAAAATGAACCATGATGTGAGCCAACAGTGATAGGGGATTCCTGTGTTAATCCTCCAGATGTCCTCACCATCATCACTGAATTTGTATACATATCTTTAAGAATGTCAATGTATGATACATTTACACCTTCCTTTTCTAAGACTCTTCATAAGATCTCTCTTGGAACCCTATCATAAGCCTTCTCAAGATCGATAAACAGCATATGCAAATCTTGTTTTCTTTCTCGATAGTTGTCAATGAGTCTTCTCAAAAGATGTACAACTTTTATGGTGGACTGCCCTGACATGAATCCAAATTGATTCTCTGAGATCATAGTCTCTCGTCTTACTCTTCTTTATATTACTCGTTCTCATAGTTTCATGGTATGACTCGTTAATTTAATTCCTCTATAATTAACACAATTTTGTATCTTTTTTGTTCTAATACAAATATACAAAGATACTTTCTCTCCATTGGTCTGACATCCTCTTTGACTTCAGTATCTTATTGAAGAAACATGTAAGCCACAAAATTCTTTCTTTCCCTAGACATTTTCATACTTCGATTGGTATATCATCTGACCTAACCGTCTTTCCATTTTTCATCTTCATTAGAGCATCATTTACCTCTGATACTTGAATTTTACGATAAAAAATTATGTTCTTATACTCCGATTTACCTAACTCTTCCAAGTTCAGTTCATTGTCTTTTCTTTCATTATAGAGTTGATAAAAGTATCTTTTCCATCGTTTTTTAATAGCCACATCATCCGTCAAAACTGTATCTGATTTATCTTTTATGCATTTAACTTGGCTTAAATCTCTTGTTTTCCTCTCTCTAGCTCGAGTAATTTTATATATGTCACGTTCTCCATCTTTGGTATCTAGTCGCTTATAAAATTCTTCATAAGCTTGACTTCTTGCTTTACTTACTGCATGTTTCATTTCTTTCTTGACGATTTTATACCTTGCCAAGTTTTCATCATTCCTACAAGCGTAGAGTATTTTATAGCTGACCCACTTCGCCCTCACTTTGTTTTGCATTTCCTATTTCCACCACCAAGATTCTTTATTTGGGGTGCACGACCTTTTGATTCTCCAAGTACATTCTTTTCACTTATCTTTAAATGCGAAGACATAACTTCTCATGAGACACTAGAATCAACATAAGGGTCATCAACTAGTTGCTCCATAACTGTTGTCTTGAAAGAAACCTGTTTTTCCATCTTCAAGTTCCACCACCGAATTTTTGGCAACACTTTTGTCCTTGTCTTAAAATTATTATATTTAATTTGTACGGCCAACACAACTAACATGTGTTGTGTTGTCAAACTTTCTCCTAGTATGACATTGCAATCTTTACAAATCATTTTATCCATTTTGTGAGTCATAAAATAATCAATTTGTGACTTATTTGGTCTGGTTTTAAACGTAATTAAATTTTTTTCCCTCTCCATGAAAAACATATTTGTCATAATTAGCTCATGTGTTATGACAAAGTCTAAAATAGTTCTTCCTTCTTCATTTCTTTCTCCATACCTAAATCCTCCATGAACGACTGTGTAATCTGTATTTTTCTTCCCTATATGTCTATTTAAGTCTCCTCTTATGAAAATCGTCTCTCTTTGTGGGATTTTCCTTACTAAATCATTTAAGTCTTCCCAAAATTGCAATTTAACAACTTCAATTAATTTTACTTGTGGCGCATGAGCACCGATCACATTAATAGTTTCCTTTCATATGACCAATTTAAGAGCTAAGATTCTATCATCTTTTTTACTTACCCCAACAACTTCATCCCTCCAAGTAGTATTCACAATAATACCTACTCAATTGCTTGTCTTATTTTTTCTTGTGTAACATAATTTAAAACCTGAATTATCTAAAAATTTAGCTTTCTCACTCACCCATCTAATCTCTTGCAGGCATAAGATATATATATCCTTCTCCTAATCATCGTATCCACTGCATCCACCAATTTTCCCATTAGCGTACCTATATTCCAACTTCCAAACTAAGTCGGTCACAAATCCTATAATATACTTTCCTAGGACATTTAATATGTAAGGACTTTCGCCAATTTAACACTACACCCAAGTCCTCTTGGAGGTGCAACGATCCTTGCCAAGACGCTGCATTTGGACCATACGACTAGGGCTCTTGCATATTTAACACTACACCCAAGTCCTGGAGATGTAGTGGTCCACTGGTCCTTGCCAAGACGCCGCATTCGGACCATACGACGCGTTCTTTAGGGGGAACAACCTAGCTTTTGCATAATTTCTCAAATGATTCATATTCATAATGGTGACTAAATTTTCCGCTGGCCGTCTACCTAACACAACCCTCGCCATTTTTCATCTGGGCTTGAGACCGGCATAGGCTGGTTTGGCAAGCACGATACATATGCAGATAAAAATTAAATTGCAGGATGCAATGCAGGTTGCATCAAGGGGACAATCATGCATTATAGCCAAGGATGAAAAGAGATGGGCATAGATCATCTTTGTGACATGAGAGAAAGTATCCTCATAGTCCAGTTGAAATCCAGGTGTGTACACTTTAGTGATTAATCTCTCCTTCAGAAGATCTATCTGTCCATCTGGACCAACTTGACATCGGCTCAGCGCCTTTGGACCTTCGCCTTACAGCTCAGCGCCTTTGGCCCCTTAGCCTTGCTCGAATAGGAGGGCAGAGCCTTATGGTTACGCAATACAGAATGGAAGGTCTACGGCTTACTAAGACACTCGCCAATGGGCATCCAAAAGGAAAAGCAGAACCGCCCCGTGGGTCTTCGTCCCTTTCCCCCATTATCAAAAACCGGAGATCCATCAACTGGAGCCCTATCATTTCTCGTATGGTAGGCTGGGCCGTCGTAATCAAATTCTCCAGCCGTCTCAGCAGCACCTGATCGTACTGACTCCAACTATCATTCCCAACCGTAGGCTTCCACCGAGCTTGGTAAAGATCCATCTGCAATTGACAGTCTCTTTCCCCAAAGGAAGAGGGATTAAGGTCCAGGTAGAACTGAATTCCAAGGTTGTCAATTCTTTAACCATGCCATGTCGCCATCCTAGATGAGATATTATTTCCTGAATAGTTTTATGGACAGAAATAGAAGAAAAAAAAAGGCGGATACAAAGCTATAGTGGGAAGGAGAGAGGTGATGATAGCTGAACAAGTGATAAATGGCATGGGGATTACGGGTTAAGCTGGTACACCTTTGTTAAGGTCAGTGGGGCTTGGATCCGAAGTAACTAGAGATGAATTGGGAGATGAATCACTTGAATCTATACAATTATTCTCCTTCGTTGACAGAATCTACGACCGATGTTGATAAGTCATGATAGGATGAACAATAGGAGAATCTAGAAGAGGAATATGAGTGTCTAAAGGAACGGTAATAAGAAGAACCTGAGATGTAGATTCAGGTATGGAAGGAGACAACAAGTAATACAGAGTATCTTCGAAAAATGTGACATTGGCAAAAACATAGTGATGACGAGTAGAAGGGGAGTAACATTTATACCCCTTCTAGACCCTTGAGTAACAGACAAAAACACATTTCACAACATAAGCAGATAACTTGTTAAGACCTGGTGAGAGATTATGAACGAAACAAGTAGATTCAAATACCCGAAGGGGGGCATGGAATAAACTCTCATAAAGGAGCAATAAAGAGTGAGGAACTTTGTTGCCTAATGTTGATGAGGGCATGCAATTAATTACGTAGCCAAGAGTGAGAACTGCAACACCCTAAAAATTTGGAGAGGCATTAGCATGGATCAAAAGAGTGCATATCATTTCAAGAATATGTATATGTTTCCATTTAGCAACCTAATTTTGTGGGAAAGTACGACGACATGTGGATTGATGAATAATGTCATGATATGTCATAAATTGTAAGAGGGACGATGAGAAATTTCTTTGGCATTATAGCTATGGAATATGTGAATGGCGTGTTAGAATTGGTTTTAGATTTCATTTTAAAATTCTAGAAAATGGTAAATATTTCAGAACGATCTTTCATTAAGTAAATCCAAATGCATCTTGAAAAATCGTCAACAATGATAACAAATTACACACATCTGAGTGAACCAAATAAAAAGAAGATTTTGTTTGGTGAAAAACTCTGGGAAAAGATGTCTGAATATGTTTACTAAGCCGACATGGCTCACACTCTAGGGACTGCAAATTAGGGAGATAAGGAACCATCGTCTTCAATTTGTCTATGTTAGGATGACCATGACGACTATATAAAAGATTAGGAAATTCAGATATGGCACACGCAACATGAGGATGTTGTTGGAGGTAGTAGATTCCATGTGTTTAAGTTCCTACTCCAATCATCTTCCCCATACTCCGGTGCTGTATAGGGAAGGATTTGTCAGTAAAGGTGGGCATCCAGAAATCAATAAAACATAGTGTAAAGGTAGGGAAGAAAGAGGAGCAACTTTTTCAATACCTTCAGCTTCAGCTTTAGAACTATTGGCAAAAGTAATGTGATGAATTGTGTGTAATTGTGATAGACTTGAGAAAATGGAGGAATTACTAGCTAGGTGATCTGAAGCACTGGAATCCAAAATTCAGGATCCAACAAGCATGGTATGAGAAAGACAGGCAATATGGTTACCAATATATGTTATGATAGTAGGAAGGTGCTCTATAGTCTACTCTTATATTGAAGATACTCGTTGAACTCAATGTCACTTAAAAAAATTTTATGAGTGTTCCCCGGATCAATAGATTGCGAGTGAACGACATTAGCAGATTTATCAGGAAAACTAGTGAGTAACGCTTATCCCAATTATAGCCTATTCGTTCCCAGTAATTATAGCCAATTGATTGTGGTCCTCTTTCTCCACCATGACCTCATTCTTCACAATTGGATACAAGAGCAGAAGAGTCGAGGTATGGCTGGACATTAGCCCTTGATGTGTTGTGTTGTCTGGAGAAGGAACTCGCGACAAACGATCAATGAGGGATTCAGCGGTGGGAACACTAGGGCTTGTCAAGATTTGATTCCTAAGAGAGTCTAAATATTTATATATGTCATGGAGAAACCATACACATATTGTTGATCTTCTTTAGAGTTTTGGGGAGATCTTCATCATTCAGGAGCAGTTTTACCACTTCCACGATAGACTGGGCTTTATTTAGAAATGATGGAAGGCCATGGTCTATCATTTGAAGGGTGGCAAGCTTGTGAACGACTTCGTAAAGACATTGAACATCATTTAAGTATATAGTTTGAGATTTTCTTCATATGTCACGGTGTGTTTTGTAAGTTCTGAAGTGGAGCAATAGTTAAGGGTCAATAGATTGTCATAAGAGGGACACTAATTGATAATCCACCTTCCTTCATTGTTCCCATTCATTGACGGTTACCTCTTCTACTTTCTTGATTAAATGGTCGGAGAAACCTTGACCAACAAATTTCAATGGCGGCTTGTCAATCCATGTAGTTCACGGTAGTGAGTTTTTCCAATGTTATGGAAGTGTCAGCTAAGGTAAGTGACATTAGACTTTTGTTCATGGGCGCAGCGCTTGATACATCAAATATAGAAGCCTTGTAAACCGATAAACAGACTAAAAGAGGAGACGATCGATCAATTGACAAGGTATGGACAATGGAAAGTTGAATCGAGTGAGCCACTGGATCTGCGAGATGAAACTAAGACTGGAGACGCGAGAAGAAACTAAGACATGATCTGTGAGATGAAACTGAGACGGGATTTGAGAGATGAAATGAGACGGGATATGTGAGATGAAACTGAGATGAGATAGTTGAAGTAAATCATTTGTAACATATTGTAAAAGGCCCACTATGAAAGGCCAATTTATTTTTATTCTTGAAATGTATTTTATCCCATTATTTTCGCCTGACTTGGTATCAGAGTTGCGGTCTCAGTGGACTCGTACGAGCCCACTCAACATGCTTGTGCGGTCTCCCCTCATGCACCGCACGTGCCTCGCTGCTTCCCTCTCCATCTTGTGCGGACTCCAGCAGCATGTGCGGCCTCCTGCATCTCGTGCGGCCTCCTCTGTTTGTGCGACCTCTCCCGCGTCTTGTGCGGCCTCCAACGGTGTGTGCGGCTTCCTACAGCTCGTGTGACTTCCTCTGTTTGTGTTTCTCCAGTGGCTTGTATGGCCTCCAGCGGCTTGTGTGGACTCCAGTAGCTTGTGCGGCCTCCAGCAGCTCGTGTGGCCTCTTCTGCGCATGCGGCCTCTCCAGCTGGTGCAGACTCCAGTGTCTTGTGCGGTCTCCAGCAGTTCGTGCGGCCTCCAGCAGTTCGTGCGGCCTCTTCTGCTTGTGCGGTCTCTCCAGCTTATGCGGCCTCCAATAGCTTGTGCGGTCTCAGCTTGTGCGGCCTCCAACACACTCGGCGGACTCCTCTTCGTTTCGGCGAACTCTCTAGCGCGGTGCGGACTCTCTAGCTTGTGTGGCCTCTCCAACCCTTTCGTCATCATGGTTAACTCCTCAGACTCAAGTGTTCAATCTCCTTCCTCGATTATCCCTCCTTCGGGATGTTATTTCTCACGGTCTCACGATTCCTCCGGTTCCTTCTGGATTACCACCGTTCCTTTGGATGGAACCAATTATCTTGAGTGGTCTCGCGTGACACAGCATGCTATCCGCAGCCACCAGCTTTATGGGTACATCGACGGGACGATTATTCAGCCTACCAGTACTGATTCGGGTTGGAGAAAGTGTGACGCCGACAATTACCTTGTTGTCTTGTGACTTCTTCACTCCATGTCACTCTTAGTCTATCGTAGCTATATGCTGATAGACTCGGCCTTTGACATTTGGACTCGGGCTCGTGAGACTTATTCCCAGCTTGGTAGTTCTACTCAGGTATACGAGCTCACTCTGCGTCTCCTTGAACTCAAGCACGACATTACTTCCGTAGCAGCTTCCTTCTCCGAGTTCGAACGCCTCTACCAAGAGTTGGACTACTTTGAGGACTTCACTTCCGCTTGCACTGTTGATGCACGGGCTTTGAAACCCAAGGAAGACCGTTACGAGCTCCATGTCTTCCTCATGGGCCATAATATGGAGTTCGACACAGAGTGAACTCATGTTTTGAACCGGCAGCCCCTTCCCTCTCATCGAGAAGCCTTCAGTATGGTCTTAGGGAATGAAGATCGTCGACGTTCTCTCAACTCTGATCGCTCCGATCTTGCTGGCCTTCTTCGCGTTCCTCCTTCCTCTTAGTTTCTCAAGATGTGTGATTATTGTGGCAAACAGGGTCATGCCCGAGACTCTTGTTTCCATCTCCATCCTCATCTTGCTCCCTCGCATAAAGGCTCTCGTGGTTGTGTTCGTGGTCCCTCTCGCCAACCCAATCCTTCTCTTGCTGCTCACACTACTGAAACTTCTCTTGGTTGACTTCCCTCTGACAGACTTTCCTCAGAGGAACTGGATGTTTTGTCTCATCTCATGCGCACTCATATTTCTTCCCCTAGTGCTGCATTCGCAACCGCTGGTCCGCTCATCGCTCAGTTTACCTCCACTACTTCCACTGAGTGGGTTATTAACTCCGAGGCGATTGATGACATTACAGGAACATCGTCAAGTTTTACCTCTTACACCCCCTTCTCAGGGCATGATAAGGTTGTCACCGTCAATGGCTCATTCTCACCGATTGCAGGCAAGGAGACCATCATATGTTCCTCTGTCATGCCCCTCACATCGGTGTTGCATGTTCCTGTTTTTCCTCGCAAATTGTTGTCTATTGGTCTTTTGACTACATCTTTAAACTGTTCTGTCACTTCTCCCGGTGGTTGTGTTTTTCAGAATCTGGCAACGAAACAGCCTATTGGCAATGGTAGGAACTACGGGGGGTGTACAACTTGGACCATCCACCAGCTCAATCTTTCTCCAGTACCACTCCAGCTCTCTCCAGTACCACTCCAGCTCTCTCCAGTCCTCCTCGTCCCTCTCCTTCAAATGTGCGTCAATGGCATCAACGTCTTGGATACCCCTCCACCAATTATCTTCTCAAGTAATTTCCTATGTTTTCGAGCTCTCTGAGTCGATTTGTCTGTAATGAACGTATACTTTCTAAACATATACGACTTAGTCTGAATCATTTTTCTTCACCTAGTATGGTTCTTTTGATCTTATTTATACTGATGTTTAGGGGTCATCCCCTGTTGTTTCTCTCTCTGGTTATCGATGGTTTGTGACCATTATTGATTGCTTCTCTCGCTCGACTTGGGTGTATTTATTAAAACGGAAAAGTGAGATCATCGACTGTTTTCGTATTTTTCACAAAATGGTGGCCACTCAATTTGGCGGAAAAGTGAGTACGACGATCGTGGTGCTTTCGTCACTTATCTTGCTGATCATGGGATTCTTCATCAAACAACATGTGTCAACACCTCCACTCAAAATGGTGTGGTTGAACGTAAATCTCCTTGAGGTCACAAGATGTCTTCTTTTCACCATGAATCTTACCAAGTCCTATTGGGGTGACGCGGTTCTCACCGCTGCTTACCTCATCAATCGTCTACCCTCAAGTACCTTACAATATGCCTGTCCTCTTTCCCATTTGCCCACTAAATGCATTTTTCGCACCTCTTAATCTACCTCAACGTGTGTTTGGGTGTGTCTGCTTCGTTCATGTTCATCAAAACCATCGTGATAAATTGAATGTGTGTTCCCTCCAATGCGTCTTTGTTGGCTACTCTGCTACTACGAAAGGGTATCATTATCATCATCATCCCTCTCGGCGATTCTATTGCACCATGGACGTGACGTTTTGTGAGAATGAACAGTATTTCGGTTCACGTCGAGGGGAGAGGGACACTGTTGTCGAAGCTCCCAATCTTCTTCTTCCTATTGTGGCTTCACAACCACCTCCCATGACTGTCTCTGGCATACCTCCTCTCGAGAATCAACCTACCGTGTTTGTTGCTCTATCTCCTACTCCCGGGAGCCTTATTCCTCCTCTTCCTCTGGTCTATCATAGACGCAACCCTGGTGCTTCGGTGTTACAACCCCCAGTCATTCCACCACCGCAGGTATGCTCTTCTGACTCAGGTTCTGATGACGAGCTTCATCACCCTCTTATACAGCCAAAGCGGAACTCAACCTCAGCTAAATACCCATATACCAATTATATCACATATTAAAATTTGACAAAGACACATAAGGCTTTCATCTCCTCCTTAGATTCTATTCGCATTCTTAATACTTGACAAGAGATATATGTGTGGCGCAAGGCAATGAAAAAAGAGATGTTGGCACTAGAGAAGAACCAGACTTGGACACTCACCCATCTTCCCTCCAGGAAGAAATTTGTTGGTTCCAAAAGGATGTTCTCTGTTAAACAGAATCAAGAAGGGGTTGTTAAGAGATACAAAGCAAGGTTAGTTGCTCAAGGATATACTCAAACTCCGGGTGTGGACTATCATGAAACGGTTGCACATGTTGCCAAGATGGAATCCATTTGTATCATTTTATCATTTGCTGCATGTTTGGGATGGGAGTTGCAACAACTTGATGTCAAGAATGCCTTTTTACGTGATCCTAATGAAGAAGAAGAAGCCTATATGAGGGTTCCACCTGGTTTCGTAATGATAGGATCTGAAGGAAAGTTGTGTCAACTTCAAAAAGCTCTCTGCGGTCTAAAGCAATCCCTCGGGGCATGGTTTGGGAAGTTCCAAAACGTCATGATTTTATTGAGAAAGTTTGACAACGCAACATAGGCTAGTGGTGCTGGATGTGCAAATTAAATATAGTAACTTTAAGAGAAAGACAAAAGTGTTGCCAAAAATTCGGTGGTGGAACTTGATGAAGGAAAAACAGGTTGCTTTCAAGGCAGCAGTTATAGAACGACTAGTTGATGAGCCTTATGTTGATCCTAGTGTCGCATGGGAAGTTATGTCTTCTCATTTAAGGATAAGTGGAAAGAACGTACTTGGAGAGTCAAAAGGTCGCGCGCCCCCACAAAAAGAATCTTGGTGGTGGAAAAAGGAATTGCAAGACAAAGTGAGGGCCAAGAGGGTCAGCTACAAAACATTATATGCTTGTAGGAATGATGAAAACTTGACAAAGTATAAAGTCGCCAAGAAAGAAGCTAAAAATGCAGTAAGTAAAGCAAGAAGTCAAGCTTATGAAGAATTTTACAAACGACTAGATACCAAAGATGGAGAGCGCGATATATATAAAATTGCGCGAGCTAGAGAGAGGAAGACAAGAGATTTAAGCCAAATTAAATGCATAAAAGATGAAACAGATACGGTTTTGACGGATGATGTGGCTATTAAGGAGCGATGGAAAAGATACTTTTATCAACTATACAATGAAGGAAAAGATAATGAACTGAACTTGGAAGAGTTAAGTAAATCGGAGGAGTATAGAGACATAACTTTTTATCGTAAAATTCAAGCATCAGAGATAGATGACGCTCTGAAGAAGATGAAAAATGGAAAGGCGGTTGGACCAGACGATATACCCATTGAAGTATGGAAATGCTTAGGGAGGGAAGGAATTTTATGGCTTACAAGTTTCTTCAATAAGATACTGAAGACAAAAAGGATGCCAGACCAATTGAGAGAAAGTATTTTGGTATCTTTGTATAAAAACAAAGGAGATATACAAAATTGTGTCAATTACAGGGGAATTAAATTAATGAGTCATACTATGAAACTATGGGAACGAGTAATAGAGAGACGAGTTAGACGAGAGACTAGCATCTCAGAGAATCAATTTGGATTCATGCCAGGGAGGTCAACCATGGAAGCTATACATCTCTTGAGGAGACTCATTGACAACTATCGGGAAAGACAAAAAGATTTGCATATGTTGTTTATCGATCTGGAGAAGGCATATGATAGGGTTCCAAGAGAGTTCTTGTGGAGAGTCTTAGAAAAGAAAAGTGTAAATGTATCATACATTGACGTAATCAAAGATATGTATACAAATTCAGTGACCAGGGTGAGGACATCTGGAGGATTAACACAGGAATTCCCTATCGCTGTTGGCTTACATCAAGGGTCAGCTTTAAGCCCTTACCTCTTTACCCTTATCTTAGATGAGCTCACCGGACATATCCAGCAAGCAATACCTTGGTGTTTATTATTTGCAGATGATATTGTTTTGGTCGATGAGACGCGCGAGGGTGTAAACGCGAAACTGGAATCTTGGCGAGACACTTTAGAAAAGAAGGGTTTTAGGTTGAGCAGGACAAAGACAGAGTATATAGAGCTTAAATTTAGTAGTGCAAGAAGGTCAGATGACTCCGTCATTAAATTGGGTGACCAAGATATTTCCCGCAGTGAGTGCTTTAAATATCTGGGATCGATAATTCAAAAAGATGGAGGTGTAGATAAAGATGTGATTCATAGAATCCAAGCAGGTTGGTTGAAGTGGAGAGGCGCGTCTGGGATCCTATGTGATCGTAAAGTACCACTAAAACTTAAAGGCAAGTTTTACCGTACTGCAATTAGGCCTACAATGCTCTACGGTTCTGAGTGTTGGGCAGTGAATGGTGTACACGAGCAAAAAATGGGAGTCGCGGAGATGAGAATGCTTAGGTGGATGTGTGGTCACACGAGACTGGATAAAATTAGGAATGATTGTATCAGGGATAAGATAGGAGTGGCGCCAATTGTAGAGAAGATGCGAGAAGCTCGTTTAAGATGGTTTGGACATGTACATAGGAGACCATTAGAGGCACCTGTTAGGCGTTGTGAGAGTTTAGTCACTAGACATGTTAAACGGGGGAGGGGTAGACCAAAAAAGACTTGGAATGAAACTATAAAGAAAGACATGATGTACTTAGGCATTAATGAGACTATGCTTAAAGATAGGGCGCAATGGCGACAGAGGATCCATATAGCCGACCCCACTATGGTGGGATAAAGGCTTGAGTGTTGTTGTTGTTGTTGTACAAACAGGGTGACTTTGATCATACCCTATTCGTGAAAAGGAAAGCAGAGAAAGTGACTATTCTCATTGTCTATGTTGACGACATAATCATCACGAGAAATGATGCTGCAGAAATCACATGGCTTAAGGCGCGTCTGTGTTAGTAGTTTGAAGTTAAAGATCTAGGAAAGTTGAAGTATTTCCTGAGAATAGAAGTTGCACGCTCTGAGCGTGGAATCTTCATTTCTCAGAGGAAATATGTCATATCTCTTCTAGAAGAAATAGAGATGTTTGGTTGTGCTCCTACTAATATTCCCATGGAAGTAAATTGTACGATTAATTAATAGAAGGATAGTGAGAAGGTGAACTCAAGCTACTAAAGACTGGTGGGAAGGCTGATCTATCTCTCACATACTCGCTCGGATATCACACATGTTGTTGGGATCCTTAGCAAATACATGCATTCTCCCAGATTGCGGCATCATGAAGTTTTCATGTGTGTGCTACGGTATTTGAAGAACACTCTTGGATGTGGAATTCTATTTTCCTGGAATAAACAGTTGTATGTTGAAGTTTATACAGATGTTGATTGGGCTGGAAGTCATGATGATAGAAAGCCCACCACCGGTTATTGCTCCTTTGTTGGAGGGAATCTAGTGACCTGGCAAAGTAAGAAATAAAATGTTGTGGCAAAATTCAGCGCAGAAGCAAAGATATGACAATATCACAAGGAATATGTGAGGGGCTCTAGCTTAACTCGATAATGCGGGATTTGTGACTACAAACTGGAAAGCCTATCCGATTATACTGCGACAACAAAGTTACTATCAATATTTCACATAATTTTGTTCAACGTGGTCGAACAAAATATGTCGAAATTGATACACTTTATCAAGGATCACTTTGAAAAGGGCAATGTTTGCACTCCCTAGATCAGCTAGCAGACATTTTACCAAGTGCCTGAGCTGTGATATTTTCAAGGACAATATTACCAAGTTAGGAATGTTCGACATATACTCTCATCTTGAGGGGGAGAGTTGAATTTAATCATTTGTAACATATTGTAAAAGGCCCACAATAAAAGCTCATGATAAAAGACCCATTTATTTCTATTCTTGTTAGGCTCACTCCCTTTGTGTATATATATGGGGGCAGCTCCTTGAAATGTATTTTATCTCATTATTTCTGAAGTGGACCAATAATTAAGGGTCAATAGATTGTCATAAGTGGGGCACTAATTGAGAATCCACCTTCCTCCATTGTTCCCGTTCATTAACGGTTACCTCTTCTACTTTCTAGATTAAATGATCGGACAAACCTTGACTAACAAATTGCAATGGCGGCTTGTCAATTCATGTAGTTCATGTTAGTGAATTTTTCCAATGTTATGGAAGTGTCAGCTAAAGGTAAGAGACATTGGACCTTTGTACATGGGTGCAGGAGGAGCGCTTGATACATCAAATACGAAAGCCCTGTAAACCGATAAACAGACAAAAAGAGGAGACAATCGATCGATTAACAAGCTCTGGACAAGGGAGAGTTGAATCGAGTGAGCAACTGGATTTGCAAGATGAAACTAAGACGGGAGCTGCGAGAAGAAGCTAAGATAGGATCTGTGAGATGAAACTGAGACGGGATTTGCGAGATGAAATGAGACGGGATATGCAGGATGAAACTAAGACGAGATCTATGAGAAGGCTTCCAAATTGACGAATCAAGTAATCAAAGCAAGAACGAAATAGTTGATGTGTTGATGAGACGGGATTGTCGAGATTGGTTGACGAGTGCAGGATTGTTGAGGATTGGATTGTTCGGAATGATCAATGATGGAGGGATACATGAGGATGGGATTGCCGAGAATGATCGATGACGGGAATGAATATAACGGACTGAAGAATCGAAGATATGTCGAGGATGATCGTTTGTGAGATCTTGATCGATGACTGTCCAGGACGGGATCGACGATCGATGCGAATAGCGGGATCGGAAAAAACACTGCGATTAACCTAGCGTGTCGCTGTGATGCCATGTTAAGTATGAGATCCTTTCTTATCTCTCAATGTACAAGAAACAATCGAACTCCTCATTATATGGATAGAAGGTAAAAACTATTACTCTATACACCCAATGTGGGACTAAGATAAATACAAGATAAAGTAAATGTGTAACATCTCACACGCTCTTACATATACCTTTTCTTTCAAAAGGAAAGAATAGAAAGGCAATGCAAAGCCTTACAAAGACGAGTCAGTTACCCATCTCCTCACCAATTTCTGCAATAAAGAAGCAAGATTGCTCATGGCAACTTCTGTGTTGATTAGAGGAAGCTCAATGCTAAAATTATAAAAGATAAATTTGTTATTTTTGTGGTGGATGAATCCAATGCTGAGATACATGGAGCATGATTCTTTACCAAAATGGGTCTCACTAGTTATCATCAAATAAGGATGTGGCCTAAGGGTAAGGAGGAGACGGCTTTGCACCAATCACGCTCTCTTTGAATACTCGATTAGGTCGCATGAGCTAAAAAAATACTTCGACATTTCAAGTGTTAATGAACGAAATATTTTGAATACACCTTCAAAATTTTGTAATCGTTTTCTTTTATGACATAAAGGCTTGAGTGTTGTTATTATTGTTTTCTTTTATGACATAAACGCTTGAGTGTTGTTATTGTTTTCTTTTATGACATGACATGCTAATAGATAGGAAAACTTGGGTTGAGCATCTTCAGCACATCAATCAAAAGTAACCAACCTTTCAGGATTTGGCAACCCCCAAGTATATTACTTGGGCCATGCTATCAATGATGTAGGGTTTCAGCTTAACATGGAAAGGTATTGGTCGTTATGGAATGACCTAAACCACAATAAGTCAAAGGCTTACAGGGTTACCTCAGACCGGCGGATACTACAGGAAATTTACTATGGGGTATGGGGATATTAATACACCACTTACAAATATGTTTAAGAGCAATACTTCTACTTGGTCTGATGTTACACTTGACTTAATCTCCAATTTTACGATTTTATACGCCATCACTGACAGAATCAAAGAGGAGACTTGACTGACCCATTGGTCCATTTTGAACCAGATGATTTAGAACAAGAGGTGGATATAACTATTACCCACTCCATTTATCTCTATGATTCTCGCTATAATATAAAACTACACACATGAAGGTGTTAAAAGGCTTCACAATGCATCCTTGCTGATTTTTACTTGAAGGAGAAAAAGAAAGAGTACAGGAATTAGTCATAGCTTTTTGTCTGTCAACAAAACATATCATTTGCATTTGGCAGGACTCTTACAACTATTCATTATTCCAACTTGAGTGTGAGCAGACATTTCCATGTATTTTATAGAAGGCCTACCTCAATCCAAAGGTAAGTATATATTGATCATAGTGTGGATCATTTTTCCAAGGCAACGCATTTTTTTCCTTTAACTCATCCTCTTATCCAGCCACGACGGTAATTCACATGTCCTTCAAAAAAATCATTTTCATGCGTTACTAGAGACCATTGTTTATGATTGTGATTAGGTGTTCACTAGTTGATTCTAAATGAAGTTCAACCATAGTGGAATAAAACTATGTCTTTCTACAGCATCTCACCCACGTTTAGATGGACAAACTGAGATTGTTAACCACACTATTGAGATGCATTTAGGTTGTTTTGTGAGGGGATAATCAAAAGTATTGGAAATCTTGGGAACCATTGGCAAATTATTTTTACAATACATCTTACCATTCGTCCCTTCAAACTATGTCCTTTCCAGTGGTGTACGATTAAGAAGATCCTTGTTATGTATCCTATACTCTGAATTCAGGATCAAGCTTCCCAACATTGTGATCAGATATCAAAAACTGCCCCTTCACCTCCAACAAGCTTAAGATTGCATGCGAAAATAATATGGAGGACACCATCATGATATTAACTTTGCACCAAATGAATGTGTGGCTAAATTTACAGTCACACCAGCAATTGAAGTGTTGCTATGCCTGAATCTTAAACCATCATCTATATTTTATGTTCCCTTCAAAAAGCTAGGAAAGATTGGACAAGTTAAGTGCACATTGGAGCTACCAACGGATGCCAAGATTTATGTTTTTCATATTTTAGTTCACAAAAGATTTATCACAAGACGCGCGAGGGTGTAAACGCAAAACTTGAATCTTGGCGAGACACTTTAGAAAAGAAGGGATTAGGTTGAGCGGGACAAAGACGGAGTATATAGAGCTTAAATTTAGTAGTGCAAGAAGGCCGGATGACTCCGTCATTAAATTGGGTGACCAAGATATTTCCCGCAGTGAGTGTTGTAAATATCTAGGATCGATAATTCAAAAAGATGGAGGTGTAGATAAATATGTGATACATAGAATCCAAGCAGGATGGTTAAAGTGGAGAGGTGCGTCTGGGATCTTATGTGATCGTAAAGTACCATTAAAACTTAAAGGCAAGATTTACCGTACTGCAATTAGGCCAGCAGTGCTTTACGATTCTGAGTGTTGGACAGTGAATGGTGTACATAAGCAAAAAATGGGAGTTGTGGAGATGAGAATGCTTAGGTGGATGTGTGGTCACACGAGACTGGATAAAATTAGGAATGAATGTATCAGGGATAAGACAAGAATGGCGTCAATTGTAGAGAAGATGTGAGAAGCTCGTTTAAGATGGTTCAGACATGTACATAGGAGACCATTAGAGGCACATGTTAGACGTTGTGAGAGTTTAGTCACTAGACATGTTAAACGAGGGAGGGGTAGACCAAAAAAGACTTGGAATGAA
Organism: Dactylorhiza incarnata; assembly: GCA_033032865.1. NCBI lineage: Eukaryota > Viridiplantae > Streptophyta > Magnoliopsida > Asparagales > Orchidaceae > Dactylorhiza > Dactylorhiza incarnata. The sequence continues at coordinate 1,707,715 of JAWHQI010000338.1, forward strand.
ACTATAAGGAAAGATATGATGTACTTACGCATTAGTGAGGCTATGATTAAAGATATGGCGCAATGGCGACAAAGGATCTATATAGCCGACCCCACTATGGTGGGATAAAGGCTTGAGTGTTGTTGCACCTCTAACCCGCCACCTCTTCCACTGATTGTTGGTGTTCGGGTGGTTAAGTTGCACCTCGAACGCTCCATGTCAAATTTTTATGTCTTCAAAAGGGCATATCTGACATTCTTATTCATTGGGAAGACCTTTTTGAAGAAGAAGAAGAAGAAGAAACAACTTTGAAGTATTGTTATGAACACTTTCTGGGGCAAGGCATACTGAAGGAAGTGGGAAATGAAATTTGACACTAGAGCATGCGATGAAATAATTTAATTAGGCTTATTTAATTTCTTTTGGTTGTTAGGACAATTCAGTTTAACTTTAGTTGGTTTATCTTCAATTAATTCAGTTATTAAGGGACGCTTTATTTATGTTTTCACTTTTCAGCTGGTTTATTTTTGCATGGCTTTAACCAAGACTATTTTTATTTAAGCCATATTGTACTGGTAGGGTGTTGGGAAAAACACCCTTGTGATTTATCTTACAAATTATCTTAAAGTGATTTCATAATCTATGATGTATTACTTATGTTGTATAGAAAGGGTAAATTGGTCATTAGATGTCCTAAGATATCACAATCACACTAGAGTGTCAAAACCATTCCAAATCAAGCACAAAATTCAGTTGAGTTAAACTTGCGTCGAATAGAAGTCGACGCAACTTCGACTACAAGTAGAAGCAACTTCGAATACAAGTAGAAGTAACTCAGACTGAAGTCGAAGTATAGTTGAAGTCGACGTAAAGTCAAGATGTACTCGACGCAGAAGACAGAGCTTGTCAAAGCAATATCAGAAGTCGGCGCAACTTCGACAAGAATTCGGCGCAGAAGATGAAGTTTAAGTCCAAGTTTTCAACTCGACGGATACGTCGACAAGGATTCGACGCAAGTCGATATCTAAGTTCAGTCAGAGCTAAGAAGGATTTTGAAGTTGCTTCTATAAGAACTAAGAGGTGCGTCGAATAGAAGTGAGATGAATTCGACGCTACTTCGAATACAGACAGAAATAGTATGTTTTTCTACTGTCGTTATCTAAAGCATTTCCAGAAGGTATCCAAGGCTAAAATCTGTTTTTTAACGGCTCGTTTATTGCCAAGAATGGAATGAAGTACGCCAGAGAAACACTAAAGACATTTTTGGAAGTTATTCAAATTAGATTGACGGGTCGGAAAACAGAAATAGAAAGAAATACTTATTGTCCAATGGATATTCCTTCTAAGGATAGAACAGAAGATGAAACAATTTCAAACTCTATTCGACAAAGAATAAATATACAGAAGAAAGAAGAGAACAAAATTAAGAGATTTATTCAGTCTTCTTCTTCTTCCTGAAGCTCTCTCCCTCAAACAAGAAAAGAAGAACAACTATGTACAGGAATAATAAACAAGACTGTTGCTTCTTCTTCATATCTTACAGCAGGAAGCAAACTAGAGTACATAGATCATAAGGATCAAAAGCTCATAACCCTTGCATTCTTCTCTACCATAAGCAAGGGTTCATTATATACAGATCCTAAAGAACATCAAAAGACAGCATCCTGTGTGATAGTTGTAGAAGGATTCATACAGCAGAATCCTCCTCTTCTTCTTCTTCTTTACTTCTCTATCTTTATTTGTAACTGAGAAAAGAGTCCTAAGAATCCCTCTCCAAAGGATTCAGTTGGTTCTAAGAGTCTCCTTATCAAAAGAGTCAGTTGTTTGGTTCTAAGAGTTTCCTTATCAAATGACTCGGTGGTTCTAAGAGTCTCCTTATCAAAAGACTCAGTGGTTGGTTCTGAGAGTCTCCTTATCAAAAGACTCAGGCACATATAGTGCAATCCTACCAAGGTGGTAGAAGATTGGACTACTCACATTTTGGGAACCAATATAAAAATTATGTGTCTTTTGAGTTGTGCTTTTCTGTGTTGTCCCTTTATTGTTTACTGTTTTCTATTTTCTGTGTTTATTTTATTCTGTGTTGGTTGTGCTGATTGCATAGTTATTAGAGTAGTTTTTATTGTGTGTGCATATTTAGGGTAAAAGTTTTTAATCTTTATTCACCCCCCCTATAGAGAATACTCAGAGGTTACACTGTGCACTTTCAATTGCTATCAGAGGTAAGTTGATCATAAAAAGGCTAACACCTTGATCAAAAGATCTCCTTGCTCATATTTTATATTATAAAAATTATTTTTAGAAAAGGAGTTCTAAGGACTATGCATCAACAATATCACCAGTGTGTAATCTTAATAAGTTTACACTCTCGAAGGCCAGAATAAAATTGTATATGAACTCTATTGATGAAGACATCTTTGATGTCATTATTTCAGGTCCCCCAGCACCAGTCAGAAAGAATGTCAGTGGATATGTAACTCAACAAACTGTGCCTAGAGCTGAATGGACAGATGCTGAAAAGAAGCAGAAGGCATGTGATGTCAAAGCAATGAATATTCTGGTGTCTACAATGTCTGATGACATTTTCCAGAAGGTTGCAGACTGCACCTCAGCCAAAGAGATCTGAGAATCCCTTTCCAGATTAGTTGAGGAAAGTTCTGATGAAAGAAATGACAGAAAGTCTCTTCTCATATCCTAATATGAGAACTTTCAGAAGAAGACTGGGGAGAGTGTTGCTGAAATGTATGATAGATTCAGCACCATTATTAATGAGCTAAGAAATCTGGATAAAGAGATTTCTCTGACAGAAATCAATGATAAGCTTCTCATGTGCTTCACAAGTACATGGGACTCAAGGATCTGGGCCATCAGAGAGTCCAGATGCCATAGAGAGATCTTCACTGATGTTTTGCTAGGAAAACTCAAATCCTATGAGTTACTATTGAAGAGCAGGGCTGAGACAGAGGCCAAAGAGGTAGTTTCAATTCCCATCCAAAGGAGTATTGCCCTGAAGGTTGTTGAAGGAGAGTCTTCCACTCTTGAAGATGAGATGTTCAGCCTTTTAGCAAGAAGATTCAGAAAGTGGGTCAAAACAGAAGATTCAAGAAGAAAAGAGTGGAGCTCAAAACCCACATTGAATAAGACTCCAAAGCAGGAAGTGATCTGTTTTTCCTGCAGAAAACCAGGACATATAGCTCCTGAGTGCCCTGAAGAGCAACAGGACAGGAGCACAAGAAGAAGAAGTCCTCCAAGAAAAAGGACAAGAAGAAGGGAAAGGGTTTCATTGCTGAAACCTGAAGTGATACAGAATCTGATTCAAGCTCCTCTTCATCTGAGAGTGATGAAGAAATTGCTGCTGAAATTGTCTGCATGATAGCTTTGGAGACTTCCAATGATGATGAAGAGGATCAGGTAAGTCTCTTTGATGATTTTGAATTTAATTCAGAAGAATTCAAAAAATACTTTAAGGAATTTTGTAATGATTTTCTTAAGGCTCAAAAAGAAATAAACAGTTAGGGAAGAGTTAGAAGACTTTAAAAAGGATGATTTGTATTCTATAAATTATGATTTGAGAAATCAAATTTGTAAAAAGGAATCAGAACTAACTGAACTAACTAATGAAAATTTAGCTTTAAAAGAAGAGCTTACAAAGACAAAAGTCTTTGAAGACTCACTCAATGGGAGGAGTCAAAAGCTCAAAGATATTACACAAAATCTCTCCATGAGATTTAAGCACCTAGGTCTAGGAGCAGACTCATCCACTAGCACAGAAGTCCCTAGTAGACCTGCCTGGAAAAATCCAATTAGATTTGTTAGACCTAGTGACTATCAAACAAGTGAGATGAGTGTAGTATTTAAGGATCAAGGCAATAATAATCCCGATAAAATCATTGTATTTAATAAAGTAAATTCTAATAGTGAGAAGAGACCTCTAGGGAAAAACAATTCAGAAAAACCAATAAATCTAAATCAAAAGGTTAAAGTCAAAAGTAGAACCATTAGACATTATGCAGACTTATTGTATTTAAATACATTTTATGTCCATTTCCAGTACCAAGATAATAAACCTAGGTTTAATAAATCTATTCTCTATCATCCAAAAGGATATCATGAAAGATCATTCTACTCTTTCATATCACCATATAATGGTAAAAGCAAATGGCCCAAGGTAACCTGAGTACCCTCTAATGTTTGAGTTACATGTGCAGGAAATTTAGGGTTCTTTCCTCAGAAATGATGAAAGAAAAGAGAGAACTCAATCTTCAATAAAGAACTACAAAGATTCAAAGGGAGTGATCTTGTCTCTGAAATCCTATGATATGTTATAGTTCATAAAAATAATCTTATAAATATTATTTTCTATAAAAACAATTGCCGGGAAAAACAGCAGAAATTTTCTAAAGCGGCAGAACTGTTAATTCAGAGCTGCGTCGAATAGAATTAGACGCACCATCGAGTTTTACTCGACGCTAGCTTCGAGAGCCACTTGAATTAGACAATTCGAATAGCATTCGACGCAGCGTTGATTACATATCGACGCATGCGTCGACTTAATAGTGACTGAATAATCTCGAAGGTACCTCAATTACTAATTGACGCAACGTCGACATGCCAAGCGCGCGCAGTTTCGCTTTTAGAAGCTGCTTCGACACATTTTGGCGCGCTGAATATTAATCTTTGTCGACGGTGTTTCGAATACAACCCCAAGTTGCGACGAATCGTCTTCTTTTAAGCAGCTTAGACGTCAGATTTGTTACGCTTTCGAATTCTCTCTTTCTTGCTCTCGTGTTTTCCTTCTCTCCAACTCTCTTGCGTTCTTGCTCTTGTTTCTCTCTCTCTCTCTCTCTCTCTCTCTCTCTTCTCTTTGCAGGTACATCACTACAGATTTTATGGCACCTCCTAAGGTGAATTCAGGATTCGATGTGGATATTGAGTCCTTCAATACAGCATCTGACAACTTCAAGGCGTTCCTTGGATTATTTCATACTGCTGGGTTGACAAAGTTGATCTCAACTAGGTGCAAGATCTATGATGTCGAATTGACAACGTTTAAAGATAACATTCACTTTGGTGATGGATCACTCCATGGGAGTATTTCTGGAAATGATATCAGCATTACAGAAGAGGCATTATGTCACACCTTTGATCTACCTGCAGGTGATGATTCTGATGAGTTGACAAGTGAAGAGACAAGTAAGGCACTACAAATTATGAAGTTCAGCAAGGAAAAGGCCATCAATCTGAAGAAGAATGATGTGGTTAAGGAATATAGATTTCTAACAGATATAGTGGGAAAGGTGTTGTTATGCAAGATATCAGCACATGATGTCATCCCCAAGCAGCAGCTGCAGATCATGAGTGTTCTAGTCCTCAACAAGAAGATAAACTGGGGGAGATTTCTCCTGAAACTGATTGGCCACAAATATTCACATAAAGAAAATGCCTATATAAGAATTATGAGACAGGTGCTCTTCCACCATTATCCAATGGTGTGCAAGTTAAAAGGAGTGCATATTCCTCCAGGGAAGAGAATGAACATAGGGATCTTTTCCAAGTGGACCAGGCAAATTCTGAAGTCTGGTCAAGCTCCAACCTCTCCTCCTCCATCTCCATCTCCAGCACCAGCTTCTCAAGATCTTGGGAATTACATACCTAAGAGCACAAATAATGCTCCAGCTCAAGATCTCCATTCAAGTCCACCTGATACAACAACAGAGCCTAAACCACAGTTTTCTCTCCAACCACAACAACAACAACCATCCATCACCATCTGTGGTGAAAATCTTCCAGACATCCATTCTGGTCTTCTACCGCAATCTCTCTTAACTCCAAAAGACAATCAAGTAAATCCCCTATCCATCAAAATTTTCCAGACTTCAATGAAGATTCCACAGCACTTCCTCCAGTCATCCTATCTACACCTCCAAATGACACATTTCTTGTATTTACCACCCATTATACACCTTCCTTTGATGCTGAGCAAATAATTTTCAAAGCAGTAGGACTGTCTACTGGTACATTTACTGATTTGTTGGTGACTCATGCCAAAAAATTCAATAGAAAGTATCCTCAGATGAAGTCTTAGCTACAAGAATCAAAATAAACACTCTTGACACTCAAATCTTTTGTGTCCTCCTCAATGGTGACCAAATCTTTCTTAACCTCCCTTGTCAGTAAGGTTCAGAAGGAGGAGAATATACATGAGGAGGAGTTGATTGTACAAGAAAATGTGGGTGGCCAGGAAAAGGAAAAAGAGACTGGTCAAAATGCCCCAGATGCTGATGTTCCTGATCCCAACAGAACAGATGTTGATGTTCCTGATCCCAACAGAATAATTTTTTAGACAGGAATAGTCCAGGGGGAGCTTCTTGCAGTAACTCCTGGGGAAATGCCTGCATCAGACCAGGGGGAGCTTGGGGAGATGCCTGCATCAAACAATGGGGAGCCCTTAGAAGATGATCAGCTCTTGGATGAAGTGTCCAGAATTGCTAAGGAGACTGCTCAGACTGCTGAAAAGGATGCACAAACTCAGGGGGAGCCTCCCAAAGATGTTGATATTCATCAAGAAACCAACAGGACTGCTGAAGGAGAAGATGAGTCTCTGGTGTTTGCACCCAGAAATGTGACACCTCTGTTTTACTCAAGGAAAAGGAAAACTCCTCCAAAGGAGTAGAACAATACAGATGAACAATCTCTATAATAACTTCCCAGTAAACAAATTTGAAGTTATATAATTATGGAAGACAATTTGATCAATTGTGAAGCTTATCATGTTGATCTATGCTTATGTGCAATGAGGTTATTTTATGTCTTTTAAATATTTGTATGTACTTTGCTTTTATTCAACTGCATGTTTGAAATCACTTACATTATTTGTAAAATTTGTTAAGATAAATAGGGGAAGATTGTTGGGAAAAACACTCTTGTGATTTATCTTACAAATTATCTTAAAGTGATTTCATAATCTAGGATGTATTACCCATGTTGTATAGAAAGGGTAAATTGGTTATTAGATGTCCTAGGATATCACACTCACACTAGAGTGTCAAAACCAGTCCAAATCAAGCACAAAATTCAGTTGAGTTAAGCTTGCGTCGAATAGAAGTCGAAGCAACTTCGAATACAAGTAGAAATAACTTAGACTGAAGTCGAAGTATAGTTGAAGTCGACGCAACGTCGAGATGTACTCGACGCAGAAGACAGAGCTTGTCAAAGCAATATCAGAAGTCGACGCAACTTCGACAAGAATTCGACGCAGAAGTTGAAGTTCAAGTCCAAGTCTTCAACTCGACGGATACGTCGATAAGGATTCGACACAACGTCGATATCTGAGTTCAGTCAGAGCTAAGAAGGATTTCGAAGCTGCTTCTATAAGAACTCAGAGGTGCGTCGAATAGAAGTGAGATGAATTCGACGCTACGTCGAATACAGACATAAATAGTATGTTTTTCTGTTGTCGTTTTCTAAAGCATTTTCAGAAGGTATCCAAGGCTAAAATCTGTTTTCTAACGGCTCGTTTATTGCCAAGAATGGAATGAAGTACTCCAGAGAAACACCAAAGATATTCTTGGAAGTTATTCAAATTAGATTGACGGGTCGGGAAACAGAAATAGAAAGAAATAATTATTGTCCAATTGATATTCCTTCTAAGGATAGAACAGAAGATGAAACAATTTCAAACTCTATTCGACAAAGAATAAATATACAGAAGAAAGAAAACAACATTAAGAGATTTATTCAGTCTTCTTCTTCTTCCTGAAGCTCTCTCCCTCAGACAAGAAAAGAAGAAGAACTCTGTACAGGAAGCAAACTAGAGTACAGAGATCATAAAGATCACAAGCTCATAACCCTTGCATTCTTCTCTACCATAAGCAAAGGTTCATTATATACAGATCCTGAAGAACATCAAAAGACAGCATCCTGTGTGATAGCTGTAGGAGGATTCATACAGCAGAATCCTCTTCTTCTTCTTCTTTACTTCTCTATCCTTATTTTGTAACTGAGAAAAGAGTCCTAAGAATCCATCTCCAAAGGATTCAGTTGGTTCTAAGAGTCTCCTTATCAAAAGACTCAGTTGTTTGGTTCTAAGAGTTTCCTTATCAAAAGACTCGGTGGTTCTAAGAGTCTTCTTATCAAAATACTCAGTGGTTCTAAGAGTCTCCTTATCAAAAGACTCAGGCACATATAGTGCAATCCTACCAAGGTAGAAGAGTGGACTACCCACATTTTGGGGAACCACTATAAAAATTATGTGTCTTCTGAGTTGTGCTTTTCTGTGATGTCCTTTTATTGTTTACTGTTTTCTATTTTGTGTTTATTTTATTCTGTGTTGGTTGTGCTGATTGCATAGTTATTAGAGTAGTTTTTATTGTGTGTGCATATTTAGGGTAAAAGTTTTTAATCTCTATTCACCCCCCCCCCCCCCCCCTCTCTAGAGAATGTTGCACTGTGCACTTTCATAGGGCAGGACAAGTAATGAATAAACACAATTTTGAGGTTTATTACTCTTAGCCTCTGAACTCTTCAGGCCTTCCCAGATCGTACAACTTCACCGAACAGCCAATCTTCCTTAATTACAATGCATAAAGATTGGGTACAGAAGAGGAAGATCGGGAGAGGTTTATGTGGTAGTGGATGGGTTGCATGATGGCACTGATGGCGGCAAGGGCTCATCATGAGAGTTGAGGAGAGAACAAATGATGTGAACCAAGTGCTCTACGCCATCGACGCAAGCTTCAATCATTATGTGAGTATGGTGCATACACGCAGGCAAGGGATAAGGCAGACCGGACCAATGTTAAGAGCAATGTAGGAGTGGCGGCGTCGAGTGGTGTCGAATGGGAGGGGTAGATCTCGATTTGGTCGGTAGGTAGAAGGAGAATAGAGAGTGAGAAACAAGTTCAGCATAACACTTAGTTTTAAGATTGTAAATTTCGATGCCAAACCAATACAGTATTCTGACTTCAATAAACTCCAAGTATCAATTGCAGCCACTAGTTACAATGCATAAATACTAATGAATACTTGGACACCCCTATTACTTTCTTACTTCCAAAAGGCGCATAACTCTTTGACCACCTATCAAATAAAAACTCCAAAAGACAACACTCTTGTTAACTAAATACTCCATATAACTCCTATTCCAAAAGATAACTCCTTGGACTTTTCATGACCAGAAACAGATGGTTTTCCTCCTTGAATTAACCTTCCAAATTCTCGTTGGGTGGGGGCTGGGTTCATTCGCATCAGGCTGAGGATCACTCTATGGTAAAGGTAAAGCAATGATCAAGTATTCGAATTCTAACGGTTACAAAATAAAGATAGAGAAGTTACAAAATAAAGATAGAAAAGTAAAGAAGAAGAAGAAGAAGAGGATTCTCTATCTTAGTTACAAAATAATGATAAGAGTCTCCTTATCAAAAGACTCAGTTGTTTGGTTCTAAGAGTCTTCTTATCAAAAGACTCAGTGGTTCTAAGAGTCTACTTATCAAAAGACTCAGGCACATATAGTGCAATCCTACCAAGGTAGTAGAAGAGTGGATTACCCATATTTTGGGGAACCACTATAAAAATTATGTGTCTTCTGAGTTGTGCTTTTCTGTGATGTTCTTTTATTGTTTACTGTTTTCTATTTTGTGTTTATTTTATTCTGTGTTGGTTGTGCTGATTGCATAGTTATTAGAGTAGTTTTTATTGTGTGTGCATATTTAGGGTAAAAAATTTTAATCTCTATTCACCCCCCCCCCCCCCCCCCCTCTAGAGAATGTTACAATGTGCACTTTCATAGGGCAGGACAAGTAATGAATAAACACAATTTTGAGGTTTATTACTCTTAGCCTCTGAACTCTTCAGGCCTTCCCAGATCGTACAACTTCACCGAACAGCCAATCTTCCTTAAGTACAATGCATAAAGATTGGGTACAGAAGAGGAAGATCAGGAGAGGCTTATGTGGTAGTGGATGGGTTGCATGATGGCGCTGATGGCGGCAAGGGCTCATCATGAGAGTTGAGGAGAGAACAAATGATGTGAACCAAGTGCTCTACGCCATCGACGCAAGCTTCAATCATTATGTGAGTATGGTGCATACACGCAGGCAAGGGATAAGGCAGACCGGACCAATGTTAAGAGCAACGTAGGAGTGGCGGCGTCAAGTGGTATCGAATGGGAGGGGTAGATCTCTATTTGGTCGGTAGGTAGAAGGAGAATAGAGAGTGAGAAACAAGTTCAGCATAACACTTAGTTTTAAGATTGTAAATTTCGATGCCAAACCAATACAGTATTCTGACTTCAATAAACTCCAAGTATCAATTGCAGCCACTAATTACAATGCATAAATACTAATAAATACTTGGACACCCCATTACTTCCTTACTTCCAAAAGGCGCATAACTCTTAGACCACCTATCAAATAAAAACTCCAAAAGACAACACTCTTGTTAACTAAATACTCCATATAACTCCTATTCCAAAAGATAACTCCTTGGACTTTTCATGACCAGAAACAGATGGTTTTCCTCCTCCTTGAATTAACCTTCCAAATTCTCGTTGGGTGGGGGCTGGGTTCATTCGCATCAGGCTGAGGATCACTCTCTGGTAAAGGTAAAGCAATGATCAAGTATTCGAGCTTCGGATTGGTTGGTGAGTGTTGGTGTAATAGGAGCTTTGCTGCTTAACAACAATTTAAATCGCAAGTTTCATTTGGTTTCAGAACAGCTTCCACACATTTCTTCTTTGACAGAAGCTTCTGAACACGCACTTTTCCTCTCCTGAGAATAACACATCTTCTCTCCCTTCAGCAACAACATCCAGGCCAAGCTTTCACAGCATCCTAGCTTCCTGCACCGTGGCTTCTCCTCCTTCCTTTGCGTCAAGCAGCATCCTCATCGACAGTAAGCTACCTCGACCTCAACTCCTTTTGTGACTGGAATCTGCCTTTTACAATCCTCCTCGAAGACCACAGTTCTTCAATGATGCAGAATCTATACTGCCCCACTTATTCCTTCTTCAATGATGCACGCTCCTTCACTTGAAATGGCAACTCACTACAGTTCTGCGAGCTTCATATTCGATATAGGTTTCAATATGAGACAGTGCACAGTTATCCCCATAACTCAATTATTCCAATCGAAAGCATAATATCTTCCATAATCACAAGAACCCCATGCTTCCTTCTGAGCAGTATATCCATTGTTTCTACAGGAACCGCCTGACTGCTCCTTGTGTAGCTACGACATAACAAACTTCAACAAATGCATAGAGCCAATATAGCAGTTTCTGTTTTCTTGTCACTGAGTTTTTTGTAGCAGTACGATCACGACATCATATATTGGGCACGAGACAACATAGTGGAGTTAAAGGAAAAGCTTTAAACCATTGTAATGAAACTATTGAAGTGTGATCTGATTCAAAGGGCTCCAGAACCTGAAAGGAATCCATTTGTCGTGCTTGGCAAAAGAGATGTCGAAGATAATAAGCATATAGATCATCATATGTTCTTTATCATGGGCAAGGGAAAAGAGTCTGTGTCGATGGTCCCACTTCTCAACACTCTGGAGATGTTATTTGAAGAGTTCAAAGGGATGAAATTTGATAATCCATCAGATGAACTCTTCCAGCACCAAGACGACAAAGAATCCAACCAAGATAGTGTTGACTTGGCCCTCCATAATCATGTTCTAAATGTTGAACCGGTGAAATATCTTATTGATTTTTGTACTACAAAAGTTGAAATTAGCCAATTTGGGGATGATAGAAGTGAACTACACGGAGATGAAAATTGGCTTCAACTGGAAAGGCTTGCCCAAGCTCCTTTTCCTAATTTACTAAACAGAGATGCACATTCTCTTAACTTTTAGTTAGCACTCGAGCCATCCAAATGAGAAGACCTTCTTTAGCTTCTATTCATCGAATGACAAGTATCTTAATTCTCTTGGAGACTATGCCGCTACTCCTTGCAAGTCTTTGACTGAGACTCGGAAGCTAAAGCCGGATGCATACAGGTTTTATATGTAGTATCGATGATGGGGTGGTAAAATAATAAGCAAAAAAGAGTGGCATGAAGAAATTAATAGTTTGAAGATAAAGAAGATGTGTGGTCTAGCGATTGAGCTAAAATCACCATATGAAAATCTAAAGCACACAACTAACTCGAAGAAGAGTTCTTTTGAAACAGGGGAGGCTGAAGTAGCGGATCTCAATGCATCATCTAGTTTGAGCACTCCCCACCCTCGATCAAGTAGTAATGTCTCATCATTGATATTTTTATAGTTGTTTGTAATATTTGGATTTACTTGTAATTTTCCATTATTTATTTTTACTTTTGAAATGACATGAAATGAAAATTGTGTGTAGGGTTAGTGAGGGAGTTATCATCCAAGAATTCTGAGTCATGGATTCGGTAACTCTGATGATAGTCATTGCATAACGTTAGCGGCACCCTAGCGAACTTCGTGTAGCATCTCGCATCACTAACAGAAGGTAGAGTCTTAATAAAGTAAAGAGGACTAGCAACATGGACATGTGTACAATGGAGATATGCACAGGCTGCACAGCAGGCAACTAGAATAATCTTGCCCTTAATTTGAGATACTGGAATTTTCTATAGCTTGATTCTTAGATATTGGGTGTGAGATTCAATTCAAGTTACCGCTTAGAAGAGTATCCTACAAAAGGTAGATGCCCTGAGAGAGTCTTGAAAAAAAACCAAAACAGATCACCATACCCGAGAAAAATGTTACTGTTAACAAACATAGCTTCATGTGAAAAATCAGCATAATTTCAACATGAAGGATTCACTAGCCTTATCAGTATGCAGAGAACATTTAAGAATCTGCCTACATGACAGTCAAGTCTTATTAGCTGTAGGAAAGCATGGATCATTCCGAATCAGCTGTTTTATTTCCATGGCAGTTTGACTTTGTGAGTTTTGATGGGTATTATCATGTGTTACGTAGCTTACAGGACAGTCAGCTTCATTTTTTCCATGGATGTCCCGCTTTAAATTACACCATGATCTGGTTATTATTTATATCCTATCAGTAATCATGCTTTTCTGATCCCTTCCTGTTTATAAATAGCATAGGTTGTAAAATGAATTTGTTGACAAGATTTACAAATATATAAATAGCATGTAAAATGTCCAGTACCTGCAAAATGACCCCACGAACGGCTCTTGAACATGCAAAATTTGTTTGCATATAGTGTACAATGTCCTACATGCATACGTGAAAGAGTTGGTAACTTATATTTCCTCGAAACTTAATTGAAAGCAATAAAATTGCAAGTCATGTCCTACCTGGCAACCAGTACTATGCCCAAGTAACACAACACCTTCAGAATTTTCTTTGTTTATTAAATAATCAATAAGCTGGTTTAGCTCCATGGCGTCCTTAAAAACATATAATTAAATTGTAAGTAAAATGGGAGCACAACATTTATGCAAGAGAGAAGAAGCAATGCAAGAATGTACAAGTAGAATCAACCTGACACTCTTTTTGCAAAAATAACAGACCTAACACCTCACCATACAACCTATTTTTAATATAAGATTTTGCCTCACTTGTTGAGTCATATACACGTCAAATCAGATGACACTCAAGAAAACTGTAGAAGCTTGTATGTATTTCTTATGTTATAAAATACAAGGAGGGAATACATATTTATAGGAGAGAAGAGAGGAGAGAAAATCCTATACACAATGTGGGACTAAAGGAGAGAGAGAAATAAATGCACTCATAAATACAATAATGGGCCTATCTATGGGCCTTTGATATGGGCTTTTCTAACACTCCCCCGCAAGCTGGAGCGTACAAATCGTAGGCGCCAAGCTTGGATAAGCACTGATGATAGAGAGTACTGGACAGTGCCTTTGTGAGGACATCCGCAACCTGTTCAGTAACCGGAACATGCTTTAATTCAATCTTCTTCATCTGGACTTTCTCTCGAATGAAGTGGCAGTCTACCTCAATATGTTTTGTTCTCTCGTGAAAGACGGGATTCTTGGTTGTGTATTGCAGCCTGGCTGTCACAGAGAAGGAGAGCAGGTGTGGGAAGCTTCATACCAAGATCCGTGAGAAGGCTTTCAAGCCACGTTAGTTCTGATACTACTGATGCCATTGCCCGATATTCTGCTTCAGCTGAAGATCGTGCAACTACTGCTTGTTTCTTGCTCCGCCAGGTGATCAAGTGTCCTCCAAAGTAAGTGCAAAAACCACTTGTTGATCGTCGATCATCTATGGACCCAGCATAGTCAGCATCTGAATATGCGACTAGATTTGGAGTTGAAGATGAGGTTTTGTACACAAGGCCTTGACCAGGAGCTGTCTTAAGATATCGAAGGATTCGTTCAACAGCCTGCAAGTGAGAACTCTGAGGGGCATGCATGTATCGGCTGACAATACCTACAGCAAATGATATATCTGGTCTTGTCACTGTGAGGTAGATCAATTTTCCGACCAGACGGCGATAATACTCCGGATTTTGCAGCAGAAGATCAGTGTCAGATGCCTGAGCAGAAATCTTGTGATTTACATCCATTGGAGTGTTGACTGGCTTGCATCCAGAGTAACCTGCATCGTGGAGAAGGTCGAGGCAGTATTTCCGCTGAGAGAGGACGAGACCATCAGATCGTCTGGCGACTTCTAAACCCAGGAAGTAGTTGAGATTTCCTAGATCTTTTGTCTGAAAGGCAGTGCTGAGATGTTGTTTGACCTTCTGTATCCCTTTGACGTCATCTCCAGAAATGACGATGTCATCCGCATAAACTAGCAGAATGACTGTTCCAGTTGGTTGATGGCGAATGAACAGAGAGGAATCTGCCGAGCTCTGTTTGAAACCAAGTACCCGAAGTTCCTTACTGAACTTGTTGAACCAGTTCCGCGGGGATTGTTTGAGACCATACAGAGATTGCAACAATAGGCAGACCAGTGACTCCCCCGTGGTCTCAAACCCGGGAGGTTGTTCCATGTACACCGTCTCCTGTAGATCGCTATTGAGGAATGCGTTTTTGATGTCCAATTGATAGAGGGGCCACCGTCGATGTACAGCAACAGAGATGAGCACACGAACGGTATTCAGTTTCGCCACCGGAGAAAAGGTTTCCACATAGTCAATGTCATGTTGTTGAGTATATCCACGAGCGACCAAGTGAGCTTTCAGCCGATCAATAGTGCCATTGGGAGCATGTTTGATAACGAAGACCCATTTACAGCCAACTGTTTTCTGACCCGGAGGGCGGGGTACCAGAGTCCAGGTTTTGTTTGCCCAGAGAGCTGTCATTTCCTCTTCCATGGCAGCGCGCCAGCCAGGGTGTTGGAGAGCCTCCTGCACTGAGTGAGGAATAGCCACAGTAGACAAAGAAGTAGCAAGAGTTTTAAGTGGAGGGGAGAGACGATGCAAGGATACGTAGCTCGCCATTGGATGAGCGGTGGACTCTGTTACCGGATCAGCAGGACTTGGAGCACCAGAGGACGAGGACGACTGCGCAGGGGCAACGGGGCGGGAAGTGTGTCGGGAATAGACCTGGATAATAGGCGGCCGGTAGGGAGGCTGAGTAGGGAGTGGTTGTGGCAGAGGTGGTGGAGGAGGCGTGTTAACCGGGATGATGGGTCGCATGACGGGTTGTGGGAGAGAAGGTGATGGAGAAGGTGTTGCTGGAGCTGGAAAGAATGGCAGATCTTCTCGGAAGGTTACGTCAGCGGACACCGAAATTTTCCGAGTGAGTGGAGAATAACAGACGTATCCTTTCTGTGTATGGGAGTAGCCAACAAACATTTGCTTAGTCGCTCTGGGATCGAGTTTGTCCGTAGATGGTCCCATGGAGTGGACGTAACACGTACAACCGAAGATTCGAGGTGTGAGAGGGAAGGCCGGAGTAGAGGGAAAGAGTAGACTGAATGGACTGGCATTGTTGAGTACGGAGGAGGGAATGCGGTTTATAATGAAGCATGCGGTAGATATCGCAAAGTTCCAATGGACCTTAGGAACGTTCATGTGAATCATGATCGAGCGGGCCATATCAAGGAGATGTCGGTTCTTCCGTTCGGCCACACCGTTTTGTTGAGGGGTGTAAGCACATGAGGTTTGATGAATAATCCCGAATTCAGAGCATAAGCTGGAAAACTCATTGCCAGTGTATTCGCGAGCATTATCGGCGCGCAGCGTTTTGACGGTGGTGGAGAAGTGAGTGCGGGTTTCAAGGATAAACGCCTTAAACACACGAGGTAACTCAGAGCGTTCGCGAAGTAAGTATAGCCATGTTGTGCGGGAGTAATCATCAATGAAAGTAATAAAGTAACGAAATCCAGAGATACTACAAATTTTATAGGGACCCCAGAGATCGGAATGAATAAGATCAAAAGGAGCGGAGCTCCGAGTACAAGTTGCAGGAAAGGATGAACGCGGCTGTTTGCCGAAAATACATGATTCACATTGAAATGTAGAAAAGATACATCGGGGAGTGCCTTCTTGAGGATAGGGAGGGGAGCATGGCCAAGACGCTGATGCCAGTCAGTAGAAGAGACAGAGGCGAGGATGGTGGGAGAGTCGTCGAGAAGGTAGAGCCCGTTGCGCAGCTGCCCTTTACCAATGGTAGTCCCCGTCCGTCGATCCTGTATCAGAAAAGAAGAACGTGAAAAATTGACGGAGCAATCCAAACCAGTAGTGAGACGGCTAACAGAGAGTAAGTTAAACGGGGAGCCCGGAACATGGAGTGCCGAGCGGAGAGAAATGGATGGGCTGAGAGATAGGTCAGCTGAGTCGGACACAGATACAGTCGCTCCATTGGCCACAGTGATATACTTCGGATGAGGAGCACCCGAATACGTTGGCGGCTGAAGAGAGGTGATATAATGAGTAGCACCCGAATCCACTATCCAGCGAGGACTAGTGGAGAGACAAACGATACCTGGGCTGGAGACGGAGGCGACCGAGGCAGGTGGAGTCATCATCCCTTGGAATTGCTGGAACTGTAGGAGGAGAGCCTCAAGATCGGCACGAGAGGCCGAGGAGCTATCGTCAACGACTGCAGCAGTCGGTTGTGGAGGAGGAGGAGGAGGGTTGCCAGTCTTCCGAAAGCAGGTGGACTCATAATGGCCATCACGACCACAGAACGAGCACTTCGGCCGTCCTCGTCCACCACGGCCCCTTCCACGGTAGGCCGACCGACCTCCTCGGTTAGAAGGAGGAGGAAATGAAGGAGTAGGGACATTTTGGAGAAGAACCGGTGAGGGAGGAGCAAGAGCCTCCAGAGGTTGTGATACTTTGAGTAGCATGGAGCAGACAGCCGATAAGGAGGGAGTGGGAGTCGAGGCCAAGACTTGTGCCCGAATACTCAGAAGATGTGGAGGAACACGGGCCATTAGCATAGCAATACAGACGGCCTCCTTTTGCGCGCGCTGAGTGGCATGATCAGAGGTGGGCGGCTGGTGTTGAAGCCATGCTTCGGAGAGTGACTTGACCCGAGCGACAACAGAGGTAATGTTTGGTCCACTGGTGTCCAGAGCCTGAAGGTCAGAGATAATGTCGAAGAGACTTTGAAGGCTGTCCTTGCCGGAGTATAAGGAGTGGAGCTCGTCCCACATCCCTTTGGCCGTGGGCAGGTACATGACCATTTCATATGGTTCGCCCTCCAAAGAGTTAAGGATCCAGGTCTGGATCCGACCGTCATTCTTGAGCCACTCAAGAGGAGTAGGAGCCGGGGGGTCATTGGTAAGATGAGCCAGAAGACCCTTGGCCTGGAGGACCCGGCGGATTGAGTGACCCCAAGGAATGAAGTTTTTCTTCCCGGAGAGGGAGAGAGTAGTAATTCGCAGCTCATCACGGAGCTCACTAGGAGGGTGTTGTTGGACGGTCTCAGTGGGCAAAGGCGAGGAGTGTTGTTGGACGGTCTCAGTGGGCAAAGGCGAGGAGTTCGCAGACGAGCCCATTATATCAGAGAAAGCGGCGGACTGCAGGGAAGAGATCAAGCCGGCAGGAAGGATAGCTAGACCGCACGGTCACGGTGAGCACACCAGGTAGAGGGATACGATCGCTGCTAAAAGCTCGGAAAAGGGAGCTCGCAGAGGAAGCGTGCTGGAGGTCGCTGGAGGTCGCGGGAGAGCGCGCTGGAGATCGTGCTGCTAGCAGAGGAGACCGCTGGAGAGCTTGCTGCGAGCAGACCGTGCGAGAATACCAGGAGGTCGCTGGAGATTGCTGCGAGGAGGTAGCTGGAGATCGCTACGAGCAGGAGGGCGCTGGAGATCGCTACCAGGAGGGCGCTGGAGATCGCTACGAGCAGAGGATTCCAGGAGGTCGCTGCGATGAGGTCGGCGGAGGAGATCGCTGCGGCTGGAAATCGCAAGAAGAGCTCGCGGCGGCTGGAGATCGCTGCGGCTGGAGATCACTGCGGCTGGAGATCGCAAGAAGAGCACGCGGCTGGAGATCGCTGCGGCTGGAGATCGCAGACCGCAGGAAAGGAGATCGTCTGAGCTGCTGCGGGCAGAGCAGAGAAGCGGAAGGAAGAGGAGATGGGTCCCACGCGCCAAAGGAAGCAGGCTATAAAAGCCAAGAATAGAGGGAAGCGTGGGAGGCTGGGAGCCATGCTGGAAGCAGCGGCAGGAGGGGCGGTCTCAGAAAATGAGATCGCCAGAGGTCGACAGGGAGGGTGGGCGGTCAGAAAACGGGAGACCGGAACTTTTGGACCTCGCTTTGATACCATGTAGAAGCTTGTATGTATTTCTTATGTTATAAAATACAATGAGGGAATACATATTTATAGGAGAGAAGAGAGGAGAGAAAATCCTATACACAATGTGGGACTAAAGGAGAGAGAGAAATAAATGCACTCATAAATACAATAATGGGCCTATCTATGGGCCTTTGATATGGGCTTTTCTGACAAAAACAAATACGAAATACTAACAAAACCATCGAATACTGCATTCAAGCAATACTTCATAGTGCAGCATCCCTTTGAGTGGTTAAAATTTACTAAAACTGATGGAGATGGTTCTTGAGAACAAGCACGCACACATTATTTTAATAAACAAAGGAGAACTCTGGGTATAATACTTAGAAAAAAAAAAGAGGAACCCTTTTCGATATCTGATTGCTTCCTATACCACCATAAGGACATTGTATCAGCTAAGTAATATGAAGCTTGTGTTATGGACCCGCGCTGGGAGTGACCTATCATCGCCGCCGCACCGTTCCACGCACGGACTAGGGAGACCGCACTCTATATCCACCGCAGTTTTATTTTTATCTTCCACAATTTCTATTTTTAATTATCATGTACGTGCATGTCACTTTCGCCCGGAGCTACTTATGGAAAACCATCTATTTTTGTAATTTCTATCCTTTCTACTTCAGGGAAGAAAGTGGACAATAATAGGCATGCAAAGTTACTTCAACATTTCTTTTCTCTCTCTAATTCTTTCTACCCCCCCCCCCCACACACACACGTCTGGTTACGCCTGTCACTCCCGCATGTCTGCTCCGGCTTCTCCCCTCTCGTCGATCATAGGTTTGTGTGGATCTAAAAAGGGGAACTCCAATCTCCTTCAAGACTTTCACCTCGCCCGACCACGAACGAGATCCCAATCGGGAGCTCCTATCATCTTGGTATCAAAGCCACCTCTCCGCTCCACGCGCTAATGCACCCCATAGTTATCATGCTTGTGTGTGTCATATAGGAGCCGATTGGCACCTCCATGCCCGCGCGGACCCTACAACATCCGCTCGACGCATTCGATACCGACTTCCCTCCGAACAGTCTGGCTTCCCTTGGACTCCTCCTGGGGGTGAATTCGCCGGACTCTACCCTCCTCCCGAGTAGTTCGGGACTCCTCCCAACTCCTCCCAGTGCTTCGTCCTTGCCGCCGTCTGTTCACATAGAGGACACACACGTATGTGCAGCCCAGGTGATGGAGATGTTTCACAAATTGATGACGAAACATTCAAATTTCCTAGAAGCCCTCACGGCCCGCAACGGGCGTGATCGCATTTCTCCGCCGCCACCTTGAGTCCTTCGGACTCCCCTCATGACGGGGTGTCGTAGCCCACCAACCAGCATTTCGTCCTCACCGTTCGGATGGTAGCGACATTTCCGATCTTCGATGGCCACGAAGATCCCTTCACATGGCTGACACGCTGTGAGCGTTATTTATGAACCAACGAACGTCATGGGAAGACTGGATCAATGTCGCATCATTCCATTTAATGGGATCCTCCCAGTTATGGTACTCACAGTTACAGCGGAAGAGGCCCCTTCTGACCTAGGAAGAGTTCAAGAGTAACTGCAACCTTCGCTTCGGACCCCCGCTGCGTGGCAATCCCATTGGATACTTCCTATCCCTCAAGAAGACGGGCTCCCTCGATGAATATCTGGAGAGGTGACAGGTTCACTTGTGTGCTCCTTCAGTGCCCCCGGCACATCAGGTGCCCATATTTACGGCTAACCTCCATGAGCATCTTCGCCTCAACGTGGAGTTTCAGACACCTGCCGATCTTACCACTGCTATGAGTATCGCCCGCCTCAACGAGAAATGTTTACTGATGGATCGACCTTACAGTAGTCGACGTGGAGGGGAAGGAGGGCGCCCCCAAGTCGACCATTCGTCGTTTATCATCACAGGAGATGGAGGACCGTCGAGCTAAGGGGCTTTGTTACAACTGTGATGATACCTATTCGCGTGGTCACAAATGCAATCGTTTGTTCTTTTAGGAGGTGGACGACCCATCAGAGGACGAAGAGGGGGATGACCTTAAAGATCTCGAGATTTCACTCCATGCAATTGACGGGCCACACTCAAGGGAAACCCTTCAGATCCCGATTCTCGATGTCGATCATCTCTTGGTCGCCCTCTTGGACACAGAAAGCACACACAGCTTCATTAGTGAGGAGACCGCCATACGACTCCACATGACAGTGATGAGCTGCCCCCGCCTGTGTGTCGTTGTGGCCAACGGGAGTACCATGGAGTGAATAAGTATTTTTCGGGTTGTGTCGATCGATGTGGAAGGGTGTATGATGGTTGTACACCCTGAGCCCTTGACGTGTAATTTCGATCGCCTCGCTGTGATATGGCATCAAAGAGGCGAACAAACAGTATGGCAGGATTATCTAACGAGAAGTCACATCGGGCTTTCTGCTTATCTCTCAGGCGAGACACGCATTGCAACCTCGATCACTTACTACAGGAGTTTAAGGACGTCTTGGTTCCTCCTCAGGGACCCCCTCCACCGCGCCGCAGGACCACCTCATTTGACTCCTACCAAGCATTGTTCCCATTGTGGTGCGGTCATATCACTACCCCTTCCGCCAAAAAGATGAGATAGAGTGTCAGTGCAATGTCATGCTACAGTAGGGCATCATTCGTCATAGCATCTCTCTGTTTTCCTCCCTGACCCTCTTAGTCCAGAAGAAAGACGGCATTTGGTGGTTCTGCGTCAACTATCATGAGCTGACGCCAAGATAGTGAAGGACAAATTACCGATTCCAGTGGTGGGGGAGTTGTTGGATGAGCGCCATGGCGCAAAATTTTTCTCCAAGCTTGACCTTTGCTCGGGCTACCATTAGGTGCGCATGGCCCCAGCTGTCATGGAGAAGACGGCCTTCCGAACTCAGTGCAGGGACTTTAAGCTTCTAGTGATGCCTTTTGGGCTCACCAATGCACTATTTACTTTCCAGGCCATGATGAATGAGGTATTCCATGAGCTTCTCCGTCATTATGCTCTTGTTTTCTTTGACGACATTTTAGTGTATAGCAAGACACTGGAAGAACACCAACAACATCTTCCAGGTGTCTTTGTGCTCCTCCGCCGACACCAACTCTTCTTGAAGTCGGCTAAGTGCACCTTCGGGACCGACAAAGTGGCCTACTTAGGTCCTATGATAAACAGCACCGGCATTTCGGCAGATCCCGAAAAGATCTGCGTGGTAACGGCATGGCCAGTTCCTCAGTCCCCTCGGGAGCTGCGGGGGTTTAATGGGCCGACGGGCTACTACAGTCGCTTCATTCAAGGCTATAGCACGATTGCGGAACTCCTAGTGGCAATGCTGAAGAAAAACGATTTCCTCTGGACTGATCGCACCACCAAGGCCTTTAAGGCCCTTCAGCAAGCCTTGATCACCACACCAGTCCTCCGCATACCAGAGTCCACTCAGGAGTTCCTGGTCGAGTGCAATGCATCGCAGCACGGTTGTGGTGTTGTGCTACAACATGCGGGACATCTAATCGCCCTTTTTAGTCGCAAGACGGCAGCTCACCATTAAAAGGTTACCACCTTACGATCTAGAGTTGATCGGTCTCGCCAAGGGGCTGCAACACTGGCAACAATACTTATAGGGGAGGCCCTTTCTGACCTGTACGGACCATTTCAGTCTCAAGTACTTACTGAAGCAGCGTCTCAGCACCACTCCCCAATGTTGTTGGGTGAGCAAACTTTTGGGCTTCGACTTCCGAGTAGAGTATAAAGCCAGCGCCCTAAACCGTCTCGCCGATGCTTTCTCTCGCAGAGAACAGAAGGACGGGGTCTTGTTCTCCATCTCCCTGCCCACCCCAGAGATCCTCCATCAACTACATCTGGAGACACAGGGTTCTTTCGTTCTCGTGAAGCCAAATCAACCGATTGTCGAAGGGCAGTTTCCCGCCCCTGATTGGTGCATGACGGCCAGGTGCGCTACAAGGGATGAATGTATTTGTTCCCTTCCTCTCTCCTCATCACCGAGATAGTGGACATCACCCACGCGTTGGGTTATGGAGTATAAGAGACTCTTCAGCCCATTCCCCGTGAATTCTTTTGGAAGGGACTGAGGCGCAGTTTCCAAGATTGTATTGCCTCCTGCATAGTTTGTCAGCTCCACAAGACAGAGCATCTTCATCCAGCGGGCCATCTTCAGCCACTTTCGATCCACACCCAGATTTGCGCCAACATATCGATGGATTTCATTGAAGGGTTGTTTGCATCTCGAGGGAAAATTGTTCTCTTGGTGGGGGTGGACCGTTTATCGAAGGGGGCGCACTTCATCGTCTTGAGCCGGTCACTGAAAGCATAAGGGGTTGCCCACGCCTTCTTCGCATAGGTTTTTCGACTCCATGGTTCACCCGAGCGCATTGTATCGGACCGGGACAAGGTGTTCACAAGCTACATCTGGAAGGGACTGTTTACCCTATGCGGACCATGATTTCCTTCTCGTCGGCTTATCATCGACAATCTGATTGCCAAACGGGGGTCATCAATCGGACAGTGAAGATGTACTTGTGTTGCATCACCGGGGATCATACTAAGGGTTGGTCTGATGGCTCTCATGGGTGAAGTATTGTTGCAACACATCCTACCACTCACCGCTGCTGACTACGCCTTTCGTCTTATCTATGGTCGGGATTCGCTTCGCTTACTGTCATACGAGAGCACCAATGCCTGTAATATCCTAAAATATTTAATCACATTTAGTGATGCATAATAACAAAGATCATAGATCATTAAGCATGATCGCAATGTTGAAAAATTACTAAAAAATATACATAAATTTAGTATTAAATACCAAATTGAGTCATATTTTAAGAAACGGAGTTTGTGGTTAGGCTCAAAATGTCGAAATACCGAAGAATCGATATATCATTTGCCGAAATCGGAGCTCATATGAAAATGTGCAATTTTGGCATGAAGTATGAACCGATGAGAATTTGGAAAAACGGAGCCCGCAGTTAGGCTAAGAACGTCGAAATACCAATGAATCGACAAATCATTTGCCTAAGTCGAAGTTTGTATGAAAAAGTGCAATTTCGGAGTGAACATATACGAATTTCGAGAAACGAAGCTGCAGTCCGACTCAGAACGTCGAAATACCTATTAATAAATATCTTATTTGCTGAAATTGACATTAAAAAGTGCAAATTCGGCAAGAATCGTTAAGAATTTGGGGAAACCAAGGCCGGATTTGGAATCAGGATGTTCAAAAATCCTAGGATAGGTATATTCACATTTTTTCGGCGACTGGGCGGTCTTTGGTGCTTGCCGGCGCTGGAAACCGCCGCCGCCGGCGTTAGCGGCACCGCTGCCTTAGCACGCCAAGTGGCGACGCTGCATAGTGTCGTACGGCGTTGTGCTGTGCTGCAAGGCGTCGCCGCATGGTTGCGCGCCACGCGGCAACAAACGCGCCGCCACGTAGCATCGCACGACTATATGAACATCACATGGCGCCACCATGGATGTGGCTACACGTCGCACCGTGCATGGCCGCCATATGCCGCCTCCATGGATGAATGACCATCACTTGGCGCTTTTCGGCCCTACGTGCCACCACCAGAGAGCCCAGTAAAGGGTGATTTGGTTTTTTGGACTTTTCGGGAGTTTTAGAGCTCGGATTTAGGCGGTTTTGGCAGCATTGGAAAGATATTATAAATACGGATCCATTGGAAAGTTCAAATCACTTCAAATCCTTTTTAGTTTCTCTGAAATCAGGAAAGAGTGAAGTAGAGAGGAGAGAGTGTCTGAACGCTGCAAAAAATTCGGGGAAGCTCCGGAGAAGATTCTAGATGGAGATTTCATCTTTAGTTCATGCCGAAGTGCTGCCTAAGTACTATTTTTTTGAAGTCAGCCCGAATTTTTTTAAAAGCATCGAAATACTTTCCGACACTAATTCAAGCGTTGAAATCGAGATAAGTGAAAAATAGTGAAGCATTTATGTCCTACGCTGGCTTTTATGTTGTGACATCTCTATTAGTGATTGTTATACCTAATGCCTAAATAACTATGATAATTCGTTTGGCATAACAAATGGTCGAGTAGCTTGTGTCCAAGCGATAATGAGGCCCCGAGTTTTAGAATGCATGCATTAATGATAGCATGAATATATTTTGAAAATTATCGTGCAAAAATATTAATAAAACTGGAGGATATCACGCATGTAGAATTATCGTAGTTTGACGAATATTAGTATTATTACACCAGTCATATGAGGGGTCATTTGAGACCAGACTGATCCATGGCTATCCGATCAGTTTTGGATAATGAGACCCCGAGTTTTAGAATCCATGCATATTGATAGTAGGAACATATTTTAAAAATTATCGTGCAGAAATATTAATAAAATTGAAGGATATCACGCATGTGGAATTATCGTAATTTAACCGATATTAGTATTATTACATCAGTCATATGAGGAGTCTTTTGAGACCAGGCGGGTCTGTGACTATCTAATCGGTTTTGGATAAAATTCAATGATGATAATTCGAGATGTGATGATAAGGCGTGCACTATATTATGAAAAAAAGTAAAATATTATTGTGTGATGATGTGTACTATTATGTTAGCCAAGTATTTGACTCTTTACCCGGGTCCCCTATATTTTGTGGGGGAACATCTCGGGAGTAGAACTCCCATCCGGCGGGTTTAGCCATCACCCGTAATCCAAGGGCGTTTGACCCTATCCTATAGGACATATATCATGAGAGTGACGCTCCTAACTGGCGAACTCGCTCTCCGCAGGATGGTTGGTCCAATCTGGCCTGTAAAGGCAGCGAGCCCTTTGGTTCGACCCATCGGCGTACTGTAAGTACTAACTAATAAATAAGCTATTTTCATTAAAAAAATTGTATTTTGATAAAAAGATAAAATATATGTTGATGTGTCTATCTAGGTTATTGCTTACTATTTTCATTGCATACTGTTAGAAAAGCCCATGTAATGGCCCATGTAGGATCCCAATTGTTTTTCTCTTCTCTTTAGTCCCACATCATGTATAAGGATTTCCTCTCTCTTTCTCCTTCCTATATATTTGTATCCATACATTGTATTTGATAGAAGAAAATATATATACAAATTTTGCTCTACTCAACATGGTATCAAAGCCAGGTTCAATTTTTTTTCGATTTCCAAAACATTGTGACCGCAACCCTTGCCGCCCTATTCTCTGACCGCAACCCCCCCTCCCCTCTTCCGCCTCAGTCTCTCGTCGGCATTTTATAGTTTTTTTTTAAGCCTGGCAAGTGGGCCCCGCCACTTTCGGTCTCTCCCGCTCAGCGATCTCCATTGGAAACCACCCTCGATCTGCCGAGCTCTCCTCAAGTCGTAGCGATCTCCGTCCCTGTCAGCCTCAGCGGTCTGCTGCTCCTCCTGAGATCGTCTCTCGTATTCTAAACACGTGCGACCTCCTTCCGTCGGCTTCTTCGCGACCTGAGAAACACTCTCGTGCGGCCTGCGTCTTCCCTGCTCGTGTGCGACCTCCTCTTGTTGTCTACATCTAGCCCACAGCTCGTTGTCAGCCTCCTCCCAGCGGCTTCCCAGCGATCCTCCTTCTACTGAGACCGCGCAAATCCTGCGGCCTGTTTGCGAGCTCCCTCCGACCCAGCAGCTTCCCAGCGATCCTCTGCGGCTTCCTGCAGCGATCTCCTGCAGCTCTGCTCTCCGTTCTCCGATCTCCTGCGGCTTCTCCTGTGGCCTCCTCTGCGGCTTCCCAGCGATCTCCTGCGGCTTCCCAGCGGTCTCCTGAGGCGTCTCCTGCGGCTCTCCTCTGCTCGCGCTTCCAGCAACCTCCCGCAAGATCGACTTCTGCACGCAGATCATGCGGCCTGCTTCCTCCCAACGATCTCCCGCAGCTTTCTCTGCAGCGATCTTGTGCGAGCTCCCCTCTGCAGCAATCTCTTCTACAGCAACCTGCCACTCCAGCGGGCCTCTCTCACCGCTGTAATTCCATGGGATACTCGATGGAATCCTCAAAGCTGCCTGCATCTTTTCCGCCAATCCGTGGTGGCCGGCCTCGTCCTAAGTGTTCCTTCTGTGGTAGGGATGGACACCTAGAGATGGCTTGCTACCGCAAACATGGTCTGCCTCCCCGTCCGAGTACGTTTGTTGCTTCCAACTGTTCTTCTGCCACTCGTGATGATCTTGAAGAAGTCCGCCTCCAGATCCAGCAACTCCATGGCATTCTCAGCCACCCACCTGCCTCAGTTGCCTCTGCTACCTCCATCTCCAAAGAAAGTATCGCTTTTCTCTCCACTAGTCCACTCTGGATAGTGGATTATGGCGCTACTCACCATATCACCTCGCTGAAACCTCATAAATACTTGGATTCTCCGCATCCAAAGTATATCACAGTGGCCAATGGGACACCGTTCCTGTCTCCGGCTGCGCTGATATTCTCCTTAATTCTTCTCTCCCTCTCCGCTCGGCTCTTCATGTCCCGGGCTCCCCGTTTAATTTACTTTCCGTCAGTCGCCTCACTGCCGATTTAGACTGCTCAGTAACATTCACCTCTTCTTTTTTGATGCAGGATCGACGGACGCAGCGTATCATTAGTAAGGGACGACTGCAAAATGGGCTCTACCTCCTTGACGTTTCTCCTACCATCCTCTCTTCCGTCTCCTCAGTTGAGTGGCATCAGCGTCTTGGGCATGCACTTCTTCCTGTCCTTCAGAAGGCTCTTCCAAATATCTCTCTTTCTCCTTTTAAGTGTGACTCATGTATTTTGGGGAAACAACATCGTTCCTCTTTTCCTTCTCACTGTACTCGGAGCTCTGCTCCTTTTGTTTTAATTCATTCCGATGTTTGGGGCCTATACAAAGTTCCTAGTATTTCTGGGTATCGCTACTTCATCACTTTTATAGATGATTATTCTCGCACAACATGGTTGTATTAACTTCGTGATCGCTTAGAGCTTCATCGTGTTTTTCGAGCTTTCGTTCTGGAGACTCGCACGCAGTTTTCTGCAAATATAAAAACTCTCAGGACTGATAATGCTCGCGACTACACTAGCCATGAATTTGCAAATCTCTGCTCCGAATTTGGGATCATTCACCAGACGTCGTGTGCCTATACTCCACAACAAAACGGTGTTGCTGAACTTAAAAATAGGCATCTGCTCGATGTTGCTCGATCTCTCATGATTCGCATGCAGGTACCCAAAGTCTATTGGAACTTTGCGCTGTCCACGGCATGTTATCTCATTAACCGCCTACCTTCCTCCGTCCTCCAGCATGCTACTCTGTTTAGCCTCCTTTTCCCCTCCACTACGGCATTCTCTCTCACACCCCGTACATTTGGTTGTACATGCTACGTTCACATTCTGGGTCAGTCTACGGACAAGATGGCTCCCCGGGCGGCAAAACACATGTTTGATGGCTATTCCCGTACTCAGAAAGGTTACGTTTGCTACTCTCCTGCTACCCGTAAGATGACTGTTTCTGCTGATGTTACCTTTTGGGAAGACCAACCTTTCTTCGCCGCTCCAACACCACCTCTTCCACAACAATCCTTCCCTCGACCAGTCATTCCCGTTACCACTCCAACACCACCTCATCCACCACAATCCTTCCCTCAACCAGTCATTCTCGTTCCCCCTCATCTACCAATCCCCCCTCCCGACTCGGCTCCTGCTCTCCAAAAACCCCCTATTATCCGTGTCTACACCCGTCACCCTTCTCGCTCCGCCGCTCCAATGCAGTCGGCTTCGACCTCTGACACTTTGCGACCTGCTGATCCGGCACCAGTCTCCACCGCTCTTCCGTTGGCGAACTATGTATCCTTACATCGCCTCTCCCCACCGCTTCAAACCTTTGCTACTTCATTATCTTCTATTTCTATACCTAACTCTGTGCAGGAGGCTCTCCAACATCCCGGCTGGAGGGCAGCAATGGATGAAGAAATGACAGCTCTCTGGGCTAATCAGACATGGGACCTGGTCCCTCTCCCCCCAAACCAGACTCCTGTTGGGTGTAAATGGGTCTTTGTCATCAAGCATGCTCCTGATGGGACAATTGACCGTCTTAAGGCACGACTGGTGGCTCGTGGCTTTACTCAACAACAAGGTCTCGATTATGAGGAAACGTTCTCTCCAGTGGCCAAGCTCAACACCGTTCGTGTCCTCTCTGTCGCTGTGCATCGCCAATGGCCATTACATCAGCTGGATATCAAGAATGCGTTTCTCAATGGTGACCTACAAGAAACAGTCTACATGCAACAACCGCCCGGGTTTGAGACCACGGGGGAGTCTCGAGTCTGTCACCTTAAGAAGTCCATTTATGATCTCAAACAATCCCCTCGGGCATGGTTTGATAAGTTCAGTAAGGCTGTTCAGGAGGTTGGCTTCACACGGAGCTCGGCAGACTTCTCTCTGTTCACTCGACATCGAACAACAGGAACGGTTCTTCTGTTGGTATATGTTGACGACATCCTAATCACAGGAGATGATTCAAAGGGAATACAAGCGGTCAAACAACATCTGAGCTCCGTTTTTCAAACAAAAGATCTGGGGAACCTTCGATACTTCCTTGGTCTGGAGATCGCAAGACGTCCTGATGGACTTGTCCTCTCTCAACGAAAGTACTGTCTCGACCTCCTTCAAGATGCTGGCTATTCTGGATGCAAGTCGATTAACACCCACAAGCTGTGTGCACATGCTTCTGATGCAGATCTTCTTCTTCCAAACCCAGAGTACTACCGACGACTTGTTGGGAAACTAATTTACCTAACAGTCACGAGACCAGATATATCCTTTGGTGTTGGGGTTGTCAGCCGATTTATGCATTCCCCTCGAATGTCCCATCTTCAAGCCGTCGAACGCATCCTAAGATATCTGAAAACAGCCCCTGGTCAAGGGCTGGTATACAAAACCTCGTCTTCTACTCCAACATTGGTTGCGTATTCTGATGCAGATTATGCTGGTTCCCTGGATGATCGGCGGTCTACTAGTGGTTTTTGTACCTACTTTGGAGGTCACCTTGTTACCTGGCGTAGTAAGAAACAAGTTGTGGTTGCTCGATCTTCAGCTGAGGCAGAATACCGTTCGATGGCATCAGTTGTTTCTGAACTCACGTGGCTTGAAAGTCTCCTTACTGATCTAGGAGTAAAACTTTCCTCACCAGCTATCTTACTATGTGACAGTCAAGCTGCTATACACATAGCTAAGAACCCAGTCTTCCACGAAAGAACGAAACACATTTAAGTGGACTGTCACTTCATCCGGGAGAAAGTTCAAATGAAGAAGATAGAATTAAAGCATGTTCCGGTTACTGACCAAATTGCTGATATTCTCACCAAGGCACTACCAAGTACCATATTTTATCAATTCATGTCCAAGATGGGTGCCTACGACTTGTACGCTCCAGCTTGCAGGGGAGTGTTAGAAAAGCCCATGTAATGGCCCATGTAGGAGCCCAATTGTTTTTCTCTTCTCTTTAGTCCCACATCATGTATAAGGATTTCCTCTCTCTTTCTCCCTCCTATATATTTGTATTCATACATTGTATTTGATAGATGAAAATATATATACAAATTTTGCTCTACTCAACACATACATTACCTAAAAATTGTGCATTGCATACATATATATATATTGTATTATTCTTTTAGGGTAGGCGAAGATGCTCATCGACCAACTATATATTTTTAGATGCTGATGAAGATATGGGTGCCAAAGAAAAATGAGGAAAATTAGTATGTAATATGTATTATGTCAAATATAAAAGAAATGTAATGCATGACTATGCACTTGTAAAATAATGAAATATCAATAAAATTTGTTTGGTTTCTTGCTCTTGATCTATGTAACTGTATAAGATCTTAAATCACATTTATTATTTCGCATCATTAACTTGAGCTTACTGATCTAGGATGTGACACTGCCCGTATGGATGTCATAGAGAGCGATCTTCAAGACCGGGACCAAATTCTCTCACTGGCAAGGGAGCGCCTTCTCCAGGCCAAGGCGGGCGTAGAGACTGCTTACAATCGAGGGCATCGCGAGATAGTCTTTGTTCTAGGTGAGTGAGTGTAGCTTAAGCGCCAACCTTATCGTCAGGGACCTCGGCGGCACGGACCCCATAACACAAGTTAGGGCCCAAGTTTTACGGACCCTTCGAGATCCTCCAGTGCATTGGGGAGGTAGCTTATCGCCTTCAACTTTCACCGGAGGCCAGGATTCATAACGTCTTTCACGTCTCCCAGTTGAAACAGTTTCATGGCCCGCCACCCACGGCCCCCTTGGTAAACCTTCCTCCACAGTTAGATGACAAGCTTTAGAACAAGTTTGGTCTCAACGGGGAGGTAGATGTTAAGGACCTGCGCTAAGGTGTGACCTACCATCGTCGCTACACTGTGCCACGAACGGACTAGGGAGAGTGCACTCTATATGCGCCGTAGTTTTATTTTTATCTTCCGCAGTTTCTATTTTTAATTATCATGTACACACATATACCGCCTTCACGCAGGGCTACTTTGGGAACAACATCTATTTTGGTAATTTATATCCCTCCTACTTAAGAGAAGGAAGTGGGCGGTAATATGCATGTAAAGTTAATTCAACACTTTTTTTCTCCTTCTAATTCCCCCCCCCCCCCCCCCTCCTCGTCTAATTATAGTTGCCTTAGTTGCAACCCGACTTCAGTTGCACGCCTTCCCGACATCGTTGCTCATCACTCTAACGCGTCTGCTGCGGCTTCTCTCCCCTCGTCGACCATAGGTTCACACAGATTTAAAAAGGGGAACTCCAATCTCCTTCAAGGCTTCTACCTCGCCTGGCCCCGAACAAGATCCCAATCGGGGGCTCCTATCAGCTTGTTTTACCTTAGCATCTTCGTCCAGTAGGTTGCAACAATCAAACTATTGCTCCCTCTGACAAAGGAGTCCTCAACCTTCTTGGCATTTTGCTTGCCCGCAAAGCCTTGGGCTTTAGGACATCAACCCGCGGACCAACAACAACGATATTGACTCCTCCATTAGACGCAACTCAGAGGCATAAAGTGAGCTATTCCTTTTTCTCGTTGAAGCCAATCATCAATACCCGGACAACACATGTCAAGCCAGCAAGTCAATCTTCCTTTGGCGCTTGCGCATAATGGCAAGCCAAGATGGACTCTTTAATGGCATCAATCCCATTGAGGGCATTGCCCTCCAAAGTCTCGAAGTTACCTTCAAGTTTCTCCATACAAGTGGCGATCCCCTTCATCGCTTGCTCCAACAAGGACCTCTCTGTCGTGTTCATCAACAACATAGGAAATGTTTCCTTCAGTTGTCATCACAACTTTATTCAACAACAACACCACTACCAACACTGCGCTTTGATGCTAACTGTCATACACATGTCCGCGTAACAATACTACATGTGGCCTTAGCTCCTTTGTCCCCTCTTTTGACTAGCTAAGTTAGTCTCCCTTTGATGAAAGTATGGTGCAAAAGAGCATAAAAGAATATCCCACACGGGGGCAAGAACAAAGAGAACTCGAGAACTTCTTATTCAAGAACTTTATTAAATTACAAATGAAGTCTCCATCCCTTTTTATAAGATTCCCCTCCTCATGTACATGCCTATATTATGGCTTACTTCACCTTATCTGGTGCAATCAATGTTCCACCAGTTTCGATGGATGGACCACCACAACACTAGAGATATGCTTTTTTTTAATGTATTTTTATTTTTATTTCATTTTATCGTATTTTCATTTTTTTTGTAGTTTTCATTTTTGGTAGTATTCATCATTTATGGTAGTATAGTATGGTAGTTCTATAATGCATTTGGCATTATCGGCTTATTGGAATGGCCAACAAATAAGTCCCTAAATAAAAACGGTCCAATAATAAATAGAGAATATTATAATTAGGTAAGCAATATCATCAAATAAATAAAGATCTCGTAAAAGCAGTAAGATATTATTTTGAATTCTTTTCTAGATATTATTTCATATTATTTCTATTTTTTCCCAGATATGAAATCTATTTTTTCTAGATATCCAACAAGCAATACCTTGGTGTTTATTGTTTGTGGATGATATCGTTTTGGTCG
Organism: Dactylorhiza incarnata; assembly: GCA_033032865.1. Classification (NCBI taxonomy): domain Eukaryota; kingdom Viridiplantae; phylum Streptophyta; class Magnoliopsida; order Asparagales; family Orchidaceae; genus Dactylorhiza; species Dactylorhiza incarnata. Next base: position 1,740,453 of record JAWHQI010000338.1, read on the forward strand.
ATGAGACGGGCGAGAGTGTAAACGCGAAACTTGAATCTTGGCAAGACACTTTAGAAAAGAAGGGTTTTAGGTTGAGCAGGGTAAAGATGGGGTATATGGAGCTTAAATTTAGCAGTGGAAGAAGGACGGATGACTTCTTTATTAAGTTGGGTGATCAAGATATTTCCCGCAATGAGTGCTTTAAATATCTTGGATCGATAGTTCAAAAAGATGGAGGTGTTGATAAAGAAGTGATACATAGAATCCAAGCAGGTTGGTTGAAGTGGAGAGGCGCATCAGGGATCTTATGTGATCGTAAAGTACCATTAAAACTTAAAGGCAAGTTTTCCCATACTGCAATTAGACCATCGATGCTCTATGGTTCTGAGTGTTGGGCAGTGAATTGTGTACATGAGCAAAAAATGGGAGTTGCGGAGATGAGAAAGCTTAGGTGGATGTGTGGACACACGAGACTGGATAAAATTAGGATTGAATGTATCAGGGATAAGACAGGAGTGGCACCAATTGCAGAGAAGATCCGAGAAGCTCGACTAAGATGGTTTGGACACGTACAAAGGAGACCATTAGAGGCACCTATTAGGCGTTGTGAGAGTTTAGTCACTAGGCATGTTAAACGGGGGAGGGGTAGACCAATAAAGACTTGAATGAGACTATAAGGAAAGAAATGATGTACTTAAGCATTAGTGAGATTATGACTAAAGATAGGGCACAATGGCGACAAAGGATCAATATAGCTGACCCCACTATAGGGGATAAAGTCTTGAGTGTACATGAAATCTATTTAAAGGTGAGAAATCTCAGATTATTGGAGACTGAAATTAGGACTTAAAGAGGAAGAAATCTCCTGTCCAGGCCCTAGCTCCTCTCCTTCCCCAACAGGCCCCGTTGCTGCCCTATTCCAGACGCCTAGTTGATGTGTCCTGCACCATAATAGCCGCTGCACAGCTGCAGTCAAGCTCCAATCCTGAGTCCCAATTGTTGTCCAGATCCTTGCCGAGCCTTCCCCAACATTCCCAGATGCTGTCCAGATCCTTGCCGAGCCTTCCCCAACATTCCCAGATGCTGTCCATCCCCTGCTGAAGCCTCCCAGGGGATACCAGAGCCTTCCAGACCCTCCCAAGTCACCTACACTCCCAGCCCTTTGTCCAACCATTCCAGCCCCTCCTAGGGCTGGAAAAACCTTCCCTGACTGCTGTCCAACCGCAGGAAATAACTTTCTGGGCTGGTTGCATTCCTCCACCACCCCTAACCTTCCTATTTCACTCATACACCTCCCCCTCATAACTCCCTAAGTCTTCTAGCTAATTGTTCGTCTGATCCGTACACCTCTCCCCCCAAGCAAGCTCCACTACATCCCAAAATAGCCTACCTTATCCTAGTGCTTGCCGGCCACTTACATATCATATCACATTCGGGTTTTCTCCTTGTAGCAAGGTGCCGGAAAATCATTGCCCTGAAGTTTTAGATTTCTCAATTTATTCTCCCCCCTTTGGTATTATCAAAAGAGGGTTGAGGTGAGTATAGTCATGAAATTTATTTTTCCACTTTATTTATGAAATAAAGGACAACTTTTGTTAAATATAATCATGATCGGGCGTAAGAGTAAACAGCGAAAAAGTTGTGAAAATAATGCATAATGCATATGATGCGTTCCCTAAAAATAGTTTGGTCAAACCAGAGATTTTTTGCCGCGACCTCGACTGGCTCGCCGATACAATTCTAACGGGCCCTTTCACGCGTAATTCTAAGTCCGTTTGGTCTTCCAAGCGGATGCCAGAGCACACGTGCACGCGTACGCGCAAGCCACCCTCCTCTCAGTCATGGGGAAGATAGTAACTGCACCCCCCCCCCCCATTATGGGGTTGTGGGTAACTGCACACCCATCATGGGGGTGCGGGTAACCGCCTCGAATGAACATGGAGGCAGCCGCGCAGGTCGTCCTCCGACGCACGGTCGGACCCGCGCAGGTGCGCGGCGTCCGAATGGCCCTAGGCCATGCATATTGCGCAGAGACCGCGCTGAACCTGTCGCGCAGAGCCCGTGTGGCACCTGCCGCGCAGGCCATGCGCGGTCAGAGCTGCGCAGGCGCGCAGCCTCCGCATGGCAGGAGGCCATGCAAGCCTCGCAAAGAACGCGCGACATCTACCACACAGGACGCGCGGCCTCCGCACGGCCGGACACCGTCCGGGCCATGCATGTCGCGCAAGTCGTGCGACCTCCGCCACACTGTCGGAGCCGCGCAGGCCATGCATGTCGCACATGTCGTTCGGCCTCAGGCGCGCGGCTGTAGGCCGTACGGAACATGCATGTCGCGCGACCTACATGGGTCATGCATGCCTAGCTCGCCTCTCTCCTCCGCGTCGCCGACCTTGCCCGTCGCTCGCCTCAACGCCGCCGACCTCGCCAGTCACTCACCTTCATGACGTCGGCCTCTCCCATCGCTCACCCACGTCGCTGGCCTCAGCGCACTGCTCCCACGTCACCGGCCTCGCCGCGCTCATCGCATGTCGCCGTCGCCTCCCGACCATGGGGGTGTGGATAGTAAAATCCCTCACCATAGGGGTGCGGATAGTAAATCACTCATCATTGGGGTGCAAATAGTAAAATCTCCCACCATGGGGTGCACATAGTAAAATCCCCCATCATGGGGGTGCGGATAGTCAAATCCCCATCATGGAAGTGCGCATAGTAAAATCCTCCATCATGGGGTGCGCATAGTAAAATCCCCCATCATGGGTGCAGATAGTCAAATCCCCCGTCATGTGGGTGCGGATAGTAAAACTTGTTATCAGGGGAGTGCGGATAGGCACACCCCCTAGCAACCTAATTACCAAAATACCCCCACTCAGAAGCTATAAAAGGGACCCAGAGCCCTCATTCGAGAAGACCTTGTCTTCTACGCCTGAGAGAGCTCTAGATTCTTCCTTCGAAGATCCCCCTGAGTTCTCCTTCGGCGCTTAAATATCCCTTCGAATATCTTCTTCGACGCTCGAAGATCTCCTTCGGAGCTTGAAGATCTCTTCCAAGATCTCCTTCGGCCCTCGGAGATCTCCTTCGCAGCTTGAAGATTCCTTCAAAGATCTCCTTCGGCGCTTGAAGATCGCCTTCAGCGCTCGAAGATCTCCTACGGAGCTTAAAGATCCCTTCGAAGATCTCCTTCGGAGTTCGAAGATCCCTTAAAGATTGTTCGAAGACCTCCTTCATAGTTCGAAGATCATTTGAAGTGCGCTCGAAGAACTCCTTCGGCGCTCGAAGATCTCCTTCGGAGTTCGAAGATCCCTTCAAGATTACTCGAAGATCTCCTTCGGAGTTCAAAGATCCCTTGAAGATTGCTCGAAGACCCACTTCATAGTTCGAAGATCCTTTGAGGTTTGCTCGAAGATCTCCTTCGGCTTTTGAAGATTCCTTCGGAGCCTCGAAGATCTCCTTCGCTCCTCGAAGGTCCCCTCGAAGACAGCTCGAAGACCTCATCCAGCTTCGTCCTTCGAGCCCAGAGCCCCGTTGCCGGATTCATCATTCCAGATTGCTTCTAAGCACGCTCATCACCACTCCACTCCAAGCGACCTCCGCGATCCAGAAGAATCATTGTAACGAGTGGTGTCCTGTCACCATCGAGAGATAACTTTTGTAACCCTCCAAAGAATAGTGGAACTTGGCTGGCACCGATAGGCCTCGTGGTTTTTTCCCCTTTCCGGAGTTTTCCATGTCAAAAGCTTCTTTGTCAGCTATTGGCCTTCTCTGTGACTGTTTGCGCGCTTGGCTCACTCTCGAGTTCAGACGGTCAATTCGGCCGGTCCATAAGAGCGTCGAGCAACCCGTAACAGTTTGGTGTCGTCTGTGGGAAAGGTATTCTCAAACTCTGCAAAGATTCTCTGAAGAAAGTATTGGCTTCACGGCAATACTCGTGACTAGCAGCAATGGCAAGGATGCCCGTACCACTGAGGGGTCAATTCCTGGGGGCACGCTGAACCAGTCCCCTCCCACTGGCTCATCAACGTCCCTCCCACAGAAGAGGGCATGATCGCGCACATAGCTGCACTGGAAGGGCGCATGCGCAGTGCGCCAAATCGAAGAGCACCAGACCAAGATGATCGCCCTCCTAAGGAACATAGGAGCTTCACGAGCTCTTAATCCGGTCACCGAGCCAGGTAATCCGCCTTCGTCAGCTCCGACTGAGCACGTCGCTCACGAGCGTCACACCCCCAAAGGATTCTCTAATGCGGCCAGCACAACGCACCCAGTCCGGCCGAGCAGAGAACCCCAAACTCATCATCAGCATCCCCGGCCGGAAGCAGCAGGCTTCGGGCGTGCCATTGGAAGGCTCGCTCGCGAATAAATCCGCTATGTGATAGATGAAGAATACGGACAAGTCGAACGACGGGCCGCTTTCGCCTGTCGCCCTCTATCACGGCTCGTCATTAGCGCCCAAGGTCCTGGCGCATCTGATTCAGCATGGCTTCAAGCTCCCTAACATCGAGACGTTCGACAGGACGGACGATCCGCTGGAGCACGTCAATCACTTCACCACCATGATGAGAATCTACAAGAGTGTTTTGATAATAATGTGTATAAATAGTGTACAAATAGTGTTTTGATAAAGTATATAAGAGCAATAATCAAGACACATGAGATATGTAACAAAGTGCAAAGTAAAATTATTTCCACTTAGTTCAATGCATAATAAGATATAGTACAACTACCAAGGAGTTTCGCACACATAATGCTCATTAAGACTTATCAGAGAGCAAAGTAGTTTTGGGGGATCACATAGCATTAATCTAAATTTTATTTTTGTGATCCGGTGTATTAAAGAGAAGTAAAGTTATGTGGTGTATTTAGAATTTATTTGCACAGCACAATTTATAATTCTTTCCAAGGTGTTCAACCTCACAATGCTTATTAAGGCTTATCAGGAGGAAAAGTAGTGTTTGGTGGAGTTTTTCTTGTCATTTAGTATTTGATTTTTTTTGTGACCAAAGACTCCAAATTCACTTATATATTAAACATTTAATTTTATTTTGCAACCAGACTTCTCTAAATATGAGTGCATGAAAATCCATGAATTGCAAGAAGTCATTCAATGGTGTGTATGTAATTTATCCATGCATTTCAATTAGTTATAAAATTACACTACACAGTCATGCATAAACAAGATTATTTGCAAATGTAGAAATCAAAAAGTGAGTGTTAAAAATAATTATCTAACATAAAGCATCACTCATACAGACTTAGAGGCATACTAAGCATTTCTACACATATTTCCTACATTCATTTTCATTGTGCATCAAAAAATAGTATGCAGGGCATGAATAATCAAAATAATGTTTAAGAAGATTGAAAATTAAATCATACGTTGTAATGAATCATTAAATGATATATCTATTCATTCTTGACTTTAGCAATGAAAAATAAGCAATTTTTAGGATTTTGTTTTTATAAAATTATAAAGAAATACAATAATAAAAATCAGAGAAAAGCTTACTTTTGTGATATTGTTTTGTAATTTTCTCTTTGGTTTTGAGTTTTAGGAAAATTAAGAAAAAAAGAAATAATGAAAGGATTTTACTGAAAACACAGAAGCCTTTGTCGAGTAAATCAGTAGAATAATCTTATATACCAACAAAAATAAAAAATGCAGAAAATAAAGCATTAAAGAGAAAATCAGAGCTACCGCCGACGGTAACGGCTACCGCTGGGCGGTATCAAGCGGAGTTTTGATTTTTGCATAAAAATCTTGTTTTTCATCAATTTTCAGTTCTATTTTTTCTTGTTTTTCATCATGAAGATGAAGAAATTTCTGATGCGGCGTGTGAACTTTGTTCCTACTTCGGCCGAGGAGGCGGAGTGGGAGAATCCTCAGGATGTGTCTCTACATACATTAATTCGCTACTCTAGAAGAGAACATGAAGGGAGCAGACGACAGGATTAGTCTTGAGTTTTGACATACTTTAATTTTCAATCATGTTTAATTATAAATTGTGAGCATAATACTTTTTTGGTGAGCTATCGCCTCGCGTTAGGTGGTGATGCAACCTGTGTTGCATCATATTTTATTTCCCGCATTTTAATTTTGTGAGTTGCGCATGTTTTAGCGCATGTTTGTCTTTATATTGTCGCGCGCGTTGCTTGCGCATATATCTTGTTTTGCGTGTCTCTCGCACATGTTTGTCCGGCTTATTAGCGTGACCGACCAATAAGACCTGGAATGAAAAGGTCCGTCAAATTAGGCTAAATGATAATTAAGGCAAGCTATGAAAATATAATTTTATTAAGCTTTGAAAATATACTTTATTAAGTATTCGAAGTATTTTAATTTCTGAAATTAAACACATTAATTTTAGAAATTATAATTTGAGGATTATGATTTTTAGGGAATACCAATGGAGGAGTTTTCTAGAGGTAATTCCTTTCATTTCATTAACTACTCCCTAATGACTTCTCTTTCTACAACTTTGAAACCCCTCACTTTCATTTCTGGCAAAGTCTTTATTAAATAAAACTTCTTATTTCCCTTTATTTTAAAAACAGTCGGCCCACTCTTAACTATTGAATTTCCATCCTATTGAGAACTGTCAGCCACCCTTGCATTAAGGTTTCCGACCACTTTTGAAAAAACCGTCCCTTTCATTTGATTTCCTTAATTATCAAAGTTGAATGTATTTGAAAAACTGCCAGCATTAATTGTCTTCCCCAAATTTGAAACGTTTTAATAAACTTTAATATCAAAGAGTATATTCCTGTTTTTATAAAAGCTGTCAGGCCTCCCACGTAAAGGGAGCTTGGGGGAAAAATTGGAAAACAGAGAAAGCTCTTTCTTTGTTTTCCGGTTGCCCAGCCAAAAGCCTCTCTCTTGCAAAGCCGTTTCGTTCCTGCTCCCAGGCGCCCCTCGTCAGAACTCGCCACCGCTGGCCGGTGCCACCTGCAGCTCCGGCGAGCCTTCCCCTACCTTCCTACGGCGAGGACGACGCCCCCAATGTTCGCCTGTTTGGGACCTGTTTCCAACTAGCTGGTTCATCTTTGATCATTGTTTCTCCGTGTCCAGCCTTCCACAACCAGTAAACAGCTCCCTCCGCCTCCCAATCATCCGCAACTCTTCTTCGTTGAAGTCAAACCACCTTCCGGTCCCCCCAAACAGAAATCAGCGGAGGAGATCGGCAAAGGCTCGTTGTTTATGTACTCAGCCTGGGGTGTACCTCTGCCGCTCTCATGCTTGGATGGTGTTAGACTAATTTTACGCTTAATATTAATTTGACCTTAAAATTCAGAGCTTGCCTAAAACTATCATTTCCTGTTTGTCGAAAATTTGAAAAATTCATTGTTGTTTTCAATCTTTTTGAAAAGCTCGTGGATGACTTAATTCATATTGCGGAATGCGCTCAAATGTTCGGCGTTTGCACGTGTCTAGCTATTCCTCGGTCGGTTCTCGCATGGTCTTGCTCGTAAAATACTCGCTAGCGTCACAATATTTTAAAAGATCGCATTTTAATATTTAAAATAGAATTCCGTGGATTTCAGTCTACATCAGGTGGTAATGTCGGTGGTAGCTCGCAGATACTTATATCCACATTTACTTTTAGTTCTTAGCATGACTTTTCTTCAGTTTTCACAGACTATTCGAATTTCCAGTTTATGTGATATATAATTATGGTTAGTTTGGATTTGCTTGTTCATATTTTAAGTTATCTTAGTGTATTTTATGTTTTTATTTACAATTCAGCACATCATGTGGTAGTGTTTTTGGTGTGTTCATTTGGATTTGATCCTACTTCACACATTTCATTGATGGCTAATATGTGATTGATTTAGGTAGCCAAAGACAACCAAGAGTGATGGTTCCTTTGGCACCCATATATATTGAGGCATTTTATTATGAGACAAGGATGAATGGCCCCTTAAAGGCGGAGTTAATGTGTTGTTTTTAACCATGGGTTTTCATTCATATCTTGGTTAAATACAATTTTTATCTTTTAACAATTAACAATGTTTATTTTTATATTGGGATTTAAAATAGTGATGGTTGTTTGGAAATTGATTAGTCTGAAATGTGTGTATTCAACTTCTTGTTGAATGAAGATTGATGTTGATGGCGGTGATAGTGTTTAATATTACTTCCTGTGACAAACCGTTTATGTTGTGAAATGTCATTGTAGCAGTTCATGTTTATCATTTGCGTAAGAGATTTAATTTTATTTTCTAACTCATGGTTTCTTAGTTTAAGATTGTCTTGCTATATAGTAGGCAAAAGAGCTATTTTTTAGAGTAGTGGCCATAGAGTTCATATGATTCTTATAATCTACCCTTAGACTCTCACAGGTATCATCCATTTCATTAATTTTGGTTTTAAAGTTTTCACATTTAGAACACTCTTTCTTCAAAGATAAATTTTCTAAAATTAATTTTTTTATTCTCTTTTTCTAAAGCAATAATTTTTGCTTGGGCTTCGCTTAGTGCAATAAACACAAAAGTGCAATCTTCATTAGAAAGTATAAGAAGGATTATCGTGCTTTCAAATTTGGAATTTTGATTTGAACATAAAATCCCTTTTTCAGTTTCTTCCTTGCTTGATGTGCTTGCGGTATCGTCATTTGAGCAAGATGATGTGGCGTTGCATTCCTCTCTTTTTGATGAGCTTGAGAGGTCATCTTCCGAGCATGAATCGTCGTGGCTTTCTTCACTTGGATCCATAGGAAATTGCTCTATCATATCAATTTGACAATGTACATTATCTGTAGGGGGGAGACTGTAATTTTTCTCAAGAAATCTCCAAATTTCATAAGCAGTAAGAAAAGAATAAATTAATTTAAAAATATTTTTTGAAAGTGCGCAAAGTAAACTTTCCATGGCCTTCGCATTCAAAACGCATTCACTCATATTCAATACATTCAGAGGTTTTGTTATAGTTATATTCCAGACATCTACATCTAACATAATGAGAAACTTTTTTATTAGTGTTTTCCAAGCATTATAGCTTGCTTCGGTGAATAAATGTGGTGTTGGGGAAAATTCATTATTTGAAGATTCCTCCCCTCTTGATGAAGCGAGATCATCATACGACATTACTCTAGGTGGTGAAACATTTTTGGAACAACTTACATCTGATACCACTTGTTGGATCGTCAAGCGCCCTTAGAGGTGGGGTGAATAACGGTATTATAAAATTCTTATCAATCAATTTTCTTTTATAAAAATATTAAATTAATTCATTTCAAAGTTCTGAAATAATAGCTTGATAAACAAGAACAAAAGAGACATGATTTTATTTAAATTAAAAACCAATCACAAATTTGTGAGGCGGCATATAGAAAGTATCTTTTTGGTTTATATACCGACTCTCCTCAAGAGTCGGTTGGTCGTATCCTATCTCTCCCTAGATAGGTCTCGGGCCGCCACCTAGACCTACTCCCTAGATCTAGTCGCCTAACCACAAGGCGAATTCCTTCCTAAGTCGCATACGGACCTAGTCGCCAACACAGGCGAATTTCTCTATCGTCACAAAAGTAGTCACCAAAAGAAAAGAGATTACAAGAGATAAGAGAAAAAAGATTTATGCAGTAAAAACTCCCTATAGAGAAATCTGAAGGCGAAGATGAAGGCACGAGAGAGATTGGCGTTGTAGTCGCGTTCGTGCTTTGTGTAGAAAGAGCATTGATGAACTTCGCCTACAAGTTCTCATTTGGATCTTCAAGATTGATGTAGGGAATACTCTGTACGTTGGGGACGAGGCTCTACACGAATATCATCAGAGTTGAAGTTTTTATCGTCCTTTTTAGAAAAGGAGCAAAACGGCATTTAAATAGATTTTGTGGGCTAGCGCCAGCAGTAGGAGTTACCGCTCCGCGGTCGTCATAAGGAAAGGGATTTAACGCTCCAGTCGTCCAGAAATGGTAGCCGCATTTCATATTTTAGGCAATAGCTACCTTGCCTCGATAGGGTTATCGCGCCGCGTTAGCACAATATTCGATCCCGCAAATATATCGATCTTATCCTCCATTTGTCTCCTCAATCAGGTTGATAATTGTCGGGCTTGCCATTCAGTTATCGCCGCATGATATCGTTACCACGGCGCGTTAACGCTTAACTTAAATGGTTTCCCGCTCCCGAGTCCCGCCAATGCTTTCATTCAAATGGCTCTTGCCAGCTATCCCACTGTAACAACCGCTACCGCCAGCGGTAGGACCCATTTTAGAGCACGACGTCCATTTTTTCTTCTCATTCGATTATTCCCATTCTGTTGTTATTGTACCTATATTGTATACATACTATAAACACAAAACAAGCTTGATCAAATACATAATGAAATTTATTATTCTCAATCCAAGAGATGTGGAACGCATGTTCCAACAGATATCTCGTCGATGTTGAAGTTTTGTGATATTTTTTTGGTCGTTTTCTTATGTGTCTTTAAGTTCGTTTGTTTGGTTATTGTTAGTATTTGCTTTGTATTGTCTTGTTATGCATGCATGCACGTATCCCACGTGAGGGAGAGTGTTTGGGATGAAGGCGACACGGATGATATTTCCTGACGCTCGCCTTAGTCCCACCTCCAAGCTTATGTCATGTGTTATTTGTGCCTCCCCACTTTTTCTTCTGAGATGAGGATGTGAGAATTTCACAAGGTCTAGAGTTGCATGAATGGAGTACTGAATCCTATATCTTTTTTCTTATGAGATGACGAATTATAGAATAGAACATGGTCCTGGAAGGTCAAATTCATGGAGACAAACACTATATAAGAGATTGGGTGATAGCATATATACCCTTTTTGAGAGAGAGTACCCAATGAACATCGATCAAATATCCAATGAATATTGATCAAGTAGCCCAAGAATCAATTTTACCATAGTCATGGGAATTGACATAGATGTATGCAGAGCATCTGAAGGCTTTAAGGATATTTAGCAGAATTAATGAGAATGGAGATAGGGAATTTGTATTGGAGGTTCTATGAAGGTAATCAGTTAATAAGAAATGAAATCATTAACATAGCATCACCCCAAAATATTTTAGCAAAATTCATCGAAAAGAGAATACACTACGATCAGAAGACAATTTTATGTTCGACAATACCAATTCATAGTGTTTTTTTTTTGGGTGGGGGGTTAAAAACAAAGGAAGTTTGATTAAGAATCCTTTTTCTCATCAATTTTTTTTAATTAGCTATCTAAATACACCTCATTAGATCGGGCTGCGACCATATGGATTAGATTGGGCCGCAACCATATGGATTAGATTGGGCCGCAACCATATGGATTAGATTGGGCCGCAACCATATGGCAGAATGATTTGAAACCCTAAAATGTTTTTGTTAGAATTAATTAATTATGCATGTATTACCCATCTTATATAAGAGGTCTCATCACATTAATATGACATATCATTACATTTTCAGCCCTCTAACATGGCATCAGAGCCCACGTGACCTAAGCACCCCCGTTCCCGCTCGACCTTCTCTCGCAGCCCACCGACCAACCGTCGAAGCCCCTCTCCTGCCTCCTCCCTCCCGGCTCTGACCAAGGCTTCTTCCTCTCGCTTCCCTACCTGCAGCGCCGATCGGCTCGCGTGTCTGTTCCGGTCGGCCGGTCGGCGCTGGCTGATGGGATGCCTCCTCCGGTGCTTCCGGCGGTCCGATTGACTCCAAACTTTGGGGAAAGCTTCGCTTTGACCTTGTTATTGTCATACACTCATACTGATTTTTTACAAGATTCCAATGGTTGGATGCTTACCAAAATTAGATCTAGTTTTTTTTGTTCAAGAGGAGGAAGGCTTCTAACTGTACAATGATGCCTTATCTCATTTCCGCACTTTGAAGACATGTTCTCCGTTCATCTCCACCATTATCTTGGAGGAGTTTTGTTGAAGATATTTTTTGTCTAATGTGATTGATTATGGTAGCTCCAAGACCCCTGCTGGATCTATCCGGGCTGGTCAGGATCACAACTTCTCTCAAATCACAACGACCTGACTGGGTGACACTAATTATTTATCATGATCTCGATGTAGTACTCTAGCCTTAAAGAGTCTGTGTCTCTTTGGCTATATCAGTGGCACCACCAACGTACTAGCCAAGAGCTCTCCAACTTGGTCTCAATGGGAGTCATAAAACTCCCTTGTCATGTCATGGCTCATGAATTCCATACAGGAATCCATTGCTCGGAATTACCTCTTCCTAGACACTACTGACATATGGAAACGAGTTGAGTCTACCTATTCCCGCAAGGGGAATGCGGCCTAGATTTACCAACTATGCCACAAGATCTTTCTTCTCCGACGGGGTGATCGCCCTCCTTCTGCTTACCATCTTGAGTTTACTCAACTGTATCAGGAGTACGACCACTTTGACTCTCTTGTCATGGTTTGTAATGCGGATGAGCTCTTGTTGAGATCCCACGAGGATTGTAAACGGGTATTCGAGTTCCTGCATGGGCTACACAGAGATTTTGATCAGATTACTGTCTAGATTTTGGGACGTGTCCCTATTCCTTCGCTTACTGAAGTCTACAGCATTGTACAACAGGAGTTTAACCGCAGGCAGTCTTGGAACACCACCACTATTACAGAGGATTCAACATTAGTGGCTCATCAGCCCAATTTTGGAGGTTGGGTTTCTCGTGATTTCAAGCCTAAACCTACAGATAAGGATCACCTTACTTATGATTATTGTGGCAAGCCTCATCATACTCGGGATACATGCTTCAGCTTACATGGCTTTCCTCCTCCCAGGGGCGAATCGACGTCACGTGGTGGTCGCGGTCGTGGTAGGACTCCAGGGAGAACTTATCATTTTGCTCATCTGACTAAGATTCCCGATAACAATTCACCTGCCTTTTTTTGCCCTACTCCTACTCCTCAATCGTCCTCCTTTTCTGCTGAAGAGATGCAGGCCCTTCGTCGGTTGATGCATGTCCTTACTACTGAGACTGCTACCACTTCTACTCCATCCTCTGCCCTTGCCTACACAGGTACACTGGGTGCCCACTCTACTACTACTCATCTTTTTACTCATTGGATTATCGACTCTGGAGCCACTGATCACATGACTGGATCAGCTTCAGGTTTTGTGTCTTATTCCCCTCTTTCTGGAAGAGATAAAGTGAGCATTGTTGATGACTCCTCCATTGCTAGAAAAGGATACATCATTTGTTCTTCTCACACTTTATCTTGTGTGCTTCATGTTCCAAATTTTACCTATAGTTTGCTTTTTGTTAGCAATTTGACTAATTTTCTTCAATGTTCAGTTACCTTCTTTCCTTCTCATTGTGTTTTTCAGGATCTGAAGACGGGAAAGGTGATTGGCTCCGATAGCATGCAGGATGGTCTATACGTGTTTGACTCCTCTTATGGGTCTCCATCTCTGCAAGCTCTCCAAACTTCGCAGACATCAAAACTGCTCACCTAGCACCGTCGGCTTGGTCATCCCTCTGTTGCTGCCATGCTTGTTTGTGATGTATGTATTGTTGTCAAACATCATTGCATTCCTATTAATCATGTTTCGTTACCAAGTACTACTTTTTATATCGTTCATACTGATGTTTGGGGGTCCTGCCCAGTTACCTCAATTTCAGGATGTCATTGGTTTATTACCTTTATTGACTGTTTTTCTAGCACGACTTGGGTTTATTTGATGAACAATTGAAGTATTTTCTATTTTTCAGAAATTTCATAAAATTGTTCATACTCCATTCTTTGTTACTATCAAAATTTTAGGTAGTGATAATGGTCGGGAGTGTATCAACTCCCACTTTGAACACTACCTTGTTGATCATGACATTCTCCATCAAACATCATGTGTTTGCTCCTCGTCTTAGAATATGGCCGTTGAGCGAAAAAAATATTACCTTTTGGAAGTTGCTCGGTGTTTACTATTCACTATGAACCTCCCTAAATTCTATTGGAGTAATGTTGTTCTCACGGCTTCCTACCCAATCAACCGCCTGTCAGCTCAGGTATTGGGACACCTAACCCCTCTTATCACCTTAGGGGTTACCCCGACCTCTCTCCAACCAAAACTTTTGGTTGTGTTTTGCTCACATACACTCTCCGGGCTGGTTTAAACTTGACCCTCATGCTCTCAAGTGTGTATTCCTTGGTTATTCTCCTACTCAGAAGGGGTATAAATGTTATCATCCCCCGGCTAAGAGAATCTTTGTCACATCGGATATTACATTTCGTGAATCCGAGCTTTATTATGTGACCTCACTTCAGGGGAGCCTGCACCTAAGGAAAAAGTGAGCTCCCTTACTAATATCCTTACTGATCCCTTCACCATACTCCGATCCTCCACATACTTTGACTCATGACGAGACTCTCAATCAGTGGAAACCTCCTCGTAAAGAACAGGAATTATAGGTGTACACCAGAAGGAGTAAAAGCCCTAACACGCAGGCTCATTCCACGTTACTAGTCTCAATGCCAACTCCGTCGGTTGATTCCTCTGAACTTCTCATTGCCCTCCGTAAAGGTATCAGATCTTGCAGCCAACATCCATTGTCTCGTTATGTTTATTATGACACTCTAACTCTTTCACATAGAGCATTTGCTTCTTCTCTTGCAACTGTCTCTATTCCATCAACATGGAAGGAGACTCTTGGGCATCAAAGGTGGAAAGAGGAAATGATTGAGGAAATGACTGCTTTGGAATACATGGGATTTAACACACCTCCCGCACGGTAAGAAGACCGTTGGTTGTAAGTTGGTGTTTACCACGAAGCAAAACTCTGAAGACTTGGTTGAACATTTCAAAGCGAGGTTGATGGCAAATTTTGAGTCGTCAAGTTCGTCGGATGATGAACATATTTCGTCAACATTCTCGATTGTTGATGATTACGAGAAATATCAAGAATAAGGTATGTTTTAATGTTATAGTTACAAACATAATATTTATTCAGAAACACCAATATCTTGCAAACTGTTATTTCTAAAATGTATATTTGTTTAGTGTTTACTTATCGCATTATACCGTTATTTGTGTAACATAAATTATTCATAGTAGTTTATCAGATTTAAAAGTTTAATAGGTGTTAAATCGTTAATATATCAACATATATAAATTAAAATTTTGATGTTATATATATAACTAAATATTGAAGGGGAGCCTTGGCGCACCGGTTGAGGTATTGTCGTGTGACCGTGAGGTCATGGGTTTGAGTCCTGGAAGCAGCCTCTTGCAAAAATGCAGGGTAAGGTTCGTCTACATTTCACTCTTGTGGTGCGACCTTTCCCCGGACCCTCGTTGTGCGGGGATGCTTTGTGCACTGGGTTGCGCCCTTTTTATATAAATATATATAGTCCCTGTCATCTGACATTTACAACCTTGCTACCGTGTCATTGGACTGTACAAACTATATTGAATGGTCTCGGGCGACGCAACATGCCATCTGTAGACATCAACTGTAATCCTTAATGTCTTGTGGCGGAAATGGGACGCTGACAATTCTCTGTTAGTCTCGTGGCTTCTCCACACAATGTCTCCCTTAGTCTACCATAGCTACATGCTTATGGATTCTGTCTTTGAGATCTGGACTCGGGTACGAGAGACTTATTCTCAAATTGGTAGGTCCACACAAGTGTATGAACTCACTTTATGTCTTCTTGAACTAAAACAAAGCTCTTCTAGTGTTGCTGCCTATTTCTCTGAGTACGAACACCTCTATCAAGAACTTAGTGACTTAGGACTTTACTCCAGGATGCACTGTTAACGCTCGTGCATTGAAGGCAAAGGAGGATTGCCACCGTCTTCATGTCTTCTTATTGGCCTCAATATAGACTTTGGCACGGTCTGCACTCTTGTGCTTAACCGCCAGCTTATTCCCTCTCTTCGGGAAGCATTCAGTATGGTCTTAGGTAATGAGGATCATCGTCGTTCTCTTAAGTCTGACAAAGTGATTTGATCGCTCCGCTCTTGCTAGCATTGGCCGAGGACTTCCTACTTAGGTTCACCTGTTCAATTGTGTGATTACTATGGAAAACAGGGTCATGTCTGAGACTCTTGTTTTTGCCTACATCCTCATCTTGCTCCTTCATGGAAGGGAAATGGTAGAAGTGGATGTGGTAGTACTCACGAGCCATTTAATACTTTTGTTGTTCATAATACTGAAGCTCGTGAAGACAATACTGGTAAATTCACTCCATCGGTTTTTTTCCACTGAAGAGTTTGATGCCCTGTGACATCTTAGGGCTCAAATGGAAACTCTTCCACCGGTGTCGTCGCAAGCTCAGATACTCCAAGCGTACAATTTGCTTCTGCATCCAATTTGAATGGATCATCGATTACGGTGCGACTGATCACATGGCCAGAGCATCGTCAGGTTTTACCTCATACACACCCTTCAGGTCGTGATAGTTATTATTGTCAATGGGATTTTTCTTCCATAGTTGGCAAAGGAACCATCTTATGTTCCACTATCATGCCCCACATCTGTTTTACATGTTCCCTCACGTCCTCGTAATTTGGTATTAATTAGTCGCTTGACCACATCCATAAACTGTTATATAACATTCATCCCTGATGGTTGTATTTTTCAATGACAACGAAGCAGCGTATTGGTAGTGTAGGAACTGCGGGGGCCTGAACATATTGGATCAACAACCTCATCAAGCTTTCTTCGGTGCTCTTACTGTGCTCTTACTCCCTCTTCTGTGGATGTGCAATGATGGCATTAACATCTGGGACAACCCTACGCAAATTTTTTTCTCAAAAAGTTTCTTATGTTTTCTAGCTCTATAAGCAATTTTGTTTGTGATGTTTGTGAACTTTCAAAACATGTAGAAATTGACACTTCATCAAGGACCATCGGGAGAAAGGCAATATATGTACACCATTCGTTCAATCTCAAAGTCAGTTGGCAGATATTTTTACTAAAAGCATGAACTATGATATCTGATATCTACTCTCATCTTCAGGGGGAATTGAATTATGAAGCCCGCTATAAATGCTCATAAGAAGGCCAAGCACATTTATTATTTTTTCCCTTCTCCTCTTTAGTCCCACATTACTAAGTGGTGATCTAAGGTCTCTCCTCCTTGTGTATAAATAGAGGTGTACTGTAATGTTAAAGTAGATTTTTGGAATGTTAAAGTAGATTTTTGGAATGTTAAAGTAGATTTTTGGAATGTTAAAGTAGATTTTTGTAATGTTAAAGTATATTTTCAAACTCTCAACTTGGCATACATGCGCAGAAACTATTTCCTCGACTACAATCCACGAAGGACCATCCTAAAAGCAATATATTGCAATCATCTTTAAATTAAGCATTGCATTAAGGGTACTTATATAGCTTTAGATGAGATAAATAGAGAAAGAGAAAAAGGTAGGATGGCATAGAAATCCAAAATAAGAGGAAGCCACTTTGGCTTTCCAGCCCCTACTGTCAAAAAGGAGCATGATGAGGAAACAAGGTGGGAGTAACAAGATAACAAAGAGAGGATGAAGCCAAAAAAACAAGAGAAGAGGATGGAGGAGGCTGCGACATGCACTTTTCATGCCTTAATGTAAACTTCATATGAAAGGACATATATGGACAGGAAGACGAAGCATCAAGAAGTGTTGATGAGAAGATGATGCATCAAGCGGCATGGAAAGAGGCATGCGGACAGGATATATATGGACAATTAACATAAAATCAATGTGAACGCATCAGATACATATGGACAATTAACATAAAATATCCAGTTTGAATACAAAGACTTCAGAGCTATCCATTATTACTCCATCACCTTGATTTCTATTGGTTGTTCCCCCATTGATTGAATAGCTAGAACATAAATTTTACGTGCCGGAATAGAATTAACTGTGAAGCAGGAGCATGTTGGTACAATTATCAGAGAACGGGGATGAAGTCCTCAATAGAGTTTCTTGGCGATGTCGAAAAATGATGATCACTAGTGCAAGTTAACAGGGACATCTGGGAAGGTTTACATATTGCTATTGAGGAGCTGGCAAGGAAAACTAATACCAGTTCCAAGGTAGATGTTCCATATCCAATATATGAAGATGACAACAATGGTTGAACCAAGGACCAGCTTTCACTCTCCAATGCTATTGACAAAGGCTCCAGATACCTGCAAAACAGTGATTTTATGAGCCAAGTATTTACCAGCTGGGAGGGGCATAGCTTTTGGAGAGGGAAGAAAAGGAGGTTTTTGGAATAACATGGAAAGTGAAATTTTTTAATTAAATCAAAATTAAAAAATTGCTCGACTCTTACATGAAAAAATGAGAATAAATAGATATCATGACTTTCAATATCATGTAGCACACCTCCATACCTTCCTAATAAATCTCACAACTACCCAGCAACTAATACCTGTAGCACGCTGAATAAGAAATAAACAAAACGAATTTAAATAAAAATAACCTGTCAAAATTGATCATTTTTGAAGTAACTATCTCAGGATAATGGGCCAATGTTATGAAGTGATAAGCAGGAAGGTATGACAACTACAGGAATAATATAAAACCGAGTTTCGTTATGTAACATATATTTTCCGCATAATCAAAAAATGCAGAATAATCAACCGTGGTATATACCTGCACTACAACAACAACAACAACAACAACAACAGAACCCATATAGTCCCCAATCATTGGGGGTATGGGCAGGGGAAGATTGGAAACAGACCTAACCTTTGGCGCTATGCACTAAACAAGAAAAAGGAGAAACAGAATAGATGAAATTGTTGAACTTCAAGTCCGCCATCGTTTATTTTATTGTTTCCCCATAAAGGTATTTAGGTCTTTTGTACTTTTTCCCCCTACTCGTTATATATGAGTAGAGGAGGTGTTAATTAAGGTCAAGTGATTTTATTTCCTCTCAACTTGGTATCAGAGCACGCTCGCCCTAGCCGACTATGCTCCCGTTCCCGTTCTCGCCCGTTCCGCTCCCTCTCGCAGCCGATCCCGCTCACAGACGACTCTTCCGCTCGCAGTCGTCTCTTCCGCTCGCAGTCGCCGGTTCCCGGTCGCTTCCGCTCGCGTCGACCTCCTCCCGTCAGCCTTTCCTGATCCGGTCGACTCTTCCTTCGGCCGTTTGAGAGTCGACCGGTCCTTCTCTCTCCTCTAATGCCGCCCTAGGCTCCCGCTGTGGATGCTAGGGTTGGCGCCTCTCCGTCTGGGCTCTAGGGCTGTTGCCGTATGCCTCTCGGGTCCTCCGTTTTGGCTGCAGAAGGCTAGATAGGACGTGTTATGCCCTAGTTTTCTGTCCCGCTGCCTTGCCGCTGCTGTTGGATGCTCTGACAGCCCCTCCTCTCCTTATTTGGCGTTTTTTTTGCTGATTTGCTGCCCCCTCTTGTCCTCATGGGGGATTCTACGGACTCTTCGCCACAAGTGAGTGAAGTTATGCCACAGATGGGTGACCCGCAGCGGACCCATGGCCACTCAAGCTCGTTGAAGATTACCACCGTTCCTTTGGACGGAACGAATTATTTGGAATGGTCCCGCGCTGCCCAACATGTGATCCGCAGCCATCAGATGTTTGGTTATATTGATGGAACTGTGAAGGAGCCACCCAGGACTGACCCTACTTGGAAACGCTGGGACTCTAAGAATTCGCTTGTTGTATCCTGGCTTCTCCACTCCATGTCTCCCAAGGTATATCGAAGCTACATGCTTCTGGACTCTGCTTACGATATCTGGACACGGGCCAAAGACACGTACTCGCAGATTGGGAGTTCCACGCAGATTTATGAACTTACCCGTCGCATTCTGGAGCTCCGACAGGGATCTATGACTGTGTCCACCTACTTCTCAGAGTTTGAACGGCTCTATCAGGAATTGGATTTTTTCGAGCAGTTTACTGCCTCCTGCACGGCCGACGCCGTGAAATTGCAGGAAAAGGAGAACCGATATCGTTTACATGTATTCCTGATGGGGCTGAATATGGACTCTGATACTGTCCGGACTCATATTTTGCATCGATCACCCCTTCCATCCCTGAGGGAAGCTTTCAGCATGGTTCTTGGTGATGACGATCGTCGTAGATCCCTCAGCACGACGGCACCTGCAGTGGATCGGTCTGCCTTTGCTAGTGTTGGACGGGGCAGTTCCAGCAATACCGGCACCATTCCTACGTGTGATCACTGTGGGCGCCGGGGACATTCTCGGGAGGTGTGCTTCAAGCTTCATCCACACCTTATCCCGTCGGGATCCGGGCGTGGCCGTGGTCGTGCCCCTGGTCGTGGTGGATACCGTCAGAGCGGCACTCGATTTCAGGATGCTTCCTACTCCACAGAGGTTCAGGAGGATCATCAGGGTCAGCTGTCCAGCCATCTTACCACCTCTGAATTGGATGCCCTTCGTCGTCTGCTGCACTCCCATCCTGACTCTTCCCCGAGTGGAACTTCTACTTCATTTGCTACTGCTACTATGCCAGCTGCTCATACTGCCGCGACTCCTCCGTCTGAGTGGATTATTGACTATGGTGCCACTGACCACATGATCGGTTCCCCCACAGGTTTTTCCTCTTATACTCCCTTGTCTGGTAAGGATAAGGTCGTTTCTGCCAATGGCACTCTATCCCCTATTGCTGGGAAGGGGAATATCTCCTGTTTCCCCTCTCTTTCGCTTACTTCTGTTCTGCATGCCCCCTCGTTTCCTCGCAGCCTCCTTTCTATTAGCAACCTTACTAAATCGCTTAACTGTTCAGTAACTTTTTTCCCTGATTCTTGTGTCTTTCAGGAACTGGGTACGAGGCGATGCATTGGCAGTGGTAAGAATCGTGGTGGTCTGTACTATCTGGATGCTACTCAGTCTCCCCTCGCTCTCTCCTCGTCTGTTGCTGCTACCGAGTCCGATGCTCGACGCTGGCACTTGCGTCTTGGTCATCCGTCTCCTGTTTATCTTCAGAAACTGTTTCCTGTTTTTTCTCCATTTGTTCAAACTTTAAATTGTGATGTGTGTGTGATGTTTAAACATGTTCGGCACTCTTTTTCGCATTTATCTTCTCCTAGTAGTACACCATTTGCTATTATACATTCTGATGTTTGGGGTCCGTCCCCTGTTATTTCTTTATCTGGTTATCGGTGGTTTGTTACGTTTATTGACTGTTTTTCCCGGACCACCTGGGTTTATCTGTTAAAAAAAAGGGGAAGTTTTTTCCGTATTTCAGAGTTTTCATAAGATGGTACAAACTCAGTTTAATGGTACCATTCGTGTTCTTCGTAGTGACAATGGGGGGGAGTACGATGATCGTGGGGCGTTCGGTGCATACCTATCTAGTCATGGTATTATTCACCAAACCACGTGTGTCTATACGTCCACCCAAAATGGTGTGGCCGAACGGAAAAACCGACACCTTCTTGACGTTGCTCGATGTCTCCTTGCCACCATGCATCTTCCAAAATCCTTTTGGGGGGATGCTATTCTGACGGCCACTCATCTTATCAACCGTCTTCCATCTCGTGTTCTTAACTATATGACTCCGTTGGTCCGTCTCTCCACTACATCTGCTATTCACACTCCTTCTCTACCACCCCGTGTCTTTGGGTGTGTTTGCTTTGTTCACGTTCACACGCCCATTCGGGATAAGCTTGACCCTCGCGCTCTCCGTTGTGTCTTTCTTGGCTACTCCACCACCACTAAGGGGTATCGTTGTTATCACCCGCCTACCAGACGTTTCTTTTGCACCATGGACGTCACCTTCCGTGAAGAGGAACCTTATTATGTGGGCTTGACTCCTACCTGTCGTCAGGGGGAGACGGATGTTGATGCCCCTGTTCCTCTTCCTCTTGTTCCTCCTCTTGTCCCTGCTATGTCCATACCCTCTACATCGCCATCCACTCCTCTAGTTCCTGTTATGTCCATACCCTCTACATCGCCATCCACTCCTCATTTACCGACATCTACGCCTTTCCCTACATATCATTATCCATCTCTCATCTCTCCGCTGCCTCATGTCTATCATCGCCGAAAACCAGATATCCTGCCCACTGCTGCTCTGTCATTTTCAATGCCGTCGTTGGACTCAGATTCCGATGCTGACTTACATGTTCCCATTGCCCTGCTAAGAGGTAAGACTGTATGTACTGAACATCCTATTTCTAATCATGTTGTTTATGATCATCTCTCTAAGCCCCATCGGGCTTTTATATCATCTTTTTCAAAATCTCTATTCCTAAGACATGGCAGGAAGCAGCTGGTATTCCTGCATGGGCACAAGCAATGAAGGAAGAAATGTCTGCTTTGGAGAAGAACCATATATGGGATGTTACCTCTCTTCCTCCTGGTAAGAAACTCATTGGCTCTAAATGGGTCTTCTCAGTCAAGCAGAACCAGGATGGGAAAGTGGAGCGGTGTAAAGCCAGGTTGGTTGCTCATGGTTACACCCAGACTCAGGGAATTGATTACCAGGAGACCTTTGCTCCGGTGGCAAAGATGAACTTTATTCGTGTGATCATTTCATTTGCCGTGATCTTAGATTGGGAACTTCATCAACTGGACATCAAGAATGCGTTCCTGCGCGGTGACCTCAAAGAAGAAGTGTACATGGCACTTCCTCCGGGATTTGTGAAGAAGGGACAAGAAGGTCTTGTTTGTCGTTTATGGAGGTCTTTGTATGGGCTTAAACAGTCTCCAAGGGAGTGGTTCGGCAAATTTCACAAGGCTATGATAAAGTTTGGTTATAAACAGGGTCACTCAGATCATACCTTATTTATCTGGAGGAATGAAGGTAAAATCGTCGTGCTCATTGTCTATGTCGATGATATTGTGATCACTGGAAATGACTCGGATGAAATTGCTAAGCTAAAGGATCTCCTGTCTGCTGAGTTTGAAGTAAAGGACCTAGGAAGGCTCCGCTACTTCCTAGGAATTGAAGTGACCCGTTCTGACAAAGGTGTTTTTATCTCTCAACGTAAATATGTGTTAGATCTGCTAGAGGAAACCGGTATGCTTGGTTGTGCTCCTGCTAACACACCTATGGAGGAGAACCATGGGATTGATGAAGATAGCAATAGTGATCGTGTGGATGCGGCCAGTTATCAGAGATTGGTGGGCAAACTTCTATACCTTTCACATACGCGTCCTGACATCACGTATGCTGTTGGGATCTTGAGTAGGTACATGCACGCCCCAAGAGTCAGACACCGGGATGCTGCCTTTCGTGTTCTCCGGTATTTGAAGAAAGCTCCCGGAAGGGGGCTAATGTTCTCCAAGAATGATCATTTGAAGATTGATGTCTTCACTGATGCTGACTGGGCCGGTAGTCGCGATGACCGAAAATCCACCACAGGTTACTGTACATTTGTCGGAGGAAACTTGGTCACGTGGGGCAGCAAAAAGCAAAATGTTGTGGCAAGATCCAGCGCAGAAGCTGAGTATCGGGCTATGTCCCAAGGTCTCTGTGAAGGTCTGTGGTTGCGTACCATATTGCAAGATCTTGGGCTTCAGAAGGATACTCCCATCTCCCTATACTGTGATAACAAAGCGGCGATCAGCATAGCTCATAATCCTGTTCAGCATGACCGGACCAAGCATGTTGAGGTGGATCGCCACTTTATCAAAGATCATCTTGAAAAAGGAAACTTAGTTACTCCCTTCGTTCACTCCAGAGACCAGTTGGCCGATGTCTTCACCAAGAGTTTGGGATCCGATTCCTTCACTGATGATATCCATAAGCTTGGGATGTCAGATATCTTCTGTCCGACTTGAGGGGGAGTGTTGAACTTCAAGTCCTCCATCGTTTATTTTATTGTTTCCCCATAAGGGTATTTAGGTCTTTTGTACTTTTTCCCCTACTCGTTATATATGAGTAGAGGAGGTGTTAATTAAGGTTAAGTGATTTTATTTCCTCTCAACTGAAATGACTTAACAGAATAGACCAAATTAAGACTTTTACTGGATTACCATGAAGTTGCTACCGAGATGAAACATAGAAACTACCTTTGATCTTAAAATTGTATATAATGTAAAAATAAAAAGACATTGAATTTTATCCGGAGGCCTCTTAACTTTAGGGATAGTTGGAAGTCTGACCGTAATAAATCTTCCAATCTTAGAAGGGGGCATTGTAGAACTTTCCATGTCTTTTAACAGCTACACTGTAAAAACAGGGTACGGGCACATATTTTTATAATTTTATTTCACTAGCGGCATGAAAAATATATAGCATGTCTTCCCCAAGTAATTTAGAATTATCACTGGGAAAAATTAAAATCGGATCAGATACACACCTCAAGTTGTAGGTTTCTACTCCCTTTGCTTTTCTTGTTTCCGCGTCAAAATGGGCATCTCCAAATGCATAAAGGGAGCATCTCCTGCCTTTATCATAATAGAAAACCCCTCCATGAAGCATCCCACGTCCATGGCGCCGTCGACTTGCAGCGCGTGCATCATGTTCCTTCTCATTGGGGAGTCCTATTATTTCCTCATTACCTAGGGCACAGATGGAGATCACCATACGCGAGGAGTTCAACACCTGCCCACTCGCATTTATTTCCGCAGTAGGCATTGATCTATTTGCATCTGGATAGTAATTTCGACATAGTTTCATGTATCTGTTTTTTATTGGGGACTTTAATTTAATATTGTTCCCAACCAATATGAACATGCATTATGAGCTGTCCATATTGGTTGCCCGAGTTATCTTTACCTATTTATATGTGTATGCTAGAGGCGGAGGCATCGATGTTTTAGTTCAGATCTTCTGAAACATCCGGTCCTCTCACGGTGTGATTCTGTGAACCCCAAGGTGACAACTCCTAGGGTTAGCTTCTCCTCCCATTCCCCCCCCCCCCCCCCCCCCCCTCATTCACAACCGACTCCCACAGCAGCCCTCCTCACTAGCAACCTCAATCACCGACCCCATCCAATTGTCGCCCCTCTCACCCACAGTCCCAATCGCCGACGCACCGCCTGTATCCAAGGAACTGATGTCATCTCCCTTCCTTTATCCTTGATAAGTGCACCCGCAGCCCTACCCATAGACCACCGCCCCTCCATCTCCCCTTCCTGAGCTAACCCTCACCATCAGCCATTTCCTTGCAGCAACAGCCTCTCTCAATCTCACCTTCCCGACCCATCCTCACCAGCAACTAGTCCACAATCGCCGCCTTCCCCTTTTTGCATCCCTATCCCTCCTCGTTAGGGGTTTTCCAGCTAGGATAGTCTTCCTGTTGAAACATACGTTCCACATCTCTTGGTTTAAAAATAACAAATCTCAATATGTATTTGATCAAGCTTTTTTTGTGTTTATAGTGTGCAGCCCATACAGGTATAATATCAGACTGAACAAGATATAGTGATTGGGACAAAAAGATGGATGTCGTGCTCTGAACTAAGTACTACCACGTGGCGATAGACTCTACCGCTGGCAGTAGCCTTCGTTACAATGGGACAGCTGGCAGAAGGCATTTGAACGAAATCTTGGCGAGAGCTGAAAGCTATTCTTGTAAACAATTACAACGCAAAACCCTATCGCGCGGCGGTAACTAAAAGGCAAACCCGACAATCATCAAGTTTGTTGAGGAGCCAAATAGAGCAAAATATCAAAATATTGCGGGATCGAATTTGTCACTAACGCGGCGCGATAACCTTACTGTGGCGGGTAGATGTTGCCTAAAATACGAAAACAAGGCTTTTATTCATGGCAGACAGGAGCGGAAAATTGGTTACCTAAACGATACCGCGGG
The DNA here is from genome assembly GCA_033032865.1 of Dactylorhiza incarnata. Taxonomy (NCBI): domain Eukaryota; kingdom Viridiplantae; phylum Streptophyta; class Magnoliopsida; order Asparagales; family Orchidaceae; genus Dactylorhiza; species Dactylorhiza incarnata. Next base: position 1,766,073 of record JAWHQI010000338.1, read on the forward strand.
GTAGGTCCTACCGCTAGCGGTAGCAGACACGATCTATTTAAAGAGCCTTTTCGCACTTTCTCAGATGTGAGCAACCACGAATATTTTGTTGATGAGGTTCGTCCCAGAAATCTAGAGGAGAACCAAGACACCCCTACACCAAACGAAAGAGGCTTCGAAGGCAAAGAAGATTAAAGATCATTCAACACGAAGATCGAACGCATCTACGACGACTATTTTGAGCATTCCTTCGTCCTCGCATGCAGAAGTTCTATAGGGAGTCTTTGTTCCAGAATTTATTTTTTATATCCTTGTATCTTATGTTTGTTTGATTACTATATTGTTGAACATAGAAGAATTCGCTCGTGTGTTGGCGACTAGGTTCGTGTGAGGCTTAGGGAGAGGAATTCGCCTGTGTGGTGACGACTAGGTCCGTGTGCGACTTAGGGAGGAATTCGTCTTGTGTGTTAGGCGACTAGACTTATGGTTTAGGTTTATGGGTCGGCTTGAGGCCTATCTAGGGAGAGATAGGATAAAGCCAACCGGTTCGAGGAGCGAGTCGGTATAGAAAACAAAAAGAGTCTTAGATCATCGCCTTGATCTTAACATTAGAGGATCTTTATCTTTGTAATTATTCTTCGTGGCTTATATATTATTGAAATAGTTTTCTTCATTCAAAGTTATTTCTTATAATACAATTGTTTTAAATGTTTTGAAAAGAAAACTTACATGATTTAATTGAAATGATTAAAGTCTCTTTATATTCATATTAAGTATTTTATCACTAACAATCTTAACATCATCAAGATTGAACATGGGTGTTTGAAGTGAATCCTCTGAAAAGGTAGTTTAATATTTTCATTATGATATTAATCTAAGTAAATTGATAAAAGCTTTTTATTATAAAGATTATTCATTCTAAGTATTTTCATTAAGTAAAAAGATTAACAAAAGAATTTTTGCAGCCCTTATTCACTCCCCCCCCCCCCCCCCCCCCTCTAAGGGCGCGTCACGATCCAACAAGTGGTATCAGATATAGGTTATTCCAAAAAGGTTTCACCACCTAGAATAATGACACATCATGATCTCGCATCAACTAGAGGGGAGCAAGTTTTATATAATGAAAAATTTTTAGCACCACCTTTATTCACCGGAGCGAACTATGAAGGTTGGAAAATATTAATGAAAAAATTTCTCATCACTTTTGACATAGATGTATAGAATATCACCGTAACAAAACCTCGAATGAATTAAATATAAATGAATGTGTTTTGAACGCCAAAGTTTTCCTTGGTATCGCGACCTCCTGCTCAGGAGTCTGCGCGGACTCGCCTTTGGTAACCGCCCGAGTCAGCGCGGTTATACTTATGTAACCCCCCTGACTAGTGCCTCAGAGCCTCTCCAACAGTCAGCGCGGTCTCTCCTTCAGTAACCTCCCTGACTAGCGCCCCAGAGCTCCTCCAGCAATCAGAGTGGTCTCTCCTTCAGTAACCTCCCTGACTAGTGCCCCAGAGCACCTCCAGCAGTCAGCACGGTCTCTCCATCAGTAACCGCCCTGATAAGTGCCCCAGAGCTCCTCCAACAGTCAGCGGTCTCTCCTTCGGTAACCGCCCTGACTAGTGACCCAGAGCTCTTCCAGCAGTCAGCACGGTCTCTCCTTCAATAACCACCCTGACTAGTGCCTCAAAGCTCCTTCAACAGTCAGTGCGGTATCTCCTTCGGTAACCTCCCAACCTCTTTTTACGGGCAGAACGAGATTCCAGAGCCTGCCCGTCCGGGCAGCTCCCCCTTTCCTATAAATAAAGGTCAGATCCAGACAAGAGGGCAGAGCAGACGGGGGAAAAAAGCACACTATAGCTGGTGCGAACTCTCCTTACAGCAACTGCGGAACTCTATACGACAACAGCGGCGGTGAACTCCCCCTTTGAGACCGTGAGCTCTCCATCAACAGGCTTCTTTTTACTTCTTCCAACATTTATCTTGATATACCTTGATGACTGGATGTAATCTGATGTAATACCATCTTTGATAAGTAATAAAATCACCAGCAACAAAGGAGCTGCTCGTTGCGGGAAGCCTGGTGTAGCCGTTCGCGGCACCCCCTCTCTCTCGCTTATTTATTCGTGATCCAAAGTAACCGCCCACTCAACAGTTACCCTCTACCCTTTAGTTCGAGCGACGTGGAGTTAGTGACACTTATGGCACCAACAGAACGAGCACGCGACCTCAGATCTTGAGTGGTCGATGAGCAGCAAGTCGCAAAGGAGATGCGGGATTTAGTTTAAAATTGCCTCTGAACTTAAAACGGTCATAACTTTTGATCCGGTTGTCCGATTTTTGCCCGCAATACTATTCGGGAATCGGCTCGAAGTCGTCCATCCATTGGTGAATCAGGTTTACCCGTTCGAGTTTGTTTCGCGTTCTCAGATCGCTCAAATTCAACTCCGTTTAGAAGTTATCGCAGTTTTTCCCTTTCGGCAATTTTCGTCTAAATGGATGTCATCAAAGGCTTCTGAAAACACTTCCAATGATCCAGAAATACCAATCAAAAGGAGCGACTTCAGCTTCCTATTAGCTGAAGTTACTCATCTCTCGAGACAAGTTGATTCCATGACTAAGGGTGTGGCGACTACTGGTGATAAGTCATCTGATGACCTTGCTGCGCATATGTTGCGACCTGATGCAGAGGGATTCTCCAACCCTACTTGCGAGCTCCGTAAGGTGACAGGTGACAGTGAGTACTCATCTGAGTACTCGTCCTCGGCAAGTTAGTGACCTTGCACATTCTTCAAAAGAAGAAGATCCCTCGGTCTTTTTAGTTTCCATTTGTTGGGAACAAGCTCCACCTAGGTTTAAAGTACCTCAGCTTCCTCGGTTCACAGGAAAAGAAGATCCAGCCTGTCATTTACAGGATTTCGAGTCTCCCATCCTTCTTCGAGACCGATCTGATAGCATCCGCTGCAAACTATTGTCCATGACCCTTAATGGGAGAGCTAGGGATTGGTTTTATCATGTACCATCCCTATCCATCGACTCTTTTACAAGCTTCCGAAGGAGGCTTTTACTACGTTTTGACACCTCTTATTTCTAATGCGGTTGTCTGATTTTTTCCCACAATACCTTTTCGGAATCGGCTCGGAGTCGTCCATCTATTGGCGAACCGGATTTACCCGTTCAAGTTCGTTTCGCGTTCTCAAATCGCTCAAGTTCAACTTTGTTTAGAAGTTATCGCAGCTTTTCCCTTTCGGTAATTTTCGTCTCAATGGATATGTCATCGAAGGCTTCTGAAAACCTTCCACTGATCCAAAAATACTTGTCCAAAGGAGCGACTTCAACCTCCTACTAGTCGAGGCTATTCATCTCTCGAGACAAGTTGATTCCATGACTAAGGGTGTGGCGACTACTGGTGATAAGACATCTGATGACCTAGCTGAGCATATTGTGTGACCTGGTGCAGAGGGGTTCTCCGACCCTACTTGCGAGCTCTGTAAGGTGATAGCGAGTACTCGTCTGCTGATCCTCAGCAAGTTAGTGAACTTGCATGTCCATCAAAAGAAGAAGATTCCTCGCCCTTTTCAGATGTCATTTGTTGGGAACAAGCTCCACTTGGGTTTAAAGTGCCTCATCTTCCTCAGTTCACGGGAAAAGAAGATCCAGGTTGTCATTTAAAGGATTTCGAGTTTTGCATCCTTCTTTGAGACCCATCTGATAGTATCCGCTGCAAACTATTGTCCATGACCCTTAATTGGAGAGCTAGGGATTGGTTTTATCATTTACTATCCCGATCCATTGACTCTTTTACAAGCTTTCGAAGGAGACTTTTACTATGATTTGCCACCTCGAAGAAGCGAATGAGAGGTCCTCTACACTTTTCCAAATCAAACAAGGCGAGTCAAAGACTCTTTGTCATTATATTGATAGGTTCCAAGAAGAAATTCTCGACATCGATGATGTTGATCAGAAGATGTATCAAGTTGCCTTAGTATGTGGACTCCTGTTCAAATTTGAAATGAGCCGTAATCCACCTAAGTCTTATGGAGATCTTATCAGTAGAGCTACCTGCTTCATCGAGGAAGAGAATAAAGACCCAAGTTTCATCTCCTCTCTTACCCAAGTGACACGTCAACGGAAAGAGAATTCTCTCTATGATTGCCCTTCTGCTGGTTAGGTAAACCATATTTCTGAATATCGTCACGAGTTCTATCCGCCAATGCCCCAACATGAGAAGTTCTCTCGCCGTCGACGTCCATCTGCACCTCGGCATTTCCGACAAACAGAACGGTCACGGTCTTGTTCTTTTACTTTGGATGCATCTCCACCACCTCCGTCACGAGACATGTCATCTACGTCAACTCGGGCTCATCCTAGCAGCTCATATGCTCCTTCACACATATGCAAGCGAAATCACTCTCAAAAGGTGTATTCGGATCTAACTATCTCAATGGAAGAAGTTCTTCAAGCCATCCAGAAGGAGCCTGCTTTTACGAGACCCCCCCCCCCCCCCCCCCCTTCTACGACCTGATCGTGGGAGCCGCCACAAAGATTTCTTTTGTCAATACCATATGAGTATTGGCCATGATACAGAAAGGTGTCGAGCTCTTCGAAGTCTTGTGGAAAAGTTGTTAAAGGGAGGCAAGCTACAAGAATACATTGCTTAGAAGTCTAACTGTAAATCTTCTCTAGCAATACCAAGTACTCGCTCGAAGCTAAAATTGCTCGCGAGATCTTTCGGTGGTTAGATTCGTATACCGGAAACTCTTTTTCAATTACTCTTGTATTTGTATTTTTCTCAAATGCTTGCAGGAATCAACTTTAAATGGAGATCGTCGGGCTATAAACCCACCATATGGTGGCCTCCCCGATCCCATAAGGATCTCACCAATAACTTCGGGCATCCTCAAATTGACACATCATCGGGTTGTAAACCCACCATATAGTGGTCGCCCCGATCTAATCTCGTCGAGGACTTAATGCATTATATTTCCTAAAGGCTCTCTCCAGTAACTACAGACATCCTTGAAATTGAAGTATCGTTGGGACTGTAAGCCCACGATGACCACATCGTACTAGAACTGCTCGCTGATGTATAGTGGTCGCACCTCGCCATAAGATCGATTGTTATAACATCTGCTACAATTGGCTTCGCTGGAAATGCTCGTGATTCACATATGTGGTCTGCTGATCTTCAAGACGTGACCGACTAGCTCTGTCGTGTATCAACAGAGATATTGTCAGTCCCAAAGAATCGGATGTTCTTAGTTGCATGCACTCGAGAAACCCTTTAGATGATCATTATTTGTTCGACACAAACATTTCAAGAAATATGGATTACTTCTAATCGTGATCGGTTACCCATAAGTCTTATATATTATTCGGGATCTCTACTCAATCTGACATGTAATATAATTTCAGATTTTCGGCCGATATCATATATACGTACACGTATACTGTTCAGGATTTCTTGACATCAATTGGCGAATTATTGCCAACAAGCAAAATTATCTTCATCCGCAAGTCATAATTTCATAACCAGATTGGATCCGCGTCTTTTATTACTCTGGAAGTCGCATCCTTCACTATTCTTGAGTATACAAATACATGATTATCAGAATGTTACGGTCTCCACTACAGTATTCACATATATTATTGTAATATTTACATAAATATATCATTCGCCCAACATCAAAATATCATCTAAGATAAGCAACCTCGAGTGGTACTTGCGTCTTCTCTATCGGTATGTGATATTCAATACGAACATCAAGTGCGTCGATGAAGCAAGCATCAACAAGTCCTGAGGTACTCGCACCTTGTTGGGAAAAACCCTTGATTTAATTTAACAAATTATATGAAAGTGATTTTAGCTACTAGGATTGAGGTACCCATTGTATAGTGAGGGTATTATGATCATTAGATGTCTTAGGATATCACACTCAACATAGGGTGTCAGGACCAGATCAAGGGAAGCAAAATTGGGCTAAGTTAACATTTGTGTCGAATAGAATTCGACGCAACATCGAGTCCATATCGACGCTGCTCTGACTAGAAGTCCAAGTGGTTCAACCTTTCTGTCAAAGTAACTCAAGTCGACGTTACGTCGAATAGATATCGACGTAAAGGTCAGGGACTTGTCGGAGTAACTAGTGAAGTCGACGCGGCTTCTACTTCAACTCAACGCAGAAGAGGTTATCTGTCGAAGCCATCTAAAGTCGACACAACGCCGACTTCATCTCGACACAGAAGATGAAGTTCAGTGCCAGGCAGATCAACTCGACGGACACGTCGATAAGATGTCGACGCAACGTTGACTAGCAGAGTTCAATCAGAGTAGAGATGAAATTGAAGCTACTTTTACAAGAACTCGAAGTTGCGTCGATAAGAGAAGAAATGAATTCGACGCTACGTCGAATACAGTCTGTAAAAGAATATTTTTTCAACTGTCTCTCTGATCTTTCTTTTCATGGCCCACATCCTTCAAGACCGTTCCCCAACGGCTTAATAATTGCCTGAAATAGAAAGGAGCATTAAAAAAGGAGACAAAAAGGTTTCTTGGAACCATATTCCTAGTAGATGGACAGGCTGAGAATTAAAGAGGAAAGAAATAGAATGTCGTGGGCAGATTACCTTTTCAGGGCATACCAGAAAGGGAAAGAAATTTGAAATTGAATAGAGAGAATAAAAGGAGAAGAGAAGACAGAAACACAAAAGGCATTAATCACAATCTGCCATCTTCCTTCTTGCTAGGGCTTCCTCATCTTCTCCCTCTCTCTCAGGAACCCTAACACAGAAAAGAGAAAAGAAAAGAAAGCTATGTTGTTCTTCATCTAATAGAACAGAGGATCTGAAAGCTGCTCTTCATCACAATCTCTTAGCAGTCAGATCTCAATCAGCAGAAGTAGAAAGGATCTGACATACAAAGCACCTGCAATTCATCACTATCTAAAGCAGGGGTTAATCAAGAGCAGATCCTGTGGAACATCTAATAGGTTGTTCTTCATACAGTCTTCTCAAGAACTCTGAGAACAGAATTCCTATAACATTCTTTCTTCTCCCTCCTTCTCATTCTGTAAAAGAGTTTTATTAATCCCTCTTCAAAAGATTCAGTGGTTCAAGATCTTCTTATCAAAAGATCTGGTGGTTCAAGATCTCCTTATCAAAAGATCTGGTGGTTCATGATCTCCTTGTCAAAAGATCAGTGGTTCTAAGAGTCTCCTTACCAAAAGACTCAGACACAGTGGTGCATCCCTACCAGGTGGTAGAAGAGGGGAGTACCCACATTTTGGAGAACCTCTATAAAAAATTTGTGTCTTCTGGTTACCTAATTTTCTGTGTTGTCCCAAATTCTTTCTATTATGCACGTTATTTCCTGCACCATATTTTTTCAGCCTGTATTCTTGTTGAGCATAAATCCTTAGTTAAGTTTATTGTTTTCACAGTTAGGATAGAAATAAATTTAAATCTTTATTCACCCCCCTCTAGAGGATTCTCAAAGGCACACTGTGCACTTTCAATTGGTATCAGAGGGAGGTTGATCATTAAGAGGTTAACACCTTGATCAAAAAGACCTCCTACTCTTATTTCTTTTCTACAAATATATTTTATAAAGAAAATGAGTACTAAGGATTATGCTTCCACAAGACCCCCAGTGTGTAACTTAAACAAGTTCACACTCTGGAAGGCCAAGATAAGGCTTTATATAAATTCAATTGATGAAAACATATATAATATTCTTCTCACAGGTCCTCGTGCTCCAGCCAGAACAAAAGGAAGGAGAAAACTCAACAACTGAGGTTGTTCCAAGAAAGGAATGGACAGAAGCTGAAAAGAAGGTCAATGCATGTGATGTCAAGGCCATGAATATTCTGGTGTCAACAATGTCAGATGACATTTTCCAAAAAGTTGCTGAATGTCAATCAGCAAAGGAGATTTGGGACTCATTCACCATCATGGTGAAAGGGAGTGCTGATGAAAAAAAGAACAAAAAGTCCCTTCTCATATCCCAATATGAGAACTTTCAAAAGAAAGCTGAAGCATCTGTTGTCAATATGTATGACAGATTCAGTCTTATCATTAATGAGCTCAGAGGCTTAGACAAGGAAATATCCTTGACTGAAATTAATGACAAGATTCTCATGTGCTTCCCTAGCTCATGGGATTCAAGGATCTAGGCAATCAGAGAATCCAGATGCCACAGAGAGATCTCAACTGAAGCTTTGCTAGGAAAGCTTAAGTCATATGAGATGTTTCTGAAGAACAGGTCTGAGGCAGAAGAGAGGGAAACTACTCCAGCTCCTGTCCAGAGGAACTTAGCTCTGAAAGTTACTGAAGGAGAGCCCTCCACTCAAGAAGATGAGATGTTCAATCTTCTAGCAAGGAGATTCAAGAAGTGGGTCAAAACTGAAGACTCAGGGAGAAGAGAAACAGACTCAAGGCCCGGGTATGATAAGACTCCAAGGAAGGAGATTATCTTCTTTACTTGCAACAAACCAGGGCACATTGCCCCTGAATCCCCTCAAGAGCAAAGGAACAAGAGCAGCACTAAAGAGGAGAAGAAGAAGAAGAAGTCCTTCAAAGGGAAGGACAAGAAGAAAGCAAAGGATTTCATTGCTGAAACCTGGAGTAATTCAGAAGTGGAAGAGAACTCATCATCATCTGAGAGTGATGATGAAGAAGAAGCAGTAGCAGCCTGCATGATGGCTCTTGGAATGGCATCAGATGTTGAAGATGATCAGGTATCAGTTTTTGATGAATTTGACTTTACTTCTGATGATTTTAAAACATGTTTTAAAGATTTCTGCATTGAACATCTTAGGGTAGAAAAAGAATTAAACATAGCTAAAACTGAATTAGAGAATCTTAAGAATGATGAAACACTTCTAATAAATCAAAATCTAACTAATGAACTTAATAATAAAGAGTTAGAATTGATTAAGCTTAGAGAGGAAAACACAAATCTGAAAGAAGAGCTAGCAAAGGCAAATGTCTTTGAGGACTCACTCAATGGGAGGAGTCAGAAGCTCAAGGACATCACTGAAAATCTCTCTATGAGATTTAATCACTTGGGATTAGGAGCTGAGCCTTCCACTAGCACAGAAACATCTAGAAAACCAGCCTGGAAAAATCCAGTGTCATTTGTTAGACCTAGTGAATATCAATCAAGTGAGAGGAGTGTATCATCCAAAGGTAGAGACAACAATCATTCAGATAGGATGGACAAACCTAAAAAGGCAAGCCTAAATAAAAAGGAAAAACCCTAGGTAAGAATCATTTGGAGAAGTTAAATAACAACCAACAGGCAAAAGCAAAACCTAGGATAATCAAACATTCTGCGGACCTGTTATTTTTTTATACACTTTATAGTCAATTCAAGTATCAAGATAAGATGTTTGGGAAATCCATTCCTCATCATCCCAAAGGGTATCATGAAAGACCCTTCTATTCTTTCATTGAACCGTACAATGGTAAAAGCAAAGGGCCCAAGGTAACTTGGGTCCCTTCTAATGTTTGAATTCCTTGTGCAGGGTTACGTAGGGTCCCACTCAGGAGAAAATTGAGTGGGAAGAAAGATGTAGGTCATGAATAAGGAACAAAAAGTCATTCAAGGGAGTAATTTTTATCTTGAATCCTCCTTAACATTTATTCACTGTTGTAGATATCGGCCGACATGTCCGACATGTCGGCCGACATAAAGGTTTGGGACCTAAAACGCCACGTTACCGATTTTCTTTTTGGTCGTAACGTTTTGGAAAAAACGGGCCGATATATCGGTTGTAACCGATATATCGGCCCAATAAAACGGCGATATATCCGATATTTTATTTTTAAAAAAAACTTATTTTGCTTTGCTGCCTTTTTGCCCCTGCTGCCTTGCTGGTTGTGGTTGCTTCTCTGGTAGCTTCATCCTCGCTGGTTGTGGTTGATTTGTATGTTAAATGTTTCATATAGCTTTTAATATTTAGAAGTTCAATAAGTTGTAAAATAGTTAGAATTGTGGCATGTATACCAAAAATAATATTTAATTATATATATAATTAATTAAATATTAAAACCCGATATATGAAATATCCCCGATATATCCCCCGATATATAAAAAACCGACACGAAAACCCAAACCGACGTGTCCCCGACATCCGACATCTGCAACCTTGCATTTATTACATCACATTATGATCTATTTTCAAAAAATAAAATTGCTGGGAAAAACAGCAAGAATTTTCTAAAGAAATAGATCTGCTCATTAAGAGGTACGTCGAATAGAAGTCGACGTACCATCGACTTCTACTCGACGCCAACGTCAAGAAGCACTCAGAATAGACAATTCGAATAGAATTCGACGCAGCGCCAAGTTCATATCGACGCATATGTCGATTTATTAATTGCTGATTAAATTCGAAGTTACGTCGATTGGAAATCGACGTAACGTCGACAGGACTACGTCGATTTAGGGTCTCTGAATAGTTTCGAAGCTACGTCGAGTACTAATCGACGCAACGTCAATTTATCAGGGCGTGCAGAAGCAATCTCGACATAGCTATGAGCGCCAAATAATAAGACTAATCGACGGTGCGTCAACATAAACCCTAAGTAGCGATGATTCATCTGCTTTTAAACAACTACTGCGTCGAAACATTACGCTTTCAAATTTTCTTTCTCTTGCTCTCTTGCTCTTTTGCTTTCCAGCTCTCTCGTGCCTTTTACTCTCTCGTTTTCTAGTGTTTGTAGGTACAACCAAATTCAAATGGCTTCACCTAAGATTAACTCCGGGTTCGATGTGGATGTTGAGTCCTTCAGTGCAGCTGCAGAAAGCTTCAAAGCTATTTTTGGCTTGTTCCAGGAGGCAGGCCTAACCAAGCTCATTTCAACAAGATGCAAGATCTTGGATATGGAGCTCACAGAGTTCAAAGATAATGTTCAGATAGGAGAGGATGGCTCTCTTAAAGGAAAAATATCTGATACAGAAGTCCTGATAACAAAGGGCATATTAAATCAAACATATGACTTTCTTCCTGGAAATGAATCAGAAGAATTATCAGGGGATGAGACCAAGAGGGTCCTGGAGATTATGCAGTTCAAGAAGGACAAGCCCTTCAATCTGAAGAAGATTGACCTTGGGGAAGAATACAGATTCCTTGCAGATAATGTAGGGAAAGTGCTGCTCTATAAGATATCAGCACATGATGCTGTTTCAAAGCAACAGCTTCAGATAATGGGAGCTCTAGTTCTGAAGAAAAGGATCAGTTGGGGGAAATGCCTCCTAAGGATGATTGGCATAAGTATGCCCATAAGAAAAATTCTTTCATGAGGATCATGAGTCAGGTACTGCTTCACCACTATCCTAGTGTGTGTAAGTCAAAAGGAGTGTCTATTCCTCCTGGGAAGAGGATTAACATAGGGATCTTTTCCAAGTGGACCAGGCAAATAGTGAAGCCTGGTCAAGCTCCAGTCTCTCCTCCTCCATCTCCTCCTCATCAAGAGCCAGAAAGGCACACACCAAACCCTCCAAGGGATGTTATCCCTCCTGCTCACTCTCCATTTCCACTGGACAATGTTCCAGATACTCATCAGGATGATACTACAGCCCCACATTCACCCCAACAACAACAACAGCAGTTCCAATCCTCCTCAGCACCTGAGCCATCTCCTCAGCCAACCTATCAACTACCATCCAATCTCATTCCAGATCATCACCATGCTCCACCTCCACCACCATCAATTCACTTCTCACCTGAGGTGTATCATTCTCTCTCTCTCATCCAAGAAGATGTTCCTTCATCACCTCCTCCATCTACATCTCATCCACCCACAATTGATCTTGAGCAGATCATTTCCAAGGCTGTGGCCATTGCCTCCTCCACATTTGCAGATCAAGTGGCCTCTCGGGCTAGAAAGTTTGACAGAAAATACTCACAGATGGAGGGTGAGTTATTAAGATTTCAAAGATCCTTTCAAAGCCTCAAAGATTTTATATCTTCCTCTATGATTTCAAAAGAGTTCTTAACCTCACTGACCAGCAAGGTCAAGAAGGCGGAGAATATCCTAGAGGAAGAGAGACCTGTCCTTGACTTGAGTGGACAGGATCAGGGCAATGCTGACAATGAGCCTGCTCCTGACAAGGTGACCATCTTTCAGGATGCACTGATTCAAGGGGAGCCAACAGTTCAGGGGGAGCTTGCTCCAGAAATATTGCATGATAAAGGAACATATGCATATGTTCAGAGGGAGTCAAGTGACAAAGATATAGCAGATGACATGCAATTTCTGACAGATGAAGGGGAGCCTCAAGAAGAAAGGATGAATATTGAGCAAACTGATGCAGCAAAACAGGGGGAGCCTACCCCAGATGTCCAGAGGGACCTAGATGCAGAGATGGCTGCTGTAAGCACAGCTGCAGCTCAAGATGAGATTCAAGATAAAGATTCATTAGATAAAGTTGTTCAGATAGCAGAGGAAGCTGCCCAGGAAGTTGAAATAAATGCACAAAGTCAGGGGGAGCTTCCCAAAGACATTACTGAAGAAAATGATGAGCCACTGAAGTTTGCCTCAAGAAAAGACTCCTCAAAAGTATTTTCAAGAAAGAGAAGAACTCCTGAGAAGGATCTTTGAACTTCAGGTATCAGATGAATTATTGGTTTTTGTGGAATTACATTTGGTGGGAAAAACAATGCTACACAATTTCTTGATATGGAAATTTGTTGTCTATAATTTCAGCTGTTTCCTCTTTGTGTCTATGATATCTTGCATGTATGTTTGATTATGCAAAGAAATGTATAAAATCACTTTATTCAATCTGTAAAATTTGTTAAGAAAAATAGGGGGAGATTGTTGGGAAAAACCCTTGATTTAACTTAACAAATTATATGAAAGTGATTTTAGCTACTAGGATTGAGGTTCCCATTGTATAGTGAGGGTATTCTGGTCATTAGATGTCTTAGGATATCACACTCAACATATGGTGTCAGGACCAGATCAAGGGAAGCAAAATTGGGCTAAGTCTATTCGACGCAACATCGAGTCCATATCGACGCTGCTCTGACTAGAAGTCCAAGTGGTTCAACCTTTCTGTCAAAGTAACTCAAGTCGACGTTACGTCGAATAGATATCGATGTAGAGGTCAAGGACTTGTCGGAGTAACTAGTGAAGTCGACGCGGCTTCTACTTCAACTCGACGCAGAAGAGGTTATCTGTCGAAGTCATCTAAAGTCGACGCAACGTCGACTTCATCTCGACGCAGAAGATGAAGTTCAGTGACAGGCAGATCAACTCGACGGACACGTCGATAAGATGTCGACGCAACGTTGACTAGCAGAGTTCAATCAGAGCAGAGATGAAATCGAAGCTACTTTTACAAGAACTCGAAGTTGCGTCGATAAGAGAAGAAATGAATTCGACGCTACGTCGAATACAGTATGTAAAAGTATATCTTTTCAGCTGTCTCTCTGATCCTTCTTTACATGACCCACAACCTTCAAGACCGTTCCCCAACGGCTTAATAATTGCCTTAAATAGAAAGGAGCATTAAAAAAGGAGACAAAAGGTTTCTTGGAACCATATTCCTAGTAGATGGACAGGCTGAGAATTAAAGAGGAAAGAAAGAGAATGTCGTTAGCAGATTACCTTTTCAGGGCATACCAGAAAGGGGAAGAAATTTGATATTGAATAGAGAGAATAAAAGGAGAAGAGAAGACAGAAACACAAAAGTCATTAATCACAATCTGCCGTCTTCCTTCTTGCTAGGGCTTCCTCATTTTCTCCCTCTCTCTCAGGAACCCTAACACAGAAAAGAGAAAAGAAAACTCTGTTGTTCTTCATCTAATAGAACAGAGGATCTGAAAGCTGCTCTTCATCACAATCTCTTAGCAGCCAGATCTCAATCAGCAGAAGTAGAAAGGATCTGACATACAAAGCACCTGCAATTCATCACTATCTAAAGTAGGGGTTAATCAAGAGCAGATCATGTGGAACATCTAATAGGTTGTTCTTCATACAGTCTTCTCAAGAATTCTGAGAACAGAATTCCTACAACATTCTTTCTTCTCCCTCTTTTTCTCATTCTGTAAAAGAGTTTTATTAATCCCTCTTCAAAGGATTCAGTGGTTCAAGATCTCCTTATCAAAAGATCTGGAGGTTTAAGATCTTCTTATCAAAAGATCTGGTGGTTCATGATCTCCTTGTCAAAAGATCAGTGGTTCTAAGAGTCTCCTTACCAAAAGACTCAGGCACAGTGGTGCATCCCTACCAGGTGGTAGAAGAGGGGAGTACCCACACTTTGGGGAACCTCTATAAAAAATCTGTGTCTTCTGGTTGCCTAATTTTTTGTGCTGTCCCAATTTCTTTCTATTCTGCACGTTATTTCCTGCACCATATTTATTCTGTCTATGTTCTTGTTGAGCATAAATCCATAGTTAAGTTTATTGTTTTCACAGTTAGGATAGAAATAAATTTAAATCTATATTCACCCCCCCCCCCCCTCTAGAGGATTCTCAGAGGCACACTGTGCACTTTCTGATGTAGACCAGGCGTCACACCCAGCCCGCTCCGCTGGCGCCTGGCGTCACTCCAGGCGGGGAGTCACACCCGCTTCAGGGGTCCACCCGGGCGTCGCACCCGTATGGTTTTAATCAAGTCTGCGGACCGTACACCCCAACCCGTCTCCGGGGCCCACCACAGGCGTCAGCGGGTTGTTGAGGCCGGGATTCGATCCCTGCACCTCCTTGATAAGAAGTCATCAGGCGAACTCTCGTCACCAACTAAGCCGCGGCTCAGTTGGTGATGAGAGTCCGTCTGAGGACTACTTATCAATGAGGTGCAGGGATCGAATCCCGGCCTCAACAACCTATCGGCACCTGTGGTGGGTCCCGGGGTACGGGTGCGACGCCCGGGTGGACCCCTGGAGCGGGTGTGACTCCCCGCCTGGTGCGCCAGGCGCCAGGGGAGCGGGCTGGGTGTGACGCCTGGTCTGCATCATAAAAGTGCACTTTTATGATGCAGACCAGGCGTCACACCCAGCCCGCTCCCCTGGCGCCTGGCGCACCAGGCGGGGAG
Source organism: Dactylorhiza incarnata (assembly GCA_033032865.1). Lineage (NCBI taxonomy): Eukaryota > Viridiplantae > Streptophyta > Magnoliopsida > Asparagales > Orchidaceae > Dactylorhiza > Dactylorhiza incarnata. The sequence continues at coordinate 1,781,094 of JAWHQI010000338.1, forward strand.
TCACACCCGCTCCAGGGGTCCACCCGGGCGTCGCACCCGTATGGCTTTGATCAAGTCCGCGAACCGTACACCCCAACCCGTCTCCGGGGCCCACCACAGGCGTCAGCGGGTTGTTGAGGCCGGGATTCGATCCCTGCACCTCCTTGATAAGAAGTCCGCAGGCGGACTTCTTATCAAGGAGGTGCAGGGATCGAATCCCGGCCTCAACAACCCGCTGACGCCTGTGGTGGGCCCCGGAGACGGGTTGGGGTGTACGGTTCGCGGACTTGATCAAAGCCATACGGATGCGACGCCCGGGTGGACCCCTGGAGCGGGTGTGACTCCCCGCCTGGTGCGCCAGGCGCCAGGGGAGCGGGCTGGGTGTGACGCCTGGTCTGTTGTACCTTCTAGTACAATAAGTAAACGGGTATCGGCAAGTTCCCTCATGTGATCGCGAGTCCTCTTAAGGAGCTCGCATTTTACATTTCCATTATACCTGTTTTGGCATTCCTTTCTTCTACAGAAAGAAAACAGGTATTCCCGAGTTCTCCTCTCCTCAGGTACTCGCGCTTTACATTTCCATTATACATGCTTTGGCATTCCTCTCTTCTGCAGGAAGAAAATAGGTGCTCGCGAGTTCTTCTCTCCTCAGGAGCTCGCATCTTACATTTCCACTATACCTGTTTTGGCATTCCTTTCTTCTACAGGAAGAAAACAGGTGCTCACGAGTTCTCTCCTTGGATACTCACGCTTTACATTTCCACTATACCTATTTTGTCATTCCTCTTTTCTGCAGGAAGAAAACAGGTGTTCGTGAGTTCTCCTCTCCTCAGGAGGTCACATCTTACATTTCAATTATACCTGTTTTGGCATTCCTCTCTTCTGCAGGAAGAAAACAGGTGTTCGCGAGTTCTCCTCCTCAGTTACTCACGCTTTACATTTCCAATTATAAATGTTTTAGCATTCTTCTCTTCTGCAGGAAAAAAATAGGTGTTCATGAGTTCTATCCTCAAGTACTCGCGCTTTACATTTCCAATTGTACCTGTTTTGACATTCCTCCCTTCTGCAGAAAAAAACAGGTGTTCGCGAGTTCTCCTCTCCTCGGGTACTCGCGCATTGCATTTCCAATTGTACCTGTTTTGGCATTCCTCTCTTCAGCAAGAAGAAAATAGGTGTTTGTGAGTTCTCCTCTCTTCAGGTACTCGTGCTTTATATTTCCAATTGTACCTATTTTGGCATTCCTCTCTTCTGTAGGGAATAAAACAGGTGTACGCGAGTTCTCGTCCCCTCGGGTACCAGCCGTTTACATCTATATCATACATGTGTGGCATTCCTCTCTTCTGCAGGAAGAAAACAGGTGAATGTGAGTTCTCTACTCAAGAAGATAACAGGTGTATGTTATGATCTAGCTAGAGAAAGGGAAAGAACTAGAGAAATCTAGAGAATAGGGTTAGGGTTTGAGGGAGAAGAGAGGAAGAATACCTTGCTAATGATCTTTGATCCTGAACCAAGGAGGAGGGGTTGGGTATTTATGCCCACCCAACCCCTAGGGCCGGCCGGCCCCCATAGGGGCTGAACCGATGTGGTTCAGCCCCGGTGCTCCTTATATTAATACTGGCGGGCTGAACCGGATGGTTCAGCCCGGTTTTCCTCCGCCTTCTCCTTTGGTCGATGTGCACAGTAATCGGGTAGCCTGGTGACGACGACGGGCGTAACATTCCCTCCCCCATTAAGGACCAGCTTGTCCTCAAGCTGGAGGCGGAGAGCGTGCGGCTCTTGGAACAAGTCGGCTCTGGCTTGCATCGGAGACGAGACCACTGTTGGAGCTGTAGGCTCCGCTCTACTCGCCGTAACGATGGGCATCATACTATCCGGTGCGCCTAGTCGTTCCATGCTGTGGGGTGAGATCTCCTTTACCTTAGACCACTTGAGGCCTTCCAAGCAGTACCCCTTCCCGTGCTGGCTGAACTCCATAGTCATCTGGGCCCAATCGAAGGTCACCCGCCGAAGTTGCTGCAGCCACGGTGCGCCCAACACCATGTCAGAACCCCGGATTGGCAATAAGTAAACATCAATATGCCCGGTGTACCCCTGAATCTGGAGCTCCACCCCTTTCATCACTCCCTCGCATTGCAGTGTACGTCCATCCGCTACCCTGACGTGGAACACTGCGCTGCGATCTATGACACCCCCCGTCTTCTGGGCCACACCGGGTTGGATGAAGTTGTGAGTGCTCCCGCTGTCCATCAAGATCGTCACCGTCTCCCTGCCGACCCTCCCAGCCAAGTGTAAGGTCGGAGATGGGGTACCCCCCTCCAGGGCCTGGATGGATACGCCAAAGTCGTCAAAAACCAACTCTCTCTCCTCTGCAGTGCGAGTAACATCTTCTGCTTCCTCCTGTAGCATGAATACCTGGACCTTCTGGCAAGCGTGCCCGCGGGTGTACTTCTCATCGCAGTTGAAGCATAACCCCTTGTCTTTTCTGGCCTGAAGCTCCTGCCACGTCAACCTCGTCACAGTAGGGCGGCCCCCGGTAGGTGGTTCTTGCTTGGGTACATCTGCAACCGTAAGTGCCCTACCTGTCGTCCGAGTTCTCTGCCGATTGTACCTCTCCTCCTGTATCCTGGCCAGGCTGATGGCATGACTCAAACTGCGTGGCATGTAGGCGTGGACCTCGTCTCTCAAATGGTCCGTCAATCCGGATATGAAACAGCTCAGCATCGTACTCTCCTCCCAATTGACCCGGTTGGCTAGCCGTTCGAACTCTGTCCGGTACTCTGTGACTGATCCTTTTTGTCGCAGCTTCTGTAACATAGCCTCTACGTCTTCGTACTCCAGAGGCCCGAAGCAAGCCGAGAAGGACTTCACAAATTCCTCCCAGGCTGCGTAATTGCGTCCCCTCAGAAACCACTTTGTCCACTGGAAAGCGTCATCTTCCAGGTGAAAAGACGTCAACTGGACCCACTGCCATTCCGGAATCTCTTGGTACTTGAAGAAAAGTTCAGCCTTCTGGATCCACTCTAAGGCGTCGCCGCCTTTGAACTTAGGGAAGTTCATACGTGTCAGTTTGGGCTGCATGTACGGCCGTGGTTCTGCATGTGCTGGTTGGTAAGGTTGCGTTGGAGCCACTGCGGGCCCGGGCCGTCCCCGGTCCAGACCGTAGCCTCCTTGTTGCCCTCCACCCCATGGGTTGCCATTTCCATAGTCCGCCGGTCCTCCATACGGCGGTGGTAGCGGTAGGATGCCCGCCACACCCCCGATCGGGATCGCATTCGCTCCAGTAGGTCGAAAAGGGGCTGCTCCCTGCCCTGGACCCCGCCACGAGGGACCCGGCTGCAATCCGGGTCCATTCCAGGCGGACTGGGCGCCGAACGGCCCCGTCGGTGCCGTTGGCCCTTCCGGCGGCCTCCAGCCACCTGGCCGGCGGTAGCCGGCCTCCATCGAACCGCCGGTGATCACTCCAGGGGCCCCGCACCCCTCCTGCGCCGATCCGCTCGTGCGGAAGGCGTAAGCGCCGATTTGCGTACAATCGGCTTCCGCCGATCGCGATACAGGAAGGCCGCCTCCTGTAGACCCAGATCCAGCCCCCTGCTGCGTTCCGCTTCCGATTCCCGTGTCGTTCTGCGCCGAAGGATGGTAGGATGCTTCGGCTTCGGATCCCTCCACTGCGTGGGTTTTTCCTTTCAGATTTTGCACAAGTAGGGTCTTGATTTCCTCCATGCGCGCGTCCAAGCGATCCTCTAGATTTTTTTGGGAGGATTTCACTTGTTCTTCGAGCGCCGCCACCTTGTCCGTCAACCCTACGTAGTTCTCTTCGATGGTGGCCAAGCATGCATTCACGGCTTCGGTGCGTGTCACCATGGTTGGGAGGAATAACCTCTGATACCAAATGTTATGATCTAGCTAGAGAAAGGGAAAGAACTAGAGAAATCTAGAGAATAGGGTTAGGGTTTGAGGGAGAAGAGAGGAAGAATACCTTGCTAATGATCTTTGATCCTGAACCAAGGAGGAGGGGTTGGGTATTTATGCCCACCCAACCCCTAGGGCCGGCCGGCCCCCCATAGGGGCTGAACCGATGCGGTTCAGCCCCGGTGCTCCTTATATTAATACTGGCGGGCTGAACCGGATGGTTCAGCCCGGTTTTCCTCCACCTTCTCCTTTGGTCGATGTGCACAGTAATCGGGTAGCCTGGTGACGATGCCGGGCGTAACAGTGTACAAGAGCTCTCCTCTACTCAAATACTCGCATATTACCATCATTTTTCATCTACGGCCTACGTACCCTCTAGTGTAGGAATACGCAGGTATCAGCAAGTTCTCTCAGGTACTTACATTCTCTTTTTTTGAATATACCTGTGTTTCAGACTTCATGGGAGGTGGATCGCGACTTTCCTTGGTAGTTTATTTTTCAAAGTTTTTAAGAAACTTAAAAAAATAAGGGGATCTGTTTACCCAGAAGTCGGCAATCACCTCCTCCAGGATGCCCGACCCAGGTGCCCATCGGCCTAGACGGTTTTCCTTGGTATGTTCACACGACCTCCTGCCCAGGAGTTCACGCGAACTCGCCTTCGGTAACCGCCCGAGTTAGCGCGGCTACACTTCCATTACCGCACTGACTAGTACCCCAGAGCACCTCTAGCAATCAGCGCGGTCTCTCCTTCAGTAACCGCCCTAACTAGTGCCCAGAGCTCCTCCAGCAATCAGTGCGGTCTCTCCTTCAGTAATTACCCTGACTAGTGCCCCAGAGCTCTTCCAGCATTCAGCGCAGTCTCTCCTTCAGTAACCGCTCGGACTAGTTCCCCGGAGCTCCTCCAGCAGTCAGCGCGGTCTCTCCTTCAGTAACTGCCCTGACTAGTGCCCCATAGCTCGGTCTCTCCTTCAGTAACCGCCCTTACTATTTCCCCAGAGCTCATCCAGCTGTCAGCGCAATCTCTCCTTTAGTAACCGCACAATCTCTTTTTACGGGCAGCCCGAGATTCCAGAGCCTGCCCGTCCGAGCAGCTCCCTCTTTCCTATAAATAGAGGGCAGATCCAAACCTGAGGGCAAAGCAGACGGAAAAAGCACCTTATAGCTGGTGTGAACTCTCCTTGCAACAGTTGTCGAACTCTATACGACAACAACGGGGGAGAACTCCCCCCTTTGAGACCGCGAGCTCTCCATGAGTGGGCTTCTTTTTACTGCTCTCAACATGTATCTTGATGTACCTTGATGTATCTGGACGTAATCTGATGTAATTTCATCTTTGATAAGTAATAAAATCATCTGCAACAAAAGAGTTTCCCGTTGTGGGAAGTCTGATGTATCCGTTCACGGAACCCCCTCTCGCTTATTCATTCGTGACCCGAAGTAACCGCCCACTCAACAGTTACCCCCTACCCTCTAGTTCGAGCGACATGGAGTTGGTGACACTTTTGGCTCCAACGCACTATTTAATGCTTTCCGATTAATTTTTGTAGGTTAGTCTTTGTAGTCCCAAATTTCAGAACTGTTGTTTGGACTATTTGATGACCCCAAAGCTTGGAATTGGGGGCATAAGAGTTAGTCTGAACGCCTGTGAGAGTGGCACTGTTGTAAGCCTGTGAGAGTGGCACTATTGTGGTTCGAAGATCCATCAGATATGGGACAAATTTGTTCAAGAGTGGGGAGGGGGGATTGATACTCTCAAGTTATAGGAATTCTACTCTATTGCTCTTTCTTCTTCTCCAATGAGCAGTGGAAGTGATGGGGATCACATTTCAAGAGCGGGCCGACCCTTATCGAAACCCGCCCAAGTCTACTTACACGACAGGAATTAGGATCGTCGAATGGCAATCTGAGCCAGTAGTCGCGTTCAGAACGACGACGACATAATTTTATGTATTTGTATGTATTTTTGTAATTTTATTTCATGTATATTTAGTGGTTTTATGTTTCGAACGACCGTGGTCGTCTGTACTGTGTTCTAAGTCTATAAATAGGGGTATAGGGGCTAATTTCCAGGCATTGAGAAATTTGGACAGATTCCTGGCTCTCGCAATCCCCACACGATGCCAATTCTGTGGACCATTGGTGTTGAAGCAATGGTAACTACCTTCCCACTACCTATAACTATCCCTCCTCACTAGTAACCGCCTATAACCACATATTAAACAAAGAAACTCCACTAAAAACACCCCCAAACTATTGATAACTGCCAATTCCTACACATTGTTTGTCGAGGTTGAGAGTGCACTCGATGGCACAAGGACCTATTTTATCAACGCACGCTCTAAAAGACATTTGACATACTATATTATCATATTTAATTATCGATGTCACGGTTGATTATTTGAGTGATCATCGCACTGGCGATGAAGTTTTCTACACCCTACCACCTGAGCCTCCTGACCATGTACCACACTCAGGAGTTCCTTATAGCACCATCAAGTCACAGTGTAAGGAGTTAGTCACATCGCTTGTTCATCATCGCATTGGTTGCATGATCATTTACAAATAATATATTGCATGACTCGCATGCGTTATATGATTTATATATATTGTATGTTTTGCATATTTTGCATGAACTGCATGAACTTGTCCAACATAAGATTGCAATAAATAATAAAAATTATAAGTTTATGCAGACATTCACATAAGAGAGCAGAGTATTAGAGAAGACAAGCAAGTGATGGTTATAATTAAAGCTGAGAGGTTCCCTCTGAGAGCAGCGACAAAATTAAATATTAGGCGAATGAGTCTCTATACAGTAGTACGAAGAATTGGGTCGAATTCTTACGAATTAAATATCCTTAAGCGTATGAGAATTCATCTTGTATTCAACATTGAGGATTTGACTTCATATTATGAGCACCATGAGTATTTGGGTCTATTCCCTGATACTACCCTTGAGCTTCATCCTACACCAGACACTCCTACCCAGCTCCCACAATAGCCCACTACCCAGCTACTAGTAGACTCATCAATTTTTACTTCATTACATGTTTCAAGTTCGGCACCTGAAAGCATATACCCTTCCACCGAGAGCACACCTGACATTGTGAGCTATGACATTATGATCCCTGGTTCATTGGAGGGGGCGACTTACCATTGATGATACATGGATGACGTTAGAAGAGCTAGACTTACTTTTCCCTGGGCTTCGTGAAGAGTATGGTCATCTTCATTCAACAGAGATGAATGCTCCCAAGCAGGGGGGAATTGATGGGATCACATTTCACGGGCGGGCCGACTCTTATCGGAAACCGCCCGAGTCTACTTACATGAGAGGCGGAGTTAGGATCATCAAACAGACGATCTGAGTCGGCAGTTGTGTTCAGAACGATGATGGCATATTTTTATGTATTTTTATGTATTTTTATATATTTTTGTAACTTTGTCACGTATATTTAGTGTTTTTATGTTTCGGATGATCGTGGCCGTCCGTAGTCGGTTCTAAGTCTATAAATAGGGGTATAGGGGCTGATTTCCAGGCATTGCAGAATTTGGAAAGATTTTTAGGCTCTCGCAATCCCCCCCCAAAGCCGATTCCATGAACCCTTGGTGCCGAAGCCAAGGTAACTACCTTCCCACTACCTATAACTACCTCATCCCACTAGTAACCGCCCATAACCATCTCTTAAACAAAGAAACTTCGCTAAACACACCCCAACTGCTGATAACTGCCAATTCTTGCACAAACTGCACAGTTGATCCTCCCCCAAACCAAAAACAAAATCCTTGTTCCCCAATTTCTGCAGTTACGGCTCCTTCCCCTGCTTGTCGTGACTTGACTTTGCCATAAACCACACCCCCTCTTGCAGTCTAGAGCCAAACGACTCTTCCAGCAGCCTTGCACGTTCATAACCCTGCTATCCAGGTCTGTTCTCAGCCCCTTTCACCCCTCCCAAACCCCTTCTAAGTCTAACCCTCTCCCCACAACCCATTTGTCCCAATCAACCCCCCTCGTCCCAAAGTCCCTGAATATCCGAATTACAGTAGGAATTAACATTTACTAGTCAGATCTGCATCGGGAAACTGTAGTTACTGCGCCTTCCAACCTCGAATCAGCCCCTTGCACATTCCCGGGCCTCCGATTACTTGTGAGTTCTAATTTTGAAGTTATTATTACGTAGTGTTGTATATTTAGTGAACAAATATATTCTTTGTGATATTATTTCGTCCACATTTGACAACAAATTGTCCTACATGCAGTACTTGTTCGCTTACCATTTATTTAAAACCCTCTTTATTTTAATTCGACTAGAAATTGTTTGTTTATCTAATACTCTACTATCAATTGTGGTTGCTTGCGGACTTCTGCATTAAATTCAAATTTAATTGTAATTAAATATTGGACAATAGCATGTGCATTGCATCATACTAGGCCTCTACGACACTTCACTAGCATCACTTCACTAGAGTTGCTTTATGACACAACACCCACTACATCCGTCCTGCGTCAGGAAGCTTCTCTTTTTGCATAGTCGGAAGCTTACCAGGAAGCCTCTAGTGGCAATGGAGTCGTTGGCCCACTGTGATCTTCCCTTGTTCTCTCTCATTACAGCGTCCTAATGTTTTTACGTGATCAGGGAACAATTTTGTTTAACCAGTTCGACTAGTTGAAGTTTTCCTTAGTTTCTTTCTACTATACAACTTAAATGGGTGGATCTCCACTTGCTTTTAGGTTTTTTTCTAGGTTTAAAGAATCATAGAGCCCTACTTTTGGGGCATCAAAGAATTTTTATCATACTTGCCGCGTGAAGAGTAATCGCCAGCCTTTTTTAATCTTCCGCATGCCGGCATGGGTACTTCTCATTCACGACAACATTTCTTATTTTTCGATCCTTTGACGGGTGAGACACGGGGTTCTTATCCGAGGAGTGGTGAACCTAGTATTTCCTTCCCCCCTTTCCTTTTTATAGTGATCAAATCTAGCGCAAAGGAGGAATACAAATCGATGACTCTTGAAGGCTATAGCACAAAATTATTATAAAAGTGAAAATTCAGTAAGAAAAGCCCCCTCTGAGAATCTTGTGACAAAAAAGTGACATTAGCATTGCTCGTGACCCGGCCGAATACTATAGAAATAGAACTAAAAATATTGAATTTGACAGAAGCTTCACTAAAAAGAGAGATTTTTAATTCAATCACTTAATGTCCCATATCTTCATTGAATATCAATCCACACCATTTGTAAACTCATTTCTTATTGATTCTTCATCTATATATAAGAATCCCCCCCCCCCCCCAATCAATAACATAGTATAATTGTTTTATTTATCCCTCTTATTTTCTATTAAAATAGATTTTTAATTCAATTACTTAATGTCCCATATCTTCATTAATCCCCCATATCCCTTTATAGTTTACTTGCACCACAATATATGTGCAACCCCCGATGCATAATTACAAAGTTGCAAACAAAGTTTTGCAGGCATACAACCACACACACTTAACCACATACTCTGTTGCTAATAGTCCATCTGTTAATCCACCAAGAAAAATGACCTGTTGGTTAAAATCGCCTGTTTTGAATGCCACCTATAGGGAAAAACAGTAAAACATTAAATTAGCATCATATCAATAAGCACTAAGTTGAACAGAAAAAGGAGGGCTGGACATGCATCACATTAATCATTGAAGACTAGTCAGACAATTACTTTAGGAAGATGCATATATTTTTAGTAATAAAAATCTTCAAGTAGGTGGATACCTCTGGGATTGTTAAAGCAAGAATCTAACAATCAAACCAAAATGCTAGACCATTAACCCTTGATCTATAAGGAATATACCTCACATGATGATCGATAAGGAAAATGTCTCACATGACTCTTGTTAGAATCCTTACTGATGTAGGGTAGGGTTACGTGAAGGGACTCAGAAGTGTGTGATTGGGTGTGGGCGTGTATGACAGCAAACTAGTGAGTCCCAGGGGAACACGATTCAAAACTTAACCCAATGAGAATGATCACAGCAAACAGGAACTATATAAAGTTAATTCAATAGCAGAGGGCAGCACAAATATTACAGGGCGAACTAGTTTGGTAGGCCTCCGTTTTGGAGGGGCAAACTAGAGCCCGCAAGTGAATAAGTCTCTGCAAGTCACAGTTAGGCACAAGACAAACCCACGCAGGTAATATTTAAAGAGAAAGACAACCACACGATATTTAATAATGAAAACTATAACGAAATGCCAAAACAAGTCCTCACAACCAATGAAATTGCCGGGGCTGCTGCAGGTCGAGGAGATCGGTGTGATCCGCGATGGAGTAGGCCGGCCTGGACGGGAAATAGCCTGGATATGGCTGCAAGTGGATTGTGTGGGTGGAGCGGAGTATCGCAGTGGGACGGCGGCTGGTTCGGGAACAGGAAATGGGCGGACTTTGCATATGGAGGGGAAAAGGTGGCCTGGATGCGGGTCTGGAACAGTGGCGGACTGGGGATAGGGAGGAACAGTGAAGTATCGTGGATCTAGGAGGGGAACAGTGAGGGGGGGGGGGGGGGGGGGGGGGGGGGGGGGGGGGGGCGGGATTTGTTCCTGTGAGCAGGGAAGGAGACGGAAATGCTTCTGTGGGGCAGTGGATAGGTGTGATCTGTTCTTAGTGTTGGAAGGGAAGAATGAGATAATAACTGGTGCAATTTTATTCATCCATATAGGGGCTAATATATAGCATTACAACAGGACTCACAAACATGACACATGAAGTGGGACTAAACTCACTCACATACAAATACTAATATAATAATAAACTCATAATCTCCAACACTCCCCCTCAAGTTGAAGGGGAAAACTATAGCTTGGGCACATCAAATAAAGGCAACGGAGGTAGGTGATGTGGGACAAAACATCAGACGAGCCACCGGGGGTAATTCCAAACCTGGGAATCAAACCGGGGACATAGCCACACATGACGCAGACCTACACACGATGCAGGACCCACACACGATGTGGACTCGCTGGAAACCGGTCAACCAACATCACCTACACACACATGTAGAAGGGAAACAACGATGTGAAGCAAATCATCAAACAGACAACCGGGGATAATCGGTCGGGGATAATCTGTCGGAGATAATTCGCACAAGGGGCGGTCTCACGCGACACAGTCCCGCACAACACGGTCTCACGCGACATAACTCGCTGAGATTAGAACACCAACATTATTCATCTCCCAACAAACGGCCAATCAAAAGAAATATGGGGAGACACATATGACATAAGCCTGGAGTCCGTGTGGAACGAAGGAAAAAAGTCGGGAAAGATCATTTGAGTCGCTTTCATCCCAACACTCCCCCTCACGTGGATAACACGTGCATATAGGTACAAGACCTAAACAACATTAGGACAGCGGACAATTACAAAACACATACGACAGCAAAAAAAACATCACACAACTTCACCTTCGGCGAGAGATCAGCGCCCCAGGAGAGGTGTCGCGGCTGGTTCTTCGTCGATGAGCAGCGATAAGCGGAGGGAGTCAAGTGGAAGTACCAGAACAACAGCAATACTAAAGAAACACAGCGGCAGGAAGAGGAACCATACAGAGGCAGACAGCATAATTGCCATCCAAATTTGAAGTCGTGGAAAGGGACTGGAGTGGGAGAGGAAGACATCGATGATGTACATGATAAGAGAAACAACCGGCAGGATCTCGGCTAAGAGCGCAGACGAGAGCGGCAAAGAGGGGAAGCCATCACGGGATCGCTCGGCGATGGAAGAGGGATTAAAATCGACAGAGCACCTTGCGCACAGAGGCCGACTCGAGCAGCAGCAGGCAAGCCCGACGGGATCTGGATCCATCGTCCATCCGGCGGAAGGATCGACGAGACTTCGTCGATGAAGCAACAGAGTTAGCATAGGAAAACGATGACAAGGTTGTTAGTGGGAACAGCGACCAAGATCGGCGGAAAGAAGGCTAACGCTAGCATCGTCGGTGATTAAGGTCGCAGATTTGCGTCAATGTAGACAAAGAAGACGCAGCGAGTACTCCAGAGGGGAGAAGGAGCCTTGCCGTGTCGATTAGAATCATCGTCGACTGAGAACGACATCAGAAGGAGACGCCAAGGCAAAATCGGAGGCTCGATGCGGTGGGAGCGACTGGAACGGCAAAAGAAGCGGTGTCGTTGGCCTTCGTCGATCCGAAATCGGGAAAACGACGATGCGTCGTGTAGTAATAGAGAAGCGGTGTCGTCAAAGGCTCTCGTGCTCTCGACGGGATCGGTAGTCAGGCGCCGATCGTCAAAGACGGAGGCTCAACAGGAGTCGTCGAATAGATATGAATGTTCGACGAGATCTAGCGATCCAGAGCGTGACGCCCTAACGTGCACGGGAGCGGAATGGGGTGAACGGATCAGGAGGAAATAATTTTGTCTCTGATACCATGTTGGAAGGGAAGAATGAGATAATAACTGGTGCAATTTTATTCATCCATATAGGGGCTAATATATAGCATTACAACAGGACACACAAACATGACACATGATGTGGGACTAAACTCACTCACATACAAATACTAATATAATAAAAAACTCATAATCTCCAACACTTAGGAACAGTAAATAAGAGAGGATTTGGCTGATGAACGGGGAAGCATGCGGACTTGCGGTTTGAGAAACGAGCGTGGGTGGAGTTCTCGATTGGGAACAGGGGAAGCAGGGGGAAGGGTTAGCGGTGAGTGGAGATGAGGAAAAGGAAAAGTGGAATGCCTAGGAGTCAGGCACCTAGGTTTGCCTGCGTAAGCACCATGATGATCACAGGAGGTGGAGAGACTTTCTCCACAATTCAGAAACCTGGACAGCAGCCCCAACCTACATATAAATAGAAAACAAAAGTAGGGCATCCTAATATCGACGATTATGATGGGCCGAAGATATTAGGATCCGATACTCCTAAAATAAAACATAAAATGCTGAAGTAATATATGAAATCATGTGCGGACGCAGATCCGGACGCATCCGCGGAGTCGGATCGACAATCCGATCAAGTCCTCCTGCACGTGTAGACAAACGGTGGTCCCTCCCTTCGGTGGATAGAAGGTGACGATTGATCCCCATCAACTCCCCCCCCCCCCGACTGAAACGGCTTCATCTCCGAGGAATGGAGACAATCATATTGTAGTCTAAGTCCAAGGGCGAGGTGATCGAGCTACTCGGGCGCTATCCAAGTGTCATCGGTGTGCGGTCGTCCGGTCCAATGAACCAAGTAGCGGCAAACTGGAAGATCAGCAGAAATCACATGCTCATACGCCATAATCTCCTGAATGCTCTCAAAACTCTCCTCACGGGTAGGTGGAACCGGTGATGCTGTAGGTGCCAACGAAGAAACCTGTGGTTCCTGACTCAAAGGTGTGTGGGAAACTGGGGAGGTCTGGACGGGAGGACAAACTTGTGGTGAATGGGGTGCAAGTGGGGTCAGGTCGTAAGGGTTCGCATAGCTAGGCGGCTCGAAGTGGGGCATCAAGTCTTCAATATTAAATATAGGGTGAATGCCCATACTCTTCGGAATATCGACCCCGTAGGCATTGGTCACGATCCTCTTCATGACCGTATATGGACCCATTCGCTTGACACTCAATTTTTTTGTTGGCCCCTTGGGGAGCCTCTCTGCACGGATTCTGACCATAACCTGTTGCATAATGATATATCATGTTAGTCATTGGCTGGTGTTAATACAAGAAAATCGTCCCATAGCCTTTAAAAGACGCAAACTCAATGAAGTAGAGCCACAATACACCGTTCAGGAGAAGGAGATGACTGTCATTATTCACTGCTTGTAGGTTTGGAGGCGTTATCTACTTGGGGCGCAATTCACCATCAAAATAGATAATATTGCAACAATGTACTTCCAAACACAAAAGAAGTTGACAACAAAGCAAGCAGGATGGCAAGACTTTCTAGCGGAATTTGACTTCATCTTAAAACATAAGGCGGGGAAGACGAACGTAGTGGCTGATGTATTAAGACGCGGAGTTGAGTTAGTCGTTATATTTGTTGCTAAAGGAGAGTTGCTCGACCACATAAGGCAAGCGTTGAATGAGGATCCACGTGTCAAGCAACTCATGTAGTTGTCCAAGGAGGGCAATGAAAAATATTTGGGTAGAGGATGGGCTACTTTACACCAAAGGAAGATGACTACATCTCAAAGTGGGGAAACCTATGAATGGACTTGATCAAAGAATGTCATGTTACAAAATGGGTTGGACATCCGGGACAGAAATCCACATTGTCTTTAATGGAAGACTCTTATTTCTGGCCACGGGTGAGGGACAACATTAAAAATATGTGAAGATTTATCTTGTTTGCCAGCAAGATAAATTAGACAATAAACAACCAGAAGGACTCCTGGAGCCATTGCCCATAGCAGAGCATCCATGGGAGTCAGTAACACTTGACTATATTAATGATTTGCCAAAATCTAAAAGGTGTGGATCGATCTTAATGGTGATAGATTGATTCCCCAAGTACGGCACCTTCAACCCCAGACCATGGGATACTGCAGCGGAGGAGAATATGGTAAATTTTTTGGTGTTTTCTATAACGATTATAAGTGATCAGGTTCCCCGATTTACAGGAAAATTGTGGACGGAGTTGTTCAAATTGATGGGATGTAAATTAAACTTCTCCAACAGCTTCCACCCTCAAACTGATAGACAAGTAGAGAGGGTGAATGTCTTGTGCGGCACCTTGTGAGCACTAATCAGCAAGATTGCACCAAGTTATTAGATGTGTCACAGTTTTATTACAACATACAACGGAGTGAGGCTACCGGAAGGAGTCCATTCGAGCTTGTAACATGAAGACAACCTCTTACACCTACTTTGGCGACTACGACGGAGGATGGGAGAAGCACAAAAGCTTGAAAAATGACCAATTTATGGGAGGAACAATCAGACTTGCTAGATCATGCTTAGAAAAAAGCACACAGCCGAATGAAAAAGTGGGCTAATACGAGGAGACAGTTGGTTGAGCAGACGGTGAGATATAAGGTGATAGTGAAACTCCTAACCTCAACAGTTCAAAATTTTGCGCAGTATGCACAAAGGCTTGGCTAGAAAACACAAAGGACTGTTCTAGTCATCACAAAGGTGGGTAAGATTTCCTATCACCTAGACCTACCAAGCACTTTGAATATTCATCATATGTTAAATGTTAGCATGCTTAAACCTTATCATGCGGATAACAAAGATCTTCAAAGAGAAAAATTCCCAATGAGCGCCACTAGTGATGTCTAAATCCTTTGACAATGAGGTAGAAGAAGTGCACACAAAGAGGGTCATGCGACAAAGGGTGTACAATGCAGCGCACAATACTTGATCAAATGGAAAGACAAACCTGAGTCTAAAGCTACATGGGAGATGATAGAAGATCTATGACAATTCAAGGACCTTATCCAGCATTATGAGGCTACGGGGGCATCACCCAGATAGGTGTCAGAGGATGTCACGACTCATCATCTCTTGGCCAGCCTATGACAATTTTCATGTTACTCTTGACAAGTTTCTAGAGAATTCTAGGAACTTGGAGAAACTGTACATAGAAAATACATACTACAAATAGAAGTATCCTAGGATGGCCTCATGAGAACTTTATAGAGAAAGTCAAGAGAATTCATGAAGGTTATACATATAATAATCTAGAAAAAGTGTAGTCTAAATCCTTCCATCCTTTTGAGGAAATTCTTTTGGGGCATATATCAGGGCAGGACCCCTCATTTGTAAGCATTCAAGCAATACAAAGCTCTTGAATTTATTCTTGTTCTTTCTTACTCTCTCATTCTAAGTGCTCTCTTAGTCTTCTTGACGCAATAGTGTTGAAGGAGACTGACTTAGCTAGCTGCAAAGGAGCGCAGAAAGGAGCTAAGATCGCATGTGGCGATGTCAACGGGGTTAAGTTTATGGCAATCGGCTCTCTTCCCTTGTATCCAACCTTAGGTACGTAACATAATCTCATAAGAAATTCAATACATGTCATTCAAAAACGGTTACATCCATGGAAGAGTACTCATTTATTCTCAAAGACTATTCTTGTCTTGAGAATAAAGTTGTGCATGCACTCAGTAGGGTTTATATCTTGCTTAATAATATGGCTATGAAACTTCCAAGTTTAATAGAATAAAAGATCAATATCTATGATGTCAAACTATACAGATATCCAACCATTTAGCTATTGGGAGAAAACTCTACATCAAAATAAAACGAGAGACGAAGTAATAGATTTTTGGCCAACTAGTGTTACATTTTGACCATTATAAATGTTCTGTTCCTCTTCTAACCTGTACAGACTTGGGGCCGTACTTGAAGAGAACGCCTCGGAGCTGGTTTTTGCGATGGCCGGTGCCAGTCGCATCCCCAGCGAGAGGCGCAGCGCCGCCGCCGGTGCCAGACACTGGGATCTTTGTGGACCGACCGCGGACTATGCCAGATAACCAGGAGGAGGAGGTAGAGGTGGCAGCGGTGGCAGCGGCGGCAGCGGACGGGATCGAAGGATTCATTGAACGAGATATTCGCTACCTCAGGCAGTGCAGTCGATCGCAGGGATTCATTTAGATCCTAGTAAAATGATTGTATCATGAGTCCTCACTAAAAAATTATTGTTTTACAAAATTATCTTAAGAAACTGATATCTTTTGGGTGGTATTATTTGTATACCATGTTTGACTATTCACACACACTTACTCCATTTAAAACCTCCTATTTTATAACCCTAAAAGTTTATAATTGTACCCCCCTCCTCCTTTCGCCCGCAGCGAAGAACCCTCGCGCGATTCGCGAAACCCCTCACCTAACGCGCGACCGGCCGCCGCTCCACCGCCTGCTCCGCCGTCCGCCGCTCGTCGGACGCCCTCCAGCCCGAAATCTCCTCCTCCTCTTCATCTTCTGCTTCTTCTTCTCTGGATAGGCGGTCCGAAATATTTCCACGCCTCCAGCCGAACAGCCGCTCCGAAAATCTTCCTCGGCGAAGAAGAAGGCTATTTCTTCTTCCTTTGGATAGTATTTCAGAGTTATTGAGGTGTAAGTTTGTTTGTTGTTCTTTCCTTTGGGTGATCTTTTTCTTTCTCCTTCCTTTGGATGGCAATACAAAACTTAGGGATCATATGATTTGCATTGTATTTGTTCAGGAACTTCATAAATTACTCTAAAAATACTCAAAATAGTTTCCAAGAACTTATTTTTAGTTTTGTAATTCATGACTTGATTTTAAATGTGAAAATTTGGGGATGATTTCAAAAACTCTCAAAAATTGGGGGCTGATTTTTACAACTATTAGAGTATGAGGTTTGTATATTAAACATTACTATTTTGTAAAATAGCATTAGTTCCATTGCTATGAGTTTTTGAGATGTCTTTTTTCCTTGTTTATATTCAATGTTGTGACCTTCGTTTATGTGATTGTACTTCCATTTGATAGGAATGAGTTCAGAAAAAATGTTATTGTTGTGTAATGAAGAGTCCTCTAAAGACACTGTTGTTGATGTTGGAATGCACTTTTGTACTACTACCAAATTTGAAAGTAAAGAAGAGTTGATTGAATGGGCGCGAAAAATGGCAAAAAAATTGTGGTTTGTTATAATTATTCTGAGAGCAGATACTATCACCTCCAGAGTATCACCAAGGGTAACATTGGGTTGTGATAGAGCCGGGTTACCTCCTGACAGTCAAAACAAGAAAGGGTACATTAAGAAAAATATAAGAAAATCAAGTTCCAAACGTTGCGGGTGTAAGTTTGCTTTGAAAGGGCAAAGAGATGCGAATAATGAGTGGAAAATTATAGTTAAACATGGTATGCACAACCATGAGTTCGTTCATCTTGAAGCACATCCATATGCTGGTAGACTAGATGAGAATGAGAACAAGATAGTGGAAGAGATGTTCAATGTCGGTTGTAAGCCTCACAAAATTTTAACTGCTTTAAAGAAAAGAGATCCGGGGAATTCTACATCACTTAGAACAATCTACAATGAGAAAGCAAAGTTGTACAGAACTCAACTAGATGGTGGAAGTCCAATCCAACATTTGTTTAAGTGCATTAGTGCTTCCGGATATATTAGTTTCACCCAAGTAAATGAGAGCACTATGCTTTTGGAAAATTTGTTTTTTGCACATCCAACTTCAGTGCGTCTAAGTAATATGTTCCCCACTACATTTATGATTGATTGCACTTACAAGACCAACCGTTATCGTTTGCCACTACTTTCCATTGTTGGTGTTGTACAACCCTTATTCTCCGAGGTAGGACCCACTCAAGGCCACGTAGGCAGAGGTCAAAGTCAAAGAGGCAAGACAAATCAGCCAGCAGGAGCGAAAGAAGGTTGGCGAGTATTGGCCAAATACTCGCCAGATGGGCGACTATGGTCGAAGATACGTGCCGAGTACCCCGTATGTCGCCCCAAAGTGTCCGGCAACCACAGAAGACCTGAGCGAGCAGCAGCAGATACTCGCCAGATGGGCGACTATGGTCGAAGGTGCTCGCCGAGTATCCCATATGTCGCCAGGTCAGGGCTGGGCTATAAAACCCCCCCCCCCCTACCCCTTGGTTGCCTATAAATAGGACCCCAGGGGTACTTGGATTGGCACCTGTGCTTGAGCTTCTGGAACCCCATTTCCGAATTCTTGAGCCCGCCACCCCTGCTTGCTAGTCAAGCCGGTGCCTTCCTCGTACCTTGCTCGGCCATTCTTTGGTCTTGGAGGGGAAGTCTCTTCGGAGCTTCTGGGTACGTGGTGGGACCTCCCTGCCGCAGCACCTGGGGGCCTGTTTGTTGCTCTTCTAGCTTCTTCGTCGTAGTCGCCAGCCAAGCCATCTCGTCGGGCTGCTGGGCGAGTAGCCTCCGGCTGCATCGGTCCGAATTTTGAGGTCAGGATTTTCCTGGCGTCAACACTTTGGTGCGGTGAGCGTGGACCGTAGTCGTTGGAAGAAAGTTCGGCAAGAAGGCGAGATGGTCGTAGGTGGCGACCATGAGGAGGAGGTCGGCAAC